>CM070778.1:35562545-36762545 GCA_036346955.1 Dipus sagitta | reverse complement strand
CAGATGACTAATGACTTCCGACAGAGTGTCTGCATTCATTTTTATATGCTTGTATCAACTAGCATCCATATCCTGGTTCACTGTTGTTTAAGACAAGCATATCAACATGTCTTAGCTTCTGTGGATCTTTATTTCTCTGTTTCTTCTCAAAGTTATTGTTATCTATCTTAGCATATTTGTTTTAAAATTATAGTTTCTGAGCCGGGCGTGGTGGCACACGCCTTTAATCCCAGCACTCAGGAGGCAGAGGTAGGAGGATCGCCATGAGTTCGAGGCCACCCTGAGACTCCATAGTGAATTCCAGGTCAGCCTGGGCTAGAGTGAGACCCTACCTCAAAAAATCAAAAAAAAAAAAAATTGTAGTTTCTACATTGGTCTCTAAGTTAATTCTAGGAAGTGAGAGCAGTAGACATTCAACTTTGTTATGACTACCCAATTATAATTTCTACAGAAGCAAGTTTTATCCTATCATACATTTTTTTGTATTGCTTAGCTTTAATCTAGAAATTTCTATCTTTGTTACCCTTAAAAAAAAGCTAGCAGTGATGACCCACCAAACGTTATTGTGGAAGACACCATATGCTGTTGGTAAGGAACATGGAGTGACCTGGCTGGAATCTGGAAGAGAGTCAGTCCCCAGTTAGCTCATCTAGTGACAGAAGGTGTCACATGAGCGAAAGAGGAAAATGACCAACATCTGTCCAAGCAACTCATGGCCTAAGCTGTTCAGCAGCAAACAACCTACCGTGATGCTCAAGTGCAATAGTGGCACACAGCCATGTTGGGCAACCAACTGCTCTTGATTTGGCTAACAGATCTGCTCAGTGGAATGGGACCCATAGCTGGTTCTGAGAAACAAGTCAGGACTATATGCAAAAAATGAGTCTGACCCTCATTATCAAGCTCCCACTAATCATGGGCTACAAGAGGGCCTACACCTATTAAATTCTCTCCAAAATAATAGTGGTTATCCCATTTATCTGGTGCTGACTTACACTCCATTGGAGAATTTACTTCTCTTTTTCAGAAGGATGCAGAACCTGTGGAGAGAATCAGCCCATCACACCTTACCAGGCCCCCAGCTGAAACCATATAGTAATTGGGAAAATGAGCAAGTGTGCTGCTTTCTTGATGAACCTGGTACCAATACAAGGGTGAAGGGGAGAGACACAGAGAACACTCAACTCCCACTAAACTAGATATGCAGAGACACAGAGGCTCCCAAGACCTCATCACTGAAGGAGACCTAAAATGAACCCAATATGGCTCAGGAAAATTCGTGGAAGAGGTGTTGGAAAGATTGTTAGAGCCACAGTTGGGACATTATGCACAGAGGCATTGCCTTTTACCCATAACTGATGGCTAACTTCGCAATGCATGACCCACATTCCCCAACAAAGAGGGTCCCTATGGAGGGGGGAGGACAAGGAGGAAGCTAACAATGGTATCAATATGGCTGTATACACACTATGTACATAACTAATAATAATAAAAAAGAAAATAAAAATAGCAGTATTTTGTATTTAATATTTAGTTCTCTAACTTTTGATACTATTACCTAACCGAATAACATTCTTTCTTCTAACTTTCCAAACCTTAATTTGTAAGTTTCAGCTCCATTTTCAGATTAGCTAAATGATCTGTTTGTGAATCACTGCTCTCAAATTAAAGCTTCACTAATTTCTATGTTGACTAACTCACCCCCATGTCTATCTTCCATGGTTTATGTTTTCAGTTTACCAGAACACATTGTTACATAAACTTTCCAATTGAAAGATGCATAAAATGGCTCTCTCTGACCCTTCACTATATTGACTCTATGATATTCATGGAAGGAATGTCTAACTCCAATAATCAGCCCCCAAAGTGGATGGCATTAGTTACTTTTCTCACAGTATGTGATAGTTAAGGTGTTGTCAACTTGATCTGTTTAGTAATCCATAGGTTGCTTCTAGGAAGGATCAACTAAAGGAGGAAGTGTTTCCCCCAGGGTGAGCCCTTCCCCCAGAATGGGTGGCCCCACCCAGAGGAGGACTTGATTGAAAGAAGCTCTGGGTAAAAAGAGTCCCTTCCTCCCTTCCTGCCTTCCTTCCATTTGGCTGCCGGAGCTGCTTGCTACCTTCCAGCGTGGATTGAAGACCAGTGCGGACGATAGACCAGCATCAACTGAAGACCCCCGTGGATTGAAACCCAGCGGCTCCTCAGGAAGCCTCCAGGCTTTCCAGCACCATCTGCAGTGCCGGGTCGGGACTGCTGAGGCATCTGGCCACGAGGACTGAGCAACTACCAGGTTCGGTGATTCTCGGGCCTGCAACTGCTATTGGACTACTGTAAGCTGATCCAATAAATTCCCTTTTTAAATAATTCATTCTAGCAGTTCTGTTCCTCTAGAGAACCCTGACTAGTATACAGTGTGACTAAATACCAGACAAGAAACACAGCTATGGAGGAAAGTCTTATTCTGGTTCATGATTTAAGGGGTTATAGTTCATCCTGGAGGGATGACTTGGCAGTGGAAGGTCCTATGGTGTGGAATCATGAATAAGGCTTTGAATCTTGGATTTATGTTATCTTGAAAAATACTTTGCCAGCTGAATTTCATGGTAACATACTTATGGAAGAAATATCTGACATAGAATTATTATCTAAAAATATTTAGGGGCATAGACTCATTAAGTGGGATGACAGAATACAATTGTGATTTCTCTTTTGTCTTTGAATATATAGCATATGTAAAATATATTTCACTAAAATGTGAATTTACATAGTAAGAATGATATTACTGTGATTTTTTTTTTCATTACTTCATTTATTTTCAAGGAGAGAGGGTAGATGCCAGGCCCTCTAGCCACTGCAAATAAACTCCAGATGCATGCACCACTTTGTGCATCTGGCTTTATGTGGGTACTGAGAAATTGAACCTAGGTCATTAAGCAGCCATTTTCTATGATTCTAATTAGTGATAAGCAAAAGTAAGTAGAATTGTGCCTGCCACATAGTACTCAGATTTTTTTTTAGCAATTGTATGAATAAATGTAATGTTATAGGATAAGTGAAGTGTCCACACAAAGCTGAATATGTTAATTTCTCTTCTAATTACATTTAAAAATTTACTAGCCTAATTTAAAAACCTGTTTATAATAGATTAAACATATTTACAACCAAAGAAGCAAAGCAGCATACATTAACCTTAGTATGTCAAAAGGAGACATCTTTCATCTAGTTGTATCTAAATATATAGCCAGAGAAATCACCTAGGTGAACTTCCCCTCATAAGTTGGCCTTATACTTTCAGATAGACTCATACAAAGAAAAAAAAAAATGCTTCACGACCTCGTGATAGACAAAAGGTTTTTAAAATGTGACACTAAAAACATGACTTAGAATACAATAAAATATATGATAAATTGCACCAAGGAAATCTTCAAGTTTGTGAACCACATATCAGTCAAAATACCTGTATAAAGAATGACTGTAAAAACACACTTAAAATTCCATGGAAAGAAAATTAAAGTTTTAAGAACTAATCAGAAGCTTTGAGCAATAACTATATTTGTGAAAATATGGATCTTAGTAAATGGGTCAGAACAAGCATGAGTACCTGAGTTCAGATCCCCAGAATCCATGTAAACAGTGAACATCATGGAGGGGAGTATCTGACATAGGAGGTGGAGATGGAAGAACTTGGGAGGAAGGGACAGAAGAACTCCGGAAGATTGTGAGCCAGCTGACCTGTTGTTCTTAGCAGTGAGCAACAAAGAAACCTTGTCTTCTGACAATCCACAAGTGTGCAGTGGCACACCATGACTGCACTCACACATGTGATGACACACACACACACACACACACACACACACAGAAAGAGAGAGAGAGAAAGGGGGAGGGAGAGAGAGAGATAAAAGTAAACAAACAAAAAAAAACCCACGAAATTCAACATTCAACATCTTAACCATTGGAGAAATGCAACATAAAACCAGGTCTGGTGAAATGAAATACAATATCCAACTCATGAGAATGGATAAAATCAACAATAGCAAAACCAGAAATGCTGAGGAAGATGTAAAAGCACTGAGAAAAATGTGAGTTGTTGGTAAGAGAACGATATGGTATAGTCATTTTGGAACTCCGCTTTGTCATTTGCTTTTAAAATTAAAACACCTATAGTCTGACATAGCAAACCAATTCCTAGACATCCATTTTAGAAAAGCAAAAACATACGCATGGACTTGTGCATGCTTGGCAATTGCTTTAACATTCCCGCCCCTCATAGCTCAATTATTGAATGTTAAAATTTCAAGATGAGAATGGACAGATGGCTAAGCAGTTACAGCACTTCCTGTGCAAGCATGAGTTACCTCGGAAAGCCTGAGACATGCCTTTGAGTTTAATACCCTGGACCCACTAAACAGCTGGGTATGGCTACACAGTCTCTATCCCATAGTGAAACCATAACCTAGGAATCAGTGGAGTTTGTTTAAAGAATCACACACACACACACACACACACACAAAAAAGCTCCAGCATTACTAAGAGACTCTGTCTCATGTTGGTGGGGAGAATGGTGGAGCTAGACACACAAGCTCTGCTTCTGTCACCTTAGGCAAGCGCACTCCGCCACAGGTGAGCACATAGGGTGCTGCATAGACACGTGCACGTGCGCCTACACACACACACAAGCACCAGAGATACCCAAAGATGTCCAAGTGCCCTGCTATGAGTGCTCAGCTGTAAAAAAAAAAGGCAAAAAGTTGGATGACTCTCAAAACTCATACTATTGAGTCTACTTATGCCACATTCTGAGAAAGACAAATTACGGTAGAGAGGAGAAGAGGATTTGGCAGGAGAAGTTAGGAAGCAAGGGTTTGAGCTGGAAGTGTTAGCAGGAGAGAGTGGATTAGAGTGGTAAGACACTGTTCTGTCTCTTGATTGTGGTGGAGGATAGAGAAATCTACATGTTATGCATTTGTAAACAGACATATGTAAACCATTAACAAAATTTTACTAATTTGGGATTTTAGAAAGTAACATATATAGAATTTTAAGATAGGATTATGAGTATGTTTAGGAAGCAGGGTTTCTCCTGAAAAATAAAATAAATCTAAGATGGAGTTTCTTCCTCAAAACTACTTCCAGATAACCTGTATGCTAAAACAAACAACACACACGTATGTATTGTGCTGGAGTTGCTATGGTTTTGTTTTGGCTTATTTCTCAAAGCACACATTCTTATATGATTAGGATACCACCATGTTCATCAACCCAGGCATAGACTGCAGTAAAATTCATGTTAGCAAATCATGGGATCTGGAAGCTACCTGCCTTTATATTCATATTGGAATTTTAATGCCTACAAAAATTATCCTTATTCTTCAAGTATTTGTAGTATTCCAGCTCTTTATTCACAAAAGCCCTCTGCTTGCTTTGAGTTAGAACTAACCAATTGAGTCCTCTATCCTGTGCCACACAATCAGGTAAGCATTCAGCAGTCCAGGGGCGTTTCTATAAGTTTCCCATCACCCACGTGCTAGTATCATGGTATATACATCACCAGGTGACACAGTGAGCCCCTGAAACACTGAGGTGTTCACTGAATCTCTCTTACTTTATGACTATTTGGGGTCCAGCTATCTTGCTGTGATGGTCTGTTTCCTGTTGCTTCCCTAAATACCTCCATGCAATCATAACACTAAATAAGATAGTTGGGGATATAGAGATTGCTCAGTGTTTAAGGCACTTGCTTGCAAAGCCTGACAACCTGGGATTAATTGTCCCCATACATACATAAAGCCATATACACAGAGTGGTGCATGCATCTGGAGCTTGTATACAGTGGCTAGAGGCCCTGATATGCCCAGTCTCATTCTCTTTCCTCACTTACTTTCTTTCTCTCTCTCTCCCCACTCTCTTTTCTTGCAAAGAAATAAATAAAGATATTTTTTAAAAGATTGTTCATGGTTGAACCTGAATCCTGATGCAAAATCTCTTTTCCTAAGATTTCCCAGGCCCTGAAAATCAATGACTATAAATCATTTCTTAAACAGGGAGATGCCAGCTAATTCTGCAACAGATGTAAAATTAAGCTCCGTCTAGTTATATTTTTAATAAGATCTCTTGATGCAACCAGAAAGTGCACCTGCCATTAAAGCACAGTTCAGAGTGACTAACAGAAGTCACAGCACTCTCTATGATCATTTGGTTCTATCAGGCATGCCATAGTACAGAACACTGAGCAGAATCAGTGAATATAATAAGTTATTGGCAGCTCTTTTTAACTATTTGCAAATGATCTTTAGGTGACAGTTGGGTTGCAACGATTGTAAATTTTGAAATTATATGTTCTGATAAGGATCTGGAATGTACATAGATTCCGGGGCCATTTATAGAACCAGAGGTGTGAAATTCAACAAAACTACAGTATCTCCATCACTATAGATATAAATAAAAATACATATAAGGACAGGTTCATAACTCTTCTTATAATTGAACCAATTTCCATATAAATGCATATATCAAAATTTGCATCAGAGATAGCAAAATATGTCCTGTGACTTTAAAGATCAGTACAGTGTTGTGATTAAGAAACCAAACCAAACATGCAATCAAACCCAATTCAGAATTCATTCCCAGACATTTGATAGATAAATTGACAAGTTAAGAGGGCATTTTTTGTTTCTTTATTTCCCTGTAAAACATTGATAATAGTAATAGAGCCTAGGTTACATGTTATTCAAAATATCACACACATCAGGGCATTTAATATAATGTTCTAGGTGAAATAAATACTAAATAAGTATTATCAAATACCAATAACACTTTATAAACACATCCATGGTCCTGTGGCCATCTTAAATTTGGAAATACTGGGGAAAGTTAATTTAAGCTGGCTGGAAAACAGTATACGGAATCTTAAAATGTTGCTGTAAGCTATGAATCTGAAGTAATGTGGTAGGGGCAGTAATTCTCAAATATATTTGACCACATGACCTTAATTTTCAGAACATTTCACAAGAACTATTGTGCCCTACAAGCATCTTTAATAAATCCTATTGCATGCTCTGGGACCTGGCTATAATATTTTTATCATGCTTGTAATTTTAATTAAGTTATTTTGATTTAGTCATCTTTATAAAGAGCCATCTTTAAACTAAGTCTTGATATGATTGTTTAAAAACGTCTTCTTTTTTGAAATATGGGATCTTGTGCACAGCACAAATCTTTGAACCTAACCATAATAATACTTACTGCCACTCTATTCATTTCCATATAATTTTGAATTTTTTGTCAGTCTGTGTTAATTCTGTAAACTTAAAAGAATGCATTGTCTTTTTTGGATTAGGTCACATTATCTCAGTTCATTATCTTATAGCATCATCGAAAATTTATTTGTGGCATTGCATTTTAGTGAAACAACTAAGGAAAACATTTAATTCAGGCTTGACTTTAGTGTTGACAGCTGAGTATAAGGATCTTATAATGGACTCACATAAATTTACCCCTCCTTTTCTTCTTTAGTACTTAATATAATCAAATAAAATTACCACAATTAGCTTACAAAAGCAGATTAATTTGTTGTCTTGAGTTTCAAATGGAAAGCAAAATAAATTCCATTAGTACTCTAAAATTATTATTGGAAAGTAAATAACTATGATCATCATAATGTTCATAGAGTAATTAGTGAAGATGAGAGGCAAACCACTTGGGATATCAGAGTTGTTAGCAAATGAGCAAACATTATGCTAAAGTGATTGAAGGGCTTTTCTGAGTGAAGCTGGTAGAATACATGTCTTTTGCTTATACACAATTTCACCTGGTTGGTGTCAAATTGCTCCATCCTCCTTCACCCAATCTCTGAGTCAAACCTCCTCCTTGATGCCTGTTCCTATCTCTGAAACTCATCCTCACCCACTTCTCTAACCCATACTTGGCCATATCCTTGACCACTTATGAGAGAAATTTATGGTTAAAGACCATATCAGCACCAGGACAGAAGTTCAGCAAGGAATGAAGTCAGGGACTATTATTTGGTATCACCACACTTTCTGCTTGGTAAAATATTTTAAAAAATGATTTGCCAGATCACTTTCATTATTGAGCTTCTCAATGACCCCTGTTTTATTTTTATTTTTTTCAGTTTTTCAAGTATGTAAGTATTCACAAGGCACAGAGGATCTAGGAGAAATTTACATTTCTCATTTCCATTTTGGTCATATGAAGATAGACAAGCTGTATGTTAGCTTTTACATAATATGCAAGGCATGATTTATTATATTTGGTATCACTTACCCAAAAGGAAAGATGAAACTTCCATTTTATCCATTGCCATGGATCCATGCTCATATATGTACTGTTGTAGAAAGCTTCAGTTGCTAGGGTGAACATCCAAACCAGGCACAGCTATGGAAGGAAGGAATTTCTTGAAGTGTGCAGATTGGGGGGAAGTTCCATACTGATAGAAGAAGCCGGCCCATTTTCACAGGTCCTTGCAGAGAGAAAAGCAGCCACCAGCACAAGAAAGCACACTTCAGGAACCCCAGAATGGCAGAGCTCCAGTACTCCACGTGTCTTTTATCTGGAAACAGATAAGCCCTCAAACACACCTTGGGGCTGGACCACAGAATCCTCGCACAGTGACACCTCCCCCAACCAGGTGGCTGGAAATCTGAGCCACACGTTTGAATAAAACTCCTGTATCTATTGGGGGACATTCACTCCAACTACCACACCCAAAACATAGATCTGCTTATTGTAATCCATTCCTGGGTAACCAGGAGCATCTCCTTAATATATTACACAGGTAAAGAGTCTCTTGTTACCAAGTACTACCAGATGGTTTCAGAGTGTCTATCATCACTGCATTTACAAATGTATTTGGTCAGATCATCCTTTTTATTCTTCTCTGTGGTGTTCTCCAACAAAAGAAAAGAATGCATTACAGGCCTTCAGCTAACCTCTGCTAACCTCTCTCTTCATAGTCACTGATTCATGGTGCAGTGACCACGGGTGGCTCATGCTCTCTAGGCCTCTTTTGCCTCTCCTTCAAACTAGGCGTAATAGTCTTATCTTCCTCATAGAACTGTGAGAATGAAATAATTAGAATCCAATAGGTTTTAGGAAAAGACACCCGGCCTTTGGTGAGTGACCTGAAAATTGTAGTGCTATTAGGCTCCAATATAAATGTCTCCTCTTATGTCCAATTTTATGTGTCCAAATGTCTGCTGGACAACTTCACTTGGGTATTTCACTGAGAGTTCAAAATCCTGTTCAACACTGAGTTGATAATCTCTTCGTTTACTTTCCAAACCCACCATATATTCTGCTTCCATAAATCGGTTCTGTTAGTACCATAGTCATTTGCTCAATAGCTCAAACATCTTCCAAGATTTCTTATTTTCTACATACCCTAGTACCTAAATAATACACATGACAACTACACTATGCAGATGTTTTGTTTGTTTTTTTCTTTTCCTTTGTATCTGAATCCTTTGTAAAAACCCAATTCAAGCCTTCTCTTTTTCCTGTCTTCCAAGTAGTTTCTCTAAACTCACTATATCTTGCAAAGCACAATTCAATGCTCCTGCTATTTTTCTTTAAGTAGTCAGTGATCGTCCATTACTTTTAAAATACAGGGCTGGAGGGATGGCTTAGCAGTGAAAGTACTTGCCTGCAAAGCCAAAGGACCCCAGTACAATTCCCCAGAACTCACACACATAATCCAGGTACACAATATGGCTCATATATCTGGAGTTCGTTTGCAATGGCTAGAGGACCCAGCACGCCCATTCTCTCTCTCTCTCTCTCTCTCTCTCTCTCTCTCTCTCTCTTTCTCTCTCTCAAATAAATATTAAAAAAAAATTAGCCGGATGTTGTAGCACACGCCTTTAATCCCAGCACTTGGGAGGCAGAGGTAGGTGGATTGGTAGGCAGAGGTAGGTGGATTGCGTGAGTTTGAGGTCACCCTGAGATTACATAGTGAATTCCAGGTCAGCCTGGGCTAGAGTGAGACCTTACCTTGAAAAACAAACAAAAAAAAAAAAAAAAAAAAAAAAAAAGACCAAAGTTCTCATTGTAGAATCCCTTGTCTGTATCCATTGGGTATTGCTCTCCCTGGGGTTTGCCACCCTTCATTCAGACTGCTTTCTAAACTCAGTGTTTCTTCTTCTTTTTTTTAAAACCATCTAATTATACAATTCCTCCTGCAACAAACTCTTGCAATATTTTCATTATTTTAGCAAGAGAGTCAGAGAGAAAAGCAAACCAAACTCCAGAGGCATATGCCACCTTGTACATGTGGCTTTACATGGGTACTGGAGAATTGAACCTGGGTCCTTGGGCTTTGCAAGCAAGAGCCTTAACTGCTAAGCCATCTCTCCAGCCCAAGAGAGTGGTCTTGTTTTTGTTGTTGTTGTTTTTTTTTTTTTTTTTTTTTTTTGGTTTTTCGAGGTAGGGTCTCACTCTAGCCCAGGCTGACCTGGAATTCACTATGGAGTCTCAGGGTGGCCTCGAACTCATGGCGATCCTCCTACCTCTGCCTCCCGAGTGCTGGGATTAAAGGCGTGCGCCACCACGCCCGGCGAGAGTGCTCTGGTTGTTGGTGGTCATGGTGGTGGTGGTGGTGGTGGTGGTGGTGGTGTGTGTGTGTGTGGTATATTTAATGTACAAGAGAAAATAATGGAATGACTTGTCCTATTACTAGTGAAAATATGAATTTGGGAGTGGGAAGATGGTTCATTAGTTAGAGGTATTTGATTGAAATTCTGCCAATTCAAGTAAAAGTCCCCAGTCTCCACACAAAGATAGATTCATAGTAATAAATGCATCTATAACCCCAAAGCACCTTTGGCAACTAAAGGCTTGGCCAATAGGATCTGGAAGCTTATGAGCATGTGCAGTGGCAAAATAACAGAAGAGTCTCTATCTCAATAGAATATAGAAAGAGGAAGACTGATAAGATTGTCCTCTGACCTCCACACATTGGCTGTGTCACATGCATGCCCACTCATGTGCATGCACACACACACACCACCACCACCACCAACAACAACAACAATAACAACAATAAAAAGAATTTCAACATGAAAATTATATTGAGAGTACTGCATCAAAATGTTCTGAGCAGAAAAACATCACATTACATATAGGACATATATTCTATGTATATTTCTGGTGAATCCTTCTGGAAATGTTGACTGTTTTCTTCCTGAATTAGTTGATAGATTACATAGAGTTCTTTAAAATAAGATATACAGTTATTGGATTCCAGCTGCCACAGCAGATGATTTTTGTTTTACGATAGTTGTCTTGAGTCACAGCTTCTGAAGTGTATTAGATGGGGTGATAAGTTATCTACCATGGCTATTTATAATATTTTAAAACAGTGCACCTATCATCCACATGGAGAATAACACTTATTTTTCTGTGAGTACAGCAGCAGGCCTTGAATCTTGTTCTGCCAAATATGATTTCATATCTCTAGCTCAACCAATTTTTTTTTAAAGAGGAGACAGAGGACAGCAATTTCATAAATCCTTGTCTTAAAACACTGCAATAGTCAACCTGTCAATCAATAATTACTCTGGAGTTTGTTTTCAATGGCTAAAGGCCCAGGTGTTCCCATTCTCTTTGTCTGTCTCTCTTCAATCTCTCTTTGCTTGCAAATAAACAAATAAATAGTTTTTTTAAAGTACTATACACTTCCATGGATTCATGCTCATGTTCTTTATCAGGAAAGCAAGTTAATTGACAGCATTTAAAGTCTTGAACTAGAAAAGTCACTGAACAGTCTGCATTAGACAAAGTCTTCAGTGGCTACTCTTCAAGGCTGGGTATTGTAATTAGTTATGCTATTATTACTGGCAGCAAATCAACAAGCACTCAACACCTCTTCTTGAAGACAGATCCAAAATACATAAGCTTTCCATAATTCATTGGAAGCTAAAAGTATATATTTTAGTATTTTATTCTTCCCACTTGTGGCGGGAAAGTAAAGCCACAAATTCCAGCAGCTGCAGTTATTATACAACCTGGTTCTCTGATTTATGTAGCAAATTATTTATGAAATGTTCTAGGTGAATCCATAATAACAAAACAAACAAGAGCAAAACATAAAAACACATCTATGTTACAGGAAAGCACAAGCAACTGCACGTCTTTATTTTTAGTATGTAGATGTCAAATATTTTAGGATGTATATATATATATATATATGTATATATATATATATATATATATATATATATATATATATATACACATACATACTCTGATTTAAGCATTCTACAGCTCACACAAGGTTGTACTCCCTACAGTAAGGATACTGAGGCAAAAGGATTGAAATTTCAAGGGAAGCTTAGGCTGCATATGGAGATTCTGCCTCGAATCAAACAATCAAAAAAACTGCAAAAGTGTTACCTAATGTATATACGTATTAAAAGATCTCATGGCACCCCATCTCATGTGTATTTTGCTTATATGTATCAGCTTGAAAGTGCACTTCAATTCTAGAAATGCAATAAACAAAAGAAATAAAACTTTACTTGGACAACTTATTAAATGATAGCACTATAGTATTTTCTTATCCAGTGGGCAATGCTGTTTCATTGTTAAGTGGACATAGTTTAATGATAGAAATCTCCATGTACAAACACATGTGGCCTCATTGTCAGAGTCCTTGAGTAGCATTTTTAATGTATTTGAACCAAACATTTATCTATTTTTCAGAGCCTTCAGTGTGATCCCCAGATTCATTTTTCTTTGCTTCTCTAAGAAGTTTGTGCTTCCCTTTCCTTCCAAAGTGATTTCCCTAGCTGGCCACTTTACAGGAGAGAATTCTACCTGCCATGGTGAATTAAATTCAAGGAGGACAGTGAAATACACAACCAATCATTTATCAGGCTGATAAAGCAACGGAATTGCTAACTCAGTTCTCAGAGTGCCCCACATTTTTCATTAATACCAGTGCTTGGGGGATAAAACACCAAAATGATTGATTAAGCTCTTCATTCACTTTGCATATGCAGACATTCTCAGCTTCTTAGCTTCACAGAATAGGTTTTATTTGTTTCTCTTTTTGTTTCTCCTGTACCTGAATTATAGTTTCCTTTATGAATAAACTTTTAGAAAGAATAAACTATATTTTTTTTCTTCTGTAACTAAATTATGTACTCTTTTATGAATAACTTGTTTTTGAAAAAAAGTTGCCATTTAGGATTGCCATTTTAGGAGGTTCAAAGTTAACATTGTTCTGGTAATGAATACACTCCAAAGAAAATAAAACTGCTCATTTCAATGCTATTATTCTCACATAATTTAAGATAAATAGGACTGGTAATTAATCTCCATACAAAATCAATTTAATTTTGAAAATTTTAGCCAAACAGATTCAGAAACCATTAATGCTTTCAATAGGTGTTTAATGTATACTGTATAATGATACCATTTTTTATACAATATATAATAGCATCATCATTTTATGTAATATGAAATAACATTATTACATTAAAATATATATTAAACTTAAGAAATAGATTTTCTTCAATTTCCAGACTATGATAACTCAATAGCATTGCTCTCTTTTCAAATAAATACTTATCAGAGAAAACAAGAAAGATAACTCTACAAGTAGAGCAGTTGCTATGAATATGTACATTTCTCTGTAGGTTTGAGGGTATAGTAGAGTGTGTTATAAATTTCTATAGCTAAAATACAGCTTCATTTAATAAGGCATTTAGTCAAACTTGTATCTTCAAGGGATAAATACACTCCTTAACTACCAGTACTCTTGTGAAATCACAGGGGGTCAGAAGATGTTGATGAAAGTTAAGTGACCTTGAGGACAAATGATAGTTCTCCATGATTCTGAAGTCTTAATTTAGAAGACATAAACAAGTTCTATAGTGGACTCCACCCAAACATATTGTGAAGTTCACTTTGATAAGTTAACAGAACTCTCTAAGTCAAAATTATCTTCTATGATATCAAAAAAAAAAAATCATAGATTCCTCTGCCTGGGGTTTTTACTACTCCTCTGGACCAAATCCTCTTGTCTCCCCGCCTAGCTGGAAATGTCTAGAGCTGGGACAACTCAATGTGGGAGTTATGGTCCTCCACTCCTGCGCTGCAGAGATGGCTCAGTGGGCAAAGCACTCACAGCACAATTTGCATTACCAGAGTTGGATCCTCAGACCCCACCTAAAAATCAGAAAAGCAGAACTCATGTCCATAGCCAGTGGCAAAATGAGAGAGACAAAAACTCCCAGAAGCTCACCCACACTCAAGGTAAGCACAGAAGAGAACAGAGCAAGAATGCACAGAGAGATAGCCTGCTGAAAATGAGGTATACAGGCAAGGACCAACCTGAAAGTTGTCCTCCGAGCTCCGTATGGTCTGTGGCACCTGCTTGCCCAGAGTCACATGCTCACATGCATGTACAAACACCCTCCACCTTCACTGATGAACATACAGCCTCTTTTCCAATGTCACAGAGAACTTCTTGGACAGAATTGGTATTAGAATCCATGGCAAGGCCATGTAAATCTTGACTACAGGATATTTTTATTAATCTCTGAATTCCTAAAACTCAGCACAATACCATAGTCACTGCAGACACTGCTATTTTTGAAAGAATATAATTAATAGATGAATCATGCTGACTATGATGGCTTTTGTTTCTTTGCTAAGTCATTTTTATAGTTCGGTCCTTGGGCCAGTAATATCAGCAACATCCTGGAGTCTTTAGAAATACCAAAGTTTCTTCCCAATGTAAATGAAATGAAGTAGAGACTTTGGGGTTGAAGCAGGTATGCAGGGATGATTAGGGATATGAGCATGTGAGGGCCCATGCTGACTTTCTAACCCTAGTTACTCAGCGGAAGTACCTGGGGAGTGATTTTAAAAGTATACCAATACCGGGTACTCAACTCACAACAACAAATTCAAGATGTACAAATGGTATGTATTTGGGGAGATGGCTCAATGAGTAAGAACACTTGCTGTGCAAGCATGAAGAAATGAGTTCAATCCTCAGCATGCATGTAAAAGTAGGAAGAAGAGGAGGAAGAGGAGAAAAAGAAGAATATGCCAGGCATGGTGGTGCACGCCTTTAATCCCAGCACTCTCAGGAGGCAGTGGTAGGAGGATCATCGTGAGTTCAAGGCCACCCTGAAACTCCATAGTGATTTTCAGGTCTGACTGGGCTAGAGTGAGACCCTACCTCAAAATATGAAAAGAAGAGGAGGAAGAGAAGAAGAAGGAGGAGGAGAGGAGAAGAAGGAGGAGGAGGAGGAGGAATAAAAGAATGGCTGTCCATCCCTGTAACCCTACTTCTGAGAGGGGTACAGAGATGTGAGTATGACAGGCCTTGCTGATCAGACAGTCTAACTGAAAATATGAAAAAATATGACACGATCTCCAGGTTCAGTAAGCAACCTTGTCTCAAAGAAATAAGGCAGAAGAGTGATACAGGACACCCAAAGTCCTCCTCTGCCTCCACATGTATGTGCATGGGTAAGTGCATCTTCAGAAACACATGCAAACAGCACACACATACAACACACACACACACACACACACATCACCTCACCTCACCTGACATCACATCATGTACACACATATACCAAGAAAGGGGAGAAAAACAAAAAATGAGAATATATATGCATATTTTTGAACCTTTTTTGAGCTTCAAAATAATAATGATTATCTACAGGTAAATTATCAAGCTGTAAGGTTCAGGAGTGACCAAGGACCATGGAGACCACTATGAGGTAAAGATGGAAGTTTTTATTTGGGGCAAAACATGAGCTGCCAGGACTGAATCTCAAGAGCAGAGCAGTCAGCTTGGGGTTACAGATGGTGGGCTTTATAGGCTCTTCAGTTGGGGGAAGGTGAGGAAGGGAAGGAATTTCTTTGTTGGGGCAGTAAATCTCTGTTCTTTACATTAGCCATAGGGTGAGACAAGAAGTGACCCAGTGAGAGATAAGGGGGCAGAAAACCTAGACCTGGAGCCTTGGGCAGGGGAGAGATAATGGCTGGACAATTTCTTAATGAAAGTGGATGATTCACTTCACCCTCCTGCTGTAACTCCATTTTGTCCTGACCTAACACAAACCACCTTCTCATGCCAAAGTCTGTGGGGTTATGAGCGTGTTTGTCATATAGAAAGTAGACCTCAAAGGCATACTTGAATTTATTGTTCAAATATTTATTTACCATGGTTACATCATAAAAAATGCTTATTTCCTTTCCTTCAATTGTAACTCCCCAAATCATCATGAAATTTATTTTTGCTTTCTTTTGAAATCTTCCTCAAATAACCATGGAATTATAACTTATTGTTTTCAGCAAAACTTATTTAGAAACAGATATAGCTATAGTCCTAAAAGACTGAGGATTTTTTTAAATTTTAATTTCTTTTTCTTTGAGAGAGAAAGAGGTGGGGAGAGAGAGAATGGGTGCACCAGAAGTTCCAGCCACTGCAAGTGAACTCCAGATGCATTTGCCACCTTGTGCATCTAGCTTACATGGGTCCTAGAGAATTGAACCTGGGTCTTTTGGCATTGCAGACAAGTGCTTTAACCACTAAACCATCTCTTCAGCCTGAAAATTTTATTTTTCTACATTTTATATGATGTCTCACTTTCTAATAGTCTTTTTCAAAAAGGAAAATGATTATGATTAAATCTTGTTTTCAATTTCTCTACCAAATAAAATATTCCAAAAGACTTAGTATGTCTTTGCATATCTCACTATGAAATACTACATGTTCAAAGTGGTTCATTAGCTATAAACATTTATGTAACTATAAGGTACTTCTACTGTTATATGGAAAGTACATTCATAGAAAGCAGAAACCATGTTCATTTACCTGTGTCTCCCAACATTTCAAGAAGCTCTGGATAATCCAGAGCTCAATGAGTTTATTTTTAATAACATTTCATTGATTAATTAAATTTACTGTGAAATCAAAATCAAATAAATAAGAATTTTGAAAAGTTGATTTTAATAACCAAGGTCCAATTAAATAAGCACAAGGCTCCATAAAAATCAGTATAAATCCAAAATAAAAACAGAATATTTGCTAAAGTCAGTGTCAAGATATAAGCAGAGATCATCCTAACTGGAAAACAAATGTCACTCAGGGAAACAAGAAAAGGCTTTGAAAACATACTACCCATCATTGCTTCTTATTCACATGAATAAATATTAGAAGGAAGAAGAAGAGGAGGAGAAGAGAAATATAAAGATAAATATACTCCACACAATAGAACAGAGTTCTGTCCATCACGCTCTTCAATAGTGCATCTGTCCTTTAAAAAAATAAATAAAAGTGTGAGGGGCTGAGGAAATGACTTGGCAGGTAAAGTTTCTTGCTTGCAAAACTATAGGCCCAGGTGCAATTCTACATCCACTCATGAAAACTGATGCAAAAGGTTACACTCTGGTATGTGTGTGTGCACACATACACGTGCATGCGTGCGCGTGCACACACACAGAGAAACAGAGAGAGAGAGAGAGTAAAATAAATAATTTTTTAAGTATGAATAATATAACAATAGAAACATTAAAATCAGGAATATTTGGAATTAACTTATATTTCCATTCTTTTTTGTGTGACTTTTAATAGGTTATATGACTTCTCTGAGACTGTGTTTCTTATATTGGTTACAGTGGAATTTAAATAAGGTCAAGCACATAAATTGCCTTGTAGAATGCCAAACCTAATAACAGACATTTAAAATCTAGAACTCTCTTCCTTCATTTCACTTGAACATGTTTATATGTACATTTAAGTAAAATAGTATGGCATTTGGTTTATGAAAGCAAGATTTAGGACATAAGACAACCCTTTTTATAACTTTGCTCCCTATTGCTATTGTTCTAAAGACTGACTCTATTTTCTGTGTTCTTTTTCTGATTATTATTTCCCACTTGGCTGAGGGGGATAGGAATGTTTGTGAATTGAAGTAATGATGAACTCTACCTTATTCATTTAACTTTTCAGTAGTCAGAGCACTAACATTGTCACCTGCTATTTCCTAGTAAAGACCTGTGAAAAGCTTTAATCCCCCTTATCCCTTCCTGGAACATTGCATTTGAATAGGCGCAGTAATTCATATTAAAGCAATCCCCCCATATTTTATCAAAAATCCCTTTGACCTTCTTAACAGCATTAGTGCTCTGAAAAAAATAGTTTCTCCTTACTTTGATGTATGATACAAGTGGTCTTAAATAATTTGTCATGAAGGTCTTGTTTCAGAAACAAAGCTAACACCAGAGAAGGCTATTTCCCATTATCAAGGTGGAATGACTGACAGTATAGATGGGAAAGTGATTTATATAAATGAAAGGACATACTGTGACCACACAGGTAGCAGAAAAGAAAATAAAGACAAAAACCTTCTGCAGTGGTCATCCTTACTTCTGTAATATTTTCTGTGTCAACTAGAAAGAGCTCAATGTTCTTTAGAGTAAATAAAAATATTTCCAATCAGGGCTGGAGAGATGGCTTAGCAGTTAAGCGCTTGCCTGTGAAGCCTAAGGACCCCAGTTGGAGGCTCGATTCCCTAGGACCCACGTTAGCCAGATGCACAAAGGGGTGCACACATCTGGAGTTCGTTTGCAGTGGCTGGAGGTCCTGGTGCTCCCATTCTCTCTCTCTCTCTCTCTCCCTTTTTTTCTCTGTCTGTCACTCTCAAATAAACAAATAAAAATAAACAAAAATTTTTTTAAAGTACTTCCAATCAATTGTAAATAACTCATTTTGATCACTAATCATTGAACTTAGAAATATTTCATAATAGAAAAAAATAATTTAATTGGGAGTAAGGAGACTGATTCTTTTGTTATTGTTGCTGACTCTACCCTCTAAGTAGTTAGTTGACTATTTCTGGATTCAAAGTGTCCTATGTATAAAATAGGAGGGCAGGACTGCATAACCTCAAGCAGCTTTTCCAAACTTTAACATTATGAAGTGCAGTAATGATATGAGGCTTTTGAAAATGATGAAGCCTCAGATGGGCTCTGATGTCGCCTGTGACTCTGGAGCTGAGTTGGCAGGTATTCATGGTCAAAGAGAGCTTCCAATGACTAGTGGCTTTTTTGGATTCTTGGCTTATGAATTTGATAAATGAGATTCACAGACCACAGGAGGGTGAAATATAGATGTCAGAAGAAGTTTATTAAAGCTTGATAGAAAGGAATGGTTCTTGTCTCTACAGACAGGAGGGAGTCTCTAGGAAGGAGGAGAACTCATTGGGTGATTTTAAGTTAGGGTTTTATGGACATGGCACAGACTGTGAGTGCCAGTGACCCCATTCATAGGTTATGATATGTCAATGACCAGATTTCACTGTGTCTAGAGAAGAAGGACCAGATTTCTCTAATATGAGGAGGACCAGAGTTTCTGTCATCTAGGAAGGGTGCAAGCTTAATATAGAAATCTTTCCTGGAAGGTATAACTTTCCAGGAAAAAAAAAAAAAAGAAAGAAAGAAAGAAAAAATGCCCAGGTTTTCTTTGTAGGCTTAGTGACATTTCTCCCTTTTAGTCACTTTGGCATCTGTTAACCTGTCTGCCTAACCGATTTCTGTCTGTCCATCGGACTCATTGAAGCTTGCACATACCCTTGATACAGTATGTGCTCCAGAAACTCTTTAATCATTGATCATCCTTTGCATATTTAAACACATGTCAAAACTCACCCTCCAGGACATAAAGAAAGCTGCATCTATGGTTTCATTTATGAAAATGCTCCAAAGATAACAAGACTATTTAATTTACAATAAACGTGCTCAGGTATCACAACTCTGAAAAGGAAATGAAAGTGATGGCCCAGTGGATTTGAGTTCATTGGATTCTGCCTGAAGAAGGATTTGCATGTGCACCTCAAGTAAAGGATAAGAAATCAATGTTCCCTTATCATAACCCTCCTCACAGCAGAACAAAGTGTCATTGTTGAATGGTCAATGGCTTCCTACACGTGGATGGCAGAAGCCAAAATGTTATTAGCAATATAAACACTAAAAACAAAACAAAATCCTTAGATGGATAAGTAAAGCATGGAATACTGCTTAGAATGATTAAAAACATCAAATCTATTAAGCATTATCAATACTAGAGAATGTTTCTGTAAGGTTCAAGAGTGACCAAGACCATGGAGATCACTCTAAGGCAAAGATGGAAGCTTTTATTCAGGGAAAACATGAGCTGTCAGGACTGACTCTCTAGAGGTGAGCAGTTAATTTGGAATTACACATAGTGGGCTATATAGAGCTCTTCAGTTGGGGAAAGGTGAGGAAGTGGGAAGTTAAAAAAAAAAAAAAAAAGGTTTCTTTAGGGGAGGTCTAAGACAGCCAGGTTGTGACACTAGAACAGAAACCAGGTGACCTGAGAGATAAGGGGGAAAGGTAAGGGGGCAGGGAACCTAGACCTGTGGCATTGTTAGGCAAGGAAGGGATAATGGCTGGGTGCTTCCTTGAAGAATGTGAGTGACCCACTTCCATATGTCTCTGTCACCCTCCTTCTGTCCTCCCTGACTCCATTTTGTCCTGACATAACAGTTTGTTTGTTGAGACAGCATCTCATGTAATCCAGCATGGGCTTCAACCAGCTGTGTAAGTGGAGAATGACCTTGAATTCCTGATTATCTTGCTTCTATCTCCCAAATCCAAGGATTATGGGCATACGCCACTACCTCCAGCTAGTCAATAGCTTTGCTAACTACCATTGGAAAAAGAGAAAATTTAATGTCTTTCCAATATAATGATACCGATAAATATATGATCTTAATTTCAAGTAGGATATAGAATAGTGCAAGTCTTATAAGAGAAATATAATAATTACTAAAATTAAAAGTTCACATAATTATTGAGCCCAAAATTTCACTTCTAGAACCATATGCACATACACACATACATATGCAGATATTAATACCTCTGGGTATATTCATTTTTTGGTAATGGACAAAATAATTTGAAAATACATATATTTAACGATAATATAAAAGGGTTTGGATAAAATTTTTTAGTGCATTTTCAAAATGAAATGCTTCATCATTGAAAGAAATGTCAGCTTTAGAAGTGCACCTCCAAAATGTGTTAAATTACAAAAAGCATGGAATGGAGTATGTTCCCATCTGGTATATGCAGAACACACATACATGGGCATACATGAAACATTGAAGTCACTGTATATAAAGAATACTTTTACTAAAAGAATTATCATGAGGACAGAACAGTGTCTTAAATGAAGAAACAGAGTGAGGAGAGGGACAAATTATGACAGATTACACGTTAAACTTCAGGTATTTTCTTTCATAGTCAGAATAGTCAATTAAGAGTTATTTTCAAAACATGTTATTCAACTTCTGAAACATGAACTTTTGTTACTAAACAATATTTTTTAAACTTCCCAAACTGTCAGATTTTAAGAAAGTCATAGATTTTAAAATTCACTTTTCAGTGGACAATTCAGTGATTACAAACAAAAATGTGCAACTACCACCACAGTAAAGGTACAAGCTACTTCTAACATCTAAATATTCCCTTTAAGAAAGAAAAAGCTTCCTATATGTATTCAAAACATGGGGGGAAAGAATAATTGCTATTCAATCATTGTGAACACCCACACTTGTTTTTTTGGTACAGGTATAAAAGTGATTAACAAGTTTTGAACTTTCAGGATCATGTTTTACGTTGGAATGGCATGCGAGTAAGAAAGAAGTGAGGAGGGGGAAGAAAGGCATTAATGATGCATAGTCGGTCCCAAAGGCAATCTCTTAATTTACTAATGTATCTACAAATGTTAACCATATTCAAAGAAGAAAAAGGTTTCAGATAATAAAAGGCATCAACTCATGGAAGGTGAGATGACTGTTACTTGCATTTCAAATTGTGTAGTTAAAATTTCAGTAATGTTTTACATGTTTTTCACAGTTGCCTTTGTTTAGCCCATTAGCCTCAGCACACATAATTAACTTTTACATTACTGCACAGTGCTACGTTTTTCTACCTGTCCCCCCCCCCCCACTCTCACTTCTAAACACAGTTGATTTGATCTCCTGAAGGTGCCCTAGAGAATAAACTTTACTTTTTTTTTTTTTTAAGTTCTTCAATATTCCTCATAGAATGTCCATGTTCTCAACTCATGGATTTGTTAGGACTGATGTTGAAATTCAGTAAGCAAACTAGTTTATAACCCTGTTGGAATTTTCCTCTCCTGATCAAATGCAAGATGGTGGAAAAGTAAGTTGTTTTGCCCTGACAAAACAATTCACTGCATTATTAGTGGACCATTTCATATGCAGCCATAATCCCTCCTTTGAATTTTTTCACCAAATGAAAGCACATTTTTGTCCTTGCCTTAGGTTCTTGAAATTACAAAAATAAATAAATAAATAAATAAATAAATAAATAAATAAATAAAGGTTATCTGCCAACATGGACCCCCCAAACTTCTATAATTTCATGGAAAACTGTTAGGTCAGGACAAAATGGAGTCACAGAGGATAAGAGGAGGGTGAAGAGACATAAGGAAGTGGGTCACTCACATTCCTCAAGGAAGCACCCAGCCATTATCCCTTCGTTGCCTAACAATGCCCAAGGTCTAGGTTCCCTGGCCCCTTATCTTGCCCCTTATCTCTCAGGTCAGTTCACTGGGGCTCTTTCCCTTCCTCACCTTCCCCCAACTGAAGAGCTCTATATAGCCCACTATCTGTAATCCAAATTGACTGATCCACTCTTGAAAGTCAATCCTGGCAGCCTGTCATTTTCCTGAATAAAAGCTTCCATCTTTGCCTCAGAGTGGTCTCAGTGGTCTTGGTCACTCCTGAACCTTACAAAAACAAACAAAAAATAATGCCACAGCATTACAATGATACTGTTCTTTTCTTTTCTTTCTTTCTTTCTTTTTTCATCATGAATAAAAATGAGTTTAAATACATAGAACTTCAGGACAGCAATTGAATTAAATTTACTTCATGATGGAAATCTGGACATTTATTATATAATCACATTTTTGTTTTGTTTTGTTTTTGGTTTTTCAAGGGTCTCACTCTAGCCCAGGCTGACCTGGAATTCACTGTGCATTCTCAGGGTGGCCTTGAACTCAAGGCGATCCTCCTACCTCTGCCTCCCGAGTGCTGGGATTAAAGATGTGCGCCACCACGCCCGGCTTCTAATCACATTTTTGTGATTAGTGATTTAAAAAATTACCTTTCTCAGCCATTTGTTCTTATTAAATGATCAGCGCTTAAGTGCAATTGTTTCAGTAAAGATAGAACAAAGGCAAAAATTAGAAAATAATGATGATTCTGCTGTCAAATATATAATTATGGAGCCACTGCAATTTTTTGAGTTGGGTTTACACATGACCCAATAACTACTCATGTGCTTTGGAAGCAGGAAACTGAGAGTGGATTTTAGTTGATACCTCTTCTATATATAGCATAGCTTTCAACAAAATTATTAGAGCAAACCCTTCATGGGGAGAGTACTTTTACTTTTTCCTACAAGCCACTAACTTTTATAGTTACCTTCAAGGTCCTAGGCTGATATCTCTACTCCTAGTCACCCAAAAAAAAACATATTGCAGGACTAGTTCTCTTCAGAAATTTTATGTTAAGGGAAGAAGTAAGGTAGGTTCTGAAAGATTTTTTCCCCAATACTGAATGAAACTTATTGAGGTCTGTGATTATATATTGTAGCTCTTAAATCTTCTTAACCAATAATAGCAGGTTTTCTCTGATCACCTTACCTCTCAGACTAATGACTTTCTACAAATATGACATATATGTTGAATCACAACTCCAGAAATGAAAGAACGTTTTGCATAGCCAATTGACACAACCTAAACCTGCTGTTACAGAGAAAGACTTGATAATTGGAGAATTACAGATAAATCACTGTTGCAGTCCGGTTCACATTGCTGGTAGAAATCACCCAACCAAGAGCAGCTTCTGGGAAAAAGAGATTTATTTTGGCTTACAGGCTAGAGGGGAAGCTCCACAATGCCAGGGGAAAACGATGACATGAGCAGAGGGTGGACGTCACCCGCTGGCCAACATAAGGTGGACAATAGCAACAGGAGAGTGTGCCAAACACTGGCATGGGGAAACTGGCTATAACACCCTTAAGTCTGCCCCCAACAACACACTCCCTCCAGGAGGTATTAATTCCCAAATATCCATCAGCAGGGCACCTAGCATTCAGAACACCTAAGCTTATGGGGGACACCTGAATCAAACCACCACATTCACTTAGATCAGAGGCTGGTTTAATTTGGAACTTCAGTTGAAGGTGTCTTTTCTGTGTCTTTTAGTTTCATTGAGGATACTGTCTATTATGTCAGAAGACAATGAAGAAGTTGTCAGTTGACAGTGACATTATTGGCTTTGGTTCTTATCAACTTTTAACAGCTTTGAGAATTTGGCTCACCAACACATCATGTACTAGAAACAAATTTTTTCTATGACAATAAGTCAAAAAAATGATTCATACATATGTTATTATTTGTATTTTATTTTAGAATTTGTAGAAAATGGCTTTAAAAATGAGAAGCGAGCAATATGGCATCCTTCTAACCACACTCCACATCACGCGGAAGGAAAGGCAAGATGTTTGTGACTTTTAGGGTCTGACGGTCCTAACAAAACTCCAGTGGGAGGGTGCAGAGGAGCAAAGTAGGGTATACACTGATTCCCATGCTCTCCAGTAGCACACCAATCCTGCAAAACATTCAAGCAGCCATCCCAGCCACCATCTCAGCTGCTATCTCAGCTGTGGGCCCACCATGCATGGACCAGGCCCTCCTGAAATTCCTGAAGCTTGTGTGGAATGGGGCCAGCATTCACCCCTCTCTTCCTCGGTTTTCCTCCCCCTTCCCACCCCTTGGACCACTGCCTCCCCCCTGCCCCACTGTGGAGTTACCTGACTGGCAGCAGTCCCATCCCACTTGCCTTGTCACAGGACATCACAGTCCTATCTACCCCCCTGCTACATGATCCCAATTGAGCCCTATGTCCCATCCCCTCACCCCACTGCATCATATGACCATGCAATCCCATGGACTCCTCCCATCTAAGCAGACAGGCCTCATTGACATCAGAAGTCTAATTAAGACCAACATAAAAGGGAATAATCACTGAACACACTTCAAGGGTAAACTACAGCTTCCTCCTAAATTACATAAGATTCCTACACTGAGATGGTCAGACCACAGTGCAAATGGAATAACCTGAAAAATTAAATGGAAGTAAATCCGATGAGGTTTCCCAATCCTACAATGGAAGTCTCTAAACAAAACATAGAAGAGACAACAAGATCAGAACCCCAAAATGAAGTCACAAGCTATGCAAGCCTTGCCAAAAAATGAGTAAAACTTGCAGAAAATGAACAAAGGTCCAATAATAGTGTAAATGTTGTCTTCTCTAGATTAGAAATTCTCAAAGGCATATTAGCATTAAGGCTCTAAACATTGATAAAAAGAGAAAGTCCTAAAAGCAGTTAGGGAGAAACAACACATTACATATAAAGGTAACCCCATTAAAATTACTTCAGACTTCTCAATGGAAACCCTGAAAGCCAGATGGGCCTGGAATGGAACACTGAAAAGTCTAAGAACCTATGGTTCCAACCCAAATTACTCTATCCAGCAAAAGTATCTTTCATAATAGATGGTGAAAGAAAAACTTTCCACAATAAAAGTCAGCTCAACAACTATATGAACACAAAGCCAGACCTACAGAGAGTACTTCAGGGAATTCTCCACAAAGAAGGATCAAATAACCAACCTCAAGTGCTAATAAGAAGCAGATCACTATAACCAAACTCAGAGAAGGCACAAAAAACTACAAAGTCCAAGAAAACACCAAACCACATAAACCACCACAATATGATAGGGAATAAATCAAACCACACAGTAATTACCTTAAATGTTAATGTTCTTTACTCACCCATCAAGAGACATAAGCTAACAGGGTGGATCAGAAAATTAGACACCTCAATGTGCTGATTTCAAGAAACCCATTTTACCACAAAAGACAGACACCTCCTCAGGGTGAAAGGGCAGAAAATTATATTCCAAGCAAATGGAAATAAGGAACAAGCAGGCATTGATACATTAATATCAGATAAAGTAGACTTCAAACCAAAAGAAATTGACTTCCAGTTAAGATGGCAGTGTAGGAACTGTGCCAAAGCAGCCTAGGGGAGAAAAAGCCAAAAGAAAAAAAAGAAAAAATCCATAAAAATACACTCTTCTACTAAAAAGAGAGGTGTATAAGAAATTAAAATGGCAGCAGAGAAGTAGGAGAGATCCAGAGCATCCAGAGCCCACATATGCAGGCAGAAGTGGCTCCAGCAGCGGCAGCACCAGGTCCACCAGGCCACAGTTGCCAGGCTCAGCTTGAGCTGCAGGAAAAGCCAGGTGAGGGGATTTTCCACTCAACACTGGAGCTCTTCCCAAACTCAAACCAAAAGAAATCAAAAAAGACAAAGAAGGCCACTTCTTACTTATCAAGAGAATAATCCAACAAGAATATATCAAAACCATCAATCTTTATACATGAAACACAGGTGCACCACAATTCATAAAACAAAAACTATTTGACAACAGAACTGAAATAAACACCAACACCATCATAGTCAGGGACTTCAATACTCCACTATCAGCAATAGACAGATTATCCAAACAGAAATTTAATAGGGAAACTGAACAACACACTTTTAAACAATAAATGGTTAGTGGATGAAATAGAAAAATGATATTGCAAAATTTCTAGAATTGAATGACAATGAGAACACATCATACCAAAATTTATGGGACACAATGAAGGCAGTCCTTAGGGGAAAATTCATAGCACTAAATGCCTTCATAATAATGACAGAGAGATCCCAAATCAATAAACTAACCCTCCAACTAAAGGCATTGCAAAAACGAGAAGAATCCATCCCAGAAAGCTCCAGATGGAAAGAAATAATAAAGATCAGAGCAGAAATTAATGAATTAGAAACTAAGAAAACAATTAAGAAAAATAATGAAACAAAAGGCTGTCTCTTTGAACAAATAAATAAGATTGATAAACCCCTGGCCAATTTCATCAAGTGAAAAACAGAGATGCTTCAAATTAACAAAATTAGAAATGAAAAAGGAGAGATCACAACAGACATAAGTAAAATAGGAAGAATCATCAGGACTTATTTCAAAATCCTCTACTCCACAAAATTCAGTAATATGGAAGAAATGGATGAGTTCCTGGACACATACCACCTACCAATGCTAAACTGAGAGCAGATTAATCTCTTAAACAAACCTATCACATCCATCGAGATTGAAAAGGAAATAAAAAACCTCCCCAAAAAGAAGAGGACCAGATGGCTTCTCAGCTGAATTTCATCAAACCTTCACGGAAGAACTGAAACCATTTTTTCTCAAAATGTGCTACATAATCAGAGAACAGGGAAAGCTCTCCAACTCCTTTAATGAAGCTAATATTACCCTAATATCAAAACCAAACAGAGATGCCACAAGAAAAGAAAAATACAGGCCTATTTCCCTGATGAACTTAGACACAAAGATCCTGAACAAAATTCTCACAAACTGAATTCAACAACAGATCAAAAACATTGTCCAACTTGATCAAGTAGGCTTCATCCCAGGAAAACAGGTTTGGTACAACATATGGAAATCTGTCAATGCAATACACCACATAAGTAAGCTTAAACACAAAACACCCATGATCATTTCAATTGGTGCAGAAAAGGCTTTGACAATATACAACACCACATCATGATCAAAACATTAGAGACAATAGGCATGGATGATTTATATCTCATAAAAAAGGCCATATATAAAGCACCTAAAGCCCAAGTGATGCTCAATTTGGAGAGACTGAAGGAATTCCCATTGAGATCAGGAACAAGACAAGGGTATACACTCTCACCTCTGTTCTACAACATAGTACTAGAAGTCCTAGCTCAAGCAGTTAGACAAGAGAAAAAAATAACAGGGATACAAGTTGGAAAGGAAGAAGTTATCCCTATTTGCAGACGAGATGGCTCTATACATAAGTGACCAGAGAACCTCCATCTCAAAATACTTAAAGGTAATTAATTACTTCAGCAAAGTAACAAGATACTCTGCTTTGTTAAGTGTTGTGTATCCTCAGGGTCTGTCTCCTGCACCCTGGCACTGATTATCAGGTTTACAATGGAAACAGCTCTCTTGTCTCCCCAATTACTCTGTGGTTTCAGTTGTGGCTTGACTGAAGTGCAAGGGGTAGTTTATCTCTTCTGGTCCTGCTACCTTCTGAAGAAGAACAGATTCTCTAACGGAGACTAAAGTCAGCATAGTTTAAATGGGATAAATATTATTAATTTAGGGAGAATTTGATATATGTAACCTTTCTTAGCCAAACACTAGTGAGAGCTTGACCCTAGAGAACATCATCTTTGTCTCCATAAGATTCTGATCTAGTTCCCAGTTCCAGATATGGGTTCCTTTACAGTGAGTGGATCTCTTAGCCAATCAGAAGGATATTGGTTACCAAACAAAACTGTGTGCCACTATTGCACTGGAGTGTACAGCCTATCAGTGTGTTTGCTTCTGAGTAGCTTAGATCTCTGGTTGCTTGGAGGGTTGTTAGCAACTCGCCCTTCCCCCACCCCCAGTAGCTCATGTAGCGCTTTCCAGCACTAGATGGGCTGTCTGGGGACTGGCACTCTTCTGGATTCCAGCCAGGTGTCTCCATGTTCTGTGTTGGCAGCATATGGTGTCTTCAACAATAGGGTCTTACCTTTTGCGTCAGGTAGGTAATAAAGTGCTTTTGCAGAAACTTATCTTGTTTTGGGGACATCTTAGGTCTCTCCAATCAACAACTCATTGTAGGTAGCAACCGATTTCTGGTGCTGGGAGTTATAGGCCAGAAACAAAACAAACAAACAAAACAATTAAGCTTGGACTTCATCCCATCCTCTTCAGGGCTCTTCTTTACAGGTGCTCCTCCCTTACTCCTGTTGACAGTTGTATCTTTTAGTCTGTCTCCAAGGGTAAAGGTTTCTAGGGTACCAGTTTATTTTGATTTTAGTTTTGTGTTTGTTTTTCCCCACCCTCCCTTTCTCCACCAACAAACCCTTCCAATCCCTTAGCAATCAATGGGCCATTCTTTAAGGATAGTTTACAGATCATTCTCCCTGGTAGGCTTCTATGGTAGGACTGTACTGACTGCTAAGTATTTTGACTATGATCTGTGAATAAATCATTAGATTCTAAAACTGACTGTATAGACAAGGGAAGCCAGAAAGAAGTGAATTCCTTCAATAATTCATCAAAACATGAGACATAAATGAGATAGATATTAAGTTCAAATAGGCTTGAGACATACATTTTAAAATACCACCCAGTGTTGTTTATTGTAATTACATCTGCACATGTATAGCCTTAACTTTTCCTGGAGACCTGTCATCACTTGTCTGTTCACCCCACTTTAAGGCACTGACAAAAGAATAGTGATACTATTCCATGTTAGTTTAATTGGTCAACCAATGAGTTCTTAGGTGTTACTTATAGAGGCATGAGTGAGGGATCACATACAGTCACATGGGAGAGGAGGTACATATAGGAGGATGGGTGAGAAATTACTTTTACAACATATTAGAGCATGGGCATGGGTGAGGGGTAACTGACAGTAGCAGGATGATAATTTACTTACAAGAACATGGGTGAAGGATTACTTACAATAACATGAGTGAGAGGTTACTTATCAGAGCATAGGTGAGGGAATACATTCAGGAACATGGGTGAGGGGGTTACATAAACAAGCCAAGGTAACTCTGAAGCAGCTTATTACTGTAAAGCCCACCCCAGCATGAGTGATGACTCATAAAAACTCCACCTATTGGAGTTCCCTGCACACAGGCATCTCCACTGAAAATTTCACCTCTGACAGTAATCGTCTACAGCTGATACAGTGTTGGAGAAGGACCTCATGAATGTTGTAAGCTTGACGAACTTCTTGAATCTTATAAACCTTGCCCCCAACCCCCCCCACACACCACCTAATTATAGGAAATTTCAAATTCGAGAAAATTAACTTCACAAAAATACATTCTTATTAAACACATTAAAACAATAAGGGACAGGTATGGTACTACCTTTAATAGAACAGAAAGCATATGTTGTTAATATACCTGGTCCTTTCTTTTAATAGTGAAGTTGGGACTAATTTAGTACCTAGGTTAGGCACTTTTAGTAAAGGCTAGAAAAATAAACACCCAGATCATAGATGCCATCTAGAGTTTTGTCCTCTATGAGACCTTTAAGTGGATACAGGGCTTTGGGGGCATATGACCATCTCAACCTGCAATAGAAAGCCTTCATTTCTGTGTATATTTGGATCATAGACCATAAAAACAGAGCACATTGGGAACCAAAAAAATGAACCTCTCCCCCTGAAAGGGAGAAGATGCTAAGCACTCGCTTGAAGTACTTTCCTCTTGGTAACTTGAATTCAGACTACAAAATTTAGTCAACAATGTCAGAAGTAATCGATTGCGTATTTTTACTTCTTATGTGCCCCTTGAAGAATGGAAACTGGAATTTTATACATTATCACAGTGACACCACATACTTGCTCACATTACTGATTTGAGGAACAAGAATTCCTGAAAGAAAATCAATTTCAAACATGGAGCAATGCTAAATCTTGCCATAAAACAACAAATCTCCAATGAGACACTTTAAACATCACCTTCTGTGCCATTAATTCATATCATAGTGTATAGAACAATTTGACACATTTATTTAAAACCTACTCTCAGAGCAAGGGTTCATTTAAGACATGTTTCAACAGAAGCAATTAGTTGAAAGATGTATTTGAGTTTAATACTCACAATGTGTATCTTGTGGAAATATGATAGGAGGCTGTAAGTCAGTATGTATGAATATAGATTTTCTACAAATATTCAAATTAATTTTAGTAAAATATATTGATTGTGCACATGACTGGGATTCAGTCATATATAATGCATATAGCATTCCTTGGTCAAATCAAATATACCCTCCCTTTATTTATCTTCCACACACCCTCCCCAGCATCTAGTAATCACCATTTTATATTCAAGGAAAGTTTCTATTTTATTTTTTAGCTTCTATCTAGGAGAAAATAATGAATAATGTGTAATATTTTGTTTATTTGCCTGGCCTATTTCACCCAACAGAATATCTTCCAGTTCCATCTTTTTACTGCAGAGGGCAAGATTTTTTTTTTTTTTTTTTTTTTTTGAGGCAAGCCGAACAGACTGGCCTTTTTTGTGAGAGAGAGCAAGAGTGAGAGTGAGAGCAAGCAAGAGAGAGAGAGAGAGAGAGACACAGACAGAGGGAGAAATGGCACACCAGGGCCTCCAGCCACTGTAATTGAACTCCAGACATGTGCACCGCCTTATGCACATGTGTGACCTTGCACATGTGTCACCTTGTGCGTCTGGCTTAAATGTCATCTGGGGAGTCAAACATGGGTCCTTAGGCTTCTCAAGCACCTTAAGCACTAAGCTATCTCTCAAACCCAAGATTTTGTGACTTTTTCTAGCTTGGTGGTAATTTTCTTTCTCTCTCTTTCTCCATACACATATGTATATGTGTATATCTATAAAACATCCATAGGATGATGAATATTTACTCATTAAAAAGCCTAGTTGATGTCATATTTTAGCTATTGTGAACAGTGTTTTAATACACATGATCATAGAATTATTCCTTTTGGATGTAAATTTCACATCATTAATAAAGTCACCTGCTGCAATAACCATAACATTTGCACTTCCACTCTTATGATTCAGTTACAATTACATTCTGCAAATGCTGCTGTCATCCTCCACACACTCAGTGACCTTACCACCTACCACTATCCACCTTATAACCACTTCCCACTGGTACATTGTTTCTCTTATTTCCTTCAGGGTTCCTTTATTGCTGACATGGTTTGAGCACATGGATAATAACAGCAGCTTCTCTCTCTTTCTTATAAATATCTCCATCACAGTTTAAATAAGAACTGCTCTAAATAACTTGTATATTCTGGGCCTACATGCCAGTTGATGGAGTTCCAGGAACAGATTGGATCCTGGGGGCTCAAAACAATCAATGGCCGGGCATGGTAGTGTAGGCCTTTAATCCCAGCACTTGGGAGGCAGAGGTAGGAGGATCACCATGAGTTCAAGACAACCCTGAGAATTCCAGGTCAACCTTGGCTACGATGAGACCCTACTTGAAAACAAAACAAATAAAAAAAATTAATGGATTAATTCATTGATGAACTTCTAATATTATGACATATTATGATATTTTGGGAAACAGTGGAAAGTAGGACATGAAACCTGCTGGAGGAAAAGGGCTATCTGGAGCATGGTCTTAGGGCTAACACTTACCTGCCCCCTTTCTGAAATCTCCTCTTTTTCTGTTTCTGAGCTGCTATGATTTGAGCAACTCTGCTCTACCCTCCCTGGCCATGATAGGTTGACACCTTCTAATCTAAATTAAATATCTCCTCCCCTTAACTTGTTTATGTCTGGTCTAAAGGATGGCTGACTCTTGGTCTCAATGATGGCTGGCTAAGGAAAAGGGCCTACCCACAGAACTGCATCTTCCAGAACTGAGTTTTTCCATCTTTTGAACCCTTTGATAGAAGTGAATATACTTCTCTCTCATATTTTCCACTAACAAGAACCTTCTCATGAAGAAAAGGTATACCGTATACCAAGCAATATATGTATATATATATATATATATATATATATATATATATATATATGCAATTAAAGTAAGCATTCCTAAATGCTCCAGTAAACATAGATTGGAAGCTATGGCCAGAACCCTTATGCTTTTTGTCTGTAAGATGAACACAAAGACCTTCAGATCAAATGGTTTGTTTAGTTTACTATAAAATCACAAGTATAAAAGAGCAGGAGTAGGGTTAGCAACTTGCTCATGTGTAAAACACTTGATGCACAAGCCTGATGATGTGAGTTTGCCATGTGCAGTAGCACAGGCATCTGTAATCCCAGTTTACCTATGGTGAGATGGGAGTCAGAGACAGGAGAATCTCATGGAAGCTGGTAGTAGGCCAAATAGCTTAACAAATATAGCATTCAAAACAGAAATATCAGAAGCCCAGCATGATGGCGCACACCTTTAATCCCAGCACTCAGGAGGCAGAGGTAGGAGGATCTCTGTGAGTTCAAGGCCACCCTGAGACTACAGAGTGAATTCCAGGTCAGCCTAGACTAGAGTGAGAGACCCTACCTCGAACCCCCCCCCCCCAAAAAAAGAAAGATCCTGCCTTAAATGCCTTCTATTTTAAAACAGGAATGATAAATTGGGTAAGGTTGATGGAGAGGAGCAGCCATGCACACACGATGTGTTTCTGTCATGTCCTCAGATATATTCACAGAATGTACATCTTACACTATGGTTTAAAATAACTAATCTATTCTAATGCAGACATGCCCATTCAGTTCAACCCATTATTAGTTCATCATGTTTGCTGATCATCCCTTTCTGTTGTCATCTTATTAGTGGCTTTTGATCACCTTGAATTTTGTGGCAATTCAAATATTTGAAACACTTTGTAATAGCTTTTATGTACCCTAACAAGAGTTTTTAATGAAATATTATAATTAATGTCTAAAGTGTATGAGTCACATTGAAGAATCTATGAAATAAAATGTTGCCAATTTAATAACCTAGATATTAATATCCTCTGACAAATCTTTTAGCTCCTTCTTTAATATTCACTCAAAATACACAAAAATATGAATATGAGAAGAAGTAGGTGAGCTTTGAAAGCTTCACTATATTTTCAAGGGATCATCGGGCTCTTACTATCACAGTAAAACATACTAAATTCTATCTTTATCCTTTCCAATATTAAGCAAAATGTTGTAAGACAATCTAGCCCAGAACTATAACCATGCCATAAAGAAATAACTGATTCTACCACAAATCTTAACCTAAACCTTATGTTAATGCTAAATCCAGCTAAACTCTCTCATCTGAGAGTAAACTTTTACAGCACAGGTGTATCCTAACCTATTTTAACTTACTTCTCACACATAGCATTAACACAAAACCTGGAAGATAGACCAGTTTTAACTCTCAAAGGAACTGAGTGATAGCATTTCTCAGACTAACTCCTTGAATAAGATTCTGTGGAAAGAAGTTCAGAGATTTAATTTGCAGTGCCTTGTCAGACAGTTTAAGTTTGCTTTAACCCAGGGCCCTGCTAATGTCTGACAGCATCGGGCTCTCCAGTCTTATGCAAAGAACCTGACACTATCATAACCCCCTTCTCCCTCACTGACATACAATGGCTACTTAGGAACCACTCCCAATTTGCCATCAGCCTGATAGACTTCCTCAGTCAAGTTGACAACCACTTCCCTAATGAAAAATGGGTTCCTGCAATACCCCTTCTAAAATGGCTCCCACCTGCCTCTTTTCATAAAAACCAATCCCGGGAGCCCGCCCCAGTTTTACAGATAGGGGAGAGGGGGGATGAGAGGAGCAGTGGTAGTCCTTTACCACCCAGGGGATCAACCTCCCACCATTGTTTTTAAAGAACTGCCTGACAGATAGCCACAATATAAGGAACTATATGCCATCTATCTGGCACTCCTTGAGGAAGAAGGCCCCTTTAATCTCTTTTCAGATAGCATCTATGCCATTAATTTACTCCCCTGGCTTGCTCACTCACATATCATTAGATTAGATGAAAACTCTCTTTCACCCCTGCTGATAAAAGTCTCCAACCTTATTTACAAAAGAAATACCCCCCTGTTTGTGAAACACATGAAGTCTCCCAGTCCCTTACCTGGCCCCCTCACTGAGGGAAATGCATTAGCAGACCAGAGGGCCTGCTTTGGAGACCAACAGGCATCTTTCTGGCCACCCTTGAGGAAGCAAAAAAAAAATCATGCTAACACCCTTGTAAACCTTAAGGGATTACAATAGAGCTCCCCTCTGATCCCCCAAAATCAACTCCAACTATGCTAAAAACATGCCAGTCCTGTGCCTCACTAATAACAACGCCTGACCTTCAGATGATGGTCATTAACCTCTGAGGCCTCAAGGCCAATGCCGTTTGGCAGATTGACATTACTCATATTCCCTAATTCAGTCATCAGAAATATGTCTTTGTGATGGTGGATACTTACTCCCATTATATATGGGCTCCAGCACAAACAGGAGAGAACTTGAAAAACACTTATACATCATATACTCTCTACATTTGCCATCACGGGTGTCTACCACCAAATAAAAACTGATAATGGCCCAGCTTTTTTTTTTTTTTTAAATTTTTATTTATTTATTTGAGAGTGACAGAGAAAGGGCAGATAGAGAGAGGGAGAGAGAATGGGCACACCAGGGCCTCCAGCCACTGAAAACGAACTCCAGACACGTGTGCCCCCTTGTGCATCTGGCTAACGTGGGTCCTGGGGAGTCGAGCCTTGAACCGGGGTCCTTAGGCTTCACAGGCAAGCGCTTAACCGCTAAGCCATCTCTCCAGCCCATGGCCCAGTTTTTTTAAGTTCCTCATTTGAAGCCTTTTGCATGCAATGGAAGATTACCCACCATATGGGAATCCCACATAACCCACAAGACCAAGGTAGAGTAGAAAGAACACACCAAACCTTAAAAGCCCAACTTAAAAAACAACAGCCCAATACATATCTGCCCAACCTTTAGTCAGCCATGGCTATGAACACTTTAAACATTTTCAATATATAAAAATCCTCCCAATACCCTCCTATCACCCTCCACTGGCATACACCAGACACTGCCCCTCCCATTCTGGTGTGATGGTGAGATCCCTTAGATGGATATGGAAGGGACCAGAAACCCCTCCTCACCACAGGAAGGGGATTTGCTTGTGTCTTCCCATAGGACCAGCCCAGGTCCATTTGGGTACTGGCTCAAAATGTCCAATTCTACCACACCAACCAAAAATATGGCTCACCTGACATTGAGAAATCAGAGATGGAAAAAGTGGAGAAAGCACCACCCTCGCCGGTTGAAAAAGGGAACCCCCTGGGTGCCGGGCTCCCCCGGCAAGTAGTGCTGAGGAAGGACCAGGCCCGCTGGTGCCTCCCAAGGCGTTGAGGAGGAGGATGAGTGTCGATGACTCAGAACCTCTCCTAGTCACTGGAGAAAAACCACACTGAGTCAGGAGTCTTGTCGAAGCAGGAACTCGCTTTATTGTTACAGGCGGTTGCCTATATAGTGTTGAGAACGAGGGTGGGGATTCTAGGATGGGGGGAGAGGTAAGGGCCAATAGTATACCGCGACTTTTGAAATGGTTGGTTCTAAGCACACACATCATGCATGGGAATTCCAACTTCTATGTGGAAATAACAGGCCAGAGGCCATTTGGCACCCTGCTGAGTCATAGCTGGCCAGAGGCAGTTTGCCAAACTTTAGCTAGGCTCAGGAAGTTCCACTAGGCCACGTGTCCGGGCCTTTCAAGGCCCAACACCTGGGTGAATGTCTGTGACATCATGGATGCAGCCAAAGCCATATGCCTACCACAGGCCTCCTTCTCATCCATTTTGTTGGTGGCTTTAACATTCTTACATTCCAATGCAAATGCCTCTTGGGCTGCCTCTCTCATTCTGCCCCATCCACCCCATGGAGGATGGTGCTTTGAAGCCCGAGAGACCTATCAAGGGGTCAGTAAAATTATTGGTACAGGATATTGTCCTACTAAGGGCTGCCAAGACAAGGTCACTTTCCATGTCTATCCTTAGTCTGTGGTTCATACAAATAGCATGGCATGCTTTCCCTATCCAACAAGGACTGCCTTAAAGACCAGGACTATTATGGAGGATGCTATACAATTACTGTGTCATTGAAGCTTTAGGCATCCAGACACTGTCTTCAAAGCCTCCTGAAAAACTAGAGAATGCACACTCTCCACAGGAGACCCCTGGAATGAACACTGGAGGATAGGGGTACTGGGAAAACTCTATGCTACTATCTGCTTCTCATCATCTCCTTCTGGTACTCTTTATATTTCTAGACAGTATATCCCTGCCTCCTGCTCTGTGCAAACTAACTGTCATAGTCTCTCACAGGAAATACAAGTCACAGAAAAAAATACAAGGCACTATAACATGGACACAATATATCCAATATGTAGCCGACCTTCTCCCCTTTACTAACCATCCTAATGCTTCTAACTGCTTCTTTTGTGCATCTCCTACCTCTCCCTCACTAACCACAGTTCCTATTAATGCCACCCTAGAATACCCTACATCTATAACAAGCTATTCCCAACCCCGCCTTACTGATATTCCCCTCTTTGATTCAGGTCAAGGCACGCCTCTCTGCATGTTCAGCTCCAAGCCTACCAGAGCTGAATGCCTCCTCAGTATTTCCATAAGCAGACCACTTGCGTCAAGACACTCGCTCTCCTATGGTGTGAAGGGCTGACCACCCCATGCATAAATATTTCCTCTCCCACTTATTGTTCCCCAGTCTTGATTGGTCCACTGGTGTATCTCTATGAGGAAGAGGAAGCTGCCTATCATCTCCGCCTGCGCCAACCGAGGGAGATTTTCATCCCGCTGCTGGTGGGCCTCGGCCTGACTCTGTCCCTTGGTGCCTCTGGTGCTGCAGGAGCCGCTCTTGCCCAGACCATCCACCTCGTGGGAGACTCCTGAGACAAGCTTGACCAGGCCATGATATCCACCACTGACAGCCTAGAATCTCTTCAGAGACAATTGAACTCTCTCGTGGGCATGGTACTTCAAAACCGTAGAGCCTTAGACCTCATTACTGGTGACTATGGGGGGACATGTATGGTTTTGGGGGAAGAATGTTTTTTTGTTTTTTTTTTTGTTAATGAGTCAAGTATTGTTGAACAAGATGTTAACACTATCAAAAAACTCCACAAGAAGCTGCTTGACCACTACAAGCCTGAGGACCCCATCACCTGGTTCTTTAACCCTTTAGTTACTTGGCTTCTCCCCCTCCTTAGCCTCCTCCTTGCTATAGAAACCCTATTACTTGTAGCCCCCTGCCTCATCAAATTTCTCAGACAGCAAGTAACTAATATTGCCAAGGTTGCTACTAATCAGGTTCTCATACACCATCTAGCCCTATCTCAGCCTATGATAGACCATAAGGATTTCACTCAATATGACACCTCCCTATTATAAAAACAAAGGGGGAGCTGTCAGACATTGGCAGGGCCCTGAGTTAAACCAAACCTAATCTGTCTGACATGAAGGCCCCAGGCTATGGAGGGTAGCAGCAGCCTGAACCACCATCATATCTCAGGGTCCAGACCAGCAGGGTAGCTCCTACCCCCATCCTTGGGGGTTGCAGTGAGCCAGGATTCTCCCCCCAAAATCCTGGACCCTGAGATCCACAGGAAGTAAGGCCACTCCCTCTCTCCAAGCACGGGATACCTGGACTTTCAGATAAGACTTAGGCTTTGCCCATAACTCTGTGGCCTTTGGCCAGTTGCCTAGGAAACTGCTTATCTTCAGACTCTAGATCACCTGACCCACCATTGCCTACATGCTGGAAAGAATATCCCCATAGTCTAGCAACCTTTAAATCCACCATACTCAGATGCTTTCCCACCCTCAGATGCTTATAAACCCATTTCACTAACAATAAATGGAGAACTGTTCACCGGAACTATCTCCCAGGAGTGGAGTGTTTCTCTCACCATGTGCGCACAACCTTGGTCTCCACAGTTGCCAGGGATGCCTTCAGGGGAACCCCGGAGCAAGAATCCAGGAACCCACAATGCCTGTCCTGATACGGAGGATAGAATGATGATGTGGATGCCAGCACTTGCTATGCCTGTCTCAATATTAATCCATTCATTCCTTGCCTTTGCCTGAACTCTGTAGGAAAATATCTCTGGCAAGTTGTATATGACAAGAGAAGAAAGTGTTCTCCACTTTGTTCTTTACCATAAAAGAAAGCTAAGGCTTGAGTTCCTTAGGAAACTGTAGTCATTATTTAGAAAAGAAGATAGATTTTTGTACTTTATCAAAATAATTTATTTCCTGTACATGAAAGAATGCCAAAGATTAGACTGTAGTATCACAACATTCTATTCTGTTATTATTTTTTTTTTGCTAAAAACTTCATTAACATATTTATAATCAGTCCCTTCCCACAACCCTCCTTTGTCCTCATTCTCCCTCTGCTGAACTCCTTCTTGTTAGGTCAATACAAAATTGAGTCACTGAGGACAGCAGGAGGGTGACAGATACCAGGGAGTGGGTCATCCACACTGCTCAAGGAACCATCCAGCCATTATCCCTTCCTTACCTAACAATGCCCCAGGTCTAGGTTCCCTGCCCCTTATCTCCCACTGGGTCAGTTCTGGTCTCACCCTACGGCCAATGTAAAGAACAACAGAGTTCCTTCCCTCCCTCACTTTCCCCCAACTGAAGTGCGTATAAAACCCACTATCTGTAATCCCAAGTTAACTGCTCCATTCTTGAGAGTCAGTCCTGGCAGCTTGTGTTTTTCCCAAATAAAAGCTTCCATCTTTGCCTCAGAGTATTCTCCATTGTCTTGGTCACTCCTGAACCTTACACTTCTTTCCAACTAGCCTCTCTTTTATTGATATTTTAGGGCCTTTTGGTGGGCCTAGTATATCCATTTACCCAAACAATAGTAGGGCCCCTCCTCCAATAGGGCTTATGGCCTTTCCAGCCATGGGGTTTCAATTAGGCGTTCAGCATCAGCCATGAATTCTCACCCAAGTAGTGAGCCTTAAATTCCATCAGAGAGCAGTAGATTATCACCATAACAGACAAACCACCGTTGCACTAGTGGGGATATCTTGCCTTACCGGACAGTTTTATAACTTTCAGCATCCACTGCTGGTAAAGACTGTTAAGGACCTTTCTCCCTCAGCAGTCACCAGGAAGGAGGCTTCCAACATGGCTCTAGCGTGATTCCTTAGTGTCCCACAAATGAAGCATTTGTTGTCTTCAGCAGTAAGGTCTTGTTATCTAGTACTGGTGGGCAACTAAGGGCCTTGAAAATAGCCTGTATTGTTTAGGGGGAATCAAGTGCCACCCTGAACAACAGCTCACTAGGAGATATTCCATTCTATTCTTGGCACTAAGATTTTTTGGTAATAACGTATGGCTTTGTAAAGAGAGCAAAATATTATATTTCTCTACATTTCTTTATACTTAGCATAGAGAAATATAGAAATCAGGAGGCTCCGTTGATGGCAGACAGACAGGAGGCTCTGCTAATAGCAGGTAAACAAGAGGCTCTGCTGGGATAAATAGCATTTCCTGGGGCCTACATTGCTGAGCAAACTCCCTAAGATAAGCAGGACTCCTGGTCACAGGCCTACTTCACAGCCCCTAGGTGGTGCTTCCTCTAACTGACCAACAGATCTGCTTACAAGTACTTTTTTTTTTTTTTTAATTTTATGGCTTTAACTGTCACATGTAAATTGTGATTTAAGATTTAACTCCCATACTGTTCTTTTTTTCCTAACATCATGTTAATAAAAGCTGACCCTCTGAACAGTTCACAGCTGCCCCCCCCATTCCCTCTGGGGGCAGACCTGTTATACCAGACCTCCTTTTCTTTTTTTTACCCAATAAAAACTTTGCCTCACATTTCATGAGTTGATGGTCTTACGTGTGTGACAACGGACCCCATAACATCTCCAGGGTGCAGCACTATCCACTCCCACAAGGTAGTTCTGACAAATTATCTTATTAAAATTATATATATATATATATATGTATATATATATATATATATATATATATATGAAAAACATTTCCATATGACTAATTCATAACATCTTTTGTTTATTTTTTAATCAGTTATTTATTAAAGAGAGAGAGAGAAAGAAAGAGAGAGAATATGGGTGTACCATGGCCTCTTGCCACTGCAAATGAACTCCAGATGCATGCAGTGCCTTGTGCATCTGGCTTTATGTGGGTACTGGGGAACTGAACCTAGGTCCTTTAGCTTTGTAGGCAAGTGCCTCGACTGCAAAACCATCTCTCCAGCCCAATATCTTTAGTTTTGATTGACAGTCCTCCCACTCCTTCCTGTTATCTATCCCCTTCTCTGATCTCACTTAGACCTTTCAATACCCACAACTCCACTATGTATCTATTATCCTCTCCCTTTAAATTCTCCTATCTCCTCCCTCACATTGACATTAAAGTGACTGCTTACCAAAGAGACTAATAAGTTATTCTGGTACCAAGAGAATACATTTTCTCACTTTACTTCTTTTAGACTTTTATTTAATGAATCAAATGTTCTTAATATCTACTAATTGTTAATTTGAATTAATCAAATGGGGAGTCTCAGGATATAGGCATTATTTTCTTAGTGCAATGACTTTTCTGTAAGGGTTTTGGCATAATCTATAAGTAATGACTGAGGAAATCGCTTTGAAAATTGGTTTCATTGAAAATTTTTATTTTAGACATAACAAGAAAGATGAATTTGAATTAAATCCAAATACTCTCAAAAGCTTTGACAATTGACAAAGAATACTTGATTATGTTTAATCAATTATACACACTCAGTTGTTTTGATCCAAATTTTAGAAATCATACAAGGTTAAACGAACATATCTTTAAACATTTGTGGTTTGACATTTAACCCTATATTATATAAATTTAAATATCATAAATTTGCCATTTCACAAGGTACTACAATCTAATTTTAGAATATATTCATCACTTCCAAGAGTCCATACAAATTATCTGACAATCATAAATTCAACTTATCCATGTATATTTTTCTATAAATTTATTTATTTATTTATTTATTTATTTATTTATTTATTTATGTGTACGTGTGCTTGCATTCACACATGCATGTATGCACATTCATGATTATGCCAGGGCCTTTTGCCATCAAAAATTAATGCTAGACACTTGTGCCACTTCATGCATATGGATTATATATGTAGCTTGAGAGTTGATACCACACTAGGTTCTGCAAGGAGCACTGAGTCATCTTCCAAGCCTCTGAACATTTTTTGAACACGTTTTAAAATATTGATTAGTATTTATTCTTTTGAGAACTTTCTGCTCAGTTCCATAACCCTACTTGATTGAGTTGCTCATTTCCTTTATGTTTATATATTTTGGGGGCGGCTCTTTGCATCCTAGATATTAGTCCTCTGTCACATGTATCACTAGCAAAGATTTTTTTTTTCTCATGCTGTAGAATATTTTACAATAATTTAATTACACAAAATATCTATTGTGGTCACTTTCTTTAATTGCACAGCATTTTCATGATATGCCCAGGTTGTGGCATGTATCAATATTTATTTTTACTGTGAAACAATACTTCATTATATGGGTATCTATTTTGCTGATTCAAACATTTCTTTTTTTTTTTTTTTTTTTTTGGTTTTTCGAGGTAGGGTCTCCTTCTAGCCCAGGCTGACCTGGAATGGAATTCACTATGGAGTCTCAGGGTGGCCTCAAACTCACGGTGATGCTCCTACCTCTGCCTCCCGAGTACTGGGATTAAAGGCGTGCACCACCACACACGGATAAACATTTCTTGATAAACATTTGGTTTGTTTCTTTTTAGGCCAATAAAATTATTTCACAAATATTCATGTATTCATTTTGTATAAACAATTATTCTTATTTTTCTTATAATTTTTTATTAGTTATGCATATAATGTGCATACAGCCATGATGGTACCATCGTTACCCTTCTCCCTGTCGTCCCCCCCCAAGAGATTGTGTTGCCTTGTCGGGGTGGCCTTCATTTATGGGGAGAGGCAATGTCTCTGTGCATAATGACCAAACTTATGGCTCTAACAGTCTTTCTGGCCCATCTTCATTTCCCTGAGCCCTGTTGGGTTTGTTTTAGATCTGCTTCAGTGATGAGGCCTTGGGAGTCTCTGTGTCTCTGGATATCTGATTTGGTATGAGTTGAGTGTTCTCTGTGTCTGTCTCCTTCACTCTTGTGCTGGTACCACGTTCACTGAGAAAGCATCTCTTGCTCATTACCCCACTAACTCTATGGCTTCAGCTAGTACCCAGTTGGAATGCTATGGGCTAATTCGTTCCTCAGGTTCTGCGTCCATCTGCGAAAAAGAAGCCAATTCTCTGATGGAGAGTGAGGTCAGTGCAAGATACATGGATACCCCTTATTATTTTAGAGAGAATTTAATAGGTGTAGGCCCTCTTATAGCCCACTATTAGTGGGAGCTTGATATTGTAGGGCAGGCTCATTTTTGGATATGGTTCTGACTTGATTCCCACTTCCAGTTATGGGTTCCATTCCACTGAGCGGATCCATTAGCCAAATCTAGAGCAGTTGGTAACCCACCATGGCTGTGTCCCACTATTGCACTAGTGTGAACATCACAACAGGTTGATTGCTGTTGAGTAGCTTAGACCACGGGTTGCTTAGACAGATGCTGATCATTTTCCCCCAGTCACTCATGTAACACCTTCTGGCACTAGACAAGCTAATTGTCTGGGGATTGACTCTCTTCCAGTTTCCAACTAAGTTGCTCCATGTTCCATCCCAACAGCATATGGTGTCTTTGGCAGTAGGGTCTTACCATTAACCTTTGGTGGGTCATTAAGTACTCTGACAGAATTCATTCCTCTTTTGGGAAACCTTGTATGCCTCTTATTAACAGCTCATTGTGGATGTTACCCACATTCTGGTACTGGGAGTTACAGGACAGTGCCAAGGGAGAAGAAGGAAGAAAAATATAGGTAATACAAAAGAGAAAGAGAGAAGAGAGAGAGAGAGAAAAAAAAAAGAGAGAGAGAGATAGGAGAAGACTGAGGATAGTCTTTATCATACCCTCTCCTGGTCCCTGTGAGTCAGGTATTTATTCTGTCTTAGCACCAGAAGAAGGTTCGGCTCTTTAGCATGTCTTTCAGGATGTAGGATTTTATGGTACCATTTCCACTTGGGTCCATTTTTTTTGCCCCCTCCCCACCCTTGCCCTCCTCTCCTGCCCCACTATCCCTATTCTCCAGTCCTTGAGAGGTTGAATAGGTATGTCAGCATCTAGGATAGATTCAGATTAGGAGCCACAGATAAGTGAGACCATGCAAAGATTATCTTTCTGTGATTGGATGAGTTCACTGAGAATGATCTGTTCCAAGTTTGGCCATTTTTCATCAAATTTTATTGTGTCAGTTTTCCTCACTGCTGCATAGAATTCCATAATGTAGATACACTACATCTTAGTTATCCATTTGTCTAATGATAGATATCTGGGTTGATTCCAGCACTTACCTATTATGAATTGAGGAGCTATAAACATGGTTGAGCAAATATCTCTGATCTGAAGTTTGGAACTTTTAGGATATATGCCCAGTAAGGGAATAACTGGGTCTGTTGGTCATCCTTTTTAGTCATCCTTTTTAGGAGTCTCTGTGTTTCTTTCCATAGTGGTTGTACCAGCTTACATTCCCACCAACAGCGAATGAGGGTTCCTATTTCTCCACAACCTCACCAGCGTTTGTTGTCATTAGATTTTTAGTGTTTGTTATCCTTACTGGGGTAGGAATCTCATAGTTGTTTTAATTTACATTTCCCTGATGATAAAGGATGTTGAACATTTTTTAAGTGTGTGTTTGCCATTTGTATTTCTTCCTCTGATAACTCCCTGTGCAATTCTCTGCCCCATTTTGTGAGTGGGTTGTTTGACTTTTTACTGTGTAGGTTTTTGAGTTCTTTGTAGATTCTAGAAATTAGGCCTCCATCCAGTGAGTATCTGGCAAAGACTTTCTCCCATTATGTGGGAAATCTATTGGCTCTGCTTATTGTTTGTTTGTGAAAAAGCTTTAGCTTCCTGAGATCCCAATGGTTGAGTGATTGTTTAATTTCCTGAGATACTGGGGTTTTGTTCAGGAAGTCTTTTCCCACTCCTATATCATGGAAAGTTCCTCCTATTTTTTCTTCCAGTAGTTGCAGAGTTTCCAGTCTTACTTTGATGTTTTTGATCCATTTGGACTTGATTTTTGTGCATGTTGAAATGTGTGGTTCAAGTTTTATTTTTCTGCATATGGTTATCAAGTTTGTCCAGCACCATTTGTTGAAGATGCTGTCTTTTTTCCACTCTACATTGTTAGGGCCTTTGTCAAATATCAAGTAGCTGTAGTTGCTTGACCCAAAGTCTGGGTCCTCAATTGTGCTCCATTGGTCTATATTCCTGTTTTTAAGCCAGTACCTTGCTGTTTTTATTACTATGGCTTTGTAGTATAGCTTTAGATCAGGTATGGTGATGCCTCCAGAGGTGTTTCTTTTCCTGAGGATATGCTTGGATATCCTAGGTCTTCTGCCATTCCATATGAATTTTGAGATCACTTTTTCTATCTCTGTGAAGAAAGATGTTGGGATTTTTATTGGTGTTGAATTAAATCTGTATAATACTTTTGGTAAGATTGCCAAAATCCACAGATTACACATTCTTCTCAGTGGCCCATTGAACCTTCTCTAAAATAGATCATATGCTGGGCTATAAAGCCTGCCTCCATATATTTAGGAGGATCAACATAATTTCCTGCTTGTTATCATATCACAATGCTGTACTGTTAGAAATCAACAACAAAAGATGCACCAGGAATCCAACCAACTCCTGGAAACTGAACAACACACTCTTAAACAATAAGTGGGTAGTGGACAAAATAAAAAATGAAATTGCAAAATTTATGTGAATGAATGACAATGAGAACACAGTGTACCAAATCTTATGGGACACAAAGAAAGCAGTCCTCAGGGGAAAATTCATTGTGCTAAATGCCTTCATAACAAAGACAGAGAGATCCCAATCAATAAGTGAACCATCCACCTAAAGGCATTGGAAAAACAAGAAGTATCCAACCCAAACAGCTCCAGACAGAAAGAAATAATTAAGATAAGAGCAGAAATTAATGAATTGAAAACTAAGAAAACAATTTAAAAAATTGATGAAACAAAGAGCTGGTTCTTTGAAAAAATAAACAAAATTGATAAACCCCTGGCCAATTTGATCAAGCAAAAAAAAGAAACACTTCAAGTTAACAAAATTAGAAATGAAAAAGGAGAGATCATGACAGACATAAGTAAAATTAGGAGAATCATCAGGACTTACTTCAAAAACCTCTTCTCCACAAAATTGGATAATATGGATGTAATGGATGAATTCCTGGACACATACCACCGACCAAAGCTAAACTCAGAGCAGGTTAATCTCCTAAACAAACCTATCATAAACACCGAGATTGAAAGGGTAATCAAAGACCTCCCTGAAAAGAACAGTCCAGGGCCAGATGGCTTCTCAGCTGAATTCTATCAAACCTTCATGGAAGAGCTGAAACCAATTTTTCTCAAGTTGTGCCACACAATCAGAGAACAGGGAAAGCTTCCTAAACACATGCTCTTATTTCTCTTGGTTATGTGACAGAATATGTGATATGGTAATGATGCTGTATTTTGAAAAGTGTTAAAGCCTTCTGAGGACTTAACAGACCCTTGCCACATGATTAAACCATTTTATTTCTGTACCAGCAATATGTGTAATCTCTAATTTCCCCAGATGTTCACCCCAACTTGTCCTTGTCTTTTTCTTTATTATAGCTGTCATGGTGACTGTGATTTGGTAACTCTTACTGATTTTTATTTATGCTGCTCTAGTGACTAATGTGCATCTTTTCATGTGTTCATGGCCACTTACAAGTCTTGTTTGGTGATACTCTGGCAAATTTTTTGCCCATTTGTAAATTGAATTCCCCTCTTCTTCATTTGTGAGTTGTAAGAGTAGGTTACAAATTACTTTATGATTTGCTAATGTGTTCTTTTGCTCTGTGAATGGACTTCAACTTTCTTGATGACATTGTGCTGGGTCAACATGATTTGAATGAATTCTGATTTATGTGTTTATTCTTATGTCCCTTGTGCTTTTGGTGACATCGTTAGGCAACCTCTTGTACACAAAAGTGCTGAAGATTTACCCCTGCTTTCCTGGAAGAATATTACGCTTTCAGCTATTCCTTCTTCACTGACTTCTTGCTTTTGTGCCTTTGTTAAAATTAATTGAGCATAACTGCAAGGATTTATTTCTACACTCTCACTTCCTTGATTTACATATCTAACACTATGCTGGGGTCATTCCGTCTTTCTTATCGCTGCTTTGTAGTAAGCTACAAAATTGGATAAACAAGTTCTCCAATGTTGTTTATCTTCTTCAAGATTATCCATCCTAGGTTCTTCATTTACCATTTAAAATTTAGGATTAGTTTGCCTATTTTGAAAAACCACATGTAGGATTTTGAAGTCTGTTGAATTTATGAGTAGAATTGAGGAATATTGTCATCTTAAAAATATTGCTTTCTTGGGCTGGAGAGATGGCTTAGCAGTTAAGCGCTTGCCTGTGAAGCCTGAGGACTCCGGTTCAAGGCTCGATTCCCCAGGACCCACGTTAGCCAGATGCACAAGGGGGCACACACGTCTGGAGTTCGTTTGCAGTGGCTGGAGGCCCTGGTGTGCCCATTCTCTCTCTCTCTCTCTCCCCCTCTATCTCTCTGTCTGTCACTCTCAAATAAATAAATAAATAAATAAAAACCCAGAGGCTTTAAAAAATATATTGACTTCCAATCAGTGAGAGGGTACTTTATTCCATTTATTTTTCTCTTATTTAATATCTTTTTATGTCAAGTAGTTTTCTTTTTACAAATCTTGCATGACATCTGTTCAATTTATTAATGAATACTTTATTTGATTGTTGGTACTACAAATAAACTTGTTTTATTTCCACTTCCTATCTTCATTGCTAGCATACAGAAATAGAAATGATTTTGTGTATTGACTTTGGATCTACAGAAACCTATTTTTTTATTGTTGTTTTCTGTAGTATTTTTATTCTTTTCATTATAGAGACTTTCTGCTTACTGTTCCTGCCTTATTTAACTATATTGAATTGTCAGTACAATGTAAAATAAAATTGGCAAAAATGCTCCTTAGCAGGAAGGAGTTTAGCCCTTTGTCACTCAGTATTAAATTAGCTGTAAACATTTTATCATTTTAGAAAGTTAATTCCTAAGCTTCATCTGATACATGTGTTTTAATCTTGAAATGATGGTGAGTTTTGTTAAATTCTCTTACTGAATAAGATCATCTGATTTGTTATTTATCACATTGATGTGTTGTATTACATTATGTATTACATTGATGTGTTGTATTACATTAGTTAATTTACTGATGTTAGATATACTTTGAATTCCTGGGTTAAAACCTGCTTGTTCAGATACAATATTTTTGAAAAGTTGTCAGATTTAGTGTGCTAGGACATTATTGACAACTTTTGGTATATACTCATTATGGGGCTTATAATTTTCTTGTTTTAGGCTGTCTTGTCTGATTTTGAAAATAGGGCGACACACCAAACAGAGTGAGTTGGGAAGTGTTGTCTCAAATGTGTGCTGAAAGTGTTTGGAAAGATCTGTATTAATTCCTGTTTTAATACTTTACAGAGTACACTGATGAATCCATTTCAGCCTAGGCTTCCTTTGGGGAGGGGTATATTTTATTTACCAGTTCAATTCTCTTAATTGTTATACATATATTTCCATTTGGGGCTCATTTTGTCAGCATTTATGGTTTGTGCTTATTTAAGGAATTTTCCATTTCATCTAATTTCTCCATTTTTTTGGAATATAGGATTCCATAATATTTTCATATAATTATTGCTCCTTATTTTTTTAAGACAATGGATCATGTCCCCTTTTCACGCCTGATTAGAGAAATTTGAATTACTTCCCTTTCTCCTCCCCTCTCCTGGTTTCCTCTTCTCTCCCTTCCTCTGAGAGATTTCTCAACTATATCTTTTCAAGGAACTAAGCCTGGTGTGATGGTTCAAGCCTGCAATTCCAGCAATGGTGATGCTGAGCAAGGAGGCTCCAGCGTTTCAGGCCAGCTTGCCCTAACCTGAGACTCTACAACAAGCAAGCAAACAAATATGAGAACCAAATTTTATTTTGCTGATTTTTCTCTATTGTTCTACTTTCCATTTCATTTAGTTTTGTTTGATTCCGTCTCCTTATTTACATTGGAATTCTTTTCCTAGTTTCTTCAGTTAGAAGGTTATTTATTTCAGTTAGTCTTCATTTTAAAAAATATGTTTTATTCATGGGGCTGGAGAGATGGCTTAGTGGTCAAGGTGCTTGCTTGCTAGCCTGAGGGCCCAGGTTCAAATTCCCAGTACACACCTAAAGCCACATGGACAAAGTAGTGTATGTATTTGCAGTGGCATGAAGCCCTGGTACGTCCATATTTATTCTCTCTTTCTCTCTCTCTCTCTTTCTGTCTTTCTCTCCTCTTCCTCTCCCTGTTTGAAAATAATAATAAATTCCTTAAAATATTTTTATATATTAAAGAGACAGAGAATGAGGAGAATGAGTACACCAGGGCCTCTTGCCACTGCAAATGAACCCCAGGTACATGTACCGCTTCACGTGTCTGGCTTTACATGGGTACTGAGGAGATGAACCCAGATAGGCAGGCATTGCAAGCAAGCACCTTTAACTGTTGAGCAGTCTCCTCAGCCCCAAATCCTCATGTTTATTTTTTTTTTATTAAGTAGAAACTTTGAATGGATACATCAAGTGTTAATACCATCATTTCCCTCCTTCCTGAACACTCCACTGAGGGCCCTCCCTAGCAGGATTGCTGGTATTTACCATGGAGGTGTGGGTTATGGGTTGTGAGAGCAGCAGTCAGTTATGGGGGTGCACAGTGCCTCTGGATATTTCCTTTCACCCTGTGACTCTTACATTCTTTTCGCTCCCTCTTCCGACAACTTCCCTGAGCTTCAGTGGGTGTGTTTTAAGTCTACTATACTTTTGAGTTCTCAGAAGCTTCTGGATTTCTGCTTTAGTACATTTTGAATATCCTCAGTGTCTGTCTCCATCATTCTGGTGCAGGCTGTCAGGCTCCCCATGGAAGCAGCAGTCTTGCTTATCTTGCTAATTCCTCTGTGGTTTCACCTGGGCCCTGGCTGCCATGCTGGGGGTGGTTCATCTCCTGAGAGAGAGTCAGCAATCTATTCTTGTGTTGTTGATAGATTTTTGGTTATCCTTGGTTCTTGCTGCTTTCTGAAAAATAAATTCACTAAAGACAAACGAGGACAGGAAATCTTAAAGGGAATAAGCATTGTTAATTTAGAGAGATTTTGATGGGTGTAGCCTCTCTTTTGGCTGAGCACTAGCGGGAGATATTTGTGGGAGTCCACCGTGATCTTGGTCTCTATAGGATTGTGACTTGGTTTCCAATTCCAGCTATGGGTTTCCACTGAGCAGATCTCTTAGGCAATCAAAGAGCCATTGCTTACCCACCCTGCAAAGCTTGACAACCTAGGTTAGATTCCCCAGTACCCATGTAAAGCCACACATGTAAAGTGGCACATGTACTTGGAGTTTCTCTTTTCTCCCCAGTGGCAAGAAGTGCTGGGCATGCCTGTATTCTCTGTCTCTCTCATAAATAAATAAATAAAATATATATATTTTTAAAAAATCCTGTAGATTTCCATCTTGGATTTAATACTCAAATGCAATCATAAAGCTAGAAATATTTTAAATATATGCAAATAAGCAAGAGAAAGAAAGATAGAGACATATCAAATGAATGTGCATACCAGAACTTCTAGCTGCTGCAAAGGAATTCCAAATGCAAGCACCACTGGCTTTATGTAGGTACTAGAGATTGAACCAGGGTTGTTAAGCTTTGTAGTCAAGTGCCTTAATCTCTAGCCATCTGTCCAGCCCTAGAAATATTTTTTCAATCATCGTAATATGATTGGTACCTATATTCTCCTTTAAATTCTTATGAATTTTACCTGTTTTATTTCCTCTTACCTGAACAGCTGTATCAGTTTTTTAAACAGGGTTTTTCAGTCCAACGCTGTCTATGTTCTCAATAACAAACTTTCTTTTTAAGAAGGAAACTCATGTCTCACTCTATATATCTTAATAACTTCACAGACTTGAGGTGTTTTATATCACAATAGAGATGCATCATACCTGCATTCAGCCTACATGATTTTGGCTCTATGTAAATATATAAGACAAAAATTACAAGCAAGGACTGGAGAGATGGCTTAGTGGTTAAGGCACTAGCCTATGAAGCCTAAGGACTCAGGCTCCATTCCCCAGAACCCAAATAAACTAGATGCACATGGTGGTGCATGCATTTGGAATTCATTGCAGTGGCTAGAGGCCCTGGTGCACCCATTCCCTTCTTTTATTTCTCTCTCTCTCTCATAAATAATAAAAATAAATATTTTTTTAAAAAAGAAAAGTAATGATGTCAAAGTAACAAGAGACAAAATATCATGAAGAGATGCCCAATGCTCCTCTACATTGTTCACATTATGCCAACATATTACTGCTTTGTGATGAATAGATAAAAGCCAGATTCATAATACTTTATGGTTAATTTGTGATATTTTATTTTCCCTCTGAGGATATGCTCACAGGTGGTACTAAAATACTTAATTTGGAAAAAGAAACATTGTCATAAATGAATCTTGTGTTCATCCCTTGCTTCTTCACTAGTTGATATTGTCTCTCTATCATTCTGCTGTCCTTGCAATTCACTGAGTGTGCCATGTACCTGGTTTTTGATTTATAATGATTTCATCTGCCCTTAACTGTACGGTACATAGAATATCATTCATTGAATTGCCTAGCCCACCCTTGTTTACCCTTCAAGACTTATGATACATATCAAGTCACAAATGTGGCACTTCTGTCTCCTTTATTCTGAGTATGATAGTCTTTCATGGTATCCTATAGCTGTATGTACATTTCTCTCATCTTAATACAGATAATTGTACCTGTCCTTAAACTGCAAGTTTCTTGAAGGTAGGAACAGTGTTCTGTTCTCTGTTGAGTACCCTGACTTCAGAAAATGCTTAGCAAGAGTCACTAGAATATTTATTGAATCAAATTGATCATGAGCTATAAAACACACATTGCTGTAGAAAATTGACTCTAGTTATTATTGTAAAATTGCAGGCCTTGAGCACATAAAATAAAGACACATTTGTGGTCATTACATAAAATTGATCTGTAAATATATACCACAAAATTGCTGTCTTGTTACATTTCTTCTTGCTTTAGAGGAGAAGATTGCTTAAAAGTAGAAGGCAACATAATGAAGAAACGTTCCACTCTTTGGGTTCCATTTGTGTTTTGGTAGTTGAAGATAAACCACTGGAAAAATTGCAGTAATGATAATAAGATCATTGAGCCTAAAATGACTTGGATGTGTGATTGTAGATGCCACAAGTCCCTTTTCTCCAGCGATGTGAGTTCACACAGATATTCTGAAATGCTGTACAGTTTATTTCAGATTTTTTTCAAATTCTCAGAAAAAGTGAAGTACAAAGGCTTTAAAAGAAATGAGGCAGATTTTAATGATTGATATAAATTTCTCACACTATGTTCTATGCCCTCTGCTTACACAATCGCAGCAGACTTTACAAACTAATAGGCAGTTGTTAGGGGATCAGAGGAACTTTTGAAATAAGCATATCTTCTTACTGTTTGCATTTTTTATTCCTTTAAGTACTACTATGGGATATGAATACACACTGTGCTCCCTTTATAGCCATATAAATGCTGCAGGTTAAATTGTCCAAATGGCGCATGTTTCAACTCCTTGATACAAATGTATACTGTTTACTTCTGTGACTCTACAAAGTAGTACACAGTAAATCAAGTTTTATATTATTATTATTGGTTCAGGTAGTAGTAAATTTATTTTTATCTAAGGTACAATGTTCTAAAGAAAGCATTTTGTTTGTGTTGTAAAATATATTTTACATAACATTTAAATGTCTGCATATATTAAAATTCACATGCTGTCTGGTTGTGGTGGTGAACGCCTTTAGTCCCAGCACTTGGGAGGCAGAGATAGGAGGATTGCTGTGAGTTTGAGGCCATCATGAGACTATGTGATGAATTCCAGGTCAGCCTGAGCTAGAATGAGACCCTAACCTCAAGAAAAAAAAAAAGGAAACATTCACATACTGCAAAATAATGTCCATGAAAGGCACTAAGGATGAAATGGAAATACAACTTATGTAGAAAATTAAAATGAAGTTTCTTTTATTTATTTAATTAGTGAGAAACTAGTGAGCAAAATAAAATGAAGGATATACCCACAGTTGGGGAATTTTTTTGGTTTTATTTTGTATTTCTATATGTGTACATATATGTATTTAATGTGTGTATATGTATAGATTCACATACAATTGTCTGTATGTGAGCTTTATATTTGTAGACATATTCTGTAGGGCTGTACAGAATGGGAGTAAGGGTCGGTGAAATGGTGACAGGGTCAGAGAAAGAAGTATGATTTTAGAATCACTGTCAGCGAGGCAATTGGAAGAAGACTAGAATAGGCAAGGATGTTGGGACTGAGTTTTCTTGCAATGGGAGTTTTCACATCCCAGTGTGTGTGATCATCAGTAAACTAAAGACCACAAGGCACACTTTGGATTCATATTAAGTATGAAAAGTGTTGTGTTCTAGCTCAGTGTTATCACAGGACAAAACAAAGAGGAGCTGCTAAGGTAGTCCTCAGGGTGAGATAGGTTCACTGAGATCCCCAGCCAATGCCTACTGAAGGTCTACTCTGTTCTAGTCAATTCACTGATTTGCAGCGAGAGTGTGCTGATGAGCTAGAAACCATCCCCAAACTCCAGGGGCTCCCACCCTACACCTGACCTTGGGAATCATTTGTGTACAATCTAATGCTGAAGGAGAATGACAGAAGCCATTTAACTTGTGAATGCCATGTGTACACATGTCTTAGACATGTTTACCAAATTGAAATTTTTTCTCAATTCTTTGAAAAATAAACAGTTAAAGCTACTTGTGTTACACAGTTTGATTTTAAAGTTGTAAGTCAGATTGTCCCCCTGCATATGAGTACATACCAAAGTTCGAGACTTTTATTTTTCATATATATTGTAGAAAGACCATGGTGGTGTGTGCATGTGTGTGCTGTGTGTGTTTGTGTTAGATTCAAACTCAGGATCTCACACACATGTACTATACGTTATAGTAGTAAATTTTCGTGGCTGTTACAGCTTGTGGAGAACCCGTTAAGATCCTGGTTCCAGTCCCAAGCTTGTTTACAGCCCAAGTGTTGACAGCGCCACACCCTTGAGAAGAGCTAGGAAGTCAACCACTTCCCAGGCTGTCTACAGCGCCCTCCCCCAAATCTTAAAACTTGGTAAGAGATCACCATTATTTACCCCATGGTATGAAAATGCCTGTGATGGGAACTACTAATTAGAAGTCTCACCCGAGAAGACTTCTGCCTTAGACCATTAGACAGTAATTCCAGGGTTCTTCTCTGTTCATATCTTCTGGGTGTTGTTTAATGCCTGGCTTGATGGTCTGTTCATTATCTGCTGCTTACCATTTGATTTTACTTTTGCTTGCTATATCCCTAATAAATTCACTCATTCAAAACTGAAAAATATGGCTATCATGAATCATTTCTCTTCTTACAAGACAGTAGGCAAGCAATCTACTGCTCAACTACTTTCCTCAGTTCTAAGAGCATAGGAGGTGATGGTAGATCTGCATGAGCTCATGTCTTGGCAGCTTGGTAATGTATACGTTTAGCATCAAGGCTAAATTGGGAAATCATTTCACCAATCTCTTTTCTCCCCTGCAGAGAAAAGAAAATGTAAACACTGTAAGCTGTGAATGTTGGATATTTAATGCTTCTAATCAATGCTTGGGGAGATATTGAAAGATATTGTGGCTCTTTCAAAATATTTTTATTTATATATTTGCAAGCAAAGAGAGAGATACATAGAAGAGAGACAGAGTAAATGAGAATGAGCAGGCCAAAGCCTCCACCCACTGCCAACAAATTCTAGAAGCATGGGGCACTTTGCTCATCAAGTTTTACATGGGTACTGGGGATTTGAACCTGGGTCATTAGGATTTACCATCAAGCACCTTAACTGTTGAGTGATCTCTCCAGCCCTCATGGATCTTTTAATAAGCAGGCATAAGATGGACACTGAATTTCAATGTTGTACATAGAATATATGGTATTTCTCACATATAACCTGTTTTTAAGATTTCAACATATACAAAATATTATATTCACTGCTAGCATTCTTAGTAAATATAGAAGAAAGCAGTCTGGCCTAGTGTAACATCAAAACTCAACCAAAATGCTGTTGGATCACGCATTTTCAAAGTCTGTGCAGCATGAATATAGTTTTCATCAATAAAATATTTTGAAATAATTATAAGCAAAGACAAGGTGGTATCATATTATGTGATATTTTATGTATAAGTAATTATACCCTGTGAGTTTTTACAGCCCATTTAAGCATTTTATGTGTTAATGTGATTTCTCAATGCTGACATCTAGAAAACTGGTTGTATAATATGTGTCAGTTCACTCCCTCAGAATCCATTCTAAATTAATGTGCTTCCAAAATGCATTTAGAAGACATGGGTTGGTCTTCATTGATAACATATTTTAATTGGTTATAAGAATTAAGAATAATGGGAGCATAAAAAATAAAATAACTGTATTCTGTATCATTATTATTCTGATTAAATGACCTTCTCACTCTTACTGTATTTGACTGTGCTATGATGACACTCCAAAATAATGTCCTTTGGTATTCATGACCTTCTATGTAAGACGAGGTATATTAATTATCTTCTTGTTGCTGAGAAAAAAAAATCCCTCACATAAATCAGTTTACAGGAGGAAGTGTTAGTTCAGCCTATGACTCCAGGTTATAGCTCATCATTGTGTGGAAGGCATGGCAGGAGCTTGCGGCAGCTGGTCACATTCAGCACAGTGAGGAAGCAGAGTGAAGCAGTGAATGCCCCTGCTCTTCCTTCTAAGTTTATTTATTTATTTGCAAGAAGAGATAGAGAGAGAGAGAGAGAGAGAGAGAGAGAGAGCATGCTCGCCAGGGTCTCTAGCCACTGCAAACAAACTCCAGATGCATGTGCCCCTTTTGCATCTGGCTTATATGGGTCCTGAGGAATCAAATCTGGGTCCTTTGACTTTGCAGGCAAACACCTTAACCACTAAGCTATGTCTCCAGCCCCAGCTCTTTCCTTTTTATATTATGCAGGAACCCAGCCCATGGAACAATGTTGCCCATAGTTAAGATGAGTCTCCCCAGTTTAATTAACCTGAACAAGACAATTCCTCTCAGACACTGAAATGGTTGAACCTGGAACAGATCATTCTCAGTGAACTTACCCAATCACAGAAAAAAAATCTCCACATAGTCTCACTCATCTACAGCACCTAACCTGAATCTACCGAAGATACCTTACATACCCAGCAAGCATCTCCTAGATTAGACACTAGGATGGAAGGGGAGGGAGGGGAGGGCATCAAAGGGGTGGGAAACACAAATCTAGACCCAAACGGCAATGGTACCATAATCTTCTACTTACTAAAAGACAGACCAAATGGCCGATCCTTCACCAGGCCCTTACAGGGAACACCTGAACCACAAGACATTGGAGAGGGTAAGATTAAGACTAACCTTAATCTCCTACATCTTCCCTCCCTCACTTCCCCTCTCCCTGTCTCTCTCTCTCTTATCTCTAACTCTTGTATATTATCTTTTTCCTCATTTTCTTAGTGGGCACTGACCTGTAACTCCAAGATCCAGCATGGGGCTATCATCCACAATGAGCTTTTGATCAGAGAGACCTACAAGGTTTCCTAAAAGACAGAGAGATTTCTGTCAGAGTACTTGATGACCCACCAAAGGTTAGTGGTAAGACCCTACTGCTGAAGATACCTTATGTGATTGACATGCAAATTAGAATGGCATGGCTGGAAGTTGGATGAGAGTCAGTCCCCAGACAGTCAGCGCGTCTAGTGCCAGAAGGTGCTACATGGGCGACTGGGGGAAATTGACCAATATCTATCGAAGCAACGCATGGTCTAACCTACTTAGCAGCAAATAACTTGTTGTGATGCCCACACAAGTGCAGTGGTGGCACACAGCCATGGTGGGGAACCAACTGCTCTCAATTTGGCTAACTGATCTCCTCACTGGTATGGGACCCATAGCTGGAGCTGGGAAACAAGTCAGAACCATATCCAAACATAAGCCCACTCTCCAATATCAAGCTACCATCAATTGTGGGCTACAAGAGGGCCTACACCTATGAAATTCTCTATAAAAAAAAAAAAAAGTAAGGGTTATCTCATTTGTCCTGGTGCTAACTTACTCTCTGTTGGAGAATCTGCTTCTCTTTTTCAGATAGATGTAGATCCTAAGGAGAGAGCCACCCCATCATACCTCAAAAGGGCCCCGGCTGAAACTAAGAAAAATTGGAGAAACAAGCAAGGGGGCTGTTTTCCTGATGAACCGGACACCAGCACAAGGGGGAAGGAGATCAGTACAGAGAAAAATCAACTCCTACCAAATCAGAGAGCCAGAGCCTCAGAGGCCCCCAACACCTCATCACTGAAGCAGACCAAAAATGAACCCAACATGGCTCAGGGAAATTTTGCGGAAGAGGGGGCGGAAAGAATGTCAGAGTCACATGTTGGGTCATGATATGCAGAGACATTTAGCTTACCCATAACTGTGGGCTAACTCCACAATGCAAGACCCGTATACCTCAACAAGGAGGGGCCAAGGGGAGGGGGTAGGTCACGGATGAGCCTAATAATGGTACCAAACTGACTGTATTTGCTGAATACAGAACTGACTAATAAAAATAAAAAAATAAATAAAAAAAAGAGAGAGACTAACGTAATCAGTATCATCCCTCACTGATGATTCTAGCTCCTTTCAAGTTCCCAGTGTAAACTGTAACAGGAAACAAATTAATAATCAGTGTCTAACATGAAACACTAGAAAATTATAGTGGAAACTGAGACACATATATGGAGTTATTATTTTCTGCTGTTCTTTCTTTTCAATTCTTATACTTTCAGTTTAACCAGCATGGTCAAATGCTTAGCTTTAAAAAAAAAAAAAAAAAAAAAAAACTAACATTTCTAACATGTAACTGACAACAGTGGCCAGCCTGTCATGCTTCTAGGTGAAAAATAATTTTATTATACCACTGCCTGTAGTCAGCTCTACGTGGCTGGGATGTACTTTCAAACCAGGCAGGTTATATGAGGAGGGTTTTGTTTGAAGCTTACAGCTCCAGGGGAAGTTCCATTGATGTTGGAAGAAGCCGGTCCTCTTTCACAGATCCAAGCAGAGAGACACAACCGCACAGCCAGCACCATAAACATGCCCAGCCCAACAGCAAACAATAGGAAACTTCATCAAGCATCAGGGACCCATGTAGAACTCATATGAGGCTGCATACCTTTGGGCTAGAAATCCAATCTGCCCCAGTGACACCTCGTCCAGCTGAGTGGCTCCAAGTTTTAATAAAGCACCCGAATCTCTTGTGAGACATACATTAAACTACCTCAATCACAATCCTGTCAGCCTATCCCCTACCCATCAGGATGTCTGTGGGCTCTTCACTTTGAACACGTCAACACTAGCCTTTCTACCTAATCTCTTCTTTCCTATGAAATAATCAGTATGAAAACATCCCAACTGCTTAATAACAGAAGGTAATATAACAGTTTTTGATAATTATATGATACTATGACAGAAGATGATGTAGTTTTAAGGATAATTTATTGACATAAATGACCATCATTTTTATTTAAAAAGTGTTTCACCCAGGTGTGATGGTGTACTTCTTTAATCCCAGTAATTGTGAGGCAGAGGTAGGAGGATCGCTGTGAGTTCGAGGCCAGCCTGAGACTACATAGTAAATTTCAGGTCAGCCTGGGCTAGAGCAAGATCTTACCTTGAAAAACAAAACTAAAAAAATAGTAATAATAGTAAATAAATAAATATTAAAGTGTTTCAAAACAATGTATATGTAATAAACTAAAATTTATGAGTTAAGCAAATGTATGCACCCATAGTCAAACATCAATATGGTACTAATGTTTATGTCTAAATGAAAGGATTGTAGGTGACTTTTATAAATAATTTCTTTTGGGTGTTTATTTGTTTATTTATTTTGTTTTTTCAGGGTAGTGTCACTATGTAGTCTCAGGGTGGCCTTGAACTCACAGCCATCCTCCCACCTCTGCCTCCCAAGTGCAGGGATTAAAGGCGTGTGCCACCATGCCCGGCTCTTATGTTTATGTTTTTAGTATAAACATTCACTGCTTGTATAATGTTGGCAGGTATCATGCTTGAGAAGTCCTGGTCATGTTTACTTATTTCTTTCTCAAAATATTTTCTAAAAGGTCACAACTCAAAGAACTCTCTCTAAACCATTAGCAACTATCTCATTCCTTTCTCTTCCCTCTAGACCTAAAACTCTAAAAATATTCATCCACATTTTTATTAAAATTTATTTATTTGACATCATTTTAAAACAATTATAATTGTTTATTAACATCCATCATTCCTTTATTCAATGAGGTTATCAATGACTACTTTTGGATCAATCTATTTCATTTCTTGTCATTTGATTGTTGGTCTCTCTCACTCAATCAGGAGCTTTTATAACATTCTACATTTATGCATCATGGCATGTGACCTTCTTAAATTTTCTCTTTCAATTTAAACTGTAAACTTCATGATAGCTGGACACAATCATTTTCATTCAAAACTCTAGGCACACTATCTCAGGTATTAGTAGGTGACTGGCAAATGCTTATCAATGAAACCTAATGAGTGGATGAATAAATATATATTTTTAAAGAGAACCTAATCATCCCAGAATAATACATTGCCTGACATTCTCTTTGTATTGTAGTAATTTAAAAAATTTAAATGTTACATTTCATTAAATAGAGCCTCATTTTCCCAATTATGAAAGAGGAACTTTTAAAGTATTATTGAAGATAACTATTACTGAGTTATTATAAAATTATTGTTAAATATAAACTTTTGGCTGAAAAGTGAGCAAAATGGAATCTACTTTTTACAGTAGCTTTACAGATAGAGAAAGCTGAGCCTCAAAATATAAATATAAAATTCCTAAACTCACTAGTTGAATTAGCAAAGAACTTCCTTCTCCATCCCTAACTTTGTAACTTTTTAACAAGCTATGTTGTTACCATGTTGTTACTGCTCTCTGCTACAGAGAGAGCCTCCTCTCTGTCCTCCCCCCTTCGAAGGGACCCACCTCGTTGGGGAATGTGTCTCATGCATTGTGGGGTTAGCCATCAGTTATGCGTAAAAGGCAATGTCTCTGTGCATAATGCCCCAACATGTGGCTCTAACAATCTTTTCTCCCCCTCTTCTGCAAATTTCCCTGAGCCATGATGAGTTCCTTTTAGGTCTACTTCAGTGATGAGGTCTTGGGAGCCTCTGTGTCTCTGGATATCTGGTTTGGTAGGAGTTGAGTGTTCTCTGTATTTATCTCCTTCACCCTTGTGCTGGTACCAGGTTTACCAAGAAAGCAGCACTCTTGCTCATTTCCCCAGTTACTTTTGGTTTCAGTTGGGGCCCTGGTGAGGTGCGATGGGCTGATTCTCTCCTCAGAATCACTCACATATATAAGCTTAACCCACACATCAGCAGCTAGGAAAAGAACAAAATCATAAGACTATTGTGATTTTTTGAAATAAATCACAATAAAGGCATACAGCTGGCAAAGGGTTTAATTAAAATTGGATGCTTCAGCTTGCCCACTGTATCTATTATTTACAAAGAGAGGCTGTGATCATAATTTGACTGAGTTCTAAGATTTCCTGCAGATCTCAGGTCACTGACAGAGCGGCCCTTGGCCTTTGTGAGGAGGATAAAGTGTACACTTCCTTCTGCTTTCTTCCTGGGCTCTGTGTTTATTCTAAAAGCTGGAGCTGGTGATAAACACTTGTGGTTCTTGACTGTATATTTAGCTGCTGTAGAAAGAGAATTCCAGACTCTGATTTGAATGCTACGTGATTATTGAGTGTAAAAGGAATGGAGGTTTCTAGAGTAAACAGACCTTGTCTCTTATGTGATGTGTGGAATTAGAGTAGTGACCGTGCAATCTTATTTAATGAGTTTCTCAAAACAAGCATTAGAAGTGAAAAGAAAATTGCAGAATTTTTAGCAATTTCTTCAATGGTGCAAACTGTATAGGGTGAAATGCAATGAAAAGTAGGAATCTATTCATTCAATATGAAAACAAGGACACAGTTCTGCTCACTGACTCTGTTCTTTTGATTATTCGAAAAGCTTTAGGAAATGCATACTAATTCAATATCAATCACAAATAAAAAGATCATAATTCACTCTTTCTTCACTGTATACAAAAGGAAGAAATGCTTTCATGGGAAGCTAAATTATATTGTCAACCCTTGTCTTGCCCTTGAAATCCAAATAATGACTTACACCTTTTCAATCTATAAAGAAAGTTTTTATTAAATCTTGTTCTTAGCTCTTTTGACCATAAAATCAGAAAGTAAAAGGATTGAATTCATTTAACTGCTAATTAATTTAGATTGCAATGTGACAATGCCAACAAAGTAAGCAATGAATAGGTTAAACTCAAATCAGTAGATTATTTTCTGTGATGATGAGAGAGACTAGTTGAGTTACACAAATGTTCACCTTCAACAGGTCAGTCTGTTGTGGCAGAGACACTGAACCTCTTATTCAAATTTTCACACAGTCCTTTATCAGGAAGAAGGAAAACAATAATATTTCATGATTTAGCATCAACGCTTATGTTAGTCAGTACAAAAAACAGGGAGACATGCCTTATCTAATTTAATTCTCACAAATGGATCAAATGGACATCTTCAGTCATGTTGGTCAGAAGAAGAAAGTAAGTTTAGAACTGTTTGTAATTGGCCAAGGTTGCTTATTAAGTAAGTGATAAGACAAAGCCTCCACACACAGGTATCCTCAAACCACTTCTTTCCAGTTATTAAATCCATGTTATCTAGACCACCCCATGGAGCAAGAAGGAAGAAAATAGAAATGCACTTTACTTAAAATGGCAGTGACAGAAACTGGAAATCTTCACATAAATGTTTTCAGTTTGGTCCCTGATCTGACTTGCTCGAGTGGAGTCCTCTGTAGATGACAGTTAGCCAGGTGTATAAGCCTACTGTTAAAAGCAGAGTACAGAAGTGAAACTTAGCATTCATCATCAATAAACTTTTATACCTGCTTACTTCCTTTGCCAATGATAATTTTTGATGTCATGTTTTAAGTTTCTAAGAGCTGTGGTTGTTCTGCTTTATATTCAAAATATTTTCCTTTGTGTATTGGTACACCTAAGAAAACAAAACTGCTTTCATTTCATTTTATTTTCACTAATGATTGATTGATTGGTCTGATTTTTCTATGTGGACCAGGTTAGCATTGAACACATTGCAAACGTCTTGCTACCTCCTCAGTGTTGGGTATGCCATCACTCCTGGCTAAGACTGTTTTTAAAATGTTTTATTCATCTTTTTGTAGTGTTTCTAATTCTTCCAAAATTGTTTTACTTGTTTTAGTATTATAATGTACCTTTAATGTTTCCTAGTTTATCTTGATTCTCTTAAATAAAAGAAGGCTGGCTCTAAAGCAGGCCTTTTATTGCTTTTATTTTCTTACGCATACATAGATCATATTTCTACCTTACACTCATGGAACTGAGTTCTGATAACAAAATATGATGGAGATTATGGATGCTATATTAATGTAAAATTATACTGGCATTTTCATAGACTTTTTATCTTCTTTAGTTCATGTTAATCTTGGAAATAATATAATTAAATAGAGGACCCTATATCCCAAACCTCAGCCCCCATCACTGTGAAAAACATGTATTCCTATTGTTTAAAATATATCACTGTTGAGTCATTGCCCCAGCCCAGTAAATGGAATCTTTCACAGCTCTTTAACTGTGGACATCTTTTTTTTTCTTTTTAAAAATAATAGGGATGTGGTGGTGCAGGCCTATAATCCCAGCATTTGGGAAGCAGCGGTAGGAGGATTGCTGTAAATTTGAGGACAGCCAGAGATAGTGAATTCCAGGTCAGCCTGGGCTAGAGCAAGACCCTACCACAGAAAAATAAAATAAAATATACAGAATGAAATGCATTGTTATAGCAGGACAAGCTGTCTGATGTAAGGATGAAAAGAATCTGTGTGCCTGTGCCATTTCTTGAAGGACAGAAACGATTTACCTTAAGGACTTGTGTAATCAAAGCAAGCTTCTGAATGTTCGGGCAGTAACGTATTGAGAGTTTACTATTATTGTAGCACATATTCCTCTAGAATTTGTCCTGAGCTGTGTGACCTTCTCTCTGGTTCTTCCATCTTATGGATATCATTGTTTAGGGGATGGCTGATTGGCAGAAGAAAGTAACTGTATGCGTTCGACTCACTACTTTTTTTCAAGTTACTACATACACACAGCACAAGAATTTTTGTTTTACCTCCTAATTTTGGAGCTATGCTCATAAAAATCTTAGATTTAAAGAAAACCTGTGCTTTTAATTTTGTTGATTCTTACAGCATATTTCTTTAGTTATCATTTATCCTTTTTTTGCCTTATTTCTGCCTACTTCATCACCACATACCATGATTAAGCTTTAGCTCCCATAAGTCTATTCAGTTTCATTCACACTATTGTCATTTATGAAATTTGTGAATGAGAGAAAGTTTAAACTTCAAGGTCATATTAAATAGCAAGGAATATGATTCTGGGTGAGATAGATATTATGATAAAATATAATCATTCCATGGAGGATAGCTCACTTTCAGATATAAAACTTGACTGTGATTTTTACTGTCTTTTTATTTTATTTTTAGAGAGAGTGTGTGAACAGGAGAGAGAGAGAGAGAGAGAGAGAGAGAGAGACTGAGAGAGCGTTGCCTCACCTGGGCCCGAGCCACTGAAATCTAACTCCAGACACTGTGCCACCTAGTGGGCATATTTAATCCTGCACTTGCCTCACCTTTATGCATTTGGATAATGGGAGATCTGGAGAGTAGAACATGGGTCCTTAGGATTCAAAGGCAAGTGCCTTAACCACTAAGCCATCTCTCTAGCCCTTTACTGTCTTTTGATAAGAGAATTTGCACAGGTACAAGAAAAAGAAATCTCCAGTGGCAAAAGCAAAATTGGCATGTACCCATGCAGACTCCTTCTAGGAAGGTAAGAATCAGTGGCATAATAAAATCATTTCTAGTTCAAGCTTTTGAGCAAATACAAAATAGCTTTACATCAAGGGTAAAGTTTCATATCAAACACTGTGGAAAATGTAATATTACTCATTAGGCAACAGAAATAAGGCATACACAAATGAAAAACATTTCCAGGGATATTACAGTTGGGACTTGAGATTGTTAAAGTTCTTTTGCCTAGTTTATGTAATCTTATATATCAAAAATGAAAAAATAAAAGAGAGACTGATTGAGATGGGGAGGGGATATGATGGAGAATGGAATTTCAAAGGGGAAAGTGGGGGGAGGGAGGGTGTTACCATGGGATATTTTTTATAATCATGGAAAATGTTAATAAAAATTGAGAAAAAAAAACAAAGAACAACAACAAAAAAATTTTAAAAAAGAATCACATGCTTGGGTGATGTTTGTGGGGTTTTCACCACTTTTTCTTCTATATTTTCCTTTCATACCTACAGATTTTCTAGGATCTTAGCTCCAGTAGAGATTGTGCACTGGAAAGAACAATTACTGTCAGACACAGCGTCTGAGCTCTCATTTCACCATTGTCTCTAAATAACCTGTTCTTTCCCTCTTTCATTGTACTGTCTCCATCTTTACACTAGAAACCACTAACTTCTAAGTTCACACCAGATATACCTTCCAGTAATTACAAGATCCATTGAAAATTACGTAACTTCTATCACTCTGTAGATCTTTATGTACAAAGGCATCCAATCTGAAATATAGAAATACAGAAAAATGAATAAACCAACATGTTTAAAAAGCTATTGGAATATTAAGGACATAGAATGTGCCTCAAATGTTATTACCTGTCTCTTCTTCTTGACTCTTCTGTTCTCTTTTAAAACATCTTGAGTTCTAAAATGTTTATATTAAGAAACAAAATATATAAACTAATGCTTCACCTCCATGGATGAGAAAACAAGATCGCATTCTATACTGTACAAGTTAGTTTGTTTAATAGTATATAAACTAATTGTTCCAAGACCTTATCAGATTATTTACAGGGATTCTTTTTTTTTAACCTTATCTTTGGAGGCCCCACACCTTACATAGTTCATGAACCTCAGGGAAGTAACTTGGTTCTACTTTCTTAAAGATATAAAGAAAGATATTAGAAAAGATGGAAACTGAAAAAAATATCTAGTACACCAAACTGTTTGATATTTGCTAAGTATATGTAGCTGAGACACAGCAACTTATTGAATACTTGTGAGATGGAGCTAACTACCGTGTCCCTTGGCTTGGTCCAAGACAAGAACCCATAATATAAGTCTTGTGGTGTGTGTGTGTGTGTGTGTGTGTGTGTGTGTGTAGGTAGGTAAGGAATAGAAAAGGAAATCCCTCCTCACTTGTGTGAGACTTAGCAATAAATGGTGTATACTATCCTATGGCTGATCTTAACTGTTAGCATCAAATGTGATATGTCCCTGAGAAAAGTGTCCATATAAGCTACTACTGCTAGCAAAATACAAGGTGGGGTGAAGCTAAGGAATAGACTGCAGGTTCATTATTGATTTTGTCCATAATTTTCAAACCATCAGAAATTTCTTTGATCTAATCCCTAAGGTGGGCCCACATAATCTTATTATTTTTCACTTTTACATGGGCAACATTAAAAAATCCTCTTGTTTTTACCTATAACCCCAGAAAGCAAATCTCTGATGATGGCCGTAAAACCAGTATTCAAAGCAGCTTGTTTCATACCAATGACTCTCACTAAAACTATTTTTCTAGTATCCCCTTTCCTATGAATAATGCTAGGCTCTCTGCCTCTGTCAAATTCCTCTTCAGTGCTCCCATTTCAGAAACCCCACTAGAGGAAGAGGCACTCTTTTGGCTTTAATGAGTATAGTAAAATTGTTTTTCCAAGAATGATTAAAGCATTCTGACTGTCTATGGTATCAGTAAATGCTCCCCACACTGCATTAGCAAGGAACAGAGATGATGGGAACACCAAATACTGCAGTGTTATATAAGGACTCATTACTCCATTACTCCACCTGGTGGCTTCCAAGGCTGTTATGGGAACCAAGTGCACCTATGAGAAAACCCTGATGCCATTTAAGACTATGTTATAAGACACACTTTGGGAATGAAACAAGACATAGCCTAGAACTGGAAAGACAGAAATAAAAGTAAAAGACACCATACAGTCCAAGTAAGGATCATTAGCAATTACTTTATGTGTTAGTAATTTTCCTCTCAGGACAAGGCAGATGCCCAGTTGGTTTATAGTCCTACCTGATTGAATTTAGCTACAAGATTCCCTTCATTGTCTTTTTACCTCTAGCCTCTGTTCATCACATTTCTACCTTTGAGGATCTATGAGACTACATGGTAAGACAGAGAAATCATTCTTGTTTTAGGAATAGAGGTGATGGAGTGAAGACATCCACATACATGGTCATGCACTCTAATAATGGACACAAAATCTAAGACTTTATGATACACTGACAGAGACTTGTTAGCAATAGTAAAAAGGAGCTTAAATGCTGGAATAGTACAGAATCAAACCATAAGACATGCAAAAAGTGCATGATTTTAGAAGAAATGCAAAACTCAGATGTTGGCTTTGAAAGATTAGTCTGCTATGAGGACTTAAGAAGCTTACAAGCTAAAGTAATAGTTCGTTATCAGCTATGCCATTTAAAAAAGTAGTAAAATTTTAGATTTGGATGGAGTGTGAATGTAAAAAAAAAAAAAAACATTTATTGTGTACTTACTTTGTGATAGGCACTCTTGATAAACTATCTATTTGGTCCAACCATTTAATGAAGAATTTAAGGCTTTAAGATTTAAGTTAATAGACCAAAGGTCATAAAAACATGAGAAAAAGAAGGGCTAAAATACGGTAATGGATCCAAAAATCCATGTGGTGTTCATTAGAGCATGATGCTGCTATCTATATAGGTGAAGACAGTGAGAAAGATAGAGCTTGCATTGGGTATCTCTGGTCCAAAACACCAGTCATCTGTACTACCTATTGGGAACCTGGAACTCACAGTTTACCACTTGATTTGGTTTTACACATCCATCTTGTTTCAAGAGTGGTTGAATTCAGTGTCTCAAGCTCATATTAAACAATTATATAATTAATATAATTTATATCTTGAATGTTTCCCAAAGCCCATGTGTTTGAGAAGTGGAACTTTTAAGAGGTGGAACCTACAGCGACTGCTTTAGATCACTGAAGGTGTACCCTCAAAGGGAACTAAAAGTCCCCAGTCCCTCCCTCTTCTTCTTGCTTGCTTTCCCACCATGCAGTGAACAATTTTCTTTTGCCACACAGCCCACCAATGGGGTGCCATTATAATTCCAAAGTAATGGGACCAACCAACCCTCAACAATATGGACCAAAATAGGCCTTTTCCACAAAAGTTAATTATCTCAGATATGTGTCATCATGACAGAAAGCTGATGAATACAATAGTAAGAACCTTTCTATGGTCCATTTTGCAGTACCTATCTCAAACTAACACCAGTAAGTTAATGCCACAAAGACCTACCACAGGACTTTGTAGAGACTGAACTCTCCATATATTTAGCTAATATAAAACTTTATGTTTGCTCTCTCCAAAACACCAAATACCAGGTATCATGGAGACCCTCAAAACTAATAATAATAATAATAATAAATACATGAGAACTGTCCCTGTTCTTATGTATGAGTAACCATAGATGGTCACATGATTTTCCTGAATTTTAGCTTTTAAATGTAAATCACTGTTGGTAATCACAATCCCTATGCTGTGTAGTTAAATATTAATCTGATATGAGTTAATGTGGGTGTAGTAGTTTGAATAGATGGCCCCTAATATTTTCAGTGTTTTCTTAGTTTGCACTTCGGATCTGCAGGCACTTGGCTGGAGAAGGTGTCACTGGGCGGACCTTAAGGTGAGGTAGTGGGTTTGAAATTCTGATCTAAAGACATACAAAGTGCCTAGGTCCTCGTGGGGTTCCTGGAGTGTGCTGTGTGGCTTTTGGACCTTTGGCTTGTGGCTGCTCTGTCTCTGCCTGGTCCTTTAAGAGGGGGCCAACTTCTTCTACCATCATGGAATTTTCCCTGGATCTGTAAGCTTCAATAAATGTCCCTTTTCTCCATAACTGTGCCTGGTTTGGAAGTTCATCTCAGTGAACCTGAAGCTATCTATTACAATAGATAAATAAACCAAGGCTCAGCAGGAAAATTATACATGATTGCCACTTACAATGACTGCTATCATTACCTATGGTCCCCACCCCCAACCTACATGCATGAGATCCTTTATTTTCCTACCCTTGAAAAATACAGCCCAATACAGTGGAAAAAGTACAAAAATAACAATATCAAAGTACAAATAGAATTCTGAAACAACAAGAGATTCTGAAACAGATGCTACAGAAAGATGTAGTATTAAGAAAACCTACCCACAAAGTCTGTATGTTTATGTGAAATGACACTGTGGTAGTTTGAATAGGAAATGTCCCCGATAGCCTCATGTATTTTTGATTAAGCTTCACACTTAACTTCTTTGATTAACTTTGATTAACTCCACACTGGTGGCAATTTGGGAAACGGAGTCTTGCTGGAGGAGATGTGTCACTGTTAATGGAACTTGAGGCTTATTAGTCTAGCTTGCCAGTGTTAGCCAGCCACTCTTGCTGCTACTTTCCACCTACTATGCAAGATGTTATCCCCACCCTCTGCTATGGCATGCCTTCATTTATATGATATAACTTCCCCTTGCTACTTTAAGCCAAAATAAAACCTTTCCTTGTATATTCTGGTTTTGGTAGGGATTTTTGTCTCAGCAACGAGAAGGAAACTGGACAGGGTTCAATGTAAGTAACAGGAGGTAAGGAGGACAAACTGCAGGTTAGGTGAAGAAAGTCATGAAAGCATAACTTACCACAGTGAGGTTGGGAATCTACCTTCAGTTTGGAATGACTGGAAAGTAAGTCCCAAGATGGAAGCTATCAGGCAGTGAGGCTATTTCCCATTTCCTAGGCAATAGACAAACCAGTCAAGCAAGGTTCTAAGTCATTGGATGGATGACTTTGTTTCAGAAAGAAAATACTATGTGCTAACTACCACAAGTTTTTTTTTGGCTAACTTATCCTACAATGAGCATGACCAATCTCTGAACTACAGGCTACTTGTATCCCAGGAAAGAAGGTTGTGAAGGCTTTCCAACACATTTGTATGTGATAATGTCATATTGCAATGTCCAATGTTCAGAAATCCCTGCCCTGTACCAAAGTAAATTTCTCAGATATGATGAAACATTAAAAGCAGCTGGGTTGCTTTGCTTTTTAACAATATTGTTATAGGAATAAATGAATTAATAAACAATGAAGTAAATAGATGGATGGATGGATGGCATAGGAAATGATTCACTGGGAAAGAGTGCTACTTGCTGTGAGCATGAAGGCCTGAGAGGGCCTGAAACAACTTGAGTTTGATTCCTCAGTACCCATGCCAACAACTGGGCATTTATATGTACGCACACACACATACACACACACATCACATTGAATCACATCACATACATATATACTAAAAAATATTGGCACTAAATATAAATATTGATCTTCTACTCAAACTTTATCCCGATTTAATGTATCGCTCCAAAAAAAAAAAAAAAACAAGTAATAGCATTAGTCAATTTTTTGTCACTATACCAAAAATCTGAGATAACCAACTTGTAAAGAAGAAAGACAGTGTAACTCAGACATTTTGAGATCTCAGTCTATTAGTCATTGTTCCTGCTGCTTATGGACTGAGATGAGGGAGCCCACCATGACATAACAGCAGAACAGAACTGCACAACCCATGGCCAGGAAGAAAAGGAAAACGTGGGAACCAGGGTTCCACAATCTCTTTCAAAGGCATGCCTCAAATGACCTGAGTACCTCTTTCAACTCTTTCACATCCTAAAAGTTCTCCCACCTCCCAACGCCTCCAGCACAGAGGCCATGATTTTTAGCCCATGGACCTTGCTGGCGGTGGTGGTAGGGAAGGGATTCAAGATCCAAACTGTAGGAACTGTAATCAAACGCTACTGATTCTATCCCAGATTGCCAGATTGCGGACTTCTGAATACTCCTATCTCTGATATTCAAATATGGACATGATATTTGCAAAAGAAACCTAATAAAACCTAAAAATAATTAAACTATAAATTGAGAACCTATTCATATTCCCTGACCATTATATATTGCAAGATGTTACAATTTTTTCATCCATCACTGCTTAATAGACTACATAGTTGAGTAAAGACAACATAAGTAAATATAAGAAAAACATCATAATATGGAGATAATATCTAAGTGAAATATCAAGACACAGGGAAATATTTAAAAGTTACAGAAAGAAGGAAGTAGCAATGAATCATAAGATGGAGAGCCAAAATATTATTTAAAGAAGAAAAACAGTTTAAAAGTAAAAATAAATAAATAAATGTGTGATAAGAATCTTAATTTTTCTTTCTTCTAAAAGAGAAAACACTTGATAATAGTTATTTTAAAAAGTTAAAAAAGTAGGACCCACCAAAAAAAAAGAAATAGGAAAAACATAGGCCTGAACATATTTCTTTCTCTTGTCTCCTTTTATTTCTAATGTATGTTGTTGTTGTTATTATTATTATTATTATTATTATCATTATTTTGGTTTTTCTAGGTAGGGTCTCACTCTGGCCCAGGTTGACCTGGAATTAACTATGTAGTGTCAAGGTGGCCTCAAATTCACGGCAATCCTCCTACCTCTGCCTCCCGAGTGCTGGTATTAAAGGTGTGCGCCACCATGCCCAGCTTTAATGTATGTATTTTTTAAACATGTTAACAAAAGTAGTATAAGAAATACACTATAACTCAACTACAACTATTCTTATGCTGTGTGCATATGTTCATAAATGTGAATGTAGTTATACCATTATCCATTGCTCCATAAAACATGAGCTCAGAATTACTAAGTTCAAAATAAGAATGACCATTTCTCACTTGTGGATCACACACTTGGGGACAACTTACTGGATGCTTCTAACTTCAAGTCTTCTAAAGGGTTTCTGAGAATATGGGGCAAGGACTGTGATCATGCAAGGACTCTGGTGACCCACTGCTGACTCATCACATGGTTACCAGGTTGGCGTTGGTTTCTGATAAGAAGTTTCATTGAGCTCTCACTGTTTTTTTGTTTTTGTTTTCCCCCACACAGTTTATTGAATATCCTTATTGGGTTGCATATGGCATTCATGGAGGAAAAAATAATCTAATCAAAAGTCAAAGCAAATCCTGCAGAGCCCTTCATGGCTTAGCCTCCAAAGTTACACACTACATTTCTATAATATCCTCCTAAGACATACCAGCCACAACTGGGCATGGTATGTGTGGTAGTTTGAATGAGGTGACCCTTTGTTACATATGTTTTGAATACTTGATCCCCAACAGGTACCCATTTGAGATGTAGAGCCTTTCTGGAGGAGGTGTGTAACTGGGGATAGGCTTTAGGGTTTTGTAGCCCAATGCCTTCTTGTCAGAGCTAACCCACTCATGATTCTACCTCATGGATGCTGTGGCAAGATGTGATGCTCAGCCTCCACTCTGCCATGCTTACTCCCTTCCATGAGGGAACTTCCCTTTGAAACTGTAAGCCTGAATAAACCCACCCTTCCATAAGCTGATTCTGGTCAAGTGTTTTGTCCCAGCATTGAAAAGTGAACTGTTATAGTAGGAAATTACATTACAAGGGGATATGAATACAAGAAGGCATAAATGGATCACTGGGAAATATTCTGGAACCAATACACACACACTCGTGTGTGTGTGTGTGTGTGTGTGTGTGTGTGGTGTGTGTGTGTGTGTATAAAATGTTCTCAATTGATCTATCATCTATATTCTGTAAACTTACTAAAAATATTTTACTTTTATTTTTATTAATTTGACAGAGAAAGAGGGAGACAGAGAGGAAGAGAGAGTGAGAGAATGGGCCCACTAGGGTTCCAGCCACTGCAAATGAACTCCAGATGTGGGCTCCCCTTGTGATCTGGCTAACATGGGTCCTAGGGAATAGAATCTGGGTTCTTTGGCCTTGCAGGCAAATGCCTTAACCGCTAAGCCATACCTCCAGCCCCAAAACTTTCTTAAAGTAATGTGTACCTTTACATTTAAAGCAATTCATATATCTCAGATATTCTCTTCTCTACTTCTATTACTTTTTGTTTTTCTTTTAATTGGTGTTATGGATACTTTAAATGGATTTCTCTATCCATAAATTCATTGCCACCCTTATCCAAAACATAATTATATGTGTACTCTTGAGCACAAAGTTATTATCACTGTTCTTAGTACCATTCATGAGGAATGGATATTGGTTTTATACAGGTAACATTAGGAAATAACACAAAAAGAAATGTCATTTAGTTTAGATTCTAAAGAAAATGTGACTTTAGAGAACACAATCAATTGGGAAAAAAAAAAAAAAAACTTGACCATCATATTACATCTTACCCTATTGAGGTCATCTTATACTGCCTCTCTGGTTCTTTGTCAAAACACAGAAGCTATCGAAAGGAATGTGTGTGCAGAAACAATGGGCCGAGGACATGTCTAACCTCAGATTGTCAGGCTGCAGGACTCACCATGTTCCATAGCAGATGAGACTTAAATATATACCCAAGAACTAGAAAGCTGTGCAATTAATGTCCAGATAACAAAAATAATAAAAGGCAGAACCACAAGTAACTGGACTGAGTTAACAAACAGAACCAGAATCATGCAAGGAAAACCTAAACATATTGGTATGTCCCATCACCGGTACATTCAAAAGGTTTTTAGAAATACAAAGTGAAGACATGATAAGCTTTATCTTCAAAAAGTGATCAGCATTTCTTTCTCTAAAAATAAAGGGAGAAAGTAAAGTAAGAAGCCCCATGTAAGTTCATGATATTTGTGCTTGGATATGTACTTCTTAGGGGAAAAAAAAAAAACCTAGTAGGAATACTTATTATTTGCAGATAATAGCAACTAGAATTAAATATAATAGACTCAAGTTTGAGCTGCAACAGAGAACAATCACAATACCCCACAGCAGTGTGTTGCAATCAGCTCCACATTGCTGGAACAACCAACCAACCAGGCACAGCTTAGGAGAGGAAAGCCACTGGGAAAAGCTGGCTCCATTTCATAGATCCGAACAGAGACACATCACCACCATCCAGCTTGCCAAAACTGCCAGAGCTCAAGGTGTTCTGAACACACCTAGTAGGGCTGGACTCAGATCTGCCCCCCAAATACAACTTAGGGCTAGACTCCAAGATTGGGCCCCAATGATACAGCACCTCCAGCAGAGATCTGCCTGCCAGGGGCAAAAGTTGCAAGCTCTATTTTGATAAAACCCCTGAGTCTGTGGGGTTATACATTCAAACTATTGCACTCAAACCACCACAGGGAGGTATATTAATTAATACGAGCTCACAATGGACATGTTAGGTCAACAGTTCATTAAAAAGTTTTTGCTTATTTCCAACATATCATTTATGTCTCTAAACACATCAACATACATGTCTACATACCTCAGACAAGTAAAACTTAGACAACATACTGCAAAACTGAGGGTCTCTAGGTTGAGTAAATGATGTCAAATAATATGCCACATCCAGTAACACGACTTACATTATGTGCTTCTTACATGGTGGAATAAGTTCAGCTTATAAAATTCTTTAAAATTCCAGAAGCTCTACATGAGGATGGGGTGGGCAAGGTTCTGACCAGTCAGTAACCTTACAGAAAGACAATTAACATGTGAGAACTAATATAAAGAACAGGAGAACAAGTACTCAGAGGTAGCTAATTCAAAAGCTAATATAATATTTGTTTCTGAGAATCAACTTGTAGTGGACATTATACTAAGCTATATACCCATTATTTGCTTTGAAATATATCCATCACAAATATGATCTACATAGAAAGATAGTATTTAAGAATGGTGAGATAGATGATTTATTTTACGTTGATAGCAAGTGGTAACAGTATGACTGAAACCTTAGTATCCTGGCTGCCATGCTTGGGCTCTATTTCCTACTCTATTGCCTCGGTGATATACATTCTGGTTTGTTTAAATCCATGAAATACAACTTCTTGTCCATGGGGCATCTTCGATTAACTTTGGTCTCTTCTCCAAGTATACAGGTCCAAGCAGCAACAGAGTTAGGGTAGATATTACCCTTCCATGCTGTGTCAGGATATCATTCCCCACAGATAAGTAAATTTGTAAAGCAGATTCTTATAATTGTCACTGAGCCTAAAGATAGCCACTCAGTGCAAAACTGAAATAAAAATGACTGCTTGAGTTGCCTGCATATAGCAATGCCTCAAGGACACATGTTCCTATCATCACCCTCTTTTCTGTAGGTCTGTGAAGAAAAAGGAAGAGAGAAAATACAGGACTAAGAACAAAAGGCAGATGTAATATTTTTTCTTGTTTACCAGCTACCTCTGATAGTTCTAGAGTAGGAATATTTCCTTTCACTGCCCCCTACACCCTGGTACTTATTCATATTGTACTTTCAGATGTTTCCCAGTTACACAAGTATTCAATGCTCAGATTATCTACAATACTTAGGAGTAATTGGTATATCATTTTAAAGATACCCAATAGCCTCTATAAATGCAAGACGCTTTTCTACAAAATGGAAGTTGTTAATATCATGGTCAAATAATTCTGAAGTGGGGTGGAAATGTGTAGCTTAAAATTTGGAGTCACTTGGCACCTATGAGACTATTCTGGAAAAAAAATGTTTAAATGAGACAATAAGAGGAAACCAATTTACAACTTGAAATAAGCAGATTTCTTGTTTCCATATTGCTAAAAGGCAAGGTTAGATGAACACTGTAAAGCTATCATAAAATTTTTATCAAGAAGCTGCCATACCTTTAATAATTCATTCTTTTACCTACTCACAAGATCTCCACTATATGCTTTTAAAATGTTGTTTTCATTATCCCCAAAGAGATGGCGCTGGAAAGGAGTCTTTCTCCAACTCTGCAGGATCACATCTGCTATCAATGAGTCATGATTAGTATTAATTAATATTATCCCTCCTCTTTATATATCCTTCAATGGATTGTATTAACAGAAGCATTTAATTCCTCACAACTACATCAATAGAATGGCAAAATTGAGAGAAGTATAAAATTACATATTCAAATCACCCTGGGAAGCCTAAAGAAATTGTAATTCATGAACTAATGTGTTTTGTTTTGAAGATCTAGCATTCATGGGTATGCATCTTATCTCACAAAACAAGAATTGTTTCCAATGTTGTCATGAATGAAATTCTGAAGATTGCTAAATATGTAATTGCTAAATATATCATTGACCGAGAATGTAACAATACACCTCAGAAAGTGTTTAGTTTAAGGCATGGTGTGAGTGACAGGTATGACAGTGATGAAGCTGAGCCTGTGAGCTCAATTTCAGCACATCGATGATCAAACATGGACCTGTTGTCCAACCATGCTTGGATGTGGAGAAGCCCCTAGTCCTTTGTTAGATATAATTTAATTGCACGTCACACCTGCCTGGCTGTCAGACTGGCTTTAGTGTGTCTTGTCAGATTATTCTTTAAGGCATCATCTGGTGACTGAATTGGTTGGTGTCACAACATGAAAATATGTCTCACAGTAGTGAGGATTAAAAATCCAACAATTTATTGAGTTAAAAAGACCAACCAAAAACTTGACGCCATAATAAAGCATGCTGTGCATAACACTCCTAAATGAAGCAAATGTGTAGTGTTTAAATGTGTGACAGGATTTCAGCCCTCTGATATTGTTTGATAATTTTTAAATTCTGGATTATAAAACAATATGGGAAACACAAAAAGCAAAATAAATAAATATAACTGAAAATGAGACTCTTTAGGTTCTGAGTTTGGTGATTCCCAGAATTATCAGGTACAAGTTTCTGAAAAGAAAGTAATGTCTTTATTTAAAATGCTATGTGTATTAAGCCATTCTGAATGTTATCATTTATAACAGAATTATTTTTTAATTGTTTTAGCAATCCATAGGACTCAAGTGTTTTCAACTTTCACACAGAATCTTAAAGCCATCCACAGAGAGATTACTTATGAAATACAGACCTAGTTCCTGACCCATGAGCCTTGACTACATGTAATTTGATCATTTAATGAGCTAAACCCACACAAGATGTCCAACAAACCTATGGACATTTATCCTAAGGACCTGAAGGAGAGGTAGGAAGTCACTGGACAAGAGTTCAATGAGAGCTTGTTTTTTTTTTTTTTTTTTTTTTAATAAATAGGATTTTAGCTTCAAAACAAAACAGAACAGAACACAGAAGCCAACATTTTGTTCCCTTCCTTCATGTTCTTCTGTCAGAGAAAACCACACCCCACAGCTATTGGAGAAAGAGAACAACAGGAACACATGGGCCCTTCCTATGGCAGTCCTGGAAAGCAGCACCGTGAACACACACTCCTTTCAGATGTTCATTCTTAACCTGGGCTTGATCTTGAACATAAAATTAAAAGTATCATGAGTCAAAGTATGACCTGGAACAGTGTGTGTGTGTGTGTGTGTGCGCGCGCGCGTGCACGTGAGCATGCACATGTGTGTTTAATTGTAAGCATAGAGATTTTAGATATAATTTAAATCTATACAGATTATGTGTTCATACTTACAGAGAATATATTTATGAAGAGAATATGAAGAAATCATGTGTGTACTGAGGTGAAAAGGGAGAGGCCATGAGAGGACAGGAGAGCACAGGGAGAGAAGGAAGAAAGAATGAGTAAAAATTTGTTAATCACATAAAAAGTGGATGTCTATAAATCACCTAATTTAATTATAGCTTTTCCAATGAATCTCAGTTTACACATTCATAAAATGAGAGTGATATTCAAACCTAATTTGTAAAGTTACTATCAATATAAAAATGAAACAAATCAATAAGGTTTACTGTCTAGTAAATACTCAATAAATGCTTTCTTTAAGGGAGCCTCCACATCGGCTACTAGCAGTAGATTCTGTTTAGATTTCATTCACTCACTCACTTGTTCAGCATTTACCATGCAGCATCTGCTATAGACCAGACAGTTATGTACACTAGGACATAGCTGTGAATATGATAAATATGGATTTGATGCTGTTCAGTCTTGGAATTTAATAACAGTACCTGGCACATTGTAAGTGCTCAATATATAATTACCCAGAAGAATGGTGATAGGAGAGATTAGAAAAAGGCTGATATCACTGGCAAATTAGACAAGAATTCTCTTTGGAGGAGAATTTTAGCAATGATCTGAAGATGAGACAGTGCTTTACGTGAAGAAGGAGTTTCAAGGCAGCAGGGCTTTGTATGGAAGTTCTTCATGGAGGAAACATTACTGAGCTCGTTGGTGAAATACGCCAGGAACAGCTAGGCCTCCATGAGATGGGAAATTGGCCCTGACTATGACTGTAGGTGGGAGCCAGCAGATGGGACTTGGAAACCTCCTCCCACCCTGACACAAAGCATCGTCTCCTTTGGGAGAGCCCACACATGTTTCCTCTTAATCTCTTGCTGTGACTCCATGAATCAGAGTGAAGAAGGGTCTGACACCAAGAGGTGATTGGAATACAAGCAGATACCCTCACTATTGCTCCACATTTCATTGTTTTCCTGAAACAACCCCTCCTGCCTATTGCCGTGGTAACAGGTGGGACACACTCCTTAGTAACTTTCAATTCAGGAGGTCTGGTAGGCTGTTATGATTGGTGATTTTAATCTAATTCCCATAACCAATCGGAGCCCATTTGTGTCTATCTAAATGCCTGCACGTAGCTCCTCAGTCCATAGATCAGTTCCTAAGCAGGAAGATTCCTGAGAAGGAGTGAGAGCATGGCCAGACCCTTGCATGTGGCTCCCAGTCCTGCTTGGGCTGCTGAACTTGAGGCTCCCGGAGCTCCTTGCTCTGGGCTTCTGTGTCTGTTCCTCTCTGTGAGAGGCTCTGAAGCTGTGTGTGTTCAAGGTGCTGGACTTGAGAGCCCCCTGGCTGCTGGTGCTCAGGCACTGACTGTGTTCCTGTGTCTACAGGACCAGAGAGGCTCTTGGACCCAGGCATGCTTCCACTCTGGTATCTGTGCTCTGGATGCCTGCATTCTCTCCTGTCTGTAGAGGGGCACAAGTACCTGCAACCTGAGCAGCCTCTAGAGGCAGACACCCTGCTAGCCTTCTCCTCCTCTTGTCAGACCTGCTATTGCTCTGACATCCTGGTTCCTGCTTGGTTGCCCCTTGATGGGTATCCTGAAACCTGTCAGAAATTCAGAGCTGTAATACTTTCTTGTACTCCTTGTGGTAAACTCCTTGCCATCTAGATTTAACGCTGTAATACATTTGCATCCTCTTGGTCAGCCACCTGCTACCGCCAAAAGCCATCTGTAGCCATCACCCAAATTTGCACCTGGTTGGCAACCCTACTGCCACACAGGACTGAGTTCAGAGCTTTCTGTTCCAGTAGTTGTAATAGTCCCATGTTTAAAACATCTGCCCTTGTTCGCCCTTTCACTTTCTGTCTGTTCTGTTCTTTGGAAAGATATACCAGGACCCCAGAGAAGAAAAGACCAGTTCATCATTGGCTGTAGCAGAAATATAGGGCTTGGTCTTAAGAGTTATGGGGATCTATAAAGGTTTTGATCATGAAATGACCAGGTTTGAGTACTGAATAAATTTCCCTGTTTGAAATTTAAACAATGGAAAGGTTAAAGGTTAAGTTTACAGACCTACTAGGAATCCAAGGCTGTCCCGTTCTGGAGAAGGAAGACAGTGATGGGACCAAGCAGGAGATAGAAAAAGAAATGGAATAAAATAGATGATTCAAAAGGGGAAACAGAACCCATGCAGTCTGTGCGTGATTTTGAAGACAGGCTGGCACAGTGACATGTGATCAGTTTGTTAAGCAAAAGACCCGAGGCAGGCACAGAAGGAGAACTGGAATTCCCTAGAATCTCCTTGTCTGAGAGACTGGTGTGAACTGCTGTGTGATTTGAATGTGAAATGCTCCCCATACACTCATGTGGCTACAATTAAGCTTCATGCTTGATCCCCCACCTGTTGAGCCTATGGGAGGTAGAACCTGGCTGAAGGATTTGTGTCTCTGGAGGCGGCAGGCCTGGAGATTTTATGATCAAGCCCCACCTTACCATTGCTAGCTCACTTTCTCTACTATCTCCCTACAAATGTATGACAATAATTCTAAGGAACTTTCCATCAGCCAAGTTTCACAACACATGACTCCTCATACCCAAGAAGAACTAATGAACATAGTAAAACATAAAAACTGTGGCTGCTTTCTAAATTAAATCTGAAATCTGTAGAGCAAGAGAGTGATCAAAGTGAATCCCATACAGGCCAGGATCACACATACCTATAGCTAAGTAGAAAAGAAATGGAGAGTTGATGTTACAAAACTCTCAGGTAGAACCAGACTGCCTGAGATCAGATACTGGCTCTATTTCCTTTGGGTCACTTATATAACCTTTGATTGCCTCAACCTCCCCCAATGGAAAATCACAATGATAATATGAGCTTTATAAGTGGTTGTCAAGTGACTACAGACTATTACGTCACCCAGGCCAAAAGTTAAATAAATGCTGGTCTTTATTCTATCTTTTTACCCTGTCAGCACATGGATGGATCAGAAACTTCTCTCTGAGTGAGTCAGAATGAATTCCTTGGCTCTCAGGGCTGAACCTGATGATGTAGGAAATCAAGGTCTGTAGCTGAGTGGGAAGGATCAAAAAGTCAAAAAAGGACTAGGAAAAAATAACAAGATTTCATACACATCAACTCTAGGAAGCTGAGAGAAAGGCTCAGAACACTTCTCTTTTTGTGTCTAAACATTTGATCTTTGGAGTGGCTGGGTCAGGGGCTAAGGGACTGATGTGTAAGACAAGTCAGTGTTTTGAAGACTATGGGAATGGAGAAAGAGACAGATGAGAGGAAGTGATAGGATATTTTCTTGCATTATTTTGCATGAAGAAAATCAATACTATAAAAAAGAAGATTTAATTCGTCCAAGTTCCAGAGAACTTTGAACTACCCTGTCTCACTGCAGATCATAAAACACACCATCCCAGTTCAAATTTTAAAAGGACAATTTTAATCCATTCTTTGAACTTTTACAAAGGACTTGCATGACAGGGGGAAACTAGTAAATGAAGAATTATCTCAGATTAAGTTACACAGTTTTTATTTAGAAAAAATCTTTTGTCTAATCTTCCCAGTCTAGAAATCATAAAACAAATTCCTTTCCCATTTCCAGAAGAACCTTTCTTGAGAAATTTAGCATTTGGTGTGTGGCTAGTTTCACAGCATGAAATAATGATTATTATTGTATTCAACTGTTAATTAAAATGACAACATTTTTTAATTAATTTTATTGACAACTTCCATGATTGTAAATAATAGCCCATGATAATTACCCCCCTGCCACTTTCCCCTTTGAAACTCCACTCTCCATCATATCCCCCTCCCTCTTAATCAGCCTCTCTTTTATTTTGATATCATCATATTTTCCTCCTATTATGGTTGTCTTGTGTAGGTAGTGTCAGGCACTGTGAGGTCATGGATATCCAGGCCATTTTGTGTCTGGAGGAGCATGTTGTAAGGAGTCCTACCCTTCCTTTGGCTCTTACCTTCTTTCTGCCACCTCTTCTGCAATGCACCCTGAGCCTTGGAAAGTGTGATAGAGTTATTTCAGTGCTGAGCACTCTTCTGTCACTTCTCAGCACCATGATGCCTTCTGAGTCATCCCAAGGTCACTGCCATCTGAAAAGAGAAGGTTCTCTAACCAAAAGTGAGAGTAGCATTAGTGTATGGGTATAATAAACATTAAGAGAAGTGCTTATGGGCAGTAAAATGACAACATTTTCCACAAGTCTCAGCAAGAGACTTTTATAACAGCATGTAGCTGCAGCCTGTCTCCTGCTTAGGATACAGAGATAATATCTGGGCAGCATTAACCCAGGTCTGTCATCATTCTCATCACAATGCATGGCTGTGGGTGCTGGTAATGGAGCTCTGAGCCATCCACCCCTGGGTCACTAGCTCAGGTATGCCCCAGGCTAAGAGTGAATGAGGCTCCTTATTCTCTCAGTGCTATGAAAAGAACATATTTTTGGACTGGAGAGATAGCTTAGCGGTTAAGGCATTTGCCTGCAAAGCCAAAGGGACCCAGTTCGATTCTCCAGGACCCATATAAGCCAGATGCACAAGGGGGCACATGCATCTGGAGTTCGTTTGGAGTGGCTGGAGGCCCTGGCATGCTCATTTTCTCTCTCTCTCTCTCCAATATATATATATATTCTAGGATATGCCTGCAATATCAGGCCAATATCTAGGGAAAAGGTTCTAATTGCAGTCATATATTACATTAATTGTCTCTATTTTGAAACAGTACTATCAGACTGATGGCAGTGTGTTCCATACGTATTTTTTTCTAAGTTGGTGTTTACTTTCCAGATGAGCAGGAAGCATGAGGTCTGAGAGGAAAAACACACAATGTATTTACTTGTTCTTAATAACCTGCTGTTGTGAATTGAATGTGGAATATTCCCCATGTGGTTGCAATTAAGCCTCATGCTTGATCCCTGCCTGTTGAGCCTTTGGGAAGCAGAACCTGGCTGATGGAGGAGTGTCTCTGGAGGCAGGCCTTGGGATTTTATAAGCAAGCCCCTCCTTGCCATTGCTAGCTCACTCTCTGTACTATCTCCTGCAAATAGATGACAATTTGAGCCATTTTCCTACTCATGCCATGCTTTCCCTGACATCATGAAACTTTTCTTAGAACCTGTAATCTGAAATAAACCCTGTTCTTCCTCTGCTTATCTGCTTCTGGTTGAGTGTTGTATCCCAGCACCGGGAGGATAACTACAACGACTGTGTAGCCTCCAACTGACTGTAGCTAGTTAGGAAAAGACACACTGAAACAAGCCCAAATATTATTTAAGAATCACTGTTCCCCGCTGGACTTTGCAAGCTATGCTGACTTGGGCTCATGGAGAGAATGAAATAAGTTTAGTCCTATATTATTACAGTAATGTGTTATATAATGATGGTTAGCACAGCAATGGACCACATGCATATCATTATAATGGACTTTTAAAAATTATGATTTATGACTGGAATCAAAGCTAGCATACATTCATAGTGCTATGCATTACCACATGCCTATTTTGCAGCTGTTGTTTAAAAAAAATCCTTACTGAGGTGCCCAAAATAAAAAATAAAAACATCACACATACAATTATGTAGAATGCTTAATACTTAATAATGCTGATAAGAGACTCATATGGGTTTATGTAATTACTTTGCTAGACTCTTAAATTGCTTAGACAAGACTCATTCTACTTATAAAACATTACTATGAAGTAGTATGCCATGATTTTTTTTTTTCTGACAGCCTTATACATTTCCTGTTTGCCATGTCTCATGACAGCATCAACACTCTATCTTGAGTGATTGAAGTAGACCATTACATATCTTTAAGTATTCTATAATGTGCCCATATTGAGGAAACCATCTAACAATGTGTTTCTCAGAATGAAGCTCTGTTTAGGGAAGTATGGCTGTACTGCAATGTCTTACTCTGCCAAGCATAAAAGGAGAATAACAATGATGGCAGCAGCTCATAGACTTATTATAAGTATTAAAAATAATATCTGTAAACATTTCAGCATATTATATAGCTCAATAAATTCATGGTAATAATAATAACAAAAACACTTATAATGATGCTGACAACCCACTGCATCAGATACTTCTCTAATTGCTGTGACCAAATACTTGACAGGAATAAACTTAAGAGATGTTGGTTTACTTTGTCACATAGTTTAAGCAGGGATACTGTTGGAGTTACTGTTTTGTTGCTGGCACAAATCTCCTTATCAGAAGTATCTTATAAGAGGAAAGGGTTTATTTCAGGCTTACAGTGTCAAGAGGAAGCTTCATCATGGTGGAGGAATCTGGCTCACTTCATCACACATGCCCCCAGGAGGCACGGGGTGGGGGGGGGCAGCATCAAGCATCACCAGGTGGCTCTAAACTCAGAGTAGGATAGATGCAAAATCTACTTCCAGTAATAGAAATCCTCTAGCAAGGATCCACCTTTCAAAGGTTCTACCAGCTGGGGACTAAGTAGGAAGCTTACAGTGCCTGAAACTACCTACACAAGACCATCATAATAGGAGGAAAAGATCATGACATCAAAATAAAACAGAGACTGATTGAGATGGGGAGGGGATATGATGGAGAATGGAGTTTCAAAGGGGAAAGTGAGGGGGGGAGAGTATTACCATGGGATATTGTTTATAATCATGGAAGTTGTTAATAAAAATTTGAAAAGAAAAAAATAAAAAAAATACCTGAGGAAATGGGGACTTTTCCATCCGAATCACCACAAAAACAGACCCTTATGATGAGGAAGACAAGGCAACAGAAGCATGAGGTGGTTGGTCATACCACATCTATAGCCAAAAAACAGAGAGCAGACAGGAAATGAAGTTAGCCTATAAAATCTCAAGGCCTACTACCAGTTCCCAACTTCCTTTAGTGAGATTCTGCCTGCTAAATTGTCTACCACCTTCTAAAGCAAAGTTACTGCTTCAAACCAAGAGTCCAAACACCTGGACCTAGAGGGAGACATTTCACATTCAAACCACCACCTACTAGCTTAGTTTGTACAGGTATGGTAGAGAAAATGGCAGAACTAGCTACATGGTTGAACAGAATGTAAGGGACCCAAGAAATCAAATACAAACATGAGCATGTGGAAAACCTGTTTATAGTTTGGCCTATAAAATCATTGAACAACCAATGAACAACCTCCCTATGATGCCCATGATCTATACACACACTGGACTCTAGGTGAGGCACATCAATGCAGTTCTGAAGTCAGTGCATTAAAATAGAAAGAGCACTATGTTTTCAATTTAAAAAAACTAATTATAAATTCCAGTATGTCTATCTATTTGAAATATTGTTGTGCTTGAAATACAGTAACAAGAGGTTCCATGAAAATGAGAAACTCAATAATAATAAAGGTAGATTTTTGTTTTTACTTTTAGTATGCTTTGATTAAAAATATGGGACCAAAATTCTTCTTTTAAAAATATTTTATTTTTTAAATTTATTTAAGAGAGAGAGAGAAAGAGGAGGAGAGACAAAGATAGATAGATAGATAGATAGATAGATAGATAGATAGATAGAGAGAGAGAGAGAGAGAATGGATGCACCAGGGCATCCAGCCACTGCAAATGAACTCCAGATGCGTGTGCCCCCTTGTGCATCTGGTTTACATGGGTCCTGGAGAATTGAACCGGGATTCTTTGGCATTGCAGGCAAATGCCTTAACCTCTAAGCCGTCCCTCCAGTCCCCAAAATTCTACTATCTGACATATTTGGTCTAGTAATGTTTGGGTATAAAACATTTATAAAAAAAAAAAACCTAGAATAGAGGAAGAAGGAAGTAGGTAAAGACACCAGACTATGGCTCCAGTGTACAGGCAATATTAAACCCATTCAGTTCCTTCAGGGATTCCCAGAGCAGCCTTGTTTAATAGAATTACATGTAATGATGAAAATGTTTATCTGAACTATTTAGTATGCAAACTACTTAGCCATATGTCTGATTAGCTTCTGAAATTTTCTTAATTCTACTGGGAAAGTTAATTTTTAATTATATTCAATTTTATTTTATTTTATTTTATTTTATTTTATTTTATTTTATTTTATTTGAGAGAGAGTGACAGAGAGAAAGAGGCAGGCTGAAAGAGAGTGAGCATAGGCATGCCAGGCCTCCTTCTACTGCAAACATAATCCAGACACATACAACACTTAGTGCATCTGGCTTTACGTGGGTACTGAGGAATAGATACATTATTTAATCTTTCTGCATATATCAAGAAAGAAGGAGGGTAAAGAGTACTTGGAAAATTAAATAGCTTCACCTCTTCTGAGGTTGTGATTAAGGTGATATCATTTCCAAACTGAGCTTTTTTTATACTAGCCCTATATTTTAGGTTCTCTTGATTCCAAGACAAAAGTCAAAAAATGCAAGAAGTGGGAGTATTTATTTGATCATGTAATTTTAAAGCGTCAAGACAATTCTGATTTCAGATTTGTCTGGATTTAGTCTTGAATAATGTCACTAGGATGTGTTATCTTGATTTTCCTGGGCTTTATCATTCGTTGCCTAGGAATACATTTCTAGCTATTATACAAAAGTACCTTGTATGTCCAGGCTTACATCCTCATGAATGCATATTTAGTGGGAAAGAAATATTGAAATTCTGTTAATCCCTACAGATTTTAAGAATTCTTCAATACAGGTCACATGATGGTCCTGAATTAATCAGGAGAATGCAATACTCTTATTGGGTGGGAATAACTAAGGGATCCATTTTGAAGCAAAATAAAATCAACTAATATAGGCAAGCAAGAAAAGAAATTTTGTGTAATGTTGGTGAAGTCACACAGGTATCCTCATCTGAAGAATGGAAGTGCCAGATCCCTTTCTAAGACATATGTATTTTTTAAGTTATAAAAGTAGATGAAGCTAGGCATGGTGGCACATGCCTTTAATCCCAGCACTAGGGAGACAGAGGTAGAAGGGCTGCCTTGAGTTTGAGGCCACCCTGAGAGTACATAATGAATTCCAGGACAGCCTGGCTATAGCAAACCCTAACTTGACAAACAAAAATAAAATTTAAACAGTAAGTGATATAAAAAGTAGATTTCTGCTTAGAAACAAAAATTATTATTTTTCTATATATAGATACAAACCCCATCTATTTGAGAAAGTTTGTCAAGTTAGTCATACTTTCTCGGAGTTCCAGAACTCTCTTACTCAAAATAAAAGAAATATTAATACTGTGCATGTATAGGAACTCCAGTTACACACTATTATCTACATGCCATGACAGAAAGAACAGTCTCATCTGACCTACATTACTTTGTAAAGGTTGCTTCTAAATGACTACAAACATAGTGTTCTCATTAATTTAGTATTAACTAATTGCACTGTAACTATACAGTGATGGTCACAGTTTCCATGGGTCAGCAGTCTAGCATGTTTTAACTGGTCCCTCTCCTCAGGGAGTACCAGACTGCTGTCAGAGTCTCCCAGTCTGTCCTCATCTGGCTGCTGCATTAGGACACAATCTTCTTTTAAGCTTATTGAAGTAGTCAGCACTTTCCCTTATGTGTGAGGGTCCTTTTTCCTGGCTATTGGGCATAGGCCACCCTCAGACTTCTCTCCATAGGCAGGTGACAGCCTAACACTTTGCTGTGAGAACAAAAGAACATGACTTATCTTAGTTGTCTAAAACCTAAACAACAAAACTTAATCATAGGAGTAACAGTCCATCATTCTCTATATACTTGATCATTTGAAATCCAGGCAATTTAAATAACTATGTTTATGCCTGTTGATGAGTGCTATTTGCACATTTGAGTGAATATGCTTCTTTTGTAGGCGGCAGTGGCTACTGTGGAGACTCCAAACTCATCAATGTGCTAAGAATAAGCGACTGTTAAAGTGCTCAGCACTAAATGAGATATCTCTATCACACCTGCTTATTAGGGTTCAGGAAATATTGCTGAGGAGGTGACAGAAAGAGCCAGAGGATGGGGGTTGCTTTGGAAAGGTATCTTCTGGGCCTGCATAATAGTTGGTCCATGAACATTTAGTCACAGATGATGGAGGAGACCAAATAAAAGACCTTAACAGAGATAAGAGACTAGTTAGAAAAAAAAAAAAAAAAGGATTCAGTGGAAAGGGAATAAGGGAAGGAGAAAAGAGGGTAGTGAGAGGAGATTATGATCAAAATGTATAGGTGCATGCATGAAAATTGTTAAGACAATGCTTTCTCATGAGAGAGAAAATATTCAAATGTATGATATGCAAATCTCTCTATTAGGAGGTATTCACAATACCTCCTGTGGAAACTGAGGTACCTATTTTTGAAAGAATATACTCCTTGAAGAATATTGGAAAATAGTTAAATTCAAATTTATCATACAAATTACAAAAAGTAAACTAAGGTTAGGCAAAGTGTTCAACCACTTATCTAAATGTGCAGGCAATTATTAACAAAGTTGGGAATTAATATCAGTCCTGTCATGTTTTTGTCATATACTTCGTATGGGTGATTCCAAAATATAGTCATTTGAGTTCTATTTTCAACAATATACCTTATATGTGACAGACTTAATATTATTTAGGTAATTATTTTAGAAAAAGTTATTATTTAAATACATCATTTTAACAACATTGTCTATATTGACAGTGCAAATGAAGGCTAATTCCACTTGCTTATTGTGGAAGGAAAGCAAAATATAAGTATACATCTAGTAAGTTTGATAGTATTTATTCATGCTCTGCCTAAATCCATGATTCATATCCTTAGTGTATGTCACACTGGGGACCAATCAGTGCAGTCAAATTGAAAAATACCACAAAAGATCTACTTCATCCTATTCCTCATTACATCTGAACAGAAAAAAAAAATTTTTTTGGTATAAAGCATATGTTCTTGCTGTACAAAGAAGATATGCAGTCTATAAAGTGGCAAAAAGCCCAGCATATGCACTGAGCCCTCCTCCTGGCTGCCTCTGAAAGTAACAGACTTCCCTCATTAAGTACAACTATGGCATTGGGTGAAGGAATTTCAACAGAGGAAAACACAATTAGCAAATACAATTTGCTCCACACATTTAAGGATGACCCCATTCTTTACTCTCTTCAAAGCTACACAAAGATTTGTGTTCATTTTGCCTATAAAGCAGTGGTTATATTTTCTTGCTCCTTTCTCCTTCCCTGCAACCTTCCACATTTCTCCTTCTAGGTGCTAGTGCTCAATTTTCTTTTTCATTGACACTTCCCATCCCTTCCCACACATGATTTGTCCCCAGCTCTCCATCTCTCTGGGGATATCTCTATTTCTGTTCAGATTATTTTTAAAATGCTTCTGTAACACTCTTTCATGTCAGGTTTTCTTAGTGTTGCTTTTTAAATATAGAGACCCGCAACTGTATTTATTACTGAAATTTTATTCCATCAGGCTCACCATGGACCGCTAGGAACAGGCTTCTCTAAATCAGCACACAGATTTTTAAGTTCACATTTTGTCACCGCAAATGGAGCAGATGTGCTAATTCTATTCTCTTCTCCCCACCATCGGGAAGTAGGTTCATAAAAAATAAATATATATGTACAAATGGAGACAGAACAAACATGCTGCTTATGTATAATAAGCACATTTGAATAATTAACTGACTCCTGCGAGCTTCTGCATAATTCACTTAGGCTCCCGAGAAGCAAGGACATAAATATTTCCCTGAGTTGATGGAGAAAGCAGATCTGCACAGTATCAGGGCTCCCTATAAGATCAGGAAGGGTCGCTGTCATCAAGAAGAGTAGCGATAACTTGCATTTGCAGCTGAAAGCCCTTCTGACTCCCTGACATGCCTGTACTTGATCCTTGGAATAACCCTGATGTGCATTTGCTCGATCCATGACCCGTGACATAAATCACATCATCCTCTGAGGCCAGCTGAGATAATGGCTACGGGGTGATTATTTTTGAAATTCCAATGCATCTTTTTGTGTGACTAACAGATCAGTTGCTCTTTTCTTACCTATCTTTGTTTGCAAGTTTCTAATCCTGAGCACCGATGTCTATGCATTTTGGTGAATGGATTGTCTTTTCTGCTTTTCTTTCCTGCTGTAATTGCAAGTTAGCATTTCTTTAATTCTATGCATCTAGTCTCTGGAAAGAAACTCTACTTGCACTGAGTAAAATATTATGTCATGAAACCTTATGAAATGATGGTACCAATGGCATAATTGCCCTTTGGCAGGACCATAACTGAGAGAGCAAGTGACCTCGGAAGTACCAGATCAACCAGTGTTAGTGGTTAAAATGAGGTAAAGAGAAAGATCTCCAAAGTAGGGCAGTCTAAAGCAAGCTCCATGGATATTATCTACTTCTCGATAGCAGGTTGAATATATTTGTTTATTCATATGTTAAACCTTGTGAATAGAACTAAATATATGAGAAAAAATGAGAACTTTCTTTCAATAAAAGATCACTGAGCTAAAAATAACATTCAGGAAAACCAGCTATCAGAGAAATTAGATTAATAGGACAAGCAGAGTAAAGAAATAAAACAACACAAGTTAAATACATAAGAAAGACACAAGATAAATAAACACTGAGGAGATGCCAAGTTCAGGACAAAAACTGGGTCCTAAGAATGCCATTACTTCTTTAAGCACACACACACACACACACACACACACACACACACACACACACATACACACTTCAATGGGTTCCTGCTTGGAAATTGATAGCTTTATGTCAAAGAGCATCCAGAAGCTTGCCGCTACAAGTAAGTACCCTTGAAAAAAGGGGCATGTTAGGAACATTTTCTACCTTCAGAGACATATCTTTGTGGCAGCCAGAATATATCTTCCGGCTTAGCTCTGCACCAAGTGGAATTGAGGAAGGCAAAGTGTGATGGAGTCATTCATTATGGATGCTTCTCCAAACATCTCTGATGCTCTAGATTTCTTCCATCTGACTCAAATGGCAATAGACATCAATTTTAGCTTTGTTATTTAATATTGAGCTCATCTGGTTGGTTAGCCTACCTTTATAGGCCCAATGTTATTCCGTATAAAACCATAATGTTTATTCTTGCCTATTAGAGATGCTGGAACAAATGGAACAAGATTATATATACAAAGTGCCTTGAATATTGATCTCCAAGTAAATGTGATGTTTTTTTATTGAAACCTGTTACTCTGATGACAGAACTTCTGAAGAATTGTCACTGTTTCATTCTCAAGGTCAAACTAAGGTTATAAAAAGATCAGCATTCAGATCAAACCACTGAGGCTTTTCCACCCTTTCCAGCCCAGTACACCAATTTTACTTCCTAAACAAAGGAAGGAAAATGTTTGTTAATACCTGGCTTTCCCCTCTTCTCTACCTCTCTCTTTTTCTCCATATAAATAAATAAACCTATTCTTGACCTTCGACTCTGACCCCCCAAAAATCTGTTATTTAGGTCAATTTATTTTATATGTAGTTTTATTATTAATCATAAAAGCATCTTTGTCCCAACTTCTTACCTGTGTGTGGTTGAAAACTCCATGTGCTTATCTGTGAAACAGTAGTAGTGAAGGGAAAATATAATATGAACCAGCCTGTGAGCAGAGGGTTGCTAATGGGAACTTAGAGTCAAATCCAGGCAGCAGGATGAAATGTTGAATGTTTCTCTATCAAGGGAAAAGTTCCAATTTGCTCTCAGAAATGATACTTTCCAGAGGTGATGGAAACACTCAGAAATTTCACCAAAGCTATAGAAGTAAACTGCTTCTTCTATCAGCTCCAAAGCAGGCTGTGGGTATTATAAATCAGTACATGTAAATGTCAGTTCGCAAGCATCTGGGGATGTCCAACTTGTTCCAAGTTGAACATCAGGCAAAGGATTCTCAAAGTTTATTTGAGTAACATCATTGGCCCCTAAGGGCACGTGTTCAAGTGGGAGACGCACAGCCACAGACAATGACTTAGGAAGGAGTGAGCATTACTCTGCAAACAGAGACTCCATGCTTCTGAGGGAAAAGTGCCTAAGTTCACATCCTCAGTTCCTTGTCCAAACACTGGTGTACACATGCAAATGAATTTAAATGGTTTTGCTTTTTTAAAAATAAGATCCTGGGGCTGGAGAGATGGCTTAGTGTTTAAGCACTTGCCTGTGAAGCCTAAGGACCCCGGTTCGAGGCTTGATTCCCCAGGACCCACGTTAGCACAAGGGGGCTCACGCATCTGGAGTTCGTTTGCAGTGGCTGGAAACCCTGGCGTGCCCATTCTCTCTCTCTCTCTCTCTCTCTCTCTCTTTCTCTCTCTCTGTCACTCTCAAATAAATAAATAAAAGTGAACAAAAAAATTAAAAAAAATAAGATCCTGAAGATTTCATTTGATTGCATCATTATTTGTATTTCTGTGAATGTGTAAGCTTCAGTAAGTTTTGAATGAGGTAAAACTTGTCTAATATAAGTAAATGAATTTGCACACTGTGATCTCCCCAGGTTAAAAAGTACAGTGCTTGGAATGGTGTGCTTTATGATTTTAGTCTTAGTAAAGCACTAATAAGCAAAGAATAAATTATAGAGTGCAAAAAATAAAAGAAATACTCATAAACCCATCTTTCTGAAACTGGTGCCCCTACCAGTTTCAGCATTGACGGCTTGAGTCCAATCCCCAGGACACATATAAACAGCTGATTGTGAACAGGCATGTGTGTAACCCCCAGTCCCATGGGGAGCAGAGATGAGCAGAGCTAGTGAAAAACAGTTTGTTCTAGGATCAGTAAAAAGATGCGGTCTCAAACCAGAACAGGTGGAAGAGAAAGAACAAGAGAGGAGGACACATTATGTTCCACTCTGGCCACTGTAGGGGAGCACATGGGCAAGACATGGGTGCATGCATGTACATACAATACACACACACACACACACACACACACACACACACACATACACACCTCACTACATATGCGCAAGCCAGAATAGAAAAAGGCATTTCAGTCTGAAGGATTTAAATAACAGATAGGTATTTATCTTGGAGATGTCTTGTAAAGGTATCAACAGGGCTCATTTCTTTGGCGGTCTCCACCCTTGATTTATAGATGGCTGTTGTCCCCTTATGTCTTTACATGCGATTTTTTTTTGTTTGTTTTATTTTACCCTTTGTGCCTGTGTCCTTATCTCCCACACTTATAAGATCACCAACCATTTTGAAGTACACATTCTCCTGAAGACCTCAATTAAAATGGACTATCACTTTAGAAGGCTTATCTTAAAATGAAGCTACAATCTAAACCATTAAAGGGGAGGATTTCAAGATATGACCTCTGTAAACACAATGAGGTCCATGATTGGTATATACTTGGAATTTTTGGCATATTTCTGTTGTGGTTTGTTCATGTTCCCCAAATGCTCATACCTTGGACTCTGTTCCCTCATGAAGGAATTAATGCTTTTCTCACATGAATGAGCATTCTTTTGAGGGAGAAATAGGAACAAGGTAGTTCTTTTATTTTACAAGTAATCAGCTAGGAGAGGGCCCAAAGAGGGAACCAAGTGATGTCATTCCCCTACCCTGTCTGATCTAAGTTTATCCACAATAGAAACAGTGCCCCCTACAGCTTGTTCAATCTAGCACACTACCTAGGTGGCCTAATCTCTGGATCAGTCCCAGTATGAACCAAACAGATCTCTCTCAGACTCACCTGATCCCGAAGCTATAAGACAGGCTTAACAAGTGGGCAAGACTTTCTTGGACTTGGTGACTCATTCTCTTCCTAACAGCTGAACTCCCAGGTCCCCAACCCCATTAGCCCTTATCCCAACATAACTCAGCCAAGCTGGGATGGAGGGAATTTTTTTTTTTTTAATTTAGTTCCTGTCTTCCAAGCTAGGAGGCCTTATTAACTGGCCTCTTGGCTCTTTATGTAATGTGAAGACAAAGGCTAACATCCTTTTGTTCTACTTCCCATGTGGGTATGTTTGGGTGTGTCTCTCTTTAAGCACTGGCCAGTTTTCGATTTCCCTAGAAATCTCCTCCATTGTTCCAGCCTTTTCCTGGCTGCCAATTTTCTCAAAGAAGCCTTGTAGCTTAACATTTTTGGAATCCGTTTCCACAATTTTTTGTTGGGATGGATGAATGTGTAGAAGTTTGGATTCACTAGCCTGGTAAAGAAGCTCATTGGTTCCCCACCTCCCACCACCCACCTGCCAGAATCCTGTAATGCCTTCTTCTAGGATTAGGTGGGGTCGGGATAAACACAACCACATCTAGGGTTCAGGCTCTTCATGAATTACACCCTATCCTTCCACTTTTAACCCCCACATAATTTCTTAGAATTACCCCTAAAGGGAACTCACCAGAGGCAGAAAAGATACCAGAACCTTGAACCTGTAATTCCCAGCTTTCCAGAAGTGTGAACTTAATGTTCTATTCTTTAAGCAAGTACCTAGTCTTAAGTATTCTGAAACAAAGAACAAACAAATGAATAAAATTTCTTCCTTTAATGAATGCATAAATGTATCCTGAAGATGTACATACATACAATCAAGCAAAACTCAAAAGTATCTGAAATAGTCAACTATCTTCTGGTAATATGGTAAGGGAATTTTTTTCCACATGGCTTCAAGTACTCTGTGAAAACAATTTTGATGACTGCATAATGTTCTCTCACATACCCACTCTGTTTCTCAAATGACATGTAAATTGTGTTTCCACATTTTAAATAATGCTGTATAAAAATATTATGCACAAATATTTGATTGCAACTATGAAAGGAAAATATCCCTAAAAGAGTAGATTTTTTTTATTCAAATGCATGTATGTGTTCCTTAAAATATTTATTACTGCTGTCAAATGACTGTCTATAAAAAGCATGCATACTATTTCACATGCTTAATAGATTATATATATTTAACTTAGAAGTACATCAAAACACAGCCATAATAAAATTGAGAACTAGGGTCTAGAGAGATGGCTTAGCAGTTAAGACATTTGCCTGTGAGGCCTAAGGACCCAGGTTCTATTCCCCAGTACCCATGTAAGCCAGATGTGCAAGGGGGCAGATGCATCTGGAGTTCATTTGCAATGGCTGACTGCCCTGGGAGCTCATTCTCTCTCTCTCTTAAATAAATAACTAAAATATATTTTAAAAAATTGAGAACTATGCAAATTTCAGAGAGACATACAGCAAGAGGATTTATGCTATGGGTTGACTATCAGGGAACATTTTTCATAATAAATCCATGGAAATACAAGCATTGCATTTTAATGTGTAAAATCATTTGATAAACATAATAATGGTTATTCATTTTCATGCAAGGATTGGAACCCAGGTTTTCATACTACAAAATAATATTTTCATGAAGTTTTACTCCCATTCTCAGTCAGCTAACCTGAGTTACATACTGGCTTCTTTGGATTTCATTTCCAAATTTGATTCAGCCAATTGGCTTGTATAATTATTTGTTGTCCGAATGTTATGTTTTAGATTAGGACCCAGCACCTACCCCAGGCTTTCCCATCTCTGACCCATCATCCAGTGGTGAGTATCTTAGGAAACAGAACAAATAATACCCTTGCATACTTGTATACACTATATGCATAAGAGAAAAGCAATCTCAAATTAAATAGGCAAAGTTTTTTTCAATTTAAATTTAGATTGACAATATCATGCTATATTTGTAACACAAAATTTGAGAAATAAACTTGTCTCTCCTCTCTGTGAAGCAGAAAGACATCCAGAGTCCTCATATCTCATAATTCAAGAAATAAAATATGAAAAGTAAAATGCATCTATTCCAGTTTGGGGAAATCAAATATTATTTAATTTTAGTTAAGCTTTGAAAGCATTACATGTGCAAAGCTCACCAGTCTCAGAGCTCATTAGGAAAAGTTTTTGTTTCTTTTTATTTTAAAAAGTTTTATATTCATACAGTAGCATTCAATGAAATTTGGGATAGAAACAAAGAGGGTTAGACTAAGATATTTTGGCTGTACTCCTTTGTTCATTCATTCAGGAAATTTAAGAAAAGATCTTAATTCAGCTCTACTTTTGGTACTATTGACATCAACATGATCACCACCTTCAAGTGAAGGACAGCCATTGCTACTATTGCTGTCAGAGAAATCAGAACAGAGAGGGATGCAGGAGAAGTAACAAGTGAAGAAGGTATGAATGGTTTGTTATTTTAAGATGTTGTTGTAAACTTTTTTACATACAAGTGAAGTGTTATGACTTTTTATTTTTCTTTTGGTTTTTCGAGGTAGGGTCTCACTCTTGCTCAGGCTGACCTGGAATTCACTATGTAGTCTCAGGGTGGCTTCAAACTCATGGCGATCCTCTTACCTCTGCCTCCCAAGTGCTGGGATTAAAGGTGTGCACCACCATGCCCAGTATGTTATGACTTTTTAAACATTTTTATTTATTGATTTGAGAGAGAAAGAGAGAGAATGGGTGTGCAGGAGCTCTTTGCCCCTGAACACTCTAAACGCATGCACCGCTTTGTTGTGTATCTGGTTTTATGTGGTACCAAGCTTTTCCAGCAAGCACCTTTAGCCACTGAACTAGCTCCCCATCTCATACAATGTTTTTATAAATGTATTTTTGCCACCTAGCATAGTATCACTTAAATAATATCTTAAAGGATTATAATTAAATAATTAAATAAATCAAGTAGTTACTCAACAAATAAAAAGCATCCGTAAATAATAATAACAATTACCTATAATTAGATCTCCATAGTAACCATCACAGAAGGAAGTGTTTGTCCAAAGACTGTTGAAAATTTTCTTTTCTTTTTTTTTTTGTTTTTGTTTTTGTTTTTGTTTTTTTTTTTTGAGGTAGGGTCTCACTCTAGCTCAGGCTGACCTGGAATTCACTATGTAGTCTCAGGGTGGCCTCGAACTCTTGGCAATCCTCCTGCCACTGCCTCCCAACTGCTGGAGTGCTGGGATTAAAGGCGTGTGCCAGTGAAAATTTTCTTGATACATAAGAAGGGTCATTAATACCTAATATTAACTTGGTTCTCTCTCATTATGGAAGTGAAGTTTGAAAATGTATTTACATATTAACAGTATTGTAAGGGATCTCTTACAAAACTTCACAAATATCCCCGTCAATTTTACATTGTGAAACATTCTTCTTTAAAACCTCATATACTTTAAAGGGGCCCTTTTCATTGATGTCACCCAACCATTATGACCATGATGTTGATGACAGTCATACTACTAATAAAGATTGACATCTAATGGGGATCTGATGGCAGCGAATGTGTGTTACAGTTTTGTTATTTTTCCCATATCCAATGTATAAGGCAGAGAGAATCATTATTCTCATTTTATACACTGAAAATTGCACATAAGAAGTGTTCAGAAAGTTTCCCAGGATTAATGTACAATATAAGTTTTGAGTTCAGGCAATGTAGCACAAGAAAACCACACACTGATCTCATTCTAGGACACAAACACTAACATGTAATTCCAGGGCACAATCTTCAACTTCTAGATCGTAACTTACTCCATTTCATGTTAGAGTATTTCCTTTTCTTTTTACTTCTTTCTTTAATTTCCATTAATAAATTAAGTTACCCATGTATATATGCAACTTAAACAGATATGGTGATATATACCATTTACTTTGTTTGGAGTTTATCAGAATATGGTCCCAAATTTCATAGTTTGATGCATGGCTATTCAAGAATATGCTATTTATCTGACTATTTCCTGAAATACACTGAGCAATCTGAGGCATTCCTACACTTCATTTGATGATCTTTTAAAATGATATTCCTCCAATAAGGGAATCAGCATTAAAGAAGCAAAAATAGATATTTCAATTCTATTTTGAATGAAATTTCATATATTTTTCTCATTAATCATCCATTACAAGATTTTGTATTGAAGAGTTTCTTTATCCTTATTTAATATAATGAGAAAAAAAGTTTAGACAATATGTTCAAAATCACAAAACAGAACAGTAAAGTAAAACATTCAACTGAGGTCTACTGGATTCCAAATTTTAAGCTTTTCCCTATATTATTTTCACTGGTGATAAGTTGTGTCTCTTCTTCTGTAGAAACTCCTTGGTTTCATTTCAATTTGTTTTCATTTATCTGTCATTTTATCTCATATATCTTTGTATGTTAGTCAGGTTAAGTTAGATTATATAGCAGTAACAAATATACCCAGAAATCTCATTTATTTAGCTTAATTGTGGTTTCTTTCTTTTTCACACAACACAGGAAATATAACTAGAAGGGAAGTAGTAGAGAAAACTACTTAATATGATTCCTCAACTACACCTGCTGATGAAAATTTTCATCCATGGAAATGTCACTGGTCACCATGGCAAAGGGCATGAACACATGAGAACATTGATACTGTCCTTCACCAGTCCCACGGCCTCTTCTCATGGAACTAGGACAGAGGATGGAGATAGATACTTTGAGAGTGTACATTATCCTGAGAGTAACAATTCTTTCTTTCTGGTCATCAGAAATATATTACTTCCTTTTTCTTATATCAAGAACATATTCTCCTTCCCCCATTTAATTTAAAAAAAAAAACCACTTAATTAAATAGAAAAGAAGGCCAGGTATGGTGGCACACACTTTCAATCCCAGCATTTGGGTGGCAGAGTTAGGGGATTGCCATAAGTTTGAGGCCATCCTGAGACTACATAGTGAAGTTCAGGTCAGCCTGGTCTAGAGTGAGACCCTACCTCGAAAAAAAAAAACAAATAATAATAATAATAAATTAAATAAATAAATAGAAAAGAAATGGTAAGCACCCTCCAGTATGTAACCCAATACAAGTTACTCCAAATGATCAAATTTGAGGTCATATAGCAGTCACCAGTCTAAATAACCAATGCCTCTGGATAAACAGTGCAAGGATCCACAATAGGAGCTAAGGAAGAATGTCCTTTTCTACTTGATCCTCAGTCTACATTCCTGGGGGAGTGCTAACATCCATTATTCCCTGTGTTCTATGGTTCACTGGTCTGGATGCTTCATTATCTTCCCTGAAAAAAAAAAAAAAAAAACTGTGATTGTTGAGATCATCTATTCTGTGCCCAGACAAGGTAGTTGTCCAAGAGGAGCAGGTCCAGGCTCATGATTCCTTTGTTACCATCTCAAAAATTTAATAAACTTCATGGAAGTTTGCTTACAACCTTAGAGCTAGAAATTACTCCACCACCTCTCCGCATAGCAGAAAGTTACTTCAAATAGTTATTAGTTCTGAGCAGAGGTGATGCTTCCATGGGAAAAAGCACCTGCCTTATAGCACGAAAGTCTGAATGAGTCTGAATTTGTTCCACAACACCTATATAAAAGGCTAAGTGTGAGGGGCTGGAGATATGACTCAATGGTTAAGGTGCTTGACTGCAAAGCCTAAGGATCCAGGTTTGATTCCCCAGTTCCCAAATAAAGCCAGGTTCACAAGGTGGCAGATGTATTTGGAGTTCATTTACAGTTGCTAGAGTCTCTGAATCTCTCTCTCTTTCTCTCTCACTCTCTCTCTTTCTCAAATAAATAAGCAAATAAAATGTTTAAAAATATATTTTAAAAAGCTAGTTGTGAATAAGCCTGCCTACAGCCCCGGTCCTGTGGGAGACCTGAGACATGAGAATCACTGGGACTCCCTGGTCAGCCAGAGTGAACCAAAATTCTGGCAGCTTTGGGTTTGGTGAAGGACTTCATATGAATGAAAAAACACAGTGGGGTAACAGACAAAGATACCCATGATTCCTCTGACATCTGCACATATGCGCTCTGGGCTTGCTCATCTGCTTATACATGTGCATATACTATATATATATATATATATGTGTGTGTGTGTATAGTATGATATATATATATATATATATATACCATACTATACATACCACAACACACATACTACACACTAACTACACACACACCAAAAGAATTGGCCTCATATTTATTTTTATATTTTTATCACATTGATGACAGGTATATGAAATTCCTGGAATGAGAGAAGAAATATTCTTAGATTGACCTTTGCCTTGAGACTTTTTTTTTTTTTTTTCGAGGTAGGGTCTCACTCTAGCCCAAGCTGACCTGGAATTCACTATGGAGTCTCAGGGTGGCCTCGAACTCACGGCGATCCTCCTACCTCTGCCTCCCGGGTGCTGGGATTAAAGGCGTGCGCCACCACGCCCGGCACCTTGAGACTTTTTTTTTTTTTAATTTTTTTGTTATTTTTATTTATTTATTTGAGAGCAACAGACAGAGAGAGAAAGAGGCAGATAGAGAGAGGGAAAGAGAATGGGCGCGCCAGGGCCTCCAGCCACTGCAAACGAATTCCAGATGTGTGCGCCCCCTTGTGCATCTGGTTGATGTGGGTCCTGGGGAGTTGAGCCTCGAACCGGGGTCCTTAGGCTTCACAGGCCAGTGCTTAACCGCTAAGCCATCTCTCCAGCCCCCCTTGAGACTTTTAATTAATGGATTTACCTTCATGGACAGCACGTCTTTAATGTCACCTTTGTCATGTTCTCATAGGGTTCCTTCATCCTTGGAAGGATTTTAACAACTGCTCCCAAGGTCCATGTCTTCAATCTAGGAAGATACAGTCATTCAAATTAATTCTTTACAACCTTATCAGATTCCTCAATCCTGGAATTTTTCTGTTCTGTCTCATTTTCCTTTGCTATTTCCCTGGCAGTTTCCTAAGGCAAACAGCTTTATCAAAATGATTTACCTTTGCAAATCAAGGTATGACTCCAGTCTTGTCCTAGTGTCTCTGGACATTACTTGTTTTAGTGTTTCTGTGACTATAACACATCATTGAAACTAATTTTGTTAATCAACACAAACATCACACACTGCCTAACCCAATGTGTTCTAAATGCCAGTGAATTACTACAGCAAGTCTTTATTCCCTTTACATGCTGCATGACCCATACTATTTTCCCACTGCAGTAGTGGAGTCCACAGAGACCGTCAGCATGCAGACATGACTAAAGCAACACAACTTGTCATTGGAAAGAAAATTGAAAGCTCAACACCCCTATTCTGTTTCAATCTAGAAGTGATGCATGCCACTTTAGCTCAGAGGAATGCATGTGATTATTTCTAACTGCATAAGTAGTAGGAAACATAGTAGATGTGTGGAATATTTGGTGAGCTTATGCATTTTCATACCATGTGCCTCTAAGAATTTAAAGTCGGGACTAACAATTGAAATCTCTATTTCAGAATTATTTTGGTGTCCATGAGAAAAATGGTGCCTATACAATCTCCTTTCCATGAATCCCTTGCAAATGGAACCTGAAAGTGTTCTTGAATAGGCTTGTGTTTAGAATAGACTTGGTTTCTCTTGCATTGAAAAAATGCCTCAATAAAAATGAATGGCATTGCCCATACTGTAAATGTAGTTTAGGTCCATTTGACTAAGACGTGAGTACATCCTCAGACATTTTGAAGAATTTCCTTCCTTTAAAGCTGCTATATTTACTGACATTTTCACCCCCATGGGAATATGATTCTCTTGTTTATTAGAACCAATAAAATGAAAGTTTGAAGTTTGCCACATGGTTAATTTTAATAGTTTAGCCAGAAACCTGTGGATAATGTATATTGGCTGCCAAGCTTGAGATAAATTCTGTTGGCTATGTTGCAAAGAATTTTGGCAGAAATAAAGTCTGCCCTTTGAAAGAGAGACACAGAGGAGCTGAAGGGATGGAATTTCAAAAGCAAGTATGAAGCAAAAGACTGTTTTGTCTTTTTTTGTGACTTCCCACTGCTGTGGGGATCTGATAAACCCATTCAGCAATTCTTTTTTAGACCTCATATGTTTTATTTTAGTATTATAGTTAAGGAAGAGATGCAAGCCTTTTGTGTAAAGCTAGATCTAATTCAAAGTCAGAGAGACTTCAGAGGTAGCTTGGTGAGGCTGGCTGTAGGTTGTTGTGATTTCTTTCAAAAGAGACCTGGACAGCGAAACAGCAATTTAGGGCACTAAGAGTATACCACAGGGAATTCATATAGTGAGTTATCTCAACATGGGGTCATTTATTCACATCCTACTGCTGTATTGAATGCTAGTTCCTCCTCAAGACCTGCTATATAACTTGCAGGACCCAAGGCAAAGTTAAAATCCTCAGACACTTATTCAAAAATCAAGGGGAAAAAGTCATTAAAAGTAGTCAAGTATAAAACTATTTCTTTCTTTTTGTAGTCTCTCATGTTTTGTCATGGTATTTTGTATTCTAAATAAACAAAACTTAAATTTTAAATTATGGGCTCTAGACATGACTTAATGGTTAAGATTCTGGCCTACAAAGTCTAAGGACCCAGGTACAATTCCCCAGTACTCACATAAAGTCAGATTCACAAGGTGGCACATATGTGGAGTTCATTTGCAGTAGCTAGATGCCCTGGCATGCCCATTCTCTCTCTCTCTCTCTCTCTCTCTCTCTCTCTCTCGTTCTCTCTCTTTGTGTGTGTGTGTATGTGTGTCACTCTCTCTTTCTCTCTCACTTAAATAAATTAAATATTGAAAATATCAAAATTGTTACATAGAGCTTGCCATCCATCTTTGTATTGTACAATACCATTTCTAAAGTGCATCCTAATATTTGTCTTGTGTTCTGGAAGCACCCATCTAGTGTGGGAGTTGTAATTTCATAAGTGTCTTGGCTTTTGCCAAGCTATACTGTGTGTTCAGCTGCTCTGCCTAGCAATGGCCAAGGCAACACCTGGAGATTTAGCTTAGATGTCTTCCCTTGGTAGTTGGCAGCACATATGAGGCTGAGAGGTACCGGTGCCCCTGGCACCTGGACTGATGGTGGTTGGGGGGTTCTTCACCTGCTCACAACACCCATGCAGCCCAAGGCAAGGAAAATGACGAATCCTTAATCTGAACATCATGTGGTATCTGTGATTAATAGTAACTGCCATGTACCCTCGGGTCCCCACCTGGGACAAAAAAAGTTGCAAGGAGGAAGAAAGTGAAATCAGGTACATGGAGCATCAAGTTAAGGGAAACAGGAAGTTGAACAGTCAGCATGGGCAGAACTTGAGGCATCTCTAAGAGATGAAGGCAAAATTAGGGCTCATCCTCCGTTGTACCATCAGAATTTGTTCACAAAACAAAATTCAAAACAACATCATGAAGCCTGAAATTCCAAGTGCAAGGGCTTTCTGAGGCAGAAACCTGTGCACCAACTACACATATACACATGATGTTTACCCTATCTTTCTTGCTTAAGAAAGGGTGTTTTTGACATTCATCAGCAGTTTTGGAATGGTGGTCACTTCCTGAGTTTGTGTTATCATTAAGATTCAGAGATGTGGAGAGATGTGTTTACCAGCCTTTAAAAAAATCTCGTACTAGGGCCAGGTGTGGTGGTGCATGCCTTAATTCCAGCACTCTGGAGGCTGAGGTAGGAGGATCACCATGAGTTCAAGGCCACCCTGAGACTACATAGTAAATTCCAGGTCAGCCTGGACCAGAGTGAGACCCCACCAAAAAAAAAAACGAAAAGAAAATCTCAAACTAAATGTCCCACATTCCCATCTTGAGGTGACACTTTCTGCTTCTTTGGAATTATATTTTTTCATTTGTCTTTGCCAGAGTAGCTATGCCCCTGCTGTCATAATAATTTACTTGTGAAATGTTAGTGGCTTAACAACAAAAGATTGATTTTTTTTTTGCTCATAGTATATACTTATCAAGATAGTGATATATGCACATTGTGATCAAGGATACAGGTTGTCCCTATCTTTTGCACATGGGTCATCTGAAATGGGACCTCAGAGGTCACTGCAGGTAGTAGAACAGAGATATGGAATGGAAAGTTAGGAATCACTATGGATCACTATGGAAAGATTCATCCCAGGTCACTTCTGTGTGAAATAAAATTATTCAGTATTGGTAATGTATATCCATATGAATTACAGTGGCAGGAGAGATGTGGGGAAGCCCATATATGTTTGATTACCATAAATTTTCTCTACCCATGGTTCTCTGAACATTAAATGTTATGTGAGTTCCATGAACTGATCACATTCAATACAGAGTGAGTTCTGCCTGCCTCTCTCTCTCTCTCTCTCGATGTATGCATGTATATGTGGTGGCTTCATTGTAAAATGTCTCTCAAAGACTCTCATGTATTTGAATGCATCATTTCACAGTTCACTTGGATGAATTTACACTGCTCTAGAAGGTTTTGGAACCTTTAGGCACTGTGTGGGATCTTGATGGAGGAGGAATATCACTTGGGGCAGGTTTTAAGGTGTTAGAGCACATCCAGCTTTCTCTCTTTACTTCATCCCTGTGGATATGATAATATGATGCCAGTTTCCTGATCCCACAAGGCTTTCCCAGCCATGAAGAAACTTCCCTTCAAAACTGTAAGCCAAAACAAACCCGTTACTTCTGGTTATGTTCTTTGCCCCACCAGTAAGACAGTGAGAGAGTAACTGTTTCAGTACGGTATGGTTAATATATCATATATTATATATATATATATATATATATATATATATATATATATATACATACATATATATATATATGAAAAATGTATATACATGCATGCATACATGTATACATGCCTATTAGAAAATCTTCTAACTATTGATTGTAATCTAAAGTTTTCTAAGAATGAAATAAGATAGCTCATAGTATATTAAATAGTAGACTGCTTACAGAAGTGCTTTGTAAATCATAAAATGCTACTCAAATAATAAGATTATTTTGCCAGGCATGGTGGAAAAAGCCTGTAATCTCAGCACTTTAGAAGTGGAGAGAGAAGTTCAGGAGTATATATTTATCCTTGAAAACATAGTGAACATTTATAAAACTCTAAAAATGGCCAATTTTCGTACATATCAAAATATATTTATCAAACACTTCAATAAATCCTAAAGTCCTATGATATTCTATGTTAATAAAGACCCTGAACTATATCTCAGAAGCTGTAGTTTACAAAGCTTTTGGCATAAAACAGGAAAATAGATATCTATGAGCTAAGAAACAAACAATTTTTGGCAAAAATTCTTTATAGTTTATCTGTATGTTAGAAAATGTCAAGTTCCTATTTTGTGATGGAAAACAATGAACTCTGAAATCAATTAGGAGTTTGCATCTTACTTTAAGCAAGTTCTCATTTCTGTCACCTCAATCCCTATCCCAAGTATCTATTGTCAGCCCTTGACACTCAGTTTTATTATATATACATAGAAGAATATTTCACTTCAATTAATGTGGGGAACTGGGGAAGGCAAAGATTTTTAGCAACTAGTAGAATTTTTAATTCTGTATTAGAGTTCGATATTTATTGCATGAACATTCCATGATTGATCAAGTGAATAAACCTGACACATTAAATTACTTGCATTTTAAAAGTTCAAGTGGTGTGTTTTTGTGTATATGTATATATGCATATATATACGTGTATATATACATATATGTCAAAATATACATAAAAACACAAGTATATATTTTGTAAACATGTATGTATGCATGCTGCAAGTTGACACATTGAAAGTAAACAGGGATGCAAGCATCTTTTACTGAAGAAACAGAAATTAGAAATGATAGCCAGAAGCCAACTCACAATTCAATCCTATAGGTGAAGCCTATAGAAATATACCAAATGATGTATTTTTCAAGAGCTGATTCTTAGCAGGGTTATACTCTAATTATTGAGAGCATTAATGTTTCTAATATTACTGATTGAAGTGCCTCATGAGACCTAAACTGATGATCCCATAGTGAATTTAGAATGTGTGCACTGGCATTGAAGACATTGATGTTTGCTACTTGTAGGATTAGGAAGAAACCCAAATATTCCAACCGAGGTCTCCAGATACAGGGAATAACCTCACAGTTGTAAAGAAAACAGTGATCAGGTTATGCTCAGGTTAACAAATGAAACAAATGCATGCCAGCAGTCAGATGTAAGAAAGTCCCCTTTCACTACATTGTAATACTACATTCTAGTCACTTTTGTTTTCTTTTGCTTTTTAAATTTTTTAAAAATATTTTATTTATTTATTTTCAAGCAGAGAGAAGAGAGAGAGAGAGAGGAAATGAATGTGCATGCCAGGGCCTCTTGTCACTGCAAACAAACTCCAAGTACGTACGCCACTTTGTGCATCTGACTTTACATGAGTACTGAGAAATTGAACCTGGGTCGTTAGGCTTTGCAGGCAAGCACCTTAACTACTGAGCCATCTATGCAGCCCTTATTTTGCTTTTGAGACAGTCTGGCTACACATCTCAGACTGGTGTTCAACTCTTTATGTACAGGCCGCCTTAAATTTGCATTACTCCTTTTCCTCCCAAGTGCTAGAATTGCACATTTTTGCTTGTTATTATAGTCACTTTAATCAGCTAGCTTTATGGAAAGAAAGAAAGAAAGAAAGAAAGAAAGAAAGAAAGAAAGAAAGAAAGAAAGAAAGAAAGAAAGAGAGAGAGAGAAAGAAAGAGTGAGAGAGAGAGAGAGGGAGGGAGGAAGGGAGGAAGGGAGGACAAAAGAAGGAAAGAAAGAAAAGAAAGAAAGAAAGGAAGGAAGAGAGAGAAAGAGAAAGAACATTGAAGATAAGGTCAAGAATACAGTGATCTTTCTTTATCTTAGCGCCCTTGCCAGAACTTTCCAGAAGTCACTATTGATCTCCAGGCTTTTAATTTCGGTACTTTGTGTCCCCATGCTGTCTTTCACATTAGAGTTTCTCATGTTCATGCGTGGTGTAACCAGGACCAAACACTGTAATAGGAACCGCTTTCCTCCAGACATGTTTCATAGGAAGAAGTTCGGGACAGGGCAAAGGCCTTCAGCTTGAACTCACAGCTAGTGGTGATGGCAAAAGAGTTGTATTCTTGCTGAGATTTAGTAGTTGGGCCTAGATACCAGCACAATTCAGTGCGTTTCTGTCAGAACTGAGCTTCTATTGGCTTTGGAACCAGAAATTTGAAGCTAACATCCTAAACTAGAACCTTATATACTGAGGAGTTTCTAATGGGCTAATTTTATTTTTAAGGAATTGTTTGTTTGTTTGTTTAAAAAAATACTGAATCGCTGGGCTGTGGAGATGGATCACCTATTAAAGGCACTTGCTTGCAAAACTGCCTGCCCAGGTTCAATTCCCTAGTGGCCACATAAAGCTAGATGCACAAAGTGGGGCATGAGTTTGGAGTTTGTTAACAGTGGCAAGAGATTCTGGAGTACCCACACTTGTGCTCTCTCTCCCACCCTCTTTCTCTTCTCTTTCCTCAGAAATAATTTTTTTCATAAAAATTACAAATATGGACTCCGTACAGTTTCCTAATGAGTAGAATGTTTTGATTACATTTTTTTTAATCAGAGCATATTTTCAGACTGACACATGCTTTATTACCAAATACTAATAAAATGTGTCTATCCCAAAAAGGAATGAGATTATTACTCACACTCCAATGTGTAGTGAGTCTGTTACTTTGTCTCACAGCTTCTTTCATCTGTATCAAGATCCTTTCTGAACAAATGTCAAAGTCATTTTCTCCTTGTCTTACTACACATCCCCATAGGTATAGATTTAAGAGTATTAAAAAGAGACCTGTTTTATCTCTCTTGTGCTATGATGCAAAACATGCCAGCTATTAATTTCAAAAGCACCAAGGAAACACGTGAAAATCCCTGACTCCTCTTTTGTCCCTATAGTATTCTGGTACATGTGCTGGCTTTGTATCATGCAGGCAAACTGCCTTACCTGGAGTTTCTACCTCATTATGGAAAGATTGCAGTTCCCCAGAATTCAAACTTGTATAGACAATCATTTAAATGGAATATCTGTTTAGCTATTTAAATGTAAAGGAGTGCCAAGTGTATCTGACAAAGAAGTGACCACTCGGTCACAGACAGCAAATGTAATATGTAAATAGGTATAGATGAAAGTGTGACATCTGAGACAGCAAATTTAAGCAATTTCCACTGATTCTTTCTCAATGATGAAATAGCTGGCTTCTTTGGTAGTTAATTAGTCCTGTATCTCTTTATCTTTCATACATGACTTTATTCTGTTTTATTTTATTTTGAGGTAGGGTCTTGCTCTAGCCCAGGCTGACCTGGAATTCACTATGTAGTCTCAGGGTGGCCTCAAACTCACGGTGATCCTCCTACCTTTGCCTCCCAAGTGCTGGGATTTAAGGCATTCACCACTATACCCAGCTCATATATGACTTTTTTAAATGCTTGAATATTAATTTAACAATCATGCAATACCTAGTCTATGCCAGGCATCCTGTCACACATTGGCACATGCACATAAAAATAATGTTTTTTTTTTTACCAACACCTTAGTATAGGATTTGTTTTTGATCATTATCAAGGGTATCCTTATGTATGAATGTAATCTATTATTCACACTGGATGGAAAGTGTTCAGTTTCCTTAAAAAAAAAAAAAACTAAAATAAATACTAGAGAAATGACACAGTGGTTTAAGAGAGTTTCCTGAGCAAGCATGACACAGAGTCTTCGTATCTTCAGAACCCATGTAAACATCTGGATTTTGCCACTTGCCTGTCACCACAGGCTTGCAAAAAGGAGTAGAGACCAAAGCTAGCAAACCCCCCCCCCCCCATCAAATTCTGGTATTAGTAAGAGACCTAGGTTCAGGATAAGAATGGGTGGAAGAGGTATGGAGCGGATCATCCAATGTTCTACTGTTGCCGCCTCAGGCCAGAGTCCCCAGCCACTGACAAATGTGTGGGGAGTTGCAGGGACACATGAACATGCATATACCACCCCTCTACACACACACACACACAAGTAAAAGTAAAAATAAAAAGCAAAAAAATACAAGTAGTACTGCTATATTACCTGCTATATCACTCTCCGGAGGAATGAATTCAAAGCCAAACTTTAACTTGCTGGTCTGAAGATTCAAAAGGAGTGAATAGCACCTCCAACCGTATATTTTATCAATTATGAAATGTCTTTGATCAGACATGTTAAAAATATGCAGAATGTGAAATAAAAAATATTCATCAAATGATCTAGCCTTAAAAAAGGGGTTCCTTTAACATCAAAGCTGGAAATGTATAACCACATATAAACACTTATGTGAAGTATAATGATGATAAGCCACTTTAACAGCTGAAAACATTTATTAACTCTACAACATAATAATAAACTTACAAAATTTGATAACTTAAATTTTAAGCTTCAGGAAACTCAGCAAACTATTGGTTTTAACATTTAGCAATTTGGCGCTTAGTTAATATTCATATATAGCTGTATGGGAATATACATATATATTCACATTTTTCTTTTTTAAATATTTTTTTATTTTTATTTATTTATTTGAGACCAACAGACAGAGAGAGAAAGAAGGAGAGAGAGAGAGAGAGAGAGAGAGAGAGAGAGAATGCACATGCCAGGGCCTCCAGCCACTGCAAACGAACTCCAGACGAGTGCACCCCCTTGTGCATCTGGCTAACGTGGGTCCTGGGGAATCAAGCCTCAAACCAGGGTCCTTAGGCTTCAGAGGCAAGCACTTTACCGCTAAGCTATCTCTCCAACCACATTTTTCTTTTTTGAATCTTCTGTTATATCTGGTTTAGATTAGTATTCTAAACTTTAGATTTCAGTCTATGACTTCGAATATGTTTATTTAGGACTATAAAGTCCTAGAAGAATGTAAGTCGAAATTTTATCCTTGATGCTTATTTATACATCAGGGAGGGTTGGAGACATCTAATTTTGTAAATAACAGAGAGAAGGAGGGAGACAGAGAGAGAGAGAGAAAGTGAGCTTGCAAATGTGTATCTGTGTGTATTTGGTGCACTGTGAACACACAGGGCATGAATTCTATCTCACTTTACATTGATGTCAGGACACCCTGTAGGGCAAACCATCATGGGCTCAAGCATAAGAATATGAATACTGAGGAATTGACACAGATATTCAGGGTCAATAGATAAATAACTAATGGCTATACAACTCACATTAAAAGCAGTTACTTCAGATGTGGTAGGTGGTGCCAACTTAACTTCAAATGTCCTTGAATACCACCATAAAACCAGAGAATACAACCAACCAGCATTACTGAAAACCTAAAGACAATTTATGAAGAAGTAATACGTGACAGAGTGTCCTCCGTAGTCACACATACAAGTTGTGAGGACCAACTACTGAGTGCCTTTGATCTCCATAGTCCACATCTCCACACACAGAAAAGCACAGGAAATCCGCAGAGTGTATAAGGAGCCTGAGAACAGCAAAATCCCAAAACGTGCATCAGGAACTCAGGAGAACGCACGTTAAGCAACCACTGAAGTTGGAAGAGTCTGGATTCATGCAAAGGTTCTGAAACAAATATTGAAGGAGCTGGGGTGGGGCATATTGTGTGAAAATTTGAAACTCCCTTAGGACCTCACTTGGTCACTCTTCCTGATAAGAACCTTACACTTAGAAGAAACTATTGGGAACAGAGTAAAAATTGAGCAGAAATGTAATAGCATGTAATCCCCTCCTCTACCTTCCTTTCTCTGTCCCCCCTCTTCCGTGCATGCATCCCTTTCTCTATCACTACCCACTTCTCCCTTTCCCCCATTACAATTTAGATCCAATAAAATAAATAAACCCAAATAAATACTGTAGAGGATTACAGGGCCCCATATCCTAAAAAGCATATCACATTTTTGAACACTGTGGGAGAGCAAGTGAAGGGAAATCTCTGTGAAATTATAATCACTACTCTGAACCACATCTCCTCACAGTCCAAGAAAGCCAATTTCACATAATATAAGTAATGGGAAATTGCTAAAGTCAAATCTTATGAAAAATTTACATAACAGTAAAGAAGAGAGAAAATAGCATAACTTTTTTCCAAAGATGAAGATTCATTAAAAGTGTTCAAAGAAGGGATGGCTTAGCAGTTAAGGCGTTTGCCTGCAAACCCAAAGGACCCAGGTTCCATTCCCCATGACCCACGTTAGCCAGATGCACAAGGTGGGGCATGTGTCTAGAGTTCATTTGCAGTGGCTGGAGGCCCTGGTTTACCCATTCTCTCTCTCTGTGTCTCTCTCTCTCTCTCTTTCTCTCTGTCAAATAAATAAATAAAAATAAAATATTTTTTTAAAAAGTGTTCAAAGGAGCTGAGTGTGGTGGAGCATGCTTTTAATCCTAGCACTAGGGAGGCAGAGGTAGGAGGATCATCGCCATGAGTTTGAGGCCACCCTGAGACTACAGAGTGACTTCCAGGTCAGCCTGAGCTAAAGTGAGACCCTACCTTGAAAACCCACCAAAAAAAAAAAAAAAAAAAGTGTTCAAAGGACAAAGTTGATAGAGATTAAGAAACAGATATAAAATAAAAACAATAACAAAATACAGAATTAGAAAAATTTCTTCAGCAGGTGGTGAGAATCAAGAAATATGTGTCCTGGGCTGGACAGATGGCTTACTGGTTATTGCACTTGCCTGTGAAGCCTAAGTTACTCACTATCAAGTCCCTACTACCCAGCTAAGCCAAATGCCAAAGTGGCAAATGAATCTGGATATCCTTTGCAGTGGCTAGAGGCCCTGCTCTCTCTCTCTCTCTCTCATAATAATAATAGTAATAATAATAATTAATAAATAAAATATTTTTAAATAGTAATACCTGTATTATTGCTCAATTATCTGAAACATTAAGATGTAATAGCCTTCAAGATGGGCCCTAAGGAGCCACTTCTAATTTTCTTACATTTCTGTACCTCCTTCCTTTCCTACATTAGAAACAGGAATGGATAGCAGAGCACTACAGAAAAGATGACATGTGACTGAGGACACCAGGTCATGAGAAGTACAGCATTTTCCCTCTGTCCTCTGCTTCTGGCTCTAGGATATTCGATCTTCTGTGGCCTGAGCCCATTCCCTCCACCTTGAGGAAAAGCTATCATGAAGAGGAACTGGGGACTTCCTGCCTTTATCAACTGCATTAGCTACCCTAAACGTGAACCCTTCCTCCTTCAATCAAGACTGCCACCACTCATGAGACTCTCACTTCAGAAAGGATTCAGACATGGTAGTAGGAGAATGCAGATGTGAAAAATATGGTGACTCAATGGCAAAACCAAAAACCTACAGAAAACCTGAATCATGCAATTTTTGAATTATTAACTCAGAGAAGTGATGGAAAATAAGGACTTGTGGCAGTTTAAGTAATTTAATCTTGCAGCATGAAATGTGCAGCACAGAGGATGAATTCAAGGACTAAATTACAAAGAACATAAGATTAGAGGGACAACATGACTGTGTTAGAAAATAAAAGCAAGAACATGCTGACAAACCAACAAGAAAATTGAAATATTCCAAAAGGTGATGAATATGAAAGAGGCAGAAAACGTCCTACTTACAATTAATTGGAGTTTCTTTTTTTAATATTTTATTTTTATTTATTTATTTGAGAGAGGGAGAAAGAGGCAGGTAGAGAGACAGAGTGAGGGAGAATGAGCACATCAGAGCATCCAGCCACTGCAAATGAACTCAAGACACATGTGCCACCTTGTGCACCTGGCTCATATGGGTCCTGGGGAATTGAACCTGTGTCCTTTGGCTTTGCAGGCAAGAGCCTTAATCACTAAGCTGTCTCTACAGATCTCTCTCTCTCTCTTTTTTTTTTTCGAGGTAGGGTCTCACTCTGGCCCAGGCTGACCTGGAATTCACTATGTAGTCTCAGGTTGGCCTTGAACTCTTGGCAATTCTCCTACCTCTGCATTCCGAGTGCTGGGATTAAAGGTGTGTGCCACCACGCCTGGCTCTTCAGCTCTTAACTGGACTTTCTGTAAAAGAAAATCAAAGTAAGAATACAGAAAAAAACATTAAATAACAACAACTCAATAAAAAATCATAACACTAAGTCATTAAGACTACATAAGAAGAATAAATGCTTATGTGAACCACAATGACTAATACCAAAATATGAAACGGCAAAACTCTAAAGAAAACTAAAAGTAAAATATGGAGTCTGACCTATAACTTGCAGTACCAGAAACAGGTGGTACCCACATTGAGCTGTTGATCGAAGAGACCTATGAGGTCCCCAAAACAAGACAGGATTGTGTCAAAGCACTTGACTAACTACCTGAAGTAAATGTTAAGACCCTATTGCTGAAGACTCTATGCTGCTGACACAGAACATGGAGACACCTGGCTGGAATCAGGAAGAGATCAAGTCCCCAGACGGTTAGCCCTCTAGTACTAGAAAGTGCTAGATGAGCTGGTAGGGAAAAGTGGCCAACAAGAGTGGGAGTAAGCAGAGGTCTAAGGTAGTCATAAGCAACCAGCCTGACAAAAAGTACACACCAGTGCAATGGTGGCACATGGTCTTGGTGGGTAACCAATGGCTTTCTGTTTGGTTAGGAGATCCACTAAGTACAAAAGAAACTCATATCTGGAACTGACGTCTGCATCCTGTGAAACAATGTCCAGTGTCAAGTTCCCACTAGTCTTTGGGTAAAAGAGGGGCTACATCCATAAAACTCTCCCTAAGTTAATAAACCAGCCCTCACATCTCAATCAAGACCCAGATGAAACCACAGAGGAAATAGGGAGATAAGCAAGAGTGCTGCTTCCATGGTCAGCCTGACACCAGGGTGAATGAGACAGACTCTGAGGATACTCAAAATATATCAAAGCAGAAATTCAGAGGCTCCTAAGAGCTCATCACTGAAGTAGAGATTTAAAACACACTCACCATGGCTCAGAGAATTTTTCAGTAGAGGGGATGGAAAGATTGTAAGATCCATAAGTTGAGATGTCATGCCCAGAGACATTGCCTCCCCCCATTAACTGCTGCTCCCATAACACATAACCCACAACCCCATGGGGAATACCAGCAACTCTACTGAGGAGCCCCCCCCCACCCCCTGCAGGATAGGGGCAGGGAGGAGGGAAAAGATGGTACCAACACATGATGTATCCATTATATTCTTACTAAAAAAAAAAATGAAAAGGGGGGCTGGAGAGATGGCTTAGTGGTTAAGGCCTTTGCCTGCAAAGCCAAAGGACCTCAGTTTGATTCCCCAGGACCCATATAAGCCAGATGCACAAGGTGACGCATGCATCTGGAGTTCGTTTGCAGTGGCTGGAAGCCCTGGAATGCCCATTCTCACTCTCTCTCTCTCTCTCTCTTTCTCTCTCTCTCTCCCTCTTTCCCTCTCTCAAGTGAATAACTGAAAACAAAATATTTTTTTAAATGAAAAAGTAAAAGAAAACCTCCATAGTAACAAGGGAGATAAGACTTTTAAGGTAAGTAAATTGTATAGCAATTCTATATACTTGGGAAGGGATATTATTCAGATATTTAGAGATAAGAAGAGAAGATATAAGCCAACTATTTTTAAAATCTTTTATTTATTTATTTATTTACAATCAAAGAGGGGCAGAAAGAGGGAGAGAGAGAGATGGAGTGGGTATGCAGGACATATTTTTCACTGCTAATGAACACCAGTACATGCCACACTTTGTGCAGCTGACTTTACATGGATACTGGGATTTGAGTCCAGGTTGTCAGGTGTTGCAAACAAGTACTTTTAACTGCTGAGCCATCTATCAAGCACAAGCCAATTATTGTATATCCAGATAAATGTATTCTCAAGCATAAAAATATAAACCATTATCATTACAAAAGTGTTCATGAGGAATGTATTAAGTACATGGTTTAAACAAAACACATTTGGGAACTGGGTTCTGTAGTTAAGAGTGTTTTTCACTTATGCATGAAGACCTCTCAGGCCAGACAAAATCATGTTTGACTTCCCAGAGCCCATACAAATCACTGGATATAGTCATGCAGGTTTTTGTTCCCCATTCCATGGCAGATGGGAGAGGCTGAGACTAGAGACTCACTGGGGTTCATTAACAGAAACCCTGTCTCAAGGAAAATATGCAGATGAACGACGAGGACACCTGATGTTCTCCTCTGGCCTCCACATACATTTTTATGGGGTGCACACGCCTGCACACACACACACACACACATACATACATACATACAGTGGCACACACATATGCAAACACATGAAATGTTTCATTCACCTAAAACTGATAAATTCATACATCTGAATACAAGCTGTAAAGATTAAATATTGTTAAGCTACAAACCAAATCCAATGAAGGACCTGAGTGTGTTGGCCAATGCCCATCATCTCAGCACTTGAAGGTAGAGGCAGGACATTTAGGAGTTGAAGGCCTGCTTTGGTTACATGAGTTCAAGGCCACTCTAAACTACCTGAAATCCTGTCTCAAAATGAAAAAAGCTAGATGAAAGTAATAGGAAGGGAGAAGGAGCAATGCCTATATGCTATTTTTATTGACACACCTATAATTTGGTTTTAAAAATGGATGGCTAGAGAATGGAGAAAATATATACAGACTTAATTCTATTTTAATAAATAGAATTATGCTTACTCTTGATACTGTCCATGTAATATAGGCAAATAAACAATAGTTGTTTCATATCTCAATACTTCTGTCTGTTTGTCTGTGAGCCCCAGGATCTTCTTTGTGGGAATTAAAAGATATAAGGGATTAAGTTAAATTATAACTGCATCTCGCTGTACCTCAACTGTTAAGTATGTGTTCTGCAAAACCTAGGCTTTTGGAAACTCTACAGAACAAACTGATCCACCTCCTCAGGTAGTAGCTTTTAGAGACAAGAAAATCATGGAGCAGAAACAAGTAAATAAGAGACATAATAGACATATATACTTTAAATTGGAAGGCTAAATTATGATTGCTAGAAATGCATGTTTAGAGTAACAAAAATTCAGTATGGGATTAATAGAAACGTGATGTAATGATTGAATTTGAACAAGTTAACACTAAGCATAAGGAGAGTGAACATAGTGATGGTTTTTAGGAACAGTTCTAAGGTATGTGCAGTGACATTTGCCTTATCATTACACACTATTATCTATCGACCTATCACCTATCATTTACCTAGTTATCTATCTATCTTCTACATACTTATAATCTATTTGCCTTATTTTATTAAGTTTTCAATTAAATTTTAAAATACTCAAAAATTAAGGATATAGTTGTTACAGTCCTTTTGAAGTTTGTAAGAATGCTGTGGTAGTTTGAATAAATGCCCCCCAACAGATTTAGGAGTTTGTTCCAACTTTTTGGATTTCCAGCCACCTGGCTGGAGGAGATGTCACTGGGTGGATCTTAGCATCCAGCTCTAAGAGGTGGTAGTGGATTTGAAATTCCAATCTAAAGATATGCAAAGTGTAGGAGTTCCACCTGGAATTCCTAAGTGTGCTTGTGTGTGGTGTGGCTTTCAAGTTTCTTGGCTTTGGTGTTCTCTCTGTGTGTTTGGTCCTGTGAAGGCAGGGCAGCTTCTTCTGCCATGATGGAACTTCCCCTGGATCTATAAGCTTCAATGAATCCCTTCCTCCGTAACTGTGCCTGGTCTGGAAGTTCATCTCAGTGACCTACAAATGCCCATTGGACCTTCTCCTGTGGGATATCCTTGATAAATTGGTTTCTCAGATTTCTTTTAGATTCTTCATGACAGATGATCATGTACTAATTAAGTATATGTTAAAGAAGCAGCATATTTGATATCTCGATTTTTTTCAATAAAATATTTGGACTTTAGTAATTCTATCCTTACATTGTGACATGTGTTACTCTGCTATGTAAAATATATAATATATGATGAATACTTACATTTTATTAGAATCTGTTTCTGTTAAATTCTGATTCATGTAGCAATCCTGTTTTCTTCATCTGTGTAAGCTGTTCATAGCGTTTCCTAACATATAGTATATATGTAGTATGATACACAGCACTCCTTTCTCAATTCAATTGCTAGCATTTTTGATTTTTATTACTGGTTTGTAAAAAGGAAGAATAAAACCTGACAACATCAAGGCATGGTGGTGCACACCTTGAAACCCAGTACTTGGGAGGACAAAGTAGGAGGATCACTGTGTATATGAGGCCAGCCTGAGACTACACAGTGAATTCCAGGTCAGCCTGGGGTAGAGTGAGATCCTACCTAACAAATACAAATAATAAATAATTAAAATAAAATATCAACACCTTTAGGCTTAAATTATCAGGGAAATTTTGGAGCTTTTGGTTAGAATGGTAATCATGAAGAGAAAGTTTGTGGAAAAAAAATGAATTCAATTTTGCTCTTATGAAATCTACATTTTAACAATTATCTACTTCTTGATTATCCTAAGGACCTATTCTAAGTGCAAACTCAGTGAAGATTATGGTTCTTTCTGTGAGGTGTCATCTGTGTGCTACCTGCTATTAAGGCTTTAAACATCTCTGATACAAATGCTCAGCTTCAGACATCTCTCATGTCACTACAATGAGGGGAATTAATTAAAGTACTTTCTGTGGGCTCATTAACCCACAAATTAGCTATGTAACTTTGATTTGGGTATTTTCTACCCCATTATTAGTTAAACATAACAGGAAACGACTAAGTAATAGGGAGATTCAACTAAGGAGTTCTCTTTGCCAACTGGACCAGAATAAGTGACAAGAGAAAGAACAGTGCAATGATTATTAGCTAATTAGGTCATCCATAGCCCACTTCTACCTCTCATGCATGACTCAATCACTGTGTGAATCCATCGTCTGTCCATTGTTTCAGGCTAGATCATCTCTCTGGCTTCTTTAGTACTTAATGCCTTCACTATTTTCATTGTTTTCTTCAAGTGTTGCTTTATAGAAGGTAAGAACTGTACATGGATTCATTGTCCATTAATGAAGAGTTTAATCCACTACAGACTGACTCTGTAATTTGAAAAACTGCGTATGTGAAAACACTACCCAAGCTCTTCTAGGGAATGTGTTATCCATAAAGCAAGTCATGAGATTTTCTCAGTCATAAAATGTGTACATTTCTCCACCTTCTATATAGCAGTCCACCATGTTTTCTTTGGCATTACAAAAAGTTTAAAGGGTGTCCTAAAGGATACCACACCTTTTATATAACAAAAATATTTAAATTGTGTGATTAAAAAAATGTTATTACAGCCAGGTATGGTGGCGCATGCCTTTAATCTCAGCACTTGGGAGGCAGAGGTAAGAGGATCACTGTGAGTTCAAGGCCAGCCTGAGACTAGAGTGAATATAGTGAATTCCAAGTCAGCCTGGACTAGAGTGATACCCTACCTCAAAAAACCTAAATAAATAAATAAAAATGAAACTTGTTAAAAAATGTTATTACAACATGGTCATTATTTCTATAAAACCCAAAATAATGGGTACTATTACTCAGAATTAAATTAGGTTTCACTGATGGTTCTGTGATAGATGAAGGCATGAACTGACTGTGTTTTAAAATGAAACCCGTGGTTATTCTGATTAAAACAGAATTAAGGGGATCAAGTGATAAAATGGGGAGACTAGCTATGTGGAGATACTGGAATAGCCCAAGTTTAAGACAATGTGGTTTTGGATCCAGGATATTGTGATGGTTTGAATATGAAGTATCCTCTAAACCTCATGTGTTTGAATACTTAATCCCCAGTTGGTGGTGCTACTGGGGAAGAATGTTAAAGACTTTGGGAGGTGGAGACTTGAAGGAGGTAGATGGCCATGGGTGATGGGTATTAAGGTTTGTATTTTAGCCCCATTTGGTGCTCTTGCACTTCCTACTTCCTCCATGCTGATGTGATGCTGGCTCTCTGCTCTCTCTCTGTCTCCCCCACCATTAACTTCCCCTCAAAGCTGTAAAATCTTCTTATGACTAGGTGCTTTGCCTCAGCAACAAGAAAGTGACTAATACAGATGATATAATGGATGACTTAAGAGGCATTTGAGTCTTGAATATATGCTTAAGGTAGAACCAACAGTATTTCATAATGGACTGGCTATGAAATATAATAGACAATTCAGCATACTATTGTTTTTAAACTGGGAAACTAGATATGGATTTGACATCAACTGAGATTAAATAAAACTAAGGTAGGGCAGATTCATATACAAGGGAGGTGATTTCTCAGGGTTAATTTGGCATGTTCCATTAGATATATTAAATGTCATATCTAAGTATGAAGTTGAATACATGAGCCCATACTTTAAGAGCAAGGAATTGATTAAAGCCAATTTGGGAAACAATGTGAGATAGGAAAAGAAAACCAGCAAAGCAATCTAAGAACAAGCTAACATGACTGATGGAGGAGAACCAGGAGAATATGGCATCCAATACACAAGTTAATGCAGTGTAGTGAGGAAGTGCTGGCCCATTATGATAAATTTACTCTTAGGACACAAGATTTAGACAAAGGTAGAGAAAACAGCTATAAACTGGATACTGATCCTGTAAATAAAAGCCTGATAGTAGTATATTGAAAAGAAAATAGGAGCAGAAGAAATGAAGACAGTGTGTATAAGGAACCCTTTGAGCACTTTTCTATATAAAGATACAAAGAGATGAGGTCATAATTGACAAGTGAAGTCAAAAAGATGTTTTGTTTGAGCTGTATATGGAAAGCGTTAAAGGTAGGAGAACTTTTTATATGTCCATCCCTTTAAATACTAGGAGGAAAGTCTTTGTCAGTAGACAGACCTGGTCAGATGTTGTGAGCACACCAAGAGCCAAGCCATTGAGAAGGTAGAAGAGCTGGGAGATTGATGTTGAGTGCAAAGAAGACATAGCTCATCTTTGATAACAAGCCAGAAAGAGTTATGCAACTAATAAAAAAAAAAACAAAGCTGAGACTAGAATTGCAAAGAGCAGTGGAGTCATACTGAGCATAGGACTTATTAAGGACTTAAAAGGCCTGAGGTCATCGCAACAATATTGGCAAAGCTGAATTTAGGAGTTAAAAGTTCAATGGTCTCTAGAGCCTTCCATCTGGAAAACTCTAAAGTTCCTAATTCCTACAGAATTAAGAACACTTCAGCTACCTTAAGCCTGAACAATCAGATTCCGTGCTATATCTACTTTGTGTCTTAAAGGACATCTGTTGGTATCTATAGTGCACAGTTTTCAAGAAAGGAACAAGAACAAGGAAAACCCAAAATATTAGATACCAGATTGCCAGTCTTCTTTCTTGACACTAATTTGCCCAGGTGAAAGTATAGGTAGAGCCTTCATCTGAGACATACCAACTGGGTTAGAAGTGATAATGAATACTGCATCAGAGCAAAATGTTCAGAACACAGCGGGGCTATTAACTAGGGCATGACAGCAGAGCTGAGTTATACTGATTGAGATAATGAATGATCTCTAAGCTCATCTCTCTCCCTCTGATAAAATATCGGACAAAGATTCAATTACAATTGGATTTCATATGACAAATGGGTAAATGATAGCACAGATTCAGAAAGAGCCACGAGTAAGCAATTTCAGTTGAGGCATGAATTGGAATTGAGTCAGAAGACTGAATTCACAGAGTAAGGAATATGTTTCAGGGCTTCTTGGGGGCTTCTATAAGTTTACCAAGCTTAACATCATTAATTAAACTTAATTAAAATTAGCACATTAAAATTAAATGCTTGCAGTGTGAAGAGTAATTTTGGTTTTTTATAAAATTAAATCTCCAAGTACATAATGATCTGCTACTATAACTTACTCTGTAAAATTCATTTTCTGCAGTTACTGTCATAGTAAATGCTACCGTGAAATAATGCCCATTGAGAGTATCTGCATTTGCACACATGGCCTTTAAGGCATATTAAGAAATGCATGATGAATTCAGTGTTTTAAACAAAAAGAAAGGTGAAATAAATGATAAATTTGGGGCTCAATACTAAAACTGAAATCCTAGCTCTGCGATTTATTCCAGGTGCAATTTAGGACAGGTAATTTACTTTTTCTGACCCCTAGTCTCTCTATCTCCTCCAGTGAGATTATACCCTTTCCTTTACATTGTTATTTGTTCAGTACCTAATGAGATGAGGTATATAAATCGGCTAGCAATGCCTGGAATGTTGTAGATATTCAATAGATATTATTTGAATGTGAATCTGCAAACAACTGTATGAAAATGCTTCATGGAAAGCTGTGCTATTTTACACAAAATTGACAAGAAAGAAAGAACAGTGCCCTTGATTTACAACACTAACTATTGAAATTTCCAGAAGTTGTATCCATTTCAGAGTCTTTTATTAAGCCCAGGTTAAAGTTAACCTTTCTAGTCCTTTGCCAAAACCCAACTCACTTAAAAACTTCAGCTATTGGGCTGGAGAGATGGCTTAGTGGTTAAAATGCTTGCCTATGAAGCCTAAGGATCCATGTTCAACCTCTCTCCAGAGCCCACATAAGCCAGATGCACAAAGGTGGCACAAGCGCAAGGTCACACATGTGTACCAGGTGGCACAAGTGGCTGGAGTTCCATTGCAGTGGCTGAAGCCCTGGCATGCCAATTCTTGCCCATAAAACAACAACAACAACCAAAAAAAACCCTCCAGCTATTAAAAAGTCCACCTGCCATAATTAAGAATTATAGCACTTATGCAAGTATGCTCTTTGAAGGAAGATTTGTTGAGGTATGTATGAGAAAAAGGACAGACGATATTTATCACCTATTTCTCAATAAGAACACACTGCCCCACACTGTCCTATTGCTACAATGTTTACTCTACTGGCTTGAATGTGAAATATCCCCAATAGCCTCATGTATTTGTGATTAAACTTATTTAATTCCCAGTTGGTAGAGCTCTTAGGAGGTGGAGCCTTACTGAAGGATGTGTGCCACTGGAACTAGGACTTGGGATGTTATAGCCCAACACCTCTTGCCACACTCAGCTCACTTTATCTGTTTTCTTCCTGTTGATATATGGATATATGATAACTGGATACCTGCTCTTTCCATGATGAAACATCCCTGCCATGATGAAACTTCCACTAGAACTTGTACATGAGAAACAAACCCTTTTCTTCCATAAGCTCCTTCTGGTGGGGTGTTCTGTCCCAGCAATGAGAAGTTAACTGTAATGCTTGCTAAAAAACAGGATTGTATATTACAATAAATATGGTTTCTCTTTAAAGCCACCCTATATAAAGTCATGCCATATATTATAAATTTACAACTTTGGTGGCATTATCTGGAATGAAACTGATAATTAAAGAGCAGGGGCTCATGTTGAAAGTGTGGTCACTTCCATGCAATTAAAATTTCATGAAAGTATTAAATTCAAAGCAGAATGCTTAACTTACAGGCATACTGGTTGTGTAGGAAGGGTGGGATGTAGCAGAGAAAGATAAATTAGGATCTATTGAGCATTCATACTGTAAAACAGTATACACTAAGCATGCAACACTAGCCCCAAGAACACACTCTCTGGACTGTTTGCTTCTTTTTCTTTCTATTTTCATTACTTTAAAAACTATAAAATGCACTTTAACTTAAGCTTTGAACACGCTCATATATTTTGGACCACAGATGGTATCTAAATCTCTAGATTAAAATACTAACTCCAACTCCTACAGGCCTGGCAATTTGAGCATCATTTGCATAGCATGGGAAAGAAGGGTCTGATTCTTTTAAAGGCATTTTAAAATTTATTTTCATTTGTGCGTATGTGTGTATTGGTGTGCCAGAGTCTCTTGCCATTGCAAACAAATGTCCATCCAGATTCATGTGGATGGCTGGGGAATTGATCCTGATCTGACCAGCTTTGCAAGTAAATACAAGTAACCATTGAACCATCTCTCTAGCTCCAAGTTTGATTTAAAAATATCTGATGCTGGGGCTGGAGAGATGCCTTAGCAGGTAATGTGCTTTCCTGTGCAGCCTAAACACCTATGTTTGACTCTCCAGATCCCACGTAAGCCAGATGTACAAAGGTGAGACAAGTGCAAGATCATGCATGCCCACTAGGTGGCATAAGCTTTAGGAGTTCGACTGCAGTGGCTGAGGTCCTGGTGTTCTCTCTCTCTCTATCTCTCTCTAAAAAAAACAAAAAGAATATGGGACTGAAGAGATGGTTTGGCAGTTAAAGCATTTGCCTGGGAAGCCTAAGGACCCAAGTTCAAATCTCCAGATCCCAAGTGCACCAGATGCACATGGTGGTGCATGTATCTGGAGTTTATTTGCAGTGACTAGAGGCCCTGGAACACCCAATCTCTCTCTCACTGTCTCTCATCATAAGTAAGTAAAAATTCTGAACTGGTGACTCACTGTGTTCTAGTTACTCTCATCCCTAGAGATTCTTTTCTGTTCATTTGTCAAGACTTCCTTTGCATGTGGTTTGGAAGAAGGGTGAGGCATCAGTTCCCTTGTGGCAGGTGCATGAAAAGGAACATCGGGCTCCTAAGGCTTCCATGGACAGTGTGACAACCTGGATGGTAGAGAGTGATGCACATATTTTTCTCTCAGTGTGGAGACCAGAGTTTTGCCACCAACGTTGGTGAGACCCTCCTACATGCTCAGGAGAGACTTCTGTCCTGCCTTCTCCTGCTTCTTATGCCTGCGGTTGCTGTTGGGGTGTGGCAGAAAACCCTCCACCTCTGCCTTCGCCTTTGGCGTTCTTCATTCTTCTCTGTCTTCTCCTGTTCAGTCTTTCATAATCTTACGTTTCAGTGAATTTACAATCCACTTCCTTAACCCAGAAGTAGCTCATTTTGAGATCTCTGACAAGGGTGAGGTAAACACTGTGCTTCAAAGTAAAGTCCCATTTACAATCCTGAGTCAGAACCAGAAAGTACTGACTGCTCTGGAGCCACTATTCTACCCATGGCAGATAGTAATATCTTCTTTCACTGACTGCTGACACCTCCCCTCACAGAGACACAGGTTCACATAATCCCTTAGAATGCAATGTGAAATTGGGAGCAGTTTGTGAAAAGTCTTTGCCACCTAGTTGTCCATTTTATCCTTTTCTCTGCCATCCAAACTGATATAGCATTACTGGCTTCCTTGTTCTCAAAATTTCACCCATTATCATATTAGTGATGGTGGTATGTTTACCACCCAACTCAGGTGAATTTATTTTTTTTCCCAAAGCACCTGATAAATATTGATCTGTTTTGAAATTACATATATATATATATATATATATATATATATATATATATATATATTCAATAATTCTGAGTTAATTAAATGTTCACCAAAGTTGAAATCAGAAACAGCGTATAAAAGTATTGCTCTCTAGATGAAATGGAGATCCAGTAATGTGTTTTGGGAAGATTTTAGAACTGGATCTGGGCATTTTTTACACCAAATACAATTTTTCTATATATTGTTAGTATAACCCTAGGCACAGTTGTCTACCTTAAAAGTCCATCTGTTTTTTTTTACTCTGTTTATAAAATGTAGTTGTTCCAATAGGGGATCATTATGAGAATTATAAAGTAACAGTATCTAGCATATGCTATGCATAGTTAAAATTACCATAGAGGTTCATTTGAGGAAACTCTATTATCTTTCCAGGCATTTGTTTTTCACATGACTTTTTCAAATTCTTTAGTTTTGATTCATTCTCCCACCAAACCTTAATCTCCCTCATATCCCACCCCATCTCTGCTTAAAACTTTCCCTCTCAATATTACCCCCATCTACTTTCATGCCCCTGGTGTTCTACTATACCTGGAGAAAAACCACGCCAGTGTCCCCTTATAGCATCTTGGACTCTACAGACACTACAATTTGTATCCATTAATCTAGAAGTTTGAAACTAAGATCCACATATGAGCAAGAACATGGAGTATTTGCTTCTGAGCCTGTGTTACCTCATTACATATGACTTTATTTAGCTTCATCCGTTCTTTGCAAATTTCATAATTTCGTTTTTCTTTACATCTGAGTAAAACTCTATTGCATATATGTACCACATCTTCATAATGTATTCATAAATTAATGGTATCTAGGAACCTTGTCGTAGAGGGGCTGAAAGAATATGAGCATGAGGATGGAGATGAGGGCTATGAAATATTGTCATCCACATAAGACACACAGCTTTGTACTCATGAACTCATAGCACCTATGGTTTCCAGCACCAAATTGAGCTTGTCAATCCTTCACCATTGATGGAGGTAGAATAAATGAGACCTAAGATTGCACAGAGTAGCTAAAGATAGCTAATGATTGCAGAGAGAAGGGAATCAGGCTCACTAGTAAGTTGCCCATTCCACAGTAAGTGACTTTTCATTTATGATCATGCACACAAACCTCACTTAACTAAATGAGTTAATAAAAGACATGAAAGTAAAATGGTGATTAATGGGGGATAAGAAGAGTATGGGCTGGGCATATAGCTAAGCAGTTAGGGCACTTGCCTGTGAAGCCCAGGGACCTGGGTTTAATTCCCTAGTACCTCTACCCATGTGAAGCCAGATGCACAGGGTGACACATGTGTCTGGAGTTCATTTGCAGTGGCTGAAGATCCTTGCATGCCCATTTTCTCTCTGTATCTGCCTCTTTTTCTCACTCTTTCTCAAATAAATAAATAAATAAAATACTCTTTTTTAAAAAATAGATGGGGATAAGTAGGAGGAGGAGAGGATAAAAGAGGGTAATTGGGGGAATAAGATCAAAAATACATTGTGTACATGTAAGAATGTCATAAATGAAAAAAATAGAGTCAGTAAAGTACCACTGATCCTCTCTTCACTTCATTTTATATCTGTAGATTCAGCTAAACATGAGTAGAAAATTATTACTGCATCTGTAGTTAACCTTTAAAACCTTGTTTTCTTGTCATTGTTCCATAAGTTATTCAGTATAACAACTACTTACATACTTTCTTTATTGTATTAGGCATAATAAGTAATCTCAAGATGATTTAAAGTATATATGTGTACAAGATATATGTAAAAATTACATTTTTGTATAAGGAATTTGGGTATCCCTGTATTCGGGTATCCATGCAACATCTTGGGATTGATCCCCCTAAGGACATGGAGGGGTGGCCATACTCCGTAAAAGCCACTTTCTTTCACATCATTGGATGGATTTCCCAGAATTTTAGATACGTTTACCCTGGAGAATAAACACCTGGCATCTATGCCGGCAGCCTCTGGTTCTTAAACCATCAGGTTGTTCTATGTGTGAAGAGTTCCCATCACGGTATGTTCAGGATATACCAACTCTCAGATTCTAAGCCTTCCTGTTTCCCAAGACAAGGAGTCTGATGTCTTCAATGCCTCGCATATTTTCCAATGAAATAATTCCCTTACTTATGACCTATCTTCATTTAAAGTAATCAAGAAAACAATCATAATTATATTTTATTATATGTCTATAACATTTGCACTAAACCATTGGAACATTCTGATAGTGTTGATATTAATGTTTTAGAACAAGTGAGTGAAATGTTTTTTGTTTTTTTTTTTTTCAGAATCATCCGGTATTTAGTATCACTGAAGGAACTGAGCCACAGATTTGACAATATGGTTTACCTTGAAAGTAAAAAAAGTGATTAATTTTGTTATAATTAAAGGGTTTCTCTGTTGCCTACATCAGCCAAAGAATTGAGGCCAGGGTTTTGCTCTGGGTTGAAACGAGATTAAAGATAGAATCAATCTTGTAGAAGAATATCCTTGAAGCAGTAAGGAATAGTCAAAATCAGTAAACCAAAGCAAAGGACACTTGTGTGCTGAGACCATCTCCTGTCCTATCTCGGACAATGACTTGCCACAGTAAGTCAACACTGGGAAGAACATGAGACCATTAATTAGACACATCCAAAAGACAGGTTCTCTCTCTCTCTCTCTCTCTCTCTCTCTCTGTCTCTCTCTCTCTCACACACTCTGTCTCTCTTTCTCTCCTTGACATTGTGATAGTTGCTCTAGATACAAAGGCATAATATCCTAACTTTCTAGGACTTGGTTTCCTTAGCTTTGGAGCAGGCAGTGATGCTGACACTCTGTATCCCTTTAATGCTCTGTTCATTTTCACTTATTCAGCTCTAATCTGAAGTGCTCTTCTCCTCCTGCAGGGAGCCCATCTTTGGAAGGATGATTACTCTATGTGCAACAGTATGAAGCTGACTTCCACAGTGAGCATCTGTTAGCACCCTGGTAAGAGGCTGTGGTGAATCTATGTCTTTCAGGCATGTGTGAGTCAGTGTCCCGTGCATGCCAGGTGACTGAAATGCATGAGAAATCATTAAGTACTCCTCCCATAGATATCACAAAAATAAATAGAAAAGAAGATGACCCTGACTGAAGAAGCTGTTGGCTGAGAAAAATGTGGGAACAAAGCAAAAAGTCATGCCCCCCCCACAAGTTTTGCCTCCCCCAGAATTGGCTCATCAGCTCTAGGAGAGAATCAAGGGGCATTGAGCAGAAGGTTCTGAGTGAGCCCTTAAAAGGAGAATACATATTATAACTAGGAGACAAAGAGAGCCTTAAGAGACAGAATCAACATTCACCTTCCAGATACAGCTTTGTGAACTTCAGAAGAAAAAAGACTTGAAACAATCAAGAGTTAAGGTTCAAGTAAACATTGTTTCAGAGCCAGGGCAAAACAAGCCAGGGTAGAATAATCATGTCACTTCTACAAAATGAAGAGAAATATGAAGCACAGAACACTTCCTCAGTACAGAAAGCTTTAACCTCATCTCAGCAATAGTCAGTGTAAATGTCACTTACACAGAATGTGTGTTGAGTTACTCGTGCTAGCCATCGCAAGGGGTATTAGAAACAAAATGAACATCAGTAGACATATCTGCCCTTATTAGGGTGATAATCTAGTGAGTGAGACAGACATTGCAAAAGTATAATTTTATATCAAACTCTAATGGGTGCTAAGAATGGGAAACATAGAGTACTATTGGATGATATCGTAGCTTAAATTGATCCAGTAAAATGCTGAGGAATAATTTCCCAAGAAAATAATGAGTTGAGACTATAAAACTCAATAGTAACTACCAAGAACAGGAAAATTAGCAATGCATGTCCATGCAGTGTGTGTGTGTGGGGGGGGGGTTAAGACGAAAGTGGGGTAAGGAGGGTTTGTTTAATTTTACATATGAGGATTGGCTGTAATATAAAATATTTTATATTTAACATAAAAATATATGCACAACCCATATTTCCCAATGGGGAGGGTCCCTGCAGAGGGGGAGGACAGGGAGGAGGCTAACGATGGTACCAACATGACTGTATACACACTGTGTACATAACTAATAACATATATATATATATGTGTATATATATATATATATATGTGTTCATTTTTAAATAAATAATCATTTAAAGTGGAATAATTGAAAACTCTTATAAGCATAGCAAATAGGAGAATGGAAGAGAGTAAAAGTGAAAATAAATGCCAGGGAGATGATTAAGATAACTTCTGGGAGTATGAGGAGCATCACCAGATGGTGCAGGTCCCATTCCCTGTCACAGAAAGTAAGGATATCTCGGAGAAATCACGGGTGTCGTTTAGAAGCTATCAGGTTTGAGGACCACTTCATAATCAAGCTTGCCTGGGGTAAGGAGCCTATTGAAAGCCTGGGGTGGTTTGATCTATCCTGAATAGAGTAGAAAAGAATATTAGGATGGGAGGGATATCATTTACAAAGAGAGGATCCAAAAAGACTGGAAGAAAAACCAGGAAAAATGCTTGGGAAAATTACATGGTTTCATAACTGTATAGATGAAGATGAGTCTGCAGAGATGAAGGACCAGCAAGCGCAAGAGCAGAATAAAAATGAGAGTAAGAGAGAGACAGAGAAAGAGACTGAAAACTATCAGCTATAGACTCCAATTTTATTTTATTTTTTTTTCATTTTTATTAATTAGAAACTTTGTTACATGGACAGGTCATTTGTTGGTCTCATTCCCTTTCCCCTTGGCCCCGTTCCTCAGTGGGATTACTGGTACTTACTATGGAATTATGAGTTCAGAGTAGAAGTCAGTCATTGTGGGGGAGGGTGTAATGCCTTTAGGTACTCCTTTCTATGCTGTGGCTCTCCCCTTCTTTCTACCCCTTCTTCCACAATGCTCCCTGAGCCTTGGTGGGGGTGTTATAAGTCCACTTTAGTGTTACATTGTTAGCAGCTTCTGGATTTCTGCTTCAATACATTTTGAGTGTCCTCAATGCCTATAGCCATCACCCTGGTGCTGGTTGTTGGGCTTGCAGTAAAAGCCACACTCATGCTTCGTTCATCAATTCCTTTGTTGTTTTCTCCTGGACCCTGGTTGACATGCAAGAGGTGGCTCAACTCATTGAACGGAGTCAGGTGTCTTTTTTGTCATGTTGATGGATTTTGATTCTCCAAGTTTTAATTTTTTTTCTGCTTTATGTAAAAGAGAAAACAGATTCTCCAGTGGAGAGTGAGTGCAGCATGGGTTAAAAGGGAATCATAATTAATTAAGAGAAATTTTGATGGGTGAAACCTTTCTTCTGGCCAAAGACTAGTGAGGGTTTCTCACTGGAGTCCATGACCCTCCTCTTCATAGGGCTCTGACTTGGTTCCCAGTACCAGTTATGAGTTTCTTTTGGCCCATTGAGCAGGTCTCTTATCTAATGTAGAGCCATTGGTTACTTGCTTAGGCTGAGTGCTACTGTTGTACAGGCGTGTATATCTTGTGCAGCTCCTTGGTTTCATAGTAGGATCTCCTACTTGCTCACAATGTTTGTGTTCACTTTCCTCCAGCAGCTCATATATCACTTTCCAGTACTATGAAGGCTCACCATCAGGGAGCTGGCTTTTTTTTACAAATTCCAGCATGATCTCTCAATGTCCTGTGTCAACAGCTTGTTGTCTTCAGCAATAGGGTCTTACCATTTAGCTCTTGCAGATAACAAAGTGCTTTGACAGAAGCCTTCCTTGTTTTGGGCACCCATAGGTCTCACTGACCAGTAGCTCATTATGGGGTGTAACCCATTTCTGGTACTGAGAATTATAAGCCAAAGTCCATGATTTTAGAATTAGGCTTCCTCTTGCCCTCTCCAGGGACCTTCTTATAGATTCTTTGCATAATTACACACTTTGAAAATATTTTCTATTCTGTGGGTTGTCTCTTTGATGATTATTTTCTTTGCTGTGCAGAAGTTGTTTTGTTTGATGCAATCCCACTTGTCTATTTTTGCTTTTGCTTCCTGTGCTATTTGGGGGCCTTGTCAAAAAACATATGAAAACCTTACCCATTTCAATGTTCTGAAGCATTATCCCTAGCAGTTACATAGTCTTAGATCTTACATTCAGTTCTTCAATTCATTTTGAATTGATGTTTTTCTAAGTGTCAGAAGATACCAGTACCTTTCTTTTTCTCAATGTGGACACCCAATGTTCCCACCACCATTTATTGCAGAACAAAAAAGCTATCCCCTCTCCACATAAGCTGTTAGCACCTCTGTTGAAAATCAGTTTGCTATAGATGCCAGGGTTTATTTGCAGGCTGACTTTTCTGTTCTTTGGGATATTTTTAGCTATAGAGCTTCAAGAGTATTTATAAGTCATTATGAAGGAGCCAGATTACAGTGAATGATTAAACATATAAGGGAGGGTAATTTAAGGGATTCACTGGCATTAATAATGTCAGTGCAAGATAATTATGAGCCTGACTGATATTAAGCATTAGGATTCAAAACAAAGCAAACAAGGCAATAAGAAAGAGAAAGGATCCTAGAATAAGTATGATAGCGCCATGTGCTTCAGAATTAGCTGGGATATCTAGGTGCATGCTGGGCACAGTAGGGAAGAGGCAGGTAGTTGTTATGATCTCTGTACCCACATTGTTTGACTTAAACCTTAGCATCAGTTCCTAGCTATGCAATTACAGACAAACTACACAACCTCTTCTCTATGTATTTTTGTATATACATGTGAATTGTCATGTGTGGGGGTGGGCATGTGTGCAGACATATATACATATGTATGTACCTGTCTTTGGATGCCAAATGTTGAGTGTCTTCCTCAATCACATTTTATGTCATTTTTTAAAATCATATTTGTTTTTTTAAATTGTTTTGTTTACTTTATTTATTTATTTAAGAGCGACAAAGAAAGAGAGAGAGAGAGAGAGAGAGAGAGAGAGAGAGAATGGGAACGCCAGGGCCTCCAGCCACTGCAAATGAACTCCAGATGCGTTAGCCCCCTTGTGCATCTGGCTAACGTGGGTCCTGGGGAATTGAGCCTCAAACCGGGGTCCTTAGGCTTCACAGGCAAGCACTTAACAGCTAAGCCATCTCTCCAGCCCACATTTTATGTCACTTTTTTAAGGTAACATTTCTCATGGAACTTGGAGCTTACTGATTTAGCTAGTCAAGATTAGCCAGTGAGGGCTGCAGAGATGGCTTAGTGGTTAAGCACTTGCCTGCGAAGCCTAAGGAGCCCGGTTCAAGGCTCGATTCCTCAGGACCCATGTCAGCCAGAAGCACAAGAGGGCTCACACATCTGGAGTTCGTTTGCAGTGGCTGGAGGTCCTGGCATGCCTATTCTCTATCTCTCTCTATATATATGCCTTTCTCTCTCTCTCTCTCTCTCTTTGCCTCTTTCTCCCTCTGACTGTTGCTCTCAAATAAATAAATAAATAAATAAATAAATAAATAAATAAATAAATAAAGATTAGCAACTGAGCCTCAGAGATTCCCTGTCTCCATTTCCCTGGCGTTGCTTACATCATGTGTGAGTCAGCATGACAGATGAGTGCTAACATGCCAGGCTTTTCTGTGGCTGCTGGAGATCTGAAGTCAAGTCCTCATGGTTTCACAACAAGCACCTTCCCCACTAGACCATCTCTCTATCCCCGAACTGCATAAGTTCTTCATACCAGAATTACATATCCAGTAAAATGGAACTATAAGGGCGTGGTGGCGCACGCCTTTAATCCCAGCACTCGGGAGGCAGAGGTAGGAGGATCGCCGTGAGTTTGAGGCCACCCTGAGACTACATAGTGAATTCCAGGTCAGCCTGGACCAAAGTGAAACCCTACCTTAAAAAAAATGGAACTATAATAGCACTATATAAGCTTATTTTCAAAGATTAAATATGTTACATATGCTATATTTTACTGAATTCATTATATATACATATATATGCTGAAGGTATCTAGTAGTATAATAATATAATAGTGATCTCTAAAAGTAAGGAACTATTACAAGAGAAATATCTGGAACTTTTAGTGGCACAATTCTATGTGAACACAGAAGAAATCGGGTAGTTAGATGAATTTTGTGTTATTCTGTGTTCTTTCCAACCAGGTTTCTCTTGCTCAACTTTGGGGAAGGGAGGCAGCTCTGCACACTATCTACATTCCGTACATGAATGCCTCATTGGAAAAACTTAAGGAGAGCTTCAGGGAACCCACTAAGCACAGTGGGATGATTTATCTAATTTATTCTGCACTTCTGTAGCAGTTACGTTCTCATTGCTGAGACAAACCACCCAACTACAAGCAGCTTATGGTAGGAAATAGTTTATTTTAGGCTTACTGTCTTTTGGGAAATTCTCATCAGGGTAGAAAAAGCATGGCAGAGCAGAGGCTGGGCATCACATCTTGTCACAGCATCTGGGAGTTAGCAGCATGATGACCTGAACACCCAGTGGACTAGATTAGTAAACCTCAAAGCTCACTCCCAGTGACACACTTCTTCCATCAAGGCTCATCTCCCAAAGGCTCCACCAGCTGAGGACTGAGAATGAGGCTTAACCACATGCATATGAGGCTATGGGGTGGGGGGGGGGGATTTCACACTCAAACCACCACAACATCTATAGTATAGATTGCTACTAAATGCCAGGAACTCTACTAAGGACTGGTAAAGTGAAAAACAGATATGACACAATCCCTGTTTTCAGTAGCTAAAAGAGAGGAAATACATATGAAAGCAACCCCTGGAAAAATCCAGAGTCATCTGGGAATCATGACTCAGATACTGTATACATCCACAACCACCAACTTTAGCTTGCTAGTCCAAGCATACAGCCAACACTTCTGAGTCAGCAAGAGTTGTCACGTGCTGCTTCAGTGAGAAAGGATAATAATCCAGTCTGTCGTTCAGCCTGTATTAACCAGGAGAGGCAGAAGGTCATGTGCATCTCCCTGGCTCAGCTGATAACTATCTCCATACAGGGCTTTCTGCAGCAGAGGCCACCACCTGCATGGAGTAGGGAGTACAAGCAACCACAAGAGGGTGTGGGGTAGGAGATTTCACAAGGCCTGTGAGATGCCATGAGACACACCTCATATAAGCAGCACTATTCCTTACAATGTTATTAGGAAAGCCTTTAGTCTGCATTTAAAAAGTTACACAAAATACAAAGTATGAAAAAAGCAGAGCAGCAATAGTGATTATAATATGACTAATAATAATTGTAAGAGTGATTAGAAGAGCACCCAAGGAAGACAAAGTAACTATCTATACTATTGGTCCTCAGCTAGACAAGTCAGACTGTAGCATAGTACTCAGATTCCAGGTGAGTTGGAAGCAGATCTCATCTGGAGGTTGTGAAGAATGGATCCCACAGTGACCTAAACACAATATCAGAAGGTGAAGCTGTGGTAAAACTACATAAATGAAATCCAGGCCTCTCCATTTTGACTGTTAATTAGAACTACTTGGAGAGCCATTTAAATGTACGGAAAAATGGGTATTAGAATAGAATGTTTTATCAGAATTTTTGGGATATAGGATCAAATGTAAGCATTTTTTTATACAGTTGGAAGTAGTGGGAAGTTTGGAAAGGGAACCACTAGTGTAACAAGGTGAATCAATGGAAAATGACTTAGTGATGGAAACCAAGCATGGCATAACATGGATATTCAGTTGTGTTCTACAAACCAAGAGGGTCACCATTGCCCAAGCATTCAAAGGAATGTGAAAAATGAGTCTCAGCCCATTAGAATCCACATTATGACAATGTTTTCTATGATTTCTTCGTATATTAAAATTTGAAAAATTCTCTCATCACACACACACACACACACACACACACACACACACATATGTATATAATTTACAATCATCTCTTAGCTGGCCTTCCTGCTCTTACCATTACTTCCTGCTAGTTTATACTACTGAGGTTAGAGGGTCAAGGACTAAGCAGGTCTAATATCTGCACCTGCTTGAACTATCTAAAACAATTGTCTGAACTGAGAAAGGGCAAACTATTGGAAAGACCCCAGAAAGCACAGAAAACTAAACTGAAAAATCAAATGTGGGAGAAACTGCCCTTCTGACATCTTCTGACTATATTAGATTGGTGCCAAGTTCCAATAATGCATTTAGGTGTAAAGGAAACCAAACAAGTTGCAGGAGTAGAGGAGTTTTGGTTATGAGAGGACCCAATGTTGAAATGAAAGACTTCAAGAACCACGTTGTAGTCAACCAAACAGAAAAGGACTATGCAAGCAATCAACTTTGGGACCAGTGTCTAACACTGATCACATTTCATTAACTGGAAGCACATGAGAAATTCCATAATTTATTGAGTAATTAATCTAATGCCTAATTTTTTATTTGATATAAACCATAGAACTCAATTATCTACTTCTATGTCAGAAATTAAGAATCCCCACTAATATATACAATCAATACATGCCAGACAAACATGGTTTAAGTAGATTAAGGAGCTCAGAAAACTCTATGAATCCTTAGCAAAGATGAGAAATGTATCAAATACACACAAAGGAAGATTTAGGACTCAAGGTTAGCTTTTAATTATCTACAAACACATGTATCTTCTCATTTAGTAGCTCCAAGCCCCATATAAAGCTGTGAATTACCTGTTGCCATATTTTTCCTGAAGAACTTGTAACTCGCAATGGACCTGGAGCCACCCAGACCTGGAGCAACCCAGAGCCACATAACAATGTACTGTGATTTATCCTCTTGTCAAAGCTAAGCCAAAACCAAACCACACTTTCACTCCCCATTACATTAGCTCATCTATTCTCTGATTAATCGCATTCTTAATATATTCAGACCTTTTCTTCCTTTAATATTATTACTATTTTTGTACCCAAAGTGTTTGAGGGAAAGCATCTGCATTTCTGAACAGTGAGCTCCTGTATCTTTCCACTGGGAAAAGATTTTCAGGTTCATTCCTCCAGTTCCCTTAAGCAGAAAAAGCAATCTCTTCAAACTATAATCCCAATTCTATTCAAAGGAAATTGTATTTTGTTTGTTGCTTATTGACAGAGCCCCAGTGCCTTTTCAAATCAAATTGATTCTAAAACAAATCAGAGTAGGTTTTGTTTGTGGCCATGAATGCTGTGCAAAGGCAGGGAGTCTGTGTTGGACCTGTGTGAGATTTCAAGCAATTAGTGACTCACGGTCATGATTCGGGGTACTATTTTAGTCACTAGCTATAAATATAGAAGAATTCTCCATTTCTTGTTATTGTGAATTGTTTATTGGTTGGTTCTGATTTGAATTGAACACTGATTAGCATAGAAAAATCAGCACCTAAAATGAATGCCAACACTTAAACAACAATTATGGAAATGAAATGAAAACTTAATGTTGGACAATTTTTGTACCCTGTGGGAGAACATCTGCCCACCAGCCAGGTGGGCACACGTGAGTGGTGTAAAAGGGAGAATATCCATGACCTGATCTTCGTCAGTGACATCTGTTGCTGTGTGAGGCATTTTTGGTCTTGGGGAAAAAAAATAAATGGAGGCAGGAAAGAGCTAAATAATAGGGACATATTTTAATTTCAGACCCATAAAAAGAATTAAAAGGCATATCTGGCTATGAAAAGGGGCATATTAGCATAATTATTCCATCTCCGTACAATTAGAGGACATCTGTTTAGTACTGCTAATAAATTCTTTTTCTGGGCTGGAGAGATGGCTTAGTGGTTAAGCACTTCCCTGTGAAGCCTAAGGACCCCCGTTCGAGGCTCAACTCCCCAGGACCCACGTTAGCCAGATGCACAAGGGGGCGCACGCATCTGGAGTTCGTTTGCAGTGGCTGGAGGCCCTGGCGCGCCCATTCTCTCTGTGTCTCTCTCTCTGCCTCTTTCTCGCTCTGTCTGTCACTCTCACATAAATAAATAAATAAATAAATAAATAAATAAATAATTCTTTTTCTACATCCGGCCAAAAATTTTACAACATATGGGTGATATTCAGTCCCTAACCTTGACCTGAAGTTATCTTATTCTCTTTGCTTCTAATTTCTGTATTTAATGTTAATTCATATTCTGTTCAAAAAATATTTATTTATTTATGAAAGTGAGAAGGACAGAGAGATAGAGGAAGAGATAAAAGAGCATAGGTGTGCCAGGGCCTCCTCCCACTGCCAACAAACTTCAGAGCACACACTATTTGTGCATCTGGCTTTATGTAGGGACTAGAGTATTTAATCTGGGCCATCAGGCTTTACAAGCAAGGATCTTTAACTGCTGAGCCATCTCTCCAGACCTTAACTTATATTCTTTATCTTCACAAACTTCCTCATATAATTTTTAGAATGAATACAAAATCATCTTTTTTTCTCTGAATTCTCTCAACTGCCTGTCTCATCAGTATTCCCCAAGTTCAAGGCTGGAAGATGATATAACAGCCAGAAATATGCCTATTCAATTCTATTGATATTATTACCCTAGAAAAGACAAAATCTACCCAGAACCTACCCTTTTCTTTGAACATTTGGGAACATAAATTTCATCTTGCTCAATGGCATATGCTCATCAAATTGCACAATGCTTGGTTCAATAGAAATCAATGGAATTATTTTAAATAAATTGAGGAATTTCAAGCAAAGTTATAATATGGAAAAGGATTTATTGAATTGTACATGCCTGAAGAACCTGCCTTTGGGACAGTGACAATGAAATGGCGCATTTGTGGTGAGTCTAGGTGCCCTACAATGGTTCAATTCATGTTAACCAAAACAGAGATACCAAATTAGTATTAAAACATTGCTATTTTCAACAAAATTCTAGGCAGCAGTGAAGTTTAAATGTACCGCCATCTTTGACTACAGTAGAATATTTAAAGACATTAATTTGCAGACTCAGCTCTGAAATTAAGTTTTACCACTCACTGGTGCTGCTACTTTGATCAGTGTCCTGTAACCCTCAATGATTCCCTCTCTCCATCCATAAACTGGGTGGAGTAATAATGCCCACACTATACGGCTATGGTTTAAGAGCCTCTACTACACAGCTGCAGTACATTGCACAGAGAGACTCGACTGGAAGCTTTGCACAAAGTACACACAATGAATATTTCTGATTTCAGTTGGCTCTTCAGTGACAGTGATCATAGATCTAAGGAACCAGTTACACCAACATGAGTTTATCTAACAGGATTACCCCTGTACACAGTCTGGTAGGCAGTACCATCTGCTTCTCAGCCTGGTGGCTCAGATCAAGTGCACTTAATTCTTCTGGTCATCATGCACAGCCTGTGAGAATTCTCATCCTCAAATCTGTCCACTAGCATCCCATTGCTGACCTAGCCACTGTCTTGTTTGTCTTCTTCCTTACGTAGTAATTTCCTCAACAGGGCATGGGTTTCTACCCTGTGGAAGCTACTGCTTCTGCCAGTTGATTTTGCATTAACCCATTACCATGTGACCTCTATTTCCATCAGCTGCAAAGCCCATGTGTCCACATCACTGACATGATCTATGGTGTCCCAAGTCCATCAGTCCATGCACAGTTCTCACTTCTTTGACCTCCTGGGAATATTTGACATAGTTGGGGTTTTTTACCTCTCCTGTCTCACATATGGTCTTTCCTAAGTGATCACTTTGACTGGATAACATCAAATACAGGATCCCTTCATTTTGATTGCTATAGTCCCAAATTCTAATCTTAAAACAGAATTGCAAACCTTTCCTTGGATCTTTCTTTCTTTTCTTTCCCCCTCAGGCATCTTCTTATTCTTTCTGTACCACCCACACTGAGCATCTTTCTGATCTTTAAGTAAACAACATAATTCATGTCGGGCCCTTTATCTTTGATAATCCTTTACTTTTGATGGTAGTTTTGCCTCCCTGAAATGACCTTTTCACATATCTCCATAAGCTTTGCTCCTTCACATGATTCTAAATGTCACCTTCTCATAAAGCTTTCCTGTACACATTACTGAATAAAGAACCCTCCATCATTTCTTGTCCCTTAACCTTCTTATACCTTGCTGTATAGTTTTATTGCATCCTTTTTGTAATTACATGATCCATTTACTTATTCACTTGATTGGCAGGTAAACATCTCACTTAACCATTAGAATTTAAGCTCATTTAAAATAAGACCTCCATCTGTTTTTCCACCAAGTTCCCTGATTATTAGACACTCACCAACAGTATTTTAAAATAAGTAAATAGGTGAAATTGCCCTTGAGGGTCATGGATAAAAATGCTTATTCTACTTATTCATTAACCTGCTAGTTTCATTTGATTCTCAAAGTTTGTAGAATTTAGACACTCTTGAAAGCAGAAGCACAAAAGTGGTAGGTCTGGCCATACCATTTGCAATCTGAGTCCCCTGAGGACAGTCACTTGTGCTAACAACTCAATTCCCTGAGTTGTAAAACGGTGATAATAACATCTGCCATCACTCACCTAGCGAACTGTCAAACAAGAACAAAACTATCACTTCTCTCACACCTGCTGCATAGCAAACCTTGTGCTCAAATGTATGTCTCTCACACATTTCCCTCCTGAATTATTACAATGACTTTTCTAACTCATTTCACTGACTTCTTACTCGATTTATTAAGGAGAGAGCTCTGGGATAAATTTTAAAAATATAAATCTTATCCTGCATCTCCTAATGGTGAGAATAACCTTCTAAGGCTCCCATTGACTACATAATGAACCTTAAATCGCAGAAGCATCCCTTTTAGTTCTGAAGTACCCTGCTACTTTTCCCTGCCTAATTCCCTGCCTAATTCTCAACTCCTTTATCTGAAGTTCTCAATATATTAACTAGTTGCTGATCCAAAATATAACATAAGCTGTATCTTTCCATTCAATTATCTTTATGTGTCCACTGCTTAATGTTTCCTCAACCCCTTTGATATTAGTTTTGTTCATTTATCCTACCAAATGTATGAGACATTCATGCAAAAATATGTATGAACTACTTGCTAAAATATTTCTCAATGTCCAGAAGTGTCAATAGACCTGTATTTTTGTTCTTTTAATATGAAAACCTGATGGCCATATATTGTTTGTTTGTAATATATATTTCAAGTTCCTTGGGGAATATTACCAATTCTTTGTTATCCTCATATCTGTAAGTAACGAACAGATAAAAGGTTTATAAATGTTTATTGAAACTTATAATTATCTCATATAGCCATATAATTTTCCCTTGATGTACTATTATTATTATTATTGTCACATATTTACCAAACAATATTCATTAAGCAAATGTTAGTGATTAATATGGTCTATACTTACAATACTTAAGATTAAGTTGAACTTTTTATATGCCTGGTTCCAAGTATGCAAGTATTTTTTAGTAGAACTTAATGATTTCTTTCAAGTCAATTAGTAGCCAGCATGTTTCCAATCCATGCATCTCAGCTTTACTAAACCAAAAAAATTCTGCATGCAGCTTGCAAATGTTTTAAGAATTATATTAAAATATCCATTTTTCCTCCTGTTTTCTCCTGTCATTCTCTCTAAAGAAGATATAGAGCCTTTTGGAATTGTTAGGCTTTATGTCTTTATACTATACCAACTGAAATCCTAAGTAGTGACAAGATAAATGAAGGCCTACCTTTATTTATACAAGAAGGGCAGTGTGGGAAGTTTAGGCTAAACGGCACAAGATATGAGGATGGTTAGGTGACACAAAGAGTAGGTGGTAGGATAAATGGCTCTCCAGAGACAAGTGGTAGCAGGTATTCACAAAGACAACTTGGAGGAAATTTTGCTTTGTGTTATAGCACAAATGGTCTTATACTGATTCTCCAAGATGTATAAACCCCAGTAGCTCAAGATCTTAAACCGTCACTCAACCAATGGAGTCACAGGAAGCTGAAGAGTTTCTTTACAGACAAGCATACAATAAGCAAAGCCAATAGATTACCCACAGAAGGGGAGAAAATATTTGTGGGTTATCCAACTGATAGAGGCCTAATCTCTACAATCTACAAAGAACTCAAAAATCTAAACAGTAAGAAGTCAAACACCCCACTCACAAAATGGGGCAAAGAGCTGAACAGGCAGTTCAGAGAGGAAGAAATACAAATGGCAAACATACACTTAAGAAAATGTTCATCATCCCTAATCATCAGAGAAATGCAAATTAAAAAAACTATGAGATTCCACCTTACCCCAATAAGGATAGCAAACATTAAAAAATCAAATAAAAATAAATGTTGGCAAGGATGTGGAGAAGTAGGAACACTCATCCACTGTTGGTGGGAATGTAGGATGGTACAACCACTTTGGAAAGCAATATGGAGACTTCTAAAAAAGCTGGGTATAGAGATACCAACAGACCCAGTTATTCCCTTACTGGGCATCTACCCTAAAACTTTCAAACCACAGGCTAGAGAGTTTTGCTCAACCATGTTTGTAGCGGCTCAATTTGAAATAGCTAAGAGCTGGAATCAACCCAGATGTCCATCACTAGAAGAATGGATAACTAAGATGCGGTATATCTAAAAAATGGAATTCTATACAGCAGTAAGAAAAAATGACACAATGAAATTTGAGGAAAAATGGTTGAACCTGGAACAGATCATTCTCAGTGAACTTACCCAATCACAGAAAAATAAATCGCCACATAGTCTCACTCATCTACAGCACCTAACCTGAATCTACCCAAGATACCTCACATACCCAGCAAGCACCTCCTAGACTAGACACTAGGATGGAAGGGGAGGGAGGGAAGGGCATCAAAGGGGTGGGAAACACAAATCTAGACCCAAATGGCAATGGTACCATAAAATTCTACTTCCTAAAAGGCAGACCAAATGGCTGATCCTTCACCAGGCCCTTACAGGGAACACCTGAACAACAAGACACTGGAGAGTGTAGGATCAACACTAACCTTAATCTTCTACATCTTCCCTCCCTCCCTCTCCCTCTCTCTCTCTCTTCTCACTAACTCTTGTATATTAGTTATCTTTTTCCTCATTTTCTTAGTGGGCACTGACCTGTAACTCCCAGTACCAGCATGGGGCTATCATCCACAATGAGCTTTTGATAAGAGAGACCTACAAGGTTTCCTAAAAGACAGACAGATTTCTGTCAGAGTACTTGATGACCCACCAAAGGTTAGTTGTAAGACCCTACTGCTGAAGACACCTTATGTGGTTGACATGCAAAATAGAATGGCATGGCTGGAAGTTGGAAGAGAGTCAGTCCCCAGACAGTCAGCGCATCTAGTGCCAGAAGGTGCTACATGGGCGACTGGGGGAAAATGACCAATATTTGTCCAAGCAACTCATTTTAAAACTCTGATAATCAACATAGAAATTTTTATTAGTATGGATTATAGGAAAATAGACTCGAAAGTAGAAAGATGGAAAGAAGAATCCTAGAATCACACACACACACAACAATGGGTCACTTGATTGCTCACTGTCAGAATGTATATATACTAAAACCAGAGAAGTCCAATATAACTATATTCACTCACAGGGTTGTATACACTGAAATACACTATGAAATACTCTGGTCCACATATAGTATAGCTTCCCACTCTCAGCTAATAATTCCTTGAATTCAGTGAGTTTTCTCTAACATGTTTTGTGGGATGGAGTATGATCCTCTCTTCTACTTCTTACCACAGAACTCTACACATGTATTCATACATACACCTACATACATATATTCTCACAAACACATCAAACGGGATGAAGAACAAATTCTTTGGAATGTGTTAGATTTTTTTGCTTGCTCTAGTGAATAGCTGGCAGAAACGGTTTAGTGGAGGGAAGAATTATTTTGGTTCACAGTTTCTGAACATGATCCACTGACTTCATTATTTTATGCCTGTGTCAAGCTGGGATGTGGTGGAACCAAGATAGGCAGGAAAGACAGACAGACTGAGAGAGAGAAAGAAAAGAGTGAGAGGGAGGAGAGATGCACCAGTGTGCTCCTTTGACCCCTTTTGCTTTGTTTCATCTTAGTCCACAGTCTATTGGATTGTGTTGCCTATATTCAGAGTAGATCCTTCTCCTTAGCTAATCACCTCTGGAAATAGCCTCACAGAACACCCCAGAAGTGTTCTGTGAAGAAGAACCCTAATCTACTAGGCATCTCTGAATGTTATCAAGTAGACCGTCCTTCAAAAAGCAAATGTCAGGTTCTGGGAAAGGGAACACCGGGAAGTCACACATCAATGAGAATCTAACATAGGAGAGAATGATCGTGGAGGCCAAACCTAGGGATCCAAAACAGCAGTTATGATTAAATACTTAATGTGATAATCAGACTGATATGAGAACAGCTGGTATGAGAAAGAGGAAGAGGAGGAAAGGCAGCAGGAGGAGAAGAAAAAGGGATAGTAAGAGGAGAAAGAAGAAAACATCTTGGTCACAAGTATGGGTCAGGAACTCCAACTGGAGGAGTCAGCAAATGAAGTGCTGAGTCATTACCTCAAAGGTTTCAATAAGACAACAGGGATACACCTTTAGCATGAGTCTAGCCTGTTAAAACTCAAACACTTGGCTGTATAATGTGGGCAAAAACTCCAAGTTCATTATGTCTTGTAATTCCCAAAACGTGTCCTGGGGTCTTTAAAGCTGCTTTAAACAGAGCCAATCCTAAACAGCTGGATCAGATCTTCCCACACAGGCGGTCCTTAGTCCTACCTAATAATTGGCATTTATTGCTCAACAGAGTTATCACAATCTGTATTGCAGCCAATCTGCATCAGTTAACCCAGAAGTTATAGAGTATGGTAAATATTTTGCAATGAAGAATAAGGAGTGATACCAATTTTTTCACCCTGAGTAATGGGAGGCATTAAGAGTTATATATGGTGGAATAACCAGAGGAAAAACTAATTATTTCAGTCTAAAATGTATTGACTTTGAGGACATGAAACAACAATTGCAAACTTTAGGTAAACTATCTATGAGATATTGATAATCTTGATTTTGGAAATATGTACCCCTAAGACTCAGATCTGGAAGTCACTTGTATCAAGTGGATAGTTAAGGTTGATAAATAAAACAGCATGAAGAGCAAAAGGGAGAAAATTTATCAAGATATCAAAATTTGTATGTGTGTGTATGTTTATGCTTTCTATGTGATAGGCTGTGTATGCACATATGAGTGCAGAAGAGCACACCTCACACACTTGCGTGTGGAGGCCTTAGGAGGATGTCAAGTATCTTCTTATTGCTTGTCCCCATAATTTTTCTTTGAAACGAGACCTCTCCCTCAACCCAGAGCTGCTGACCATGAGCAAGTCCCAATGAGTCTCAGCCTCTCTCTACTTCCCGAATGTGGTCTGGTGTAACATAAGTGTATGACTGGGGTTACAGACATATATGGCCACATCTAGCTTTTTACATAGGTTCTGAGGAGGCCATCTTGGTGTTCTCTGGCCCAAGAGGCCCTTGTATAAGCATTTTATACCCCTGAACCATCTCCCAGGCCCCCAAGTTCTTTTTTATCAAGAAATTGGGGCTACATGAGGTAATTAAGAAATCAAGTAAGAGATGATAAGTACAGTTGTTAAGCAGCTACCAGTACCCATTTGAGGTAAATCAATAAGACATTCATGGAGAAGCTCTATGGTTTTATAGAACCACGGTCATGTAGGAATTGAGCAAACAAGTGAAAGTTATTTAGGTTGTCATTTGACTCAGCCAACAACAAATTTATCTGGTGTCAGAAGGTTGGCATAGTGTGCACAATCTGTCAAAATGTTAGGTGTTTGGGTAAAAAGTACCACTGTGCTAAACATTCCCAGTGAACATTCCTGCTTTTGATCGAGTACTAAAAATCCCTCAAAGTCGAGGAAATCCTCACTGTGAAATCACAGCCAGGAAGTAAAGGGTCATGAAGTACTACAGCTGGCAAAGAGAAGGCATCCTCTTCGAGCAATCCATTAGATGACTGAGTGAGCACCATGTGTCAGGCCCTGCGCTCAGACCCAAGGACACACGTGTCTCCCATGTGGAAAGACAGGAAGTTAAGGTGACTTTCTGAGGATTTCACAAACAGTTTGTGGCAAATTTTCAGAATTCTGCTCCATGCTTTCTCATCTCATGAACAATGTTATGTATTTCTAATCAAGGAAGCAAGGCTAGTTTTTGTTTTATTTTGTTTTGTTTTTGTTTTTTGTTTTTCCTCACAGAATAGCTACATTAGGATGAGAGCTAAAACAGTAGCAAGAAAATGGTTGAAACTACAGATATTTGGCCTGGGGTATTTGATAGTACTAGCATTTGTGCCAAAATATTAGGACATAAAATGAAAGTTTAGATTTTATAAGTAAAGGAAATGTTAAATAGAAGTCTATCCTGAACTGTCAAGTAGTACTGCAACTCACAATGAATTCAAGACAATAGACAAACTACAGCTCCTGGTCATCAGTTCTCCTTGAAAAAGGATAATGCAACCTGCACACAATATATACTTTAAGCCTTTTCTCTAATTTCCTCCAATGTGACCAGGGTCCAGTTCCTACCATAATAATATGAATAGAAGAGATAAAATTCAGAGGTTTCAGAGATAATTAGGCAGTGGCTTTGAACTGATATTAATTTCTGGAGACTTGAAATGTCACTGTTATTTAAATACTCTGAGTAAGGTCATTTGCAATTATTGTGTTTGACAAATGTTTATCTCAGTGTGGATACACAAGGTCTCCAAACTAAGATTGTGGACTTCTCTGTTACATATGTAATGTCAGTAGGGATACTAAGAAATCAGAAGACTCCCTGTATTATTTACAAGACATTCAAACTGAGGATTGACATTATAGAAAAAAATGACATCAAAACCACCTTCTATATTTCTCTCAGTGTATTAAATATCAATCCTGTGAAATGCCACATTCTTAGAGGTATTACAAATAATAATATCATTATAACATTGTAATTGTAACTGATAGAATAATTCAATATGGAATTTGTTACCTGGCATCCTACCATTGTTCTAGTGAATCTTTTTCTCTCTATAGCTAAAAGTTGGAACACCAAAATCAATTTTCTTTCAGCTGGCAAGGTCAGACATGACACAGCTAACTCAGAATTATGTCAACACTGCACCAAGTCCTTTGCCATCATCTGTCCACAGCATACACCTCTCCATCACCATTCCTTCCTTGCCTTACCATTTTGACGTCACACACCACTGCTTCTGACCATGGGGCTCATGTTCAAAGAGTGCCCCAAAGTGGCTTCATTTTCATATAATTTCTGGTGTCACTGTGTTTCCTGGCATCCTGGAACAGCTGAAGGAACCTTTGAAGACTTGTCATATTCATGTCTCATGTCTCTAATTTGTTATGAGCTGCTATTCTATTTAACATGCTCACTGGGTGGTAACACTGTGTGGGAACAGGGAGGCTGATCATCTCTAAAATGTGGTAAGTATTCCTTCATCTGCAACCAACATAAGTTTTTCTTTAGCAAGTATTCACAGATTCAGTGGGTGGATGTTGGGCCTTGAGAGGCCTAGATGCAAGGCCTAGTGGAACTTCCTGAGCCTAGCTAAAGTTTGGAGACCTGTCTCTGGCCAACTAGGACTCAGCAAGACGCCTAATGGCTTCTTGCCTGCTACTTCCGCATAGGAGTTTGAATTATCATTTCAATAGTCACAGTTTACTATTAGCCCTTCCCTCTCCCCCAATCCTAGAATCCTCACCTTCATTCTCGACATTATATAGGCAACTGCCTGTAACAATAAAGCGAGTTCCTGCTTCGACAAGACTCCCGACTCAGTGTGGTTTTTCTCCGGTGACTAGGAGAGGTTCTGAGTCGTCCGACATTCACCTTCTTCCTCAACCCCTTGGGAGGAACCAGCGGGCCTGGTCCTTCCTCAGCACTACCTGCCGGGGGGAGCCCGGCAGGTGGACATGGTAGTGGATATATTTGATGATACCCCTAATGAATATCTTATAAAACTTTCCCTCTTCCTCAAAATTTTGTGTTCTCTCATTTTCAGGTTCTAGTTCCTAAAAAAAACCTAGGGATTGGCACCAAGAGTGACAGTAATTATGGTATTCAGCTAATTCCTGCAGTTACCATCTAGCTACTTTGATTTCCTTGAACAAAGGAAGCAATGGAGAAAGCACTATTGAGTGACTGATATTGACTATTGATCAGAAATTGTTACCTCTTTAAAATGGCAGTGTAGCAAGCCCTGCTAGGATGTGAGGGGCCCTCCATTGCCTTGCTATAGTTGTCTCACAGCCAGAGGTCAAAGTTATTGGAAAACCACAATAACCGTAAATAGGAACAAAGGTTTGGGTCATTCTTGTAGGCAGGGCAGCATTGCCAGTAAAGTGTCAGTGGCAAAAGAGACGTGACAGAGGTGCTGCGAGCAAGAAGCTAAACGTGCTGCCTAGGTCATGTGTGCAACTGGAAAAATATGATTACACGGCTGCATTTCTTTGTAAAAAGAAAAATTCTTTTTATTTTCCCCATCTCTCATGCGTCTTCTTTTCCTGTTCCATAAGTCAAGCTTGTAACACAGTATTCATGCAATGGGATGTTAACCAAGGGTGAGATTCTGCCCAAAAATAAATAAACATCACCCCAAAAATGGTGGAAACAAGACTTTGCATACCTCCTTTGGAACACAGATCATTGTGTTTGCAGTCTTCCAACTGGATAGTTATATCATGCTAAGAACCTTATTTTCCTCCTGCCTTTTACAAAATCACAGAATTTAACTATGGGCAAATTGTATATGTTCCTCACTCTGTGAGGTTAGAAACCTTCAGAAAGAGATGCAGAATTCCAGCAGATCCCAGATGGTCTAAACTATTCCTGCTCTACATTCAGTTTTCCTTCCCAACTGTTGGTTCTATTGGATAACAACAGCCCAGGATAGCCAGCAGTTGTTTACCTGAAAACTGACAGCCATGGAGGGCCACCAGTCTCCCAGGGACAATGACAGAATCTTTCCAGACATACCTAGTTCCAGATTTTTCTGCAAGCTTCAAATCCTTCATTTGACCCTTGGGCTGAGTCTCTCTCTCTCTCCCTTTTTCTCTCTCATCCTTTATCTACCTTGTTCAAAATGTTATTTCTTTGTGTGTATGGGAACTGCAGGCAGAGGCATGTGTGGAAGTCACAGAACAACTCAAGGAGTCAGGACTCTCCTTCCATCTTCTTTGAGACAAGGTCCTTCTTATGTAGCCTTTGTGTGTGTCAGTCTAGCTGGATCACCAGCATCCGAATTCTCATGAATCTACCTCCCATTGTCATAGGTGTGCAACAAACAGAGATGGTTGCAACACTTTGTGTTTAGCTTTATGTTGGCACTGGGAATAACTGAACTCAGGCCAAGAGGCATGCAAGCAATCACCTTTAACCTCTGAGTCATCGCCCCAGCCCCAGGATTTTAGCCCTACAGTCTCTTCCTCAAGTACATAAAGTATCATTCCTACAGCAAATTCCTCATTCCAAAATCATCATAATAGAAATTATCGTTGAACTCTCACCAATATGAGACCCTAACAAGAGAAGCTTGCCTGTCTTTTGGAAATCAGTGACATGATATTCTTAATAAGAAACAGTGCCAAGGCTAAAAATATAGCTAGTGGTAAGGGATGAGGGAGTCATCTAAACATTTTTCAACCTGGTCTATGAAGAAAATTCTCTATGTTTCCAGGACTTCCTGTGAGTTTTCACTAGTACATTGATAACATTCTTTTCTTAAGATATCAGCTGTCTGGCCAGCTCAGACACTATAATCAATAGCATTGATTCTAACCAGGAGACCATAATGGGAGAGTATTAAAATCTATTCTGGCTTATCTGAGTAAGCATTGCCATATGCACAACATCTAGCTTAGTAAGTTGAATAGAATAGTTCCATTAAATAGAAGCGCAAATTGAAGAACATGAACATAGTTATCTCAGGAAATATCTAAGGAGAACCTGCATGTCTATAAAATAGAACTGGATGGGACTAACATAAAAGTATTAATATAGCAAGCTAACTAGATGGCTTAGTGGCTAAGGCACTTACCTGCAAAGCTTAAGGACCTAGGTTCAATTCCCCAGAGTCCATGTAAGCCAGATGCACATGGAAGCACATGAATCTGGAGTTCATAGGCAGTGCCTAAAGGTCCTGGCATGTCCATTCTTTCTCTCCCTCTCTCTCTCTCTGTCTCTCTCTCTCTCTCTCTTTCCCTCTCTCTGTCTCTCATAAATAAATAAATAAATAAATAAATAAATAAATAAATAATTTTAAAGAAAAGTATTAAAATATCTCTCCTTTGCATAGAGCCTGTAAGCAGCAGCTTCTTCCTGGCAATCCTCACCAGACTCCAAGTGAAACTTAAATAACATGAGCGAGTGTGGCTCATGGAATGAACTCATAAACCCATTTTATTCATGCTTCTGTCCATCTATTAAGTGAAGTGTTTTCTTCTACCGACTCTTTAGAAAATTCATTTTGTCCCATGATATCAGTTCAACATGAGAACCCTTCCCCCAAGTCCCCCTTTACAGTTTATTTTCTATCCTGACCCCATTAAACTTTTTTCTTGATGCAGATGAAGAGTTTAACTATGTTAAGTGATTTAATCAGTCTTTATCCACTTCTTTTTAAAAACTTCCCCTTAAAATTATTAGGTTTACCATGGTATTGAATATGCAATGCTTATATCCTAGAAGAAAATACCACTCTAAAAAACATCATCTGAAATGATTCTTTCTCCAATCACTGATGTTTGTCCACCTAATACCTCAATTTTGAACATATTCTCTCAATCTCCAGTTACCAGTTTCATTGAGGTATTACTATTGCATTTTCTTAGGTCCTTCAAATAACTGTGTATTTTCATTTAAAATTTTTTTTTCCTTATTGTTTGTGTACATACTCAGCGTTTAATCAGCCATGTTGGTACCATTGTTAGCATCCTCCATGTCCTTTGTATTTTCTTTTAGACAGCATGGTAAAAGTGGTCTTTATGACTTGTCTTCATTCATTCACACATTCATTCATTCAAAACATATTTTTTTCTCATTAGGCAGTATAATTTGCAAAGCACTGTGCTAAACAGCAGAATATTAGGAATTATTCCTACTATTGTAATCACCTTCTCAATGCTGGGACAAAATACCTGACCAAAGTCGTGATGGGAGGAATGATTTTTATTTTGTCTTTCAATAACAGAGGGAACCTTCATGATGACAGGGCATAAGCAGAGGCTGGACAACACCTCTGCCAGAGCAGGTTGGGAAAGCAACAGGAGAGTGAGCTGAGCTCTGGCGAGGAAGAGCTGGCTCTAAGACCCTAAAGCCTGTCCCCAACAACATGCCTGCTCTAACAAGGCTCCTCCTCCCAAATCACCATTACCTGGGACCAAGAATTCAAAACACATGAGTTTATGGGGGGCACCTGATTCAGGCCACCAAAGCTATCCACAACAAGATTACATAGTAGTTAGATATGAAATACTATAAATGTATTTAGAAGATCATCTAGCTGTACAAAGGGAAGAAGAGTCACTGGTACATAAGTAATCTATGAGAAATATAAGTTGAAGGGCAGGGAACCATTTCAGAAGATGTGAAAAATTTGCCAGTTATGAAAAGGGATGAGTTACTAATTAGCCAAAGTTGTCTTTATTGCCTGGGACCAGTACAGTATGAGGCAGGCAATGATGACAAATGACCTTAACCAGTAGACAGAAGATCCAAACTGAAGGAGTTTGCATACCTGTTAAAGGATTGAAAACTTATCTTATGTACAGTAGGAAACTCACACTGTGAGCCAGCACTATGCAAGCGCACCATTTGCATTTTACAATGATTATTCTAATTGCAAGGCCACTATCATTAGACAAAAAGCATATAATAACAAAACATTGACGTTTTCTAAAACTAAAGATCTTCTATACATAAGCACAAGGACAAATATTGCAACCAAAGGAGGTAAACTAATGAAAAGACATTCTTCTTTACATAAAGTCAAAAAACCATAAATTAAAAATAGATGTATTAACTTTTGCCCATAAGATAAAAAGAATGGAGTTTCACATTGTTGAGGGTTTAGAGAAATAATTTCATGAAGAGCTGTAAGAGTACAAAGAAACTTGGGCAGCTTCTGTTCAAATTTGAACTGCACATACCCTTTGACTCAGCATTTTTTCTTCATCTTCCTTCAGAAATACTCATGCAAGACTAGAGAAGGCTCAGTCAATAAATTAATTGCCTTAAAACATGAAGACCTAAGTTTGATTTCCAATATCCATGGGGAGGGGGAGCCAGGAATGATACTTTTAATCCCAGTGTTGAGGAAGCAGAGACAGGTAGATCTCTGGCGCTCTCTTACTAGCCAGTGTAGACAACTTGGTGAGTTCTAAGACAATGAAAGAATATCCTATTTCTAAAGAGGTATACAGTGCCCAAACCTGGAAACCCTAGGATTTCTTCAGGCTTCCGTACACATGTGCACATAGATACATTTTCACCTCACCACATGCACATGAACACACACACACACACACACACACACAGAGAGAGAGAGAGAGAGAGAGAGAGAGAGAGAGAAGAAAGGAGATACACATGTATTCAAGAAGTTTTACAAAGAAAAATTTCAAAGTACATTGTGTAAACTAATACAAATTTAGAAATTATTGTAAAAAGATGGTAAGAGTACAACACAAAATTACCCCTTTTTCCCCTAGAAGTGACTAGAATATAGAATGGAGACCAGATGGCACTAAGTAATCCAACTTATGGAAGTACAAAGAACGCCAACATAGGGAACAGCACTTTCACCTGGGAACCCACACAAGAAGCATATTAGTAGAGATTGTACATCCCCACTCCTCCCCTTGCCCTTGCTACTTCATAGAAGAGAACTAGGCGGAAGACTTTCTGGGGTAGAGATACTCACAATTCCCATATTTAGGTGAATCACTGGAAATGACTTGGGTTTGTCTATACTAAAGGGAACTGAGATATTAACATCTGGGTAGAGTTCTATTTAGTCACTGGGGAGACCATATGACCTGCAGAGAAAGATAGCATACACAGGTAATACACTCATTCCCTCCAGCTTCCAGTTCCTGTAGGTACACGTAGTAAATCCTACCTTGGCTCACTAGACCCAGGGTCATGAGCCCCAGAACATAGGAGATGAGACTGCTGTCTTGCTGGGGTCTGTGGTACTGATAGGACCCATGGCTTCTGCTTCAAAAAATATCAGGAGCTGTTAATCTGTGGGAAACTGGCTATACCACAGTCCATAATGAAGTCAGCGAGCTGGGGATGTACACTCAACCCTCCTTACACAAGAGCTCTGGTTGTACATGGTTATCCCTCTTTCTCCTCTAGGCTAATGGAGAGAGAGAGAGAGAAAGTGAAAAGAGACTTATAGACAAGGTATTACAAGCAGCGTATTCTGATCCCAATCCAATCCATTAAAGCCACAAGTTGCTTTGACTATAGGGGTAGAGGTGTGAAGGAAGGTACTGTTTTGAATAAAATATGAGATTACAGTGATGAAATATCTACTACTAAGTGTTAAAGAACTAAAGTTGGAGTCATTTAATTAAAGAAAGTGACCTTACTAATTCAAAGGTGTTTTTACTAAGGAATCTGACTACTGAGCAGGAAAGAAAGGATAGAAAAGATGTGGGCAACGAATACTTTGTAGTTATTGAGAAAAATAAATATTTCTTATTACACTGATAACTGAGACCCCTTTTGTAAATAATTAGGAAAACTGAATGTCTATCAATGAAAGAAAAGATAAATAAATCTGTATAGTATATATCCTTGGTAGATATAGATATCATAGGCAAGTGCTCCAAAGAAATAAATATGGTACTATTATTGATTATAAATAGTTAAAAATATGATGGCTGAAAAAAGAATCAAAGACCATGTAGATATAAGACCATGTTACACCTTTCATATGTATGCATTGTGTGCATTTGTATGTATAATTCTTAGTAGTTCTCTACTTGTGGAACAAAAACATGAAAATAGAGATGTCATAACTAGAGGACTCTAATTTGATATGATTTGTGTTTTAAGAAAATAAAATTATAATAATATTCTATTATAAGTCAACTGATAAATGTGAGATAAAGAGCGATTTTACCAGAATAAAAATAGTGACTGACACTAATTTGCATATCTACGGAACAAAATCATGGTTTTTCATCACAATGCTTCATATATGCATAGCATTTATTTTGCTCATATTCACACCCTCCCCAATAACTTGTCTTAATTTCCAATCCCTTTCCCTCCTGTCACTTTTTTTGTATTTTTCTACACTTATTAAGCAAAACATGACCTCCAAAAATATTGGAATAAAGGAAAGGGAATAAATGAAAATCAATTTATAAAAGAAGAAATGAAATTTAAAGGTCAATATGTAAAGATATCAACTCCACTAGAGTAATAGAAATTCCATCAAAAGAACAAGGAAACATTATTTCCCAACATATTGATGTTTTAATTATAATAATCAAGAAAGAGTGAATATTAGCATGAACCTGGACAGTTTTTTGGAAAGAAATATAATGAGCCATTTGAGTAGCTCATGACAATATATGTGTAAAACATTTCCAAAAAATTATGCAGGATAGCATTAATTGCACTAATATCTGAAGTTTGGGATCATGAATGATATATGCTGATCTACATTAATACATTTTAAAAATGTCCATGTATTATTTATATCATAATCATGCATATGCATGTGTACACACATATTTAAATTTTGTACTTTTCTACTTTAGTTATTCCACATGTAGGAATCTATTGTAAGGAAATAATAAGAGATTTGTTGAGGATTGAGTACAAAGATATCCATGGCAACATTATTCATAACAGCAAAAATCTGGAAACAACCTTCATGCTTAACAATAAGAGAATGTTTAAATACATTATTAAACAACCATATAATGGAATAGAAAGTAGCCCTCTATAAAAAAAAATGTGTTTTCAAAACACACTGAATTGCATGTAGGAATTCTTCTGATTCAGTATTGTGAGGAATAAAAAGGAAGATAAATGGGGATGAATGAACAGATAGTCCAGGGGCATCAGTCAGCAGGGCTGTGTGATTTTTCTCTGCTTGTATTTAGTACCCCAGGAACATAAGCACAAAACAAATGAACATCTTGAGGAAAGCAAATCCAGTGTCAAATGCAATAGACCTCATGTTTTCCAGGGCTTTGTGTTTTTGTTTATGATCATATTTGCTTAATGCACCCATTTTCAAAAGTCCAATTACTGGAGGTCAAGAAATCCCATTATCATAGGAGATCCACTATCCAGTATGCTTTAAATCCTGTAGTGATATGCAGAAATGGAAATCTGTGTCTGCAGCAGACCTCTGCTTATGTTTAGGGTACCTGGGAAAGTTTTGAAAGCTCACTCTCAAGGTCCTGAGAGTCTGTCATGCACAGGATCTCCATCATTTGTTTCTTTTGTCAAAAAAAAAAGATAAAAGATAAAATTCTTTCCAGCTCTGTCTGTCATGCCATTGAGGTGCCTTCATCTTCATTGTCCTTGTTCTTCCAGTTGCTGTCACTGTGAATCCCCTCCAGATGGAATTGTGCCCCCTACTGATTGTTGTTATGAGGAAAATAAACCTTCCACTCCAACCACTGTCTCTTTTTAAGAGATAGTGACATGCTAGTTGCAATCAGGCAGAATTCAAGACAGGTGCATGCACTGCTATATCCAAGTGAATCTTTCCAAAGCAAACTTTATGTTCAGATCTCATCCTCAAGGACTTTGATTCTTATCTCTGTGATGTACATAGTTGTCTGAATAATGTCTATTCTAGTTCTTTTGCCTGATTTCTCCCTCAGAAAATAATGTGTAACTATTCTCCAAAAGGAGAAATGGTTCCTTCATAGCTGGCCCAAAACTTCACTACCAGACCAAAGTATCCATCTAGGTCCTGATTTTGGATCAAACCTTGGGAAAGCCTTTTAAGTTTTGGAGCACCTTGGTTTTTAAGCAGAGTACCAACGGAAATTCAAGGAGTTATCACTTCCTTAAAGATCCCTTCACATTTCATAAGATCCTCTCTGTCTCCATGAAGAGTCAATATGATTTCTGTTCCTGCCTGGTGCCATATACTGAGCATCACCATTAGTAACACACAGGCTTTTCATGAGCTGGTATTTATCTTCCTTCCAGATTTTTGGATAAGAAAATCACCAATCCACTATGGAGAGCATATACCTGCCTCCATTACGATGCATATCTTAATGCATCTACTAATATGCATGCTTAGCTTCTTAAGTATCTGTGCCTTATTTCTTCTTCTGTTCTCTTGACTTCCCAAACTGCCACAGTCCATGAAACTGTCACATGTTCTTGAATCACTTTTAATTTAATGGCATTCCAGTAGTACCAACTCATATAGTACAGTTAGCTGACTTTGTTGCTGTCAACATTTTAAGATAATGGGCAACTTGTTGATAGGCTTAAGCAATGAAGCTAGCAGAGAAAGAATTAAGAATCTGAAAGTAGAGGAGATATCAATGAAATTTGGCTATTTTTTTTCACAATATAGTTAGACCTAGAGTAAAAGTAGAATCTATGTTAGTGCTCAGAATCCACTCTGCTGAAAGAGAGAAGAGCATAGAATTCTGGATGTCTAAATTATGTTCTTGGATATTCACATGAACTTCTCCATTATACTTAAGAAATACAAACAGGGAGCTGGAGAGATGGCTTAGCACTTAAGGTGCTTGCATGCAAAGTCTAAGGACATAGGTTTGGTTCCCCAGTACCCACATAAGCCAGATGCACAAGGCGGTATATGTGTGAGGTTGTTTCCAGTGACTAAAGGCCATGGCATGCTCATATTCTCTCTCCTTCTCTCTCTCTCTCTCTCTCTAAGTAAATAAATAAAATATTTAAAAAGTAAATGCAAATGGAAAATAAGACTAAAGGGAGAAAGCCTTGTCAATATTCCCTCTGTTTTCTGTTATTAATATGCTTTCGCTACTAGCTCCTTCACCTTAGCCTAAAAATATACACAAGTTATTCATTGTCTTAAAATGAAAAGTCACAGGGAAGGCAAGCAGTATCTTAGAAAAAAATTCAAAGGAAATCTATTCCTAATCTATGGGACTTTGAATTGAAAACTAGGTATAGTTCCCTGACTGGCTCAGCTTGTCTTTATATATTTTTGCCTGTCTTATAGTAGGCCTGAAATTTGAAGCCAATCAGATTGAACAGCCTTTTTTCCTCTCCATAAATTAATGCCTGAATTCCAAGGTTCCTCTTCATAAAATGCTGATGAAAAGAAAAAGCCCAAGTTTGTGTAGCCTGTAGCCAGAGAAATGAGACAGACTTAAGAGGGGGACCAAGGCGATAGCTCATTCAGTAAAGCATTTGCCTTGTAAGTAGGATTATCTACCTGAGTTTGATCCCTAGTATCTACAGATTTTTTTTATTTTTTTCTTTTTACCAGGGGAGAGTGGGAATGCATTCCCCCATTACTACAAATTGCACAGTCAAGTTTCCCGCATTTGAGGAAATCAGAGGGATCATCATAGCCGGAGTGCAATGGATAAGCATTGCCCTGGAAAACCACCTTCGTGATCATGGTATCTCCCCTGCCAGGTAAGTATTTATATAGTCAAGGGAGCATAGGCTGAACTGAAACTCACTCTGTAGTCCCAGGATGGCCTCAAACTCATAGTGATCCTCCTTCTTCTGAGTGTTGGGATCAATGCATGCACCACCATGCCCGGCCTATCTCTAGTACCCACGTAATTTCCAGCCAGCCCATATCTGTAATCTCAGTCCTAGGGAGGCAAGAAACAGATGGGTCTCAGGAGCTTTCTGGTCACCCAGTCTAGCATAATTGGTGAGCTCCAGGTTAATGAAAACCTCGATTAAAAAAGAAGAAAATGGTGTACCTGTGGATGGCAGGTGATGCTGTCCTCTGACTTCCATGGGCATGTAAACACAGGTGAACCTACCCACACATATACTCACTCATGAACACACACACATACACACACACACACACACGCACACGCACACACACACACACACACCAGCCATATACACATGAAAAAAAAAATAGAGTACCAGAAATTGCACTTATGCCTACAGTCAAAATGCCTTAGGATTATTACCAAAAATAATCCTTTGTAATGAGAGGGGAAAAGCCTCAGCCCCAAGCTTTGCAGGAAAATCTAGAAGTTAAAAAAAAAGGAAAAACCCGGAAGAGAGACAGAAGTCAGGGCCTTTGCCCACAGATTTCTGCTAGAGGAAGAAATGGACACTGAAGAATGGCCTAAAGCGGAGTTTCCTTCCGAAAGCTCTTGGGTGAAAATGACATAGACTTATTTACATACTTCCTGTTGAGGTTCTGTCTTTTAAAATATACAGTTCAATGAGGTTCTTGGAACTGACAATTTAAAACATCATTCTTATTCAAAAGGAGTTGCTGCAAATGTCTGCTGGTTATCTAGCAAGCAGCTGTTAACCTTTTCCTCTGATATAATAGGAAAAGAAATAAGTTTTACGTAAGAACATAAACAAAAGTTGAAGCTATCAGTGTGCTCATAGAAAGAGTTTGGAAAAATCTTACTGTAAAGGTCAGCTTGTAAGAAAGTACACCTGTTTCCAAATTATTTGCATCTTTTGGTTTTTGACGTTTAAAGACAATTTTTGTAAATCGCAAATAATTACATTTGATGAGAACCAAAGGTACCTATCTTCCACCTATCTTCCAGAGAGACTAGGCTCCAACTCTGGCTTGGTCACTGTTATGGAAATAAGGACAAGCCATGAGAGAAAGTGTCAGCCTGCAGGTGCAAACAGTGCTGAAGACGGAAGCTGACACAGCACATGCTGAAAAGCTCTCTACCACTGAATAACATCCTCAGGCCAAAAGCAGACAGTCTTTAAAGTCTAAGTACCAGGATGAGTGGGAATTGAACTCAGAACATCTTAGCCAATGCAGCCTACAAAACCCCACTGACATTTCTCTATAACTCCCCATATCTAGCTTGCCATGCCAAATACAAAAAACGGAGTGCCTTCTAAAGTTAACATCACACATCTGAACACACCATTACCTGTGAACTATTGCAACTTCTTTTCTTTTGGCACCCAGACATTCTTCTGCAAGCCCTATTTTCATGCAGTATTTAGAAGCTATTAGATTACATCTTTATCCTTCTAAAAGAACTTGAAGATGTTGCATGTTCTCTGAAGGTGGACCAGAATATTTCAGTTTCCTTATCCCTTAATAAAATTCTGTGTGGTTTCTCTCATCTTCTAATCCAATCCATCCAGTATCATTGGAACCAAGAACTAGATATCTGAACTAATGGCCCAGTTTAAGATAATAGGCACTATATTCCAAGATAATAACCAGAGATTCCATGTCTTTGGAGGATCTCCTGTTACCTCTCATTGGGCATTTGCCTCCTATGTAAAACATTTTAGATGCATTTTTGGGCTGGAGAGATGGCTTAGTGATAAAGGCATTTGCCTGCAAAGTCAAAGGACCCAGGTTCAATTCCCTAAGACCCATGTAAGCCAGATGCATAAGGTGGCACATGCATCTGGAGTTCATTTGCAGTGGCTGGAGGCCCTAGTGTGCCCATTCTTCCTCTCCTGCCCTCTCAAGTAAATAAATAAAAACAAAATATTTTAAAAGATTATTTATTTATTTATTTATCTATTTATTTATTTTTATTTTTTGAGATAGGGTCTCACTCTAGCCCAGGCTGACCTGAATTCACTATGGAGTCTCAGGGTGGCCTCGAACTCATGGCGATCCTCCTACCTCTGCCTCCCAAGTGCTGGGATTGAAGGCATGCACCACAACGCCTGGCTAAAAGATAACTTATTTTTTTAAAGATACATTTTGAAAATATATTTAGAATTTTTGGGATATAAGTTAGTGATGGGGCACAGCCTACTGTGTACAAGGCCCTGGGTTCAGCATCTACTGCTAAAATAACTCAGAGCATATTCAAAATTAACCCTATATTAAAATCCATCCCACACACCATTGTTTTTATTGCCTTATGGAAAGTAAAAGTTAAAGTTTTAACTCTTATAATAGAAGTTTACTTATAAAATCAGTGCTGGATCTATCCTAAATCTTGAGCACAGAACAAGTGAGTTAGACTGGATAGGAATATGATCATTATTTAAAAAGTTGTTGCATAAAATAACTCAGATTTGCTCTAACAGTTGGAAGCTTGCAAATGAGAACCATGGAATTAACATTAATAACCACATACCAAATTAAAAGTAAAAAGAGTATCTGATAATCATAAACTCTAGTTCAAGCCATTTCTACCACATAAGGCTGTCTTCTTCGTCAACATGAGATTTGTACAAAGGAGCACAGTGAAGGGCCAGAGTTGCCTTGCTAAAGGCTTGTTGAAATGGAGAGTCAAAACTACCAAAGCTGAGATCCAGAAGCTCCTAGGAACCCGTCAATGAAATAGACTTAAAATGCACCCAACATGGCTCGGGTCATTTTGCAAAAGAGGAGGTGAAAAGATTGTTAGAGCCACGAGGTGGGACATGATGCACAGAGACATTGCCTCTCCCATACCTGACTGCTGCTCCCACAATTCATGACCCACAATCCCCATGGGGATCACCTGTGCCCCCAATGAGGAGGACCCCTTTCGAAAAGGGGCAACGACAAGGGGAAGGATGGTACCAACATGTGTTGTTTACTTACTAAGTATGTCCACAATTAGTAGAAATCAATTAAAAAGCACGTTTCTCTAAATGTCCTACCCAAACTCCATAAAGAGAGCTTGTCGCTATAGCCTAAATTGTCTCCTATGTTTGGACACTCACATTGAGAGAACATTTAATAAGTGTTCTGCATCATGAGAAAGTGCTTGTAATTTTTGCTTTGACCTGCCATTCATTTTAATTTGACAAAGACACTCTTAACACACAATTCAGATAACGCTAAAATGTCAATACATCTCCTATGCAGACAGCTCCTTAATGTGCAGTTCTTTCATTTTCCACATTACCATAAGAAAAGCCATTCAATTTTCCAATCAGGATGACAGCCAGTGGAAACTCCATTCTTCTTATAAGAAAATCATTAGCTCTTCCCACTAAGTCATTATTGCCAATATCTCCAGTGAGTAACAAATCCCCCCTAGCAAAGCTGTTATTAGTGTCTTTTGGAGGTCAGAGGCATGAAGATTGAGGGGTAAGGATGACATATGTCAATGTAACCTTTAAAAGTCCCATTTAAAAGACTTTGTGTTAAAAGGAAATCTCTAAAGACTTGAACTTTTGCAACTCAGTAAACAGTTACCAGCCATCCTCACTGAAGTCTCCCCATAGGAGCAATTTAATGAGTGAAAAGAAGAGCATTTGTCAAGACTTCCTACTAACTCTTTTGATATCCTTATAAACAGGTACCTGGTAGACTTGCTCCAAAAGAAAAAAAAAAGCTTGAATATTGGTTGTTACTTACATAAAATGAGGTAACATTAATGACTATAATTTGCTGTATATACTTATGAAAAATGAGACAATTTTTCCCATTTATTACTGACAACTGTAAGAAAAAAAAGCTGGTATAATTGCTGCCATTCACATATAAGGACTCTTCCACAGAGATGTTGGAACTGAAAATAGGTCGCATACTGATCATGCATCAAATGCTGTTTACAACTATCTCTGGCATGATGAGCATTCTCCAGACATAGAAACAATTTTTTAATATAGTGTGTTTACCATAGCCTACAACTTCAAATTACAAACTTTTGCTCATTTATCACATAAAATAATTTAGAAAATTATGTAGCCTATTATAAAATTTTGTTATCTCCTGAACTTTTTCTAATATAAAATTTAATAATTAATGTAAATGAACTTTGACATTCTTTAATATTTTCTGTTTATAACAGGAATATTAATTTTGCATTTTCTTTGTAGCCAAGGGAATATCAATGACTCCTGATTTAATATATGTCTGTATCCATTTATCTGTTGCATATAACAAGTCTTCTTAAACACTTGGAAATTTGACATCATTTTATTTACTTTTGAATTCATCTATCCATATTCAATATATTTTATACATTTATTTTATATTACAATATTATTGTATTGTTGATCCATTACACTTACATGCATTGAAAGCATATGCATTATATATTTTATTTTTGAGCTTCCTGTAGCCATTGGAATCTAGTTGTTAATAATAATGAATTTAGATAGAATATTACTCATTCAAAATTCATTTCATTTTTATTTTTAAAATATTTATTTATTTGAGAGAGGGAGAGAGACAAAGAAGAGAATTGATCCACCAGGGACTCCTGCTACTGCAAAAAAATTCCAGACACATGTGCCATTTTTTTTGCATCTGGGTTAACAGTACTGGAGAATTGCATTGAGGTCATCAGGCTTTACAACCAAGTATCTTTAATTGCTAATTTAATTGCTAACCCATCTCTCCAGCCCCAAACTGATTTTTATAAACAAAAATAGGCCTCGAAACATCACTCATCAGTTAAATGTGCTTGCTGTCAAAGCCTCATAGCCCAGGTTTGATGTCCTAGTAACCATGTGAAGCCAGATGCACAGAATGGTGCGTATGTCTGGAGTTTGTTTGCAGAAGCAAGAGGCCCTGGTTCCCCCATACTCCTCTTTTTCCCTCTCTTTCTCTTTCCTCTCTTCCTTTCTCTTTTAAATAAATAAATAAATAAAATTCAAAAAGCAAAAATAGTTTAATGTCATTAGTTTTGAATATAAATGTTAAGCTATTTACATTAAAACATAGCCATCTCATGGTTGACAGATATCCATGTTCTATAATTCATAATATACGAGTATGTTAATTTAGATGGTAAAGGAACTGTCCAGCTATGACTTATGATCTTGAGATGGAGATATGATCCAGAATTATCGGGTCCATGCAGGGCAGCCACAAGAGTCCTTATAAATGGAGGCAAAAGGGTCAAAGTCAGGAAAGAAAACGTTGTGGTGACAGAAGCAGAGGTTGAAATGCTTTGCACTTTGAAGAGGGATGTTCTTTGAAGATGGAGAGGAGCCACAGCAGGAGCTTGGCCTCTCAGAGCCAGAAGCACAGCAGAGCGGATTCATCTCTAGAGCCTCTCAGGGACCTTGACTTCAGCCCCGTAAGGTTCTGACAGACTTCTGCCCAGGAGAACTGTGTGATGCTGGATTTGTATTGTCTTAAGCAGATAAATCTGTTATAATTGATTATAGCAGCCACATGAACTAATGTGGAGCTATTACATACCTATGTGGCCATTCATCCTTGAATGGCTATGATTTATTGCTAGAACAAAAGCATTAATTTTATGCCATTTTTCACTTTGTATGAGTAAGCATAAAGAGGTCTGTTCTTAATGTTAGATGTTTCCTTACACTAGAACACAGACACCTAATACTAGGCGGAGACAAGCAGAAAAGCAGCCGCCTGTCTGGGTTGTGCATGTGCAAGGCTGGCCCTTGCCTGGCACCAAGTCACTATTTTATTAAAATTTGCTCATGGAGTATCATTCTTATTTGACTGTGGTACTGATCTTGAGTCCTACTTGACTTTTATAAGAAACAAAGAAAAATAAACAGCCTTAATACCAATAAAATGTTTTTATTAAACATTCCTAAAGGAATCCAAAAGCTAATATCTGAGATGTGCATCAAAAAAATTTGCAAGTCTAATAGATATCTTTTAATTTTTTCTGCTAATTTTTAATTTAAATGCATTTTACTTACTTTTTAAGGCTGAGAAATAAATGAAATAATGTTAATGTCAGTGTGAGTTTTTAAATATTAAATTTTGGTTTAAAGCTTCTATTCTGTGCTGCAAATATATTTCTGAAAACATTGGAGTTGAACATAGAGCTCATTTATTTTATAGAAAACGCTTGCATACGAACTAATTGGCAAAAACAAATAACTAAATAAGACTTGTTGTATGTCACAAAGGGTATAAGTGTACTTTTTTATTTTTAAAACTACTCTATTTTTAATTCAGATAAACATGTTAATACCTATCTCCATAACAACCACATTTTTTCTGCATCTCAATTCAGAACAACAGGCAAGACATTGGGAAATCAAGTAGCTAGGGCATGTAGTCAGCATATATGTGATGAGGCTTTAGGAGATGTCTCCTATTACAACACTTATATGAATTTTCCTGGGGAGATGTGAGTGAACAAATGTCTAATGACCACTGGCTAATTGGGAACCAATGACAAACCAAAGAAACCATTTTCCTGAGTCTAGCTTGATGAACCAGTGAATTTATGAAGGCTGCTTATAGGAGATTGGGTTAGGGATTATTTACTGGAACAAAGAAGAATCATAGGCAGCTATATCATCAACTATGTGAAGAATAAAATTGGAGATCATAAACACTATCCATAAATAAAATTGCAGGCAGTCTCTTAAAACTATTCCCCATCTCAGTGGTAAATGACTAACCACTGCAGGAAGTGACTAATTATTGGTTTGAGATTGAAAGGTAATCTAGGAGATTTTAATTTATTTTTATTAGTTATGGACACATTAGTTATGGTTGCTATGTATAATACAATTCAGGTCACCTGCCGCAGAAAACATTGGTGTGTTTGTGTGCACATGTGCACCAGGGTCTCATGTCAGTGCAAATAAACGCCCACCTAGTTTTTTGTGGATGATGGTGGAATTTAACCTTGGATGGCAGGCTTGGCAAGCAAGCACCTTGAGCTGCTAAACAATCTTCATGGCCTCAACAATGAGATCTTCCGTGAATAACCTACATTAACAGTAATATTTCAAGGAGCTAATAAGAAGAGGAAACTGAGCTATTGGTTAACTGCCCCACCCCCCAAAAAAGGAAATAAAGAAGCAGTAAATATTAGAGCAGAAACATGTAAGGCAAATGTATAAGCCAAACTAAGACTGGTTTTAGTAAAGGATAAAACCATGAAAAGCCATAGGAAGATCAGCTAAGAGAAGAACAGATGATTCTACCAAAATCAAACATCATATCTGACATCAGAAAAATTAAAAGAAAAATCACAAGGGACATTTATGATTAATTATATACCAACAAATTAGACAACTTAGGGAAACAAAGCTAACTAACCTGAACCAACAAAAAATAGAAAGCTAAAAAGAAAAAAGAAGGAAAAAAAGAAAGCACAAACAAGCAACGAAATTGGATCAGTTAACTTAAATCCCCAGGCAAAGTAATGCCCAGTATCAAATAGTTCCAAAGGAAAATTCTACTAAACATTGCAAGTATTGATGTCCAGCCCTTCTTCAGATCCCTCTAAAATAAAGGTAAAAAAGCATACTTCCCAACTCATTTCATGAGGCCAGTATTATCATCATATCAAAGTCATAAAAAGACAGGATGAGGATAGAAAATGATAGCCAACATGCTTGATGAACATGAACTAGAAATCTTCAAGAGATGAAGAGATGGCTCAGTGGTTAAAGGTACTTGTTTGTATAGCCTGCAGGCACAGGCTCAATTGCCAGCACACATGAAAAGGTTTATATGAGAAGTGGTACATATATCTGGAGTTCTTTTGCACTGAGAAGCCATACACACACACGTGTGCACATGCTCGCACACATGTGTGCACATGCTCGCACACGAGCGAGTAGGTAAGTATGTCAGTAAGCAAATGAGTGAATAAATAAATAATAATAAAGCGTTTAAAACCTCCAGCAAGATATTATCCAGAACCAAATCCAAAAGCATATTCAAGGTGTCACATAAAATGACCAAATGGAATTTACCCTAGGTTGGGAAGAACATTTCAACCTTTAAATGAATGAATGTGATACAGTCATGGTGATGCACACCTCTAATTCCAGCACTCAGCAGACAGAGGGAGGAGGATTGCTGTGAGTTCAAGGTTAGTTTGAGACTACTTAGTGAATTCCAGGTTAGCCTGTAATAGACTGAGACCCAACTTCCAAAAAAAAAAAAGGAAAAAAAATTAATGAATGTGAAACAGCACAAGAGAGAATGAAGAATACTCATGCTCATCTCTATAGATACAGCAAAAGTACTTTAAAAATCAATACCATTTATGATAACAACTTTGAGCAAATTGTGCATAGAATGAATTTATTTCAATATAATTAGGCCACACTTGCTAAAGCAACATTAATAGCATTTCCTCTCAGATAGGCAACAGGACAAGCCTGACCACTCATCTCTTCTATTCCAATGTAGTAATGGTAATCCTAGCCAGAGCAATCAGATAAGAGAAACAAATACATGTTCTCCAAAGTGAAAAGGAGGGATAAAAATGTTCAAACATACAAAAGTGAATGCTGCTTGACACTACATTTTCAAGACTGAAACTATTTTATTTAGCTTGTATCTGGGGGTGGGTGGGGTGGTGGTGGTGGTGTTATGTGTGTGTGTGTGTGTGTGTGTGTGTGTGTGTGTGTGTGTGTGTGTATCCATGTGCTTGCATTTGTGTCTGTGTTATATGCATATGCATTTGCCCTTGCAGTACCCATGAGCTTGTCTGAGGTGGCTGGAGCAGAACATTAGGTGCCTTGCTCTAGTGTTGTTTTGTTTTGTTTTGTTTTTCCCAGGCTAACCAGTAATTCACTAGGTAGTCTCTGGATGGCCTTGAACTCATGGTGATCCTACTACCTCTGCCTCTCTAGTGCTGGGATTGCTCTTTTGCCGGTTCTTGTTTGAGCCAGAGTCTCTTACTGCTCTGGGAACTTCCTGTTTTATATTATATATATATTTTTTCACTCCAAAGATTCTCAGGTTTCTGCTCTCCTATGATACTGGGCTTACATGTATCTGTGATCACACCCAGCTGCTTAAAGAAGGTTATTAAGTTTCAAATTGAGTGGCCTCAGGCCTCTTCAGGCCGTCACGCTTTCAGAATGAGCATACTTGGTCACTGAGCCATTTCTCTAACCCTTGAACTAAAACTGAAACTCTTGCTAATACAAATGTCACCCTAGTATGCTAGATGCAAACAAACATGATGAAGGGAAAGGAAGGCTGTTATAATTTCCACTGACACTGTTCTCAACACCAGAAAGTCAGAAAGAACAGAAGAGCCATTGTCTTTATTCTTCCCCTTTTCTTTTATGGAAGAAAAACCACTTGCCTAATGTTATTTTGCTATGAAGTTTCTAAGTTGAGGAGAGACCCTGGGATGCTGGGCAGCAGGTCTATCTATCCCTTTCTGAGAATGTGCAGCCTTGCTTATAATTGATACACCCTATTTTTGACAGACCATTTTAGTCAAAGGAGTCTCAAGGATGTGCATGAACTCCTGTGGCTCAGAAGAAAATAGTTGACTCTGAAATTAGTCAAATTGGAAACTAAAACATAATCCAACACCTTACCAACTATCTGAGTTTGGAGCCATTTTCTACTTCCTTGCAAAAGCAGACTCTAGTATGCAACGTGGAAACATTACCTATGAAATATGATTATTGTAGGTGTTTCAAATCTAACCTTAGATATGTGTCTTTTATCACCTGGGCAAGCTATTGACTCTTCCCATGAAGTGGGAATTTGAAAATATGACCTCCATAATGTTATTGAGAGGATCATGATAAACTGTATAAGACACTTAGCAAGATTTAAAGAACACAGAGGTTCCATAAGCACCAGTGACATAGAGTGCCCTATGACTGTTACAACAAATATGGAAATATACCACACACAAGCCATAAGCAAAAACCATAGATATGCCTTCAGTGTTCATGGCCACACGCCCACCATATGCTCTGCTGTTGTCCCACATCAAGATTACCACATTGAAATTTCCACCTTCCAAGTCATCTTATGAAGTCCACCTAGTCGTGATAACAACAGACGAGGGCATTAAATGAAATGTACAGAGTAATTGTATAATAAAATTTGGGGAAAAAATTTTAAGAATGAGGGAATGAAATGAAAATGAGGAAGGGAAGTATTACAATCACCTTCTCATTCCTGTTACAAAGCACCAGACCTGAAGCAGCTGGTGGGAAGAGAGGATTTATTTTGTCTTATCCTTCCAAGGGGAAATTTCATCATAGTAATAAAGCATGGCAGAGCAGAGGCTGAACATCACATCTATAGCATATCTGGTGGAAGTAGTCTAAGTGCTAGGATAGGAACTGGCTAATAAACCACAAAGCCTACCCCCCGTGACAAAACTCCTCCTGCAAAGCTCCACCTTCCAATGGCTGTAACAACTGAAAATTGAGCACAAAGCTTAATCACAGACACATAAGGCAACAGGCGGTATTTTATACTCAAACTGCCACATAATGAAAAAATCAAAAGCCAAAATTCTCAAGTGATAATGTTATACAGGTGATATATTGTGAATGAGTTGTTGTCTTTCTATTTTCAAGATTACACCATTTGTGTAAGATTAAAAATCAATGCAATATAAACCATAAACCCATGGGGAATTCCTGCTACCCCGCTGAAGAGTGTTCCCAATGGAATGGGGGTGGGGATGGGGCAAAGAAAGTACCAACACATGATGTATCCATAGGAAACATGTTGATAATATTAATAATAAAAAACAATAAAATAGCAATAAAATGTGCAACATTAGCAAACTAAATAAGGAAAAATAATAATAACCTCAATATACACATGAAAAATTATTTGATGAAACTCAACATTAATTCCCAATGCAATCTCTGAAAAGCTGAAAATAGTTTTTTTAAATTATCTACCAAAATTGTGTATCAAATTTCATGTGGAATGGTAAAATGAAAGAGCACATGTTCCTCCTGAGATTGTGAGGAGGGAAAATATGCTGGTTAGTGCCATTTCTAGAAAAGCATATTTGAAAGAATTTGAAAGGATGAAATAAGATAATGTGATTATGTATTTTACAAAAATGCAAAAGGATATACAGAAAAACTTTTGGTTAAATTATATTTAATCATAGTTGAATACAAAGTCATTTATATAGAAAACTACAAAACACCATTAGAAAATGCTAAGAAAAATAACTAAAATAAATTGGGAATTGTACTATTATACTATTATGAGACTAGCTAATGTCAAGATTTTAATTCTCACTTCATAGGTTTATAAAACCAGCACAATACTAAATAAATATTATACCTTATGATAGAAATTAGTAAACTGATAACAAAATACATGTGAAAATTAAGAGGGTCCAGGGAGGGTACTTCTCTAGTAAATGTGAGGATTTCCACCATATTGCTATATTTCAGACAATGGAAAATAGACAAATAGATACATTTAGCACAAAAGTCCAGAAGTAATCATACAAAGGTCGAGCAATGCATGACAAAAATGTAATCTCAGTGCAGTGACAATATAACAGTCTGTGTAGTACAGAATATAATACAAGAAAACATAGTCTTCTAGAGAAATATGCTATCACATCTCTATTTATTCTTTTACTACACATCCCAGGCTGGTCTTAAACTCACAATCCACCCAAGTGCAGTGCTACAGGTGTGGCAACCCTACCTGGGTGAACGTTATTATTCTTTGAATTTAAAATGTTCTAACCATTAAAACTACTTTTAAATTAAAAATGAAATGGTCTGAAAATAGCAAAAGATATGGTATAACAAACTCACATATTTCAATGGTGGGCATGGAAATATATATAGGACCACTTTAAATACCTGTTCTTGTCAGTAAATATTAAAGCTCATCATGTCACTCTCAGGTCACACTTGTCTAGGTGTACATTCAACACAAATGTTCATGTCAGCCAAAACCTATTAATACTCATTCATTTCAGCACCATCAAGAAATGCTAAGTATCAGAAGAAAGGCAATCTTCAATATAACAGAACTGCAAATGTGTTATATTCATGCAGCAGAAAAGTGCAAATGAGAATGGATTATCAACACAAAACAATGTTGTTGAAACTCCCAAACATAATACTAAATGAAAATATGTGTAGAGGCTCAGCTTCTCTTGACCATTGTCATCTTGGCTACAATTGTCATTCTACATACCAGGTAAGTTAATAGAATAAATAGACTTGTTAATGTGTCAGCTGGATATTTCATGTTGACCACACTGGTGACTGAGCAGTTTCTTTGGTAATATTTGGCATGTAAATATATTTTTGAAAAAATTCCAAGTACACATGGGGTGGTAGTGTCCTTTTTTATCTAACAGAATATATAAACACACCCATCCTGTGTTGGTGTTCAGGGTACTTCCTGTATTACAGATTGTTAGAACATGCCTCAATCAGTATGGAGCCTGACTCATACTCAAACTCTTATTTAAAATGAGTTCTTGGATTTCTGGAATGAGGAGGAATATGATGTCATACTTAGGCTACATGAGAACTAAATGCATGACCAACTATTGATGGCAGTCACAGGCATGGAAGCAGAAGTGATATGGCCAGAAAGAGGAGGAATATAAAATGTGAAAACAGTTAGAGTGCAGGAGACCAAAAGAAAGGGAATGAGGTGAACAGACAGTATCATCCAACACTGTCAGATACAGACCCCTGGCTCATACAGCAGCTTGCCACCCATGTCAACATGGGTGTGCCTTTGCTTCAGAGAAGAGTTTTCAAAGTCCAGCACCAGTACAAGGAACACTGTTTCCCACAGAAATGAAAACCCACTATCTGAGTCTAGCCCCACACTAGGCTGTGGACATGTAAAATTCAATAACACCCATCCCCTTGATAAGCTGAAGGGCTACTAGAATAGTCAATAACATGAATAAGGACAAGCACCTCTCTCAGACAAGTTCAAATAGGAAAGTTTTTATAAATATAGATGTGAGTCTAAAAGTCCAAGGATGAGACCTACAAATAGTATTAAAAAAAAAACCACCCCAGGGGACTCTGAAGACTCTGAGATGAAGAGGAGGTTTTAGAGCCTTTGGGTATTTTGGATATCTAGGGAATAGGCGGCCCAGCAAAAGGAACAGCAAGTATGAGCTTCTGTTAGTACAAACCAGCCTGAATGCCTTCAAGGCCATGTGGGTCCGGAGGAACAGGGAAGCTGACTCGAAGGGCCAGATCATGAAAAGCCTTCTGCAATAAGCTATGGTGTTTGAATTTTTGCCATTTGCCTAAAGACATTCTCTAAAGTCTATAAAGCATTATACAAAAATGAAGTTTTCTTTCTACTATTTGTAGCTGGTGGTATTCTTCTGAGACATTCCTCTCAGTTTCTTTATCTTTCTCTCTCCTATTTCTCTGTCTCTGTGGCTTCTACCCTTCCTTCCCTCCCTCCTTCCCTCTTTTCTTCCTTTCTGCCCTTTCTAAAACTTCAAGTGAAATAAAAGCAAGAGATTGACATTAAAGAACTGAAAGATAAGCCTTGAAAGCTCAAGGAAACTAAACCACTACAGAAGGGAACTTAAGAAGCTGGCTTCCTTATTTAATTCTACTCACAACCCACCTCTGCTTAGTACTGCTATTACCTGGACAAATACTGCATTTGCCTATGTTAATGAAAGTGTAGAATAAGTTATTGATCTACCTCCTAAATGTTTATCTTTATATCCACAGGTCAGTTATGCTCTTAGCCCTGGTCAGAAAAGCTTTTTAATAAAATTTATTAATTATATATTCAGCAATGGGAAATGGTCAAAACAGAAAATCATAAATGGTAAAGTGCTGAAGACATGTGACTGGTGAGTGGCTGGCCCAAAATTAGACATACATCACCTCCCTTCCAGGGCTCAGGGAAAACTGAGGTGCATGGGACAGAAAGAATGTAAGAGCCAGAGGATGGGGAGGGCCACTGTGAAACTTTGGCATCTGGAAATGACAAGGTGAGCTCACTCATGAGCTCATACTTGATGTGATTACTTTCACATAATGTGGCCAGTTAACATGCTGTTATAGATAATGGGAGGAATTTTGGAGGCCACTCCTATTGCTTATGAGCTAATGAGAGCTAAAGCTTGCCAGGGAAGGGTGAACCATTCTCTTCTATGCCATAGCCTCTGGTAAGTGATGAAACAAAGGAATGCAGTAAGATTAGGGTGATAAGGAAAGGCAATGTGGGGGACATATAATCAAGATATAGTATATGAACATGTAAAAAAAAAAAAAAAAAACATTGTCTCTTTGAGTCAGATTAAGCCACTGGCCAATAAAGAACATCTTAGACTTACAATATAATCCTCAGCCCCTCATCCATGAAAACTTAGTAGTGTCTACCCAGCTTCTCTAACATGACATTGAGTGATTTAAATTAAACTAACATTTACTGAGCTCATTAGACCTTCCCATGTGAGATAATGAGAAAATCTATAGTAAAATGCATTATACACTTTAAACTGCCCCGTGAATGTTAAGAGATAGTCATTGCTAATAAATACAGTAATTTACACAAACCGCTCAGCATTTAGGTCAAATTACAATGCAGTCAAATAATGACGAAGCGTGTCATGAGCTAAATGTCACTTTCTTGTTGTTCTATTTGATTGCAGCCCTAAACTGCTCATGTCTGCTGAGCAGTCTTTGCTCGTGGCTCAGCACAGCTGTCTATTCACAGTTTTAAAAGTGAGTGTTCCTCTTAGCTTTTCTCAAGGAGTGAACAAACTTTTAACATACCATGTGGTGAGCCAGTGGTAAAGACAAGCTACTAAAAGAGTCTATGATTCTGAGACTATTATTTAGCACAAAAGGTCTTTGTGTCTCTAGGGGTAACTGAAGCCCTTCTATGCTGGGGAGGAAAAGAGGCCAATCCTACATCTGATCCCTCAAAAGTGTTAGGAAATGGGAAATTGGGGTTTGCATCTCAACCGTCTCTTCTCCTCTAGCCATCAATTGTTTGTTGTTTTTTGTTTGTTTGTTTGTTTGTTTTGTTTTCAATCATGAGGTTTCAGGCAACCATGGGACATCAAATTGTTAATTCTTTTAGAGAATGACTCCAGTTGGGAAATACTGCCCTCCAGACGTAACATGGTCATTACTGTTTTAATCAGAGCAGCTAAGATTACCCACAGGAGGCCCTCAACATCATTGGGCCTGCTGAAGTTCCCTCATAAGAATCTCACTTGAGATTCCATACCTCACTCCCTTTTGTGACCTTCTTCCAAATAAACGTAATTCTGCCCCAGCTACATGTGGTCTTGGGAGGTGGTAGAGCATATAGGAGGTAGAACATTAACTGGAAGGGGCATTCCACTATGCAGCTTTTTAGAAGTTGTCCTCCATGCTAGGGTAAGACTTTTCAGTGATACATCAGTTTAAGGGTCATCCACATTCCTGCATGCCATTCCTCAACAATGCTTCTATAATTAACCCTTCACTTATGCTCCAACAAGAGCTTAGTGGACTCAGTAAGTTCATTGATTCATCAAGCCAGAGTTAGATGGAATTGCCCCTTTGGGGAGGTTGGTCCAATAGCTGAAGTGAATAGACATTTGATTCCATTTCCACAGAAAAGAAAAAGTTGATGCAATAATGCCTCATTATGCCTCCATAAAGTACTTATTTTTCAAATGTTTTCTGTGAAGAGGAAGAATAAATCTTTTTTGTTTTCATTTATCACTTACAAGAATATTGACACATTTTTTAGATAACATAACAAATACATATTCAATCATAACAAATGTTATGAAGACATCATTTAAAAAAACATGAAATTTCTTTGACTCTGCATTCTTCCAAACTAGGATTAGACCTTTTATCCATCACATAAAAAAATGATACTACTCTTGCTTCCTATGATACAGGATTGTTTACAGGGCTAACTGATGCCATACATTGAAAGTGACTGGCACATAATGAGTACCCACAGGCTGTGAGCTCTTACCACTCAGGTTGTTGCACTCTTGAAGCACCAAACAGTAATGTAGAGACATAAAGCAGAGAGAGAATCTCTCCTTCCAGTTGACAAGATCAATCCTTCTTTGATGTGAAAGTGGAATAGAGCATGGGCAGAGAGAGTATAAGACATGCAAATGTAAGAGCTTGGGCTCTCAGTTCTACCTTGGTAAATCATTAGCTAGTTGGGGCATTTGAATCAGGATGACTCTATTTCCAACTTCCCTTTCTTTCTTCTATATTTTTTAGAAGTACTGAATATACAGAAGAAAGCAATATAACTATGTGTTTTGAACAGCTATAGAGAGAATATATCTGCCATTACCACTGCTGAATTTTGGTGTGCATGTGGGCATAAATGTATCCAGATCCACCTTTGCTCCTAATTCTGGGAGGGCCATTGAAATAAGCTCTGCCTCTCTAGTGTGGAGTGGTTGTGTCCTGGTGGAATCTTCAGTGGTATCTGGAAAATCTTTCATATGAGCTTGCCTGCTTCCACTCCCTGCCATACCTCTCCCCAGCCTTCTGCATTTTATTCAGCCATTGACTCTTCACCCCACAACTTGCTTTTATTAGAAGACCTTCTTCAGAAAGTAAATATAGAACTTGAGTTTCTGCATCATAGTCCCTCTGGTCTGTCATGCATGTTTTCTTTCAACTTCTCTTTTTTGCCTCTCCAAAAGAAGGTATTGACATTTTCTTTCTAAAGCTGAAGCCCCCACGTATGCTTGAAACTTTTTTTTTCCCCTGTTAAAGCATTGCTCCATCAATTATTCTGTCTGTTGGATATTTCAGACCTCCTCTGCCGGCTTCTTCCCCTGATCCTGCAGAAGTGTTGATATTGAAACATCTACTCTACTACTCTCACTAAAAAACCCAAACTTATCTTAACCTACTCTCTAAAGACTCTCTCTCTCTCTCTCTGTCTGTCTGTTGTCTTCCCTCTATCCATTCCTTTTCTCTCCCACCTTTGCTATCTCTCCCTTCCTTCTTGAAATAGATATTCTATTTTTTCAACAAAGCTTTCTCCAATTTGTCATCTTTAACTGAATGCATGCTTTTTCTATTCCAATAACTTACCAAAAATATTTTTTCATAAGTTATATCAACCTTTGATTATTGAACTTACTGAGTTTTACTTTTCATAACTGGACTTCCTGGTACATACAATGCTGTTGAATCAGTATTCTTGTGACACTGTCTTTTCCAATGAACTTGGAGAACTTTTAGTAGAGCACAAGCTGCATGGAAAAATAAATTAGACCTGAATGCTATCATTCATTATTACATCTCTAGAACCCAGCCATTGTCAGACTCATAGTAAATACTCAATGAATGTATGAGCATTTGAGGACACTTGTTTTCATTATAAAAATGAGAGGATGGAAGTTTCAGTGATTCAACTTGAAACTCAAGAGTCAATCTGAATAATTGACAATGATTTCTAAGCTATCTTATACAAGCCCAATCTTAATACCAGTCTTGCACCAGGTACGATATTCATTTCCCTGGGCCTCTCTTTGTAGACAGAGAAGAAAAATAGTAAATGATGTTAGTGCTAGACTAGAAGAATCAATCTAGCTAAATATAAATGGACAAAAGGATAACCTAACCGCTAAGGTACGGGTAGAATCAAAAAAAGATCTGTAGAAGGGTTAATACCTCAGGTGATAAAATGATTATTTCTAGGTAGAACTTGGAGGGCACGGGGTTGGCAAGAAGATGTGACTATACAGTGCGACATCCAGGAAATTAACTACCACCAACATAATTCATCTTATCTGTGACATAGGAAAATGTTTATTAACTTCAAAGAGTTTGGAAGATTTAATTGCATAAACATGTACATGGTATGAGGGAACCTGAGAGATCTTGGGGAATGACTGAAGGCCAGAAGGGCTAGAACACAAATTAAGGGGGAAACTGTGAGAAAAAGCTGAAGAGGGCTTGAGACATGGCTTAGCTATTAAGGCACTTGCCTGAAAAGTCAAAGAATCCAGGTTTGATTACCCAGGACCCACGTAAACCAGATGTACAAGGTGGCACATGTACCTGGAGTTCGTTTGCAGTGGCTGAAAGCCCTGGCATGCCCATTCTTTCACGCTCTATCAGCCACTTTCTCTCTCTCTCCCAAATAAATAAATAAATTTCTAAAAAGATGCCAAAGTAGAACATTCTGGCCTAGTTGATCATTTCTCTGTGGGTTCCAATTTGACTGTAGCCAGTCTCTATGCTCCTCAGTTGACTGTCTCATACAAGCAATCCCAAGCTTAGCTCTGTTCTTGCTCTTTGGAATTCTTTAGTCTGTTTTGTATCTGTTACCTTCTCACATGCCATCTTCCACTGATAATTGTTTGGTATCTTTCTCATACTAAAATTTATTTGCCTTTAAAACTCAGTGATGTGTTGGGATAGAGATATGGCTTACCTGTTAAGGTGTTTGCCTGCAAAGCCAAAGGATCCCAGTTTGATTCTCCAGGACCCATGTAAGCCATATGCACAAGGGGGGCACAAATATCTGAAGTTTATTTGCAGTGGCTAGAGTCCGTGATGCAAGTATTCTCTCTCTCTCTCTCTCTCCCCCTCTCTCTCTGCCTCCTTCTCTCTGTCGCTCTCTCTCTCTCTCTAATAAATAAAATAAATATACTAAAAAACTTTTTTTAAAATCTCAGTGATGTGTTGGACTAGAGAGATGGCTCAACGGTTGAAGTCACTTGCTTGTAAATCCTGATGGACCCTGGTTCAATTCCCCAGTACACACATAAAACCAGATGCATAAAATTTTGTCTGCATCTTGAGTTCCTTTGCAGTGGCAGGAAGCCCTGGTGCAACCATATATGCCCTCTCTCATAAATAACTAAATTAAATAACTTAATAGCTTACAATTTGAAATATTTGGTCAGAAAGCCAAGTGCTTGACAGGGGTAGCATGGCTTCACTTACCACCTGCAGGGAAACGTCATGCAAACCTTCTAAGCATGCTGGGAGTTTTCCTCCCTCCTCTTGAGAAAAATGGCTTTTGCAGTCACAATGTCCACTAACTTAAACAGAATATAACAAGCTGAGTTTACAACCTGAAGTTTTATAAGAAAAGGGGGAAAAAATGAAAGTGTACTATATTCTTTGTTAGTTTTAAGTTTTGTCATTATATAAGATTCCTATGATAGAGAAATCCTAAGACTTGTGTACAAGTTTTTAGTGGATATATAATTTCATTGTCCTTGGAGCAGTGCTGCTGGCCATACAGGAAAAAAAAGAAAGTGTGTCTTCTTAAGCAAGCAGTTTAACAATCTTCTCAAGCAGTTACAAAATTTAATACTACTACTAAAATCTCAGATATCGGTATTATACATTATATCACAGATTTAAATACATTTTCCTAATGATTACTGATGTTGAATACATTTTCACTCATTTATTATAAGGTACCTTTACAAATTTTACTGTTTTAATTGAATTTTCTTATTAATGAGTTGCAGAAGTTTTTTTTTATTTTACTTATTCTTTTTTAAATATTTACTAAGAACTTTAATTTATGAACATACTGTAATTTGGTAATATTCCCATCATGTTATCCTCTTTTTTTTTGTCTGTTTTTTTTGTTGTTGTTGTTGTTTGTTTGTTTGTTTAGATAGAGCAATAGTGAACAACCAAGAGAGAGAAAGAGAATTGGCCCAGGGCCTCAGCCATGGCAATCAAAATAAAGATGCTTGTGCCACCTACTGGGCATGTGAGACATTGTGCTTGCCTCACCTTTGTGTGTCTGGCTTAGGTGGGATTAGAAGAGAGATCAAACATGGGTCCTTAGGCTTCGCAGGCAAGCACCTTAACAGATAAACCATCTCTCCAGGCAGCATTATCCTTTTTTTGTCCCCTCCCACACCATTCCACTGATTTGTTATCTCATTCCTTTTGTTATACTCAGTCCTCCATGTAAACATGGAGGTTCAGAAGTTCGTGGGTCTTGTGGGAAAATTGGTAACCACTGTGGGATCATGAATACACCAGTTGATTCGTGTTGGGAGGACAAGGCTCCACAGTACACATTCCCACCCTAGTGCTCTTGCATTCTTTCCACCCATCTTTTACAATGTTCCCTGAGCCTTGGTAGGCACATTAGAAATCTCACTTAGTGCTGAACTCTCCATAGCCTCTTCTGCACTGATGAGTTTTGAGTCTCTTCGGTGTCCATGCTTGGTTAGAGAACCTGCATTTCCAGATGGCGCCGAATTCTGGGAGACCCAAGACTCAGTAAATGACGAGAAAGCTGAGTGCCTAGCACTGGATGAGTCATCTCTATCACACCAGCTAGGTCTCAGGAGGCAAACCTGGAAGATTAAATTTGTGTTCTGCTCTCACTGCTGGGCAAAGAATCTTTCATGAGACAGGACCAGGGGTTCATTTTATAGTTGGCCCTCCACCTCTGTGGACTCTGTGCATTTAGACAATCATGGGTCAAAATTACTTGAGAAGATATTACATTGAGGTTATATATGCACTGTCTTTTTCTTCCTATCATTCTCCAAATATAAGTATATGCTTATATAAATATAAGAATGATCTGCATAACATTTACACTATATTAGGCATTAACAAGTAACCTGGAGGTCATTTAAAGCATACAGGAGAATATGGGTAGGTAGTATGCAAGTATTATACCATTTCACATAAGGGACTTGAGCATGTACTGATTTTAATATCTGCAGGGGTTCCTGGACCCAACTGTCCACAGATAACAAGTTTCAACTGCATATTTTGCATGGTAGCCTCTGTCAAATATATGTTGCTAATATTTTACATCTTTGTCCTGTCTACTTATTTTCATATTGTGTGGAAAAGTTTTTTTTTTAATTTTGAAGTTTAATTTAATAATGTTTGCCTTTTTAGTTTTGTCTTTTAATTATCACTTTAAAATGCTTTTGTCCCATCAAGTTCTCAAAATTTGGTAATAAATTTAGATATAATGTTGTGTTTATACTTATGTTACATCTCAAATAAGTTGTATTACATAGGAGCAAATAGGGTTGGGGTTTCACTGGATTCATGCAGAGATGCAGTTGTTCCTTCATGTCTATTAGTCTGCTCCATCTCAATCATGTTGAGGACATCTTCCAGTGTCCACTGAATGGCTGTGACACAAGTGCATTTGTATATGCATAGAAGTGTTCATCTTCAAACATGCCCTTCTATTCCTGTAAGGAAATTTTTTGACAATACCAGGAGAGTTTGACTATACTATCTTTTGGTCCTATTGCACCAAATCTGAATTTTTCTTCCCTTACAATTTTTTTCTGGGGGCATTTATTTTAGTATGTTTGCATTCTTATATGAACTTTAGAAAAAATAACATTTTTTGAAGAAAGATTTTAAAGTTGAAATTCATTTTCTTTAATAAATATGTTATCCTGATGTCACCATTTTTCTTCAAATGCCAGTTTTAGCAAGTTATGACTTCCAAGTAACTTTATTTTCATTTCCTCTAAATTGCTGAATCTACTAGCATAAAGATGTTTCCCCCCTTCCCCCCGCCCCCCCCACCACCTATTATCCTTCTATGCTTCATAGAACTGGTATGAGTAGGACTAAAGTAACTTTTATCCTGGTAGGTAGTTAGCTAGGGACTTGGTCATGAAAATATGGATGCCACCTTGCCTGACTTGGCAGGATTAGGTCTCATGTTTGGTTCAGTCTTACCCAAGTTGGTTGCAAGCAACAATTTCCTAACCTCGTCCAACCCTACTCAGAAACTATTTCCTGTTTCTTCCTCAGTTTCCCCAGCTTAACCCCATGGGCTGGTCCTTCCTGAGTCAGTGTCCCTTTTGGACACACCACCAACCAATCAGATTTCTCCCTTCTACAACTGAATCTGGTGATGAGGCTCATACTAACTGCATGTTTGACTCATATAAATGGGCCAAAAATAAGTTATCTCTTTTACCTCTCATATATCTTAGCTCTCTTTTACTGGCTCTTCTCTCCTTCCCTATGTGCAATGAATCATCTTGGTTTCTTCACTCCCTTCCCAACCATGCTGGAAAAGGGGAGGTTTTTTTTTTTTTTTTTTTTTTTTTTTGGCTTAGGACTTTATGCTTGACTTTCTGTGTGAGCTCTTGTTGGACATAACCAGGGTCCTGGGTTAAAGCAAACCTAAGCTGTCTGACACGAAGGAAACAGGCTATGGAAAGGTCGCAGCAACCTGAACCACCAGTCATATCTCAAGGACCCCACTGACAGGGGAGCTTCCCCCCACCCCCCATTCTCAAGGATTGTAGTGAGCCATGATCCTCACCCCATTCTTGGAGTTGCAGTGACACCAAGACAAAATCTCAGACCCGGAGATCTGCAGGAAGTAAGGCCACTCCCTCTCCAAGCATGGGATACCTGGACATCCAGATAAGACTTAGGCTTTGCTCATAATCCTGTGGTATTTGGCCAGCTGCCTAGGAAACTCCTTATATGGTATCAGCCAGCACCTTTGCAAAGCCCCTCCCCCTGTACCATTGCCTACCTGCTGGAACGTATGACCCTCCCATATGCTAATTAGGCATAAGCAAGCAACCTTGTACATCTGATCCCCTTAGGACCCTCAACTGCTTATAAACCCATTTCCCTGACAATAAATGAAGAGCTATTCATGAAAACTGTCTCTAAAATGTCTTTGCTTTTGCACGGTCACCATCATGGTTGCCTGGGATACCTTGGGGGACTACGGCCAGCCCAAGGACCCAGGAAGCCACAAACCCTCTTGGCCCCAGGTCCCTTACCTAAAGCTTCCCTCCCAGGGAGATAACTTTCTCTATGTGAGGGGGATATTCTTGGTCTTGGGGCTTTTCTTGCCTTGTTTTTTCTCTTACCACTAAGTCTCTCTAAAATAAATTTCACAACTTAGCTCTTCCATGAGTCTGTGTTCTCAAGTCTTTGCTAGCATAGATTAAAAACCCTCTATTTGAGAGCTTCTAGCATTAGAGCTCTGATCCTACACAGGACCTGGAATGATGTCCTCTCTGTCTTCATACTGATATGCTATAGTTTATTTTTTTATTCAATTTTGTTAGGTGTTATCAATTTATTAAATGTTTCAAAGAGCTGTGATTTTTTTCAAAAAGTTGTAAGTTTTCTCTATTTTTCCATGTTTTGTTGACTTTGTACACATATTTATTAACAGTTCTTTCTACTTATCTGATATTGAGTTTTGTATGACTTCATTTTTATTTCTTTTATTTTTTAATTTTTTTATTGACACTTTACATAATTGTAAACAATATCCGATGGTAATTCCCTCCCTCACCCCCCCCACTTTCCCCTTTAAAACTCCACTCTCCATTATATCCCCTCCCTCTCTCAATCAGTCTCTCTTTTATTTTGGTGTCATGGTCTTTTCTTCCTATTATGATGGCCTTGTGTAGGTAGTGTCAGGCACTGTGAGGTGATGGATATCCAGACCATTTTGTGTCTGGAGGAGCATGTGGTAAGGACTTCTACTCTTCCATTGGCTCTTACACTCTTTCTGCCACCTCTTCTGCAGTGGACCCTGAGTCATGCAATGTGTGATTGAGATATTTCAGTGCTGAGCAGTCCCCTGTCAGTTCTTCTTAGCACCATGGTGCCTTCTGAGTCATCCCAAGGTCACTTCCATCTGAAAAGAGAAGATTCTCTAGCCAAAAGTGAGAGTAGCATTAATATATGGGTATGAACATTAAGAGAAGTGCTTACTGGGCAGTTTGGTGAGCATAGTATATACATTTAGCCAGACAGCAGCAGACATTACACCCCTAGGGCTCATGACTACCCCTGTTGTACGTTTTCAGTATCAGGGATGTTTTCCCTTCCATGGAGCAAGCCTCCAGTCAAATTAGAGGGCGGTTGGTTTCCCCCATAACAGACATACTGCTGTTGCACCCATTGGCTCATTTGGCCTGGCTGGCCAAATATAATGCTTACAGTGTCCACTGTTGGGTATCTTCACTGGTGATTTCCCTCTCTCCCATTGAACTGCATGCAGCATGGCTTTTTCCAGCTTTTTTGTCAGCTGATCTACATGGAGGAGGTTTTCAGCTCAGCTCCAGCAGGGTTTCTCAGTGACCTTGCAGCCCAATTATATGGAGTCTTCAGCAATAGGGTCTTCTAACAGGTCCATCTCTTCCTGGTGGGAAACCAAGGGCCTCGGCAATGGCCTGTAATGTTTTGAGGGCATCAGGGACCTCCCTGGCCAACAACTCACTGGTAGGTATCCCATCCCTGGCACTGAAAATTTTCTAGTAACAATCTGTGGCTGCTGAGTGTTCCATTGTCCAAAAATGTAGGTTTCCGTATGACTTATTTATATCCTCTTAGATTATGATTAGCCCTCCCTCCACCTTTCCTTTACTCAGTCTCTTCCCCTGACCTCACTTAGGCCTTTTCACTCCCATTAATGTGTTCTACTTACATATATACAATACCATTCTATTAAGTCCCCCCTCCCTCCATTTCTCTTCCCTTAATATCTCCTTTCTAGCTTACTCTTAAAGTGAAATAATATATAATTATTACTTTATTTTCTTCTTTCCAATATAGTTACTTAAAATTTGCCTTTGCCTTAGTTGCTTATCATATATTTTGACACATTATGTCTCAATTTTCAGTCTTTCTAATTTCTCTGCCTGTTTTCATTTGATTCATAGATTATCCACCAGTGAGTTTTCTAATTTTCAAATACACACACCCAAACTTCCAATTATTTGACATCCAGGTCTTCTTTATTTTTAACTTGAATTTTTTTATCACTTGAAGTTTTTTTTAATACTTTTTTCTTTATTTATTTGTTTGAGAGCAACAGACAGAGAGAGAAAGAGGCAGAGAGAGAGAGAAAATGGGCCTGCCAGGGCCTCCAGCCACTGCAAATGAACTCCAGATGTGTGCGCCCCCTTGTGCACCTGGCTAATATGGGTCCTGGGGAATAGAGCCTCGACATAGGGTCCTTAGGCTTCACAGGAAAGTGCTTAACTGCTAAGCCATCTCTCCAGCCCCCACTTGAAGTTTTAATGCCATTTATATAAAAGAACAATCTTGGTGTGATTCTGCTCCATTGAGATACATTGGGATTTGTTTCATGGCTAAGCAGATGGTATTGGTTAACAAACATTTGATGTACACTTGAACTAGAAAATAAGTTCTCCCTCATTTTATCACTGGTCACTTAAGGCTCTGACCCACATCTTGATTAACCCTGAGACACAGGTGAAAAGGCAGGGAATTGAGACAGGTCAAGGAGAAAAATAACAAAATATCCACTGAAAATTCTGCTAGAGTGACCTATACTTCCTTCCTCTGTAGTTCATCAACTGAAAAAAATATTAACATGTCTGTTTTGGTTATAAATCGAAAATGGATGCATAACTCTCTAGCGTTAAAGAGAAATAAGGAGTTTGACCATTTCATGGAAAGTTATTAAAATTTATCTCGCCCTCAGCTATTGTGTCCATTTGTCTGCAACCAAGTCATCTCTCTTTACACCCATGTTGCCCACATTGCTGTCCAAACCAGTCTGAGTCTATCTGGATTGCTGCAAGAAAGCTCTTTACAGATCTGTCCGCATCCACTTTGGCTCCCTGATGGCAGTTATCGCAGTCAACAAAGGTCTGGCCATCCACTCGCTTCGTCTTCCTGCCATCACCACCATTTCCCTGCAGCCTGCGCATTTCACATTTAATACCTACCCAACAAATTAGGTTAAAATGAGACTTGCTCATATGATTTACTTTTTCAAAACTTGGACTCTTGTACCATTTTTAAATTCATCCCTAAACATGTTGGTCCTCACACAACAGCCTGGGGATTTCTCAGTGCCTTGGATACATCAATCTATTTGGAGCATCACGCTCTACAAAGGGTCTTCCTCCTGTCTGGGGTCTAAGGTATCCTGTTTTTCCCCTCTGGTCTTGGCCCTGGCTCTTCTGTCCATGTTATCAGTCAGACTACCTTTGTTTTAACCCACATCAGCTATCACAAGGTTCTAGTCGTAGGTAAATTTGCATTTGCGTTAGTGACTTTTCTTGTTGTGATAAAATGCTTGGCTACAACAACTGAAGGGAGGGAAGATTTATTTATTTACTTATTCATGGTTTTTAGGAGTACAATCCATCAGGCCTGGGGAAGCATGGTAGTAAGTGGTTCCTTGACATTGGGAATATATATGTAGCTGGAGTCCCTCATGTTTTTATGGACCACAAGCCAGAGAACCCACTTCCTCCAGCTAGGTGTCACTTCCCAGTGATTCTGCAGCTCCTAAGACAGTGCCAACAACTAGAGTCAAACACACAAACACGTAAATTGGTGTGGTGCATTTCACTTCCAAACTGCGATTGTCTGGTTATTGTTATTCTCATGTGTTGACCACCGTGGTGATTTGAATGCAAAGTGCCTTCTATAGACTCTTGTATTTGAATGTGTAATCCCTGGATGGTGGTACTGAAAGAGGATAGGGGCAAGAAGCCTTCTTATAGGTAGTCACCCAAAGAGAGCACATGCAGGACTAGGACCCACATCGGATCCAGTTTCATCTAAGATGGCTACAAGCAATCCCTCATCTACAGCTTCCTGTTTCTTCCTCTGTTTCAGGCAACTCCTGGTTCAGCCTCTTGAGTCCACCAACCAATCAAGTCTCTCGTTACATACCTGAGTCTGATGATGTGACACATCCCAATTGTATGCCTGACCCAGGTAATGGAGCCTGACAATGTGTGTAGAACTCTCTTGGCCTTCCCTCTCATTCTCCTGGCCTTGGACTCTCCTGGTCCTGACTTTGGTAACCTCTACCCTCTTCCAAGCTTGTGAGGATTTCTTTGTGCTTGGAGGTCGTCCTGTTTGTTTTCCACATATACTTTCTCCTGGGTGCTTTCTTGACTAATCATGTCTGTAAATCTGTCTCCCTCTCTCTTGGCTTCTTCACCTTCCTCTGGATCTATACATCTATAAGTTTCTTGGTCTCCTCTGCCCTTTCCCTGACTAGCTGTGAAGGCGGTAGGGTTTCTTTTTGTTCATGGACTTTCCTTCCTTGCTTTGTGGTGCTTTCCTGTTTTTCTACATACGCAATCTCTCTTTCAGCTCTGAGTCTTTACGATCTCTTAATCCTCTCTGACTCCCTATGTGAGAGGGCATCTTTTGGCTTGGCCTCTCGTGTTTTGCTTTCCACAGGTGTAAGCCCCTTCTCCAGAGGCTTCCTCCTTAAAGATTTCCCTGTGTGGGGGAGACTTTCTTCATCTCTCCCCCAACTTCACAGGAAGGGAGAATTTCTTTTTGGCTTGGGCCTTTCAGCTAGTCTTCCCTCTGGTTCCTACCGCTCTCTAAAATAAGCCTTATAATTGATCATTGACCCTTCTCAGAGTCTGTGTTTACAGTTCTTTGCTTACTCAAGTAAGGATGCAAAATCCTTCATTAGTAATATTGAGGAAGGCTGTGGAACAGTTATTGTTAGAGACCGAGACCGAAACTGCAGCTTGTGAAAATGACCATTACAGGAACACTGTGAATTTTTGCTCACTGGCCATACATCTGGAACGATAAGGCTCAGTAACTGTTACATGATAACCATCTATGACGAGAGAAGCCGTGAACTGTTACAGGAATTTACACAATACCTGATCCCCCCACCCTCTATCACCTTTTTGCTTCCTCCTTCTGCTATGCTTAAAAACTGATGTTTGAAGCTCAATAAACAGACCTTGACAACTCTTTGCTTGGTCTCGTTCCTTCTTTCTCACCCATCTTTACACAGGCCTGGTCCCCCTCGCGCTCTCCGAATAACTGAGTCCTGCTGGACGGGACAAGTGGCGCCCAACGTGTGGGGCTCGAGGTACGGACCATTCGCCGGACGGACCATACATTTCAGTGTCCCGGGACATCATCGCCGATCGCGGCTTCGATTTGAGAACGTCCTCACCGCTCATGAAGTGACGGATCTCTGGTGAGTAGCTTCATCCGTCACATCAAAGATGGGTCATTCTATTTCTAAAGAGGCACTCTTTATTAAGGATATTAAGGCCTCTCTCAGGGAAAGAGGAATTAGAGTATCAAAAAAGGAATTGTCACAGTTTTTCATGTTTATTTCTGATGTCTGTCCATGGATTGTTATTAATGGTCCTAGTATTCACCCGTATACTTGGGCAAAAGTAGGTCAAGAAGTTAACAAGTTGTTACATAAGGAGGGTCCTGACGCTGTCCCTCACCATGCTTTCACTTATTGGAATGTTATTAATAGCCTTCTGCATGGCCCTCATTCTACCAAAATTCTGTTGTCTGCAGAAGAATTTCTCAAACCTCTTTCTCGCGCTACTTCTGATATCTCCCTCAAAACCTCTCGCTCACTCTCCCTTCATAGAACTAAAATCTGCCACATTAGCTTCTGTCTCTGACCTCCGTAGGGCACTTCAGGATAAAAAACTTCAGCTGCAGCTTCTCCAGGAACTTGATTCTGTCACAAAAGAACTTGCTGCATTTTCTAATCCCTCCTCTGACAGCCTTAGGTGCAAAACAGAAGCAGACCCACACACCCGCAATACTGGCCTTCTTGCTTTTCCTGTTATGGTGCACTGAATTTAATGAAAACTGTTCTGACTTTGCTCACCATAATTTACAAAAGGCTGTGTTGGGGGAACATCCCTACGATTCCAACAAATGGCAAGCACGCTACCCCCCTGGACTTTTAGCCCAAATACAACAGGCAGGCCTCGCCACCTGGCAGCACCTCCCTCTTAAAGGGGCCGCCACCACCTCCCTGGCTAATATTAGACAGGGTCCAAAAGAGCCTTGCAGTGACTTTATTAGTAGACTTAATGAAACTGCTGAGCGCCTTTTTGGTGTTGGGGAAACCAACAGCCCCTTTATCAAACACCTGGCCTTTGAGAATGCTAATCCTGTTTGTCAGTCTATTCTCCGCTCTCACAAGCGGGAGACCATATCTGATTATATCAAGTTATGTGCAGGCGTAGGCTCCTCCCACGCCATGGGCTTAGCAATTGGAGCTGCTCTCCATTCTGATGGTCTCACTCAGGGTACGAAAACATGTTATAATTGTAAACAACCTGGACACTTCTCTCGTGAATGCACCGCTCCTAAACAGCTCTCTGCTTCTTTCACAAATGAATATGGTTCTTTGTAGCCCCAATAGTGTTGTCACTTCCCAAATGCTTAGTCAGGGTTTTATTCCAGGGAAAGGACTTGGAAAAAATTTACAAGGCATAACAGAGCCCATCTCTCCTCTCCAGAAACTCGATCGCTCTGGCCTTGGGTATGCCCATGAGTCTTCTTTTCCCTAGTGGCCGTTGCCATCCCTGCACCACATGCTGATAAAATTACTTGGAAAACCCAAAGCCCTGTATGGGTTAACCAATGGCCGCTTTCACATGAGAAAACAGAGGCTGCAATGTTGAAAGTGCAGGAACAACTTGCCGCTGGCCACATCGAGCCTTCTACCTCCCCCTGGAACTCCCCTACTTTTGTCATTCGGAAAAAATCTGGCAAATGGCACTTGCTACAGGACCTGAGAGCTGTTAATAAAGCCATGGTCCCCATGGGGGCACTCCAACCAGGACTTCCTTCCCCGGTGGCCATTCCCTATGGTTCCTTCAAAATAGTTATTGATCTAAAGGATTACTTTTTTACCATCCCTCTACACCCTGAGGATAGGCCCTGCTTTGCCTTCAGTGTCCCGCAAGTAAATTTTCGTGGCCCTATGCCTCGCTTTCAATGGAAGGTTTACCCCAAGGTATGGCTAACAGCCCCACCCTCTGTCAAAAGTTTGTGGCCATGGCCAGTGACCCCCTCAGGGAGACTTTTCCCTCTGTCTACATTCTTCATTACATGGATGGCATTCTTTTAGCTGCCTGTGACCAGAACCTGCTTTTCTCCTGCCTCCAGCACCTACTGTCCAATTTGCAATCATATGGGCCTCGTTGGCTCCCAGAACATCTAGTTCGTCAATGGACACCACCCTCACCCCTTAAAAATTCACCCTCTCCCAGGGAAGGCTCACCGCCCCCCTGAGGTTGTGTCCTTTCCTTTTCAGGACTATGGCTGCCCCTGCCTTCGTTGGCCTCTTGCTCCTGGCATCTGGATTGATCGCCACTGACCATCAACCCCTGAATTTCACCTGGATCGTGCTCAGTGAAGTCGGTGATATGAACTGGGCCCACGCTATGGTTTCTCAGACATCCCCTGGCCGACTTTGGAAGTGGACGTCTGCAAATTAGCACTAGGAGCTGATTGGGGAACACCTGATTCCTTCATCCCACAACTTAAAGCACTCGAGTTACAGGACTCTAGCACAGACCCGGGATGCAGCACTACTGTAAGGAGGGCTGCCCTTGCCTTGTCTAAAGAATTCTATGTCTGCCCTGGGAATCATCGAAACCGTGCTCTTGCTAGGACATGTGGGTTTGACTCGGACTTCTTTTGTAAAGCCTGGGGTTGTGAGACCACCGGTGACACCTATTGGAAAACATCCCCTAGGTGCCCCTCAGGATGCTCCTAAATTAGATTTCTCAGTCCTGGCCACAGAGCATCGTTCCTCCTGGTTTGGCAAATTGCTCAAACGATAAAACAAAACAGTGTTCTCAAATCTTTGGGTGTTTGGGGCATTCTCCTTGCTCAGTTATCTGGTTCATGGGTCCTTTCCTTCCTTTACTCCTTAAACTCGCATATATGATTCCCTCCTACAAAGGAGCTGCTTAGGCGCCAGACCTATGCATACTGACTCACCTCAGTGAGTACAGTATGGGCACCGACATGGGTGCGAGGCAAAGCACCGCAAGGGAAGGTCCCCAATCTGACCATTTCTGGATTCCCTGAGAGTAACACCTGATTTGCAAGGAGTTTGGTACCATAGTACATGTCATCACAATGTCGGCCCTGCCTCCCCTCCCCGAAAGGTACCAAGGGCCCAAATTGTGGGTGGTTCAAAGCCCACAGGAGGAATCAGGTCCCTGCTCCCCCAGTCGGTTATAAGCCCACCAGGGTATCCTGGTCCATCGGAATCAATAATACAAAAAAGGGGGAAATGTTAGAGACCGAGACCAAAACTGCAGCTTGTGAAAATGACCATTACAGGAACACTGTGAATTTTTGCTCACTGGCCATACATCTGGAACGATAAGGCTCAGTAACTGTTACATGATAACCATCTATGACGAGAGAAGCCGTGAACTGTTACGGGAACTTACACAATACCTGATCCCCCCACCCTCTATCACCTTTTTGCTTCCTCCTTCTGATATGCTTAAAAACTGATGTTTGAAGCTCAATAAACAGACCTTGACAACTCTTTGCTTGGTCTCGTTCCTTCTTTCTCACCCATCTTTACACAGGCCTGGTCCCCCTCGCGCTCCCCGAATAACTGAGTCCTGCTGGACGGGACAAGTTATGTGGTGGATCCTTGCTAGAGGAAGTGTGTCTCTGAGGGCAGGTTTTGAGTTTTTAGAGTCCATCTCTAGTTGGCATTCTCTCTCGTTGCTACTTCTTTACTGATATAACCATGTTACCTGCTCCTGCCATGATGAAACTTCTCCTCAGAACTGTGAGCCAATGTAAATCCTTTCCTTCCATAAGCTGTTCAGCAACGAGAAAGTAACTGATGTAGCCACAAAACTGACTAAATCATATCATACTGTTCCAGACCAAAAGTAGCCATGGTCCATGGCAGACAGTCACTCTGCTTTGCTCATATTGTTATTTTTCCCACTCTCTCCCTACTCGCATCCTTTGGTCCATTTAAGAGGTATCTCTTCATTTTATTAACTATATTAACTGCACACCACACACACACACACACACACACTTCATATCTATTCTTATGCTTGCTCCCCTCCTACATTGTTAATGTCTGAAATCTGTCTATGTTGCTATGTTGTTTCTGGCTAAGCCTTCCTCAGATCATTGCCACTGAACAGATGAAAAACCTAAGCTGTATGTGGCTGAGATGTGTCACAAGGTTTCTCAGGCAGGGTCTTCTAGATCCATGGATGAATGACACCCAGGCTTATGTATCTCCAGTGGCAGTAGTAATCCACATCTCCTTTGCTATCCACTCATTTTTCTATCACTATAATTTTAAAGATACAGAAATTTTATATCTGAGAGGGCCAATGACTGAAAGTAAAACTTAGACTCCACTTTTCTCTCGTTCTCATGTAAAACTGCTTGTGTGTAGCATGGACCTGTGCTCCTTAAACATACTGACTGCATTCAAGGTCTAATTTCCTGCCCTGGTTTTAGAATTCAGGCTTCTTTCTTTTTCTTCTTTCAACCAAGTGCAGAAACTGACTGCAAACCTCAAGTTTCGTGCCAGTTCTTAGCTTTGTGCAAATCTTTTCTGTTTGCCAGACTTGAATCCAGCTATTTGGAGTTGGCAACTCTGTTTACTTTCAAGGCTCCATTGTCAATAGATCAAGTAGAAACATTGATGACTCAATGGCACTGCAGGCAGCCTGCCCATCAGGGGCATCAACGTGATACATTTCTGTGTACAAGAAGATTTATCCCTGAAGGCTAAGCAAACAGGAATTCCTGGGTGTGAGCCAGAGTGAATATTAGTGTTGTCCACTCATACACTTGCCAGGTCAGTGAGGAATCCACACAAACATCTATCTTGGCTCAAATAGTCTTGTGGACCTTGTACCATTGGGGATAATAGGCACAGGCAAATAGCTACAGAACTGCAGCTGAGATCCTCCGTAGAAGGGTTTGAGTTTCAACAATTCTCCCCCTCTCAATAATTATTTACTGCTTCTCTGCTATGTGACAGACACTGTGTTAGAAATGGGAGCTGCTCAGGATGGAACACGGCTCCCCTGCACTCAGTGTGATCACATTCTAGTGAGGAAAATAAATAAATCAATGAAAGAAACAATGACAGTAGTGACCTGCCCCCTCCCCGTGATGGTGGTCTTAGTCTGACACGTGCAGAGCACAGAGCCGGTGATCAGGGCACATCTTTAAGTCCATGCTGAATGTCTTGACAAGCAGGTACAGACAGATCCTAGCTGTCTAGCTGCAACGGGACTGAGATTTACAGTGAAGCCACCTGTGTTAGCCACTGTTGAAATTAACTCCCAGGTGGTGTTAGAATACACATTAAAATATTCATTGCCTCAATTTTCTTACCTAAAAAAAAGAGTAACTTGAGTTACTCTTTTAGTAACTTAGCAAGCCACTCAAGATGACTCATCAGGGTCTATTACATAAACCTACCATTGCATTTATATATATTTCAGTGTGATTCTGACAGTCAGGCTTCCATGCGATATTCTCAGAGTATCTTTTTCTCTTGCTTCTATGCTCCTATACCCCCCCCAGTACCACTCTAATATCTCACTGTTGCTGTTCTCTTTATTATTTTTTAATCACTTACTAAATAAAGAAGGCGAAGTTTTGAAATTATGGCTATAATTCAAGTTTTTACTAGATAATTGCAAGATGTTCATCCTAGAAATTTGTTTTACAATGAAACTGTGTTTTAGAGACACAATATGCCTTTCACTCTTCATGTTTCATATATTTTGATTATTAACACTTTAATTCTGATTCTCAGCTTTCTCAGAACACAAGTTACCTCTTCTGGGAGGAAACAATTACATTCTATTCACTCTAAACCAAGGGCACAATCTATGGCGTGTTGATTACCCCAGGGGAGCTATTCACATCCTAATCTATTGAGAGGCACCTGGCTGCTATGCAGTATAGAAATGGGGCAACTGTCTGTGATTAGCTGGTCTAGTCATGCTTGTTTTATCAAAAATCTGCTACAAAACTGATGCAATGAGCATGATAGTGAAGGAATTGACTATGATGAGAGCTAAGATTTCTTCCTCTTTTAATGTCACTGACTAGGAATTTTATGTACCTAACAACAGTATCTTCTGGACAAGAAATAACAGGTACACCCATAAACTCACAGTGAATTTCACTACCTCCATAAGAATTGTACAATACTGAGCCCATTGACATTTTGACATAGATGAAGGAGGAGGGGAAAATAAAAAAATTTTAAAAAAAGAATGAGACATCAAAATAGAAGATGGATTACATGGAAGGAGGAACAGATTCACTGGGGTTAGAGTAGTGAGACAGGGACTAATGAGGGTCATGGAAGGGGTTTATGATCAAATTACACTGTGTTTCATGCATCAAATTCCCAATTAAAACTCTGAGAGAAAAAAAATACAGCTCATGGGCTGGAGAGATTGCTTAGTGGTTAAGGCTCTTGCCTGCAAAGCCAAAGGACCCAGGTTCAATTCCTCAGGACCCACATAAGCCAGATGCACAAGGTGGCATATGCATCTGGAGTTCATTTGCAGCAGCTAGAGGCCCTGGTGTGCCCATTCTTGCTCTCTCTCTCTCTCTCTCTCTCTGCTTCTTTCTCTCAATCTCAGATAAATTAATTAATTAAATTAAAAATACAGCTCATGACTCTCTTACGGATAAATTAAATCTGAGATATGGGGTCAAGATTGGGAGCTCTAAGAACTGATCATGAAATGCATGACTAAGCCCGAGCTTCATCTCAGCATGTAGGCTAGTGTAATTATATGTTTGGCCAAGTTCTGGTGTTACCAGCCAGATTTAAAAAAAAAAAAATGTCATTATGATAAAATCAGAGGTTTGGTTTGGTCTTGAGAACCATGAACGAAAGGAGGAGTCAGTGGCACTCGCGAAGGTATTGACAAACTGCTGCTGTGGTTGGATTCCTTCTTTCTCCTTAGATTGGCCTCACTGAGCGCAAACCTCTCCACTCCAAACCATGCTGTCTTTTCCTCTGTCTGGATCTTCCTTTAGAGGATTAGCTATAGTCGACATATTAAACAGATTCAGCATCTTATAAAGATTATATATATATATTTCCAATAAACCTGGTTTACTCCTATTAAGCCACTGTTTCCAAATTAGGAAGCACAAAATTCACATCTTCACAGACCACAAAACCTATAAGGAATCACCTGGATGCCACTAGTCCAAGTGTGGTCCTCTTCTTTGCTGTGGAGATTAAATGAGAACATTGATCTGTCATTCCCTATCACAAGATGACATTGATATACAATGGAACTCATAAAAATATAGGTGCTGGACATAAAGGTTTGTGTTAATATCATATACTCAAGTACCAGCTAGTTATTAGACATCTAACCACAGCCAAAGTGCTCAGGCCAAAGTTTCAGAAAGGATATTAGAAACTTCCTTGGCTGCTGGTTCTTTCTTCCTGTACCTTTCTGCATCGGGCTTTAGGCCAAAATTACTTTGCCCTGGGTTGTGTGTAATCTAGACTAGAGCAACCCAGAGTACGGAGGTGTCCTTCAAGGGGTGAAAGGTGGAGGCAAGGCCGCAAAATGGTTACACAGATCAGTATATTCTCTCTGTCATAACTATTACTGGCCGTTTTTTCCCTTTCAGTTCTTGTTTCTTCTCCACTACCCAGTTAAACTTGAAATTTAATACTATCCTTTCTAACTCTCATTCCTAAGGGTCCTACTTCAGTCCCATTACCAAACTACTGTTTTTTTCTTCCAGGGCTAAGAGTCTTTTCATCCACTGATATATATGATTATCTAGTCTCAGGTCTTAGACTGGCCCTTTTCCTTGCCTCTGGCCTCTTTGAAATCACCATTGTTTTTCATGAGCTGGTGAAGCCTTACTGCCTAAATGGCCAAAAACATAATCAGGAAAGATGGCATTTTGTGGACCAGGGTTTTCCAACGCTGTAGCATCTTAAAGAAACAACATCTATTTTTGTCATATTCCCTTAAGATCTGACAAGGGCTATCCCAGGCAACCAGCAACCTAAAAACAGTACAGTTATTACCCTGATTTTATGGGAGAAGAAACTGAAGTTTAGTCTCTCCCATAGCTGCAAAACTTAGATGTAGCAAGCATCCAAATGGAACTCTGAGTAACAGTGAGGGCTAAGCACATTATGTAAGTCTTGATCAGACATACCTCTTCTTGACATATTTAGACCTTTCCAATTGAGGTCCCAAGTGACCTCCCATGTACTTCTCTTGTCATTTGTCCTCACACAGCTAGATTCATTCCTTCCCTGAAAGTCTCCTGGATGGGAGGAACTGGCCTAAATATCATCATATGGTAGCCATGCCAACCTGGTTATCTTAATCCATTCTGGCTGTATGTAATGAAAATATCATAAACTGGGTAGATTATAAGAAACAGAAAATTCTGTCACACAGATCTGGAGTCTATGAGGTTCAAAGTCAGACAGTTTTAGTATCTAGTGAGCTCTCATCTCCCACAGTAACCTTACATGATAGGGAACTAAGGCAGCTTTTTTTTGGCGGGGGGACTTTTCCAGGTAGGGTCTCACACTAGCCCAGGCTGACCTGGAATTCACTATGTAGTCTCAGGGTAGCTTCAAACTCAAGGCAATCCTCCTACCTCTGCCTCCCAAATGCTGGGATTAAAGGCATGTGCCACCACACCCAGCCAGAGTTAAGGCAACTTTTCAAAGCTTCTTTCATAAGAGCATTTTCTGTTGACAATGGTTCTGTCCTCATTAAAAAAAAAACAAAAAACCTAGCCTCCTAAATGTTGTTTTATTGTAGGTTAGGATTTCAACATATGAATATAAAGGGTAGTCCCAAGAATTCAGTCTGTAGCAATAAATTTAATTGCTTCTTTGTTTCCTTATATTTTTATAAGTATTTCTTACTAGACTAGAGAAGGGAAAATGGGTTTCATTCCATAAACTGCTTCTGGTCATGTGTTTTGTCTGAGAAATGAAGAGGTAACTGCAATAACATCCAAGAAAGCCTCTATGCAAGAACAGTAGGTTAAATAAAGAGTACACCCAGCTATACTACTTCTGAACATGTATCCAAAGTACTCTGTATACTATCACAGAGATACTTGAACATCCAGGCTTTTTAATATTTTATTTATTGATTTGTGAGATAGAAAGAAAGAGAGAGAGAGAGAAAGCACATGCCAGGGCCTCTAGCCACCACAAATGAAGTCCAGATGCATGCATCACCTTGTGAATCTGGTTTTATGTTGTTACTGGGAAATCAGATCTGGGTCCTTTGGCTGTGCTGCCAAGCATCTTAACCACTAAGCCATCTCTCCAACCCAACATCCAGGTTTAAATTCTGCATTATTCACTATAACAAGGAAATGAAACAAGCCTAGATGCCCTTCAACAGATGAATGGAAAATAGGAGTGTGGTACATATACACCATGGGATTTTACTCAGTGGTAAAGAAAAATTACATTGTGGAATTTGCATGGAAATGGAAGGTGTTGGAAATTTTTATATTTAGCAAAGTATCCCAGATTCAGGAAGACAAACAGTACATGTTGTCTTATATGCATATGCTAGCTGCTAACCCTCTCTCTCTCTCTCTCTCTCTCTCTCTCTATATATATATATATGTGTGTGTGTGTGTGTGAGAGAGAGAGAGAGAGAGAGAGAGAGAGAGAATACTAGTCATGGAACTAGAAAGGCCATCACAAGAAGGGAAAAGGGGTGTTGAGGAAGGGGTGGAGGGCAATGAGACGCATGTGACATGAAGGCAGAAAGGAGGCTTCACAGAGGGGAGGAAGAGGTAGAGAGGAAAAGCAACAAAACAAATCATGTTTGAAAAAAACATAATGAGGACTGGAGAGATGGCTTAGCAGTTAAGGTGCTTGCCTGCAAGGCCTAAGGACCCTGGTTCAATTCCCAGTACCCATGTAACCTAGATGCACAAGGTGGCGGCACATGCATTTAGAGTACATTTGCAGCAGCTAGAGGCTCAGGCGTGCTTGCTCTCTCTCTCTCTCTCTCACTCTCGCTCTCTCTCTCGCTACCTTTCTCAAATAAATAAATAATTTTAAAAAGAAAAAGCACAAATGAGATAACCCTTACTTTTTTTATAGAGAATTTAATAGGTGTAGGCCCTCTTGTAGCCCACAATTGATGGTAGCTTGATATTGGAGAGTGGGCTTATGTTTGGATATGGTTCTGACTTGTTTCCCAGCTCCAGCTATGGGCCCCATACCACTGAGGGGATCAGTTAGCCAAATTGAGAGCAGTTGGTTCCCCACCATGGCTGTGTGCCACCACTGCACTTGTATGAAAACAATATTTTGTGGGCTTATTTAAATTTTTTTAAAAAGCGAAAGAGTGACCCCTGTGTCAAGCAGCACAAAGTTTCTAGTTGGTGATGCTGTTCCTTGAGTCTTTTGGCTGAGGCCACTCCCCTCTTTGTTCCTTGTTCCCCTCACTTGTTTTGCTTCCCAAGGGAATTTCTAGTTTTTCTTATGCACATTCTCTATTTAAAGAAACTCTAATCATCTTTATCTAGGTCCCTGAAGGTTTTCTAAATTTTCCATTCTCAGAATGCAAAAATATAAATCTTCTATTCTAAAACATCCTAAAGATTCTTTTGCTTGCAAATGACAGAAACCCAACTTAAATTAGTTTATATAAAAATGAATTCATATGATTATATAATGAGAAAGTCCCAGAAGGCTTAATCTGGCCAGATAAAACTGGATACAAGGCTTCAAATTGTCAACAACACTCTGTGTCTTCCCCTCTTGGCTCTTGCATATCCTGTAACTAGTTTTCACATACACTCCCTTTTCATGACAGCAAATAGGGTGACACAGCTAAGGATATCAGATTACACCCTCCATAACTGAATATCAGTGGTTTTAAAATGAGGAGGAAAGGGAACAGAACATCCACACTGCATGTGTTCTTGCCTTTTTTGTGTGTGCTGCCGTGCACTGCCTCACAGCTCTGCCAGCAAGAACATCCTCTTCAACCCAGGGCCTTCAGATACGTGAGAAAAGAAAATAGTTTCATTGAAACTTGCCACTTGTGGAATCATGTTTTTAATCACAGAAACAGGTGAATATGTGGGCCAATCTTTTTTTTTTTTTTCTAATTTACAATTTTTTTAAGTAGTTTTGTACTCAGTGGATATAGTCAAGTTGGTACCACTGTTAACCTCCTCCCTGACCACCCCCCTCTGCAGGGACCCTCCTCATTGGGTAACATGGGTCTTGTATTGTGGGGTTAGCCCTCAGTTATGAGTAGGAGGCAATGTCTCTGTGTATCATGACCGAACATGTGGCTCTGACATTCTTAACGCCCCCTCTTCCTCAAAGTTCCCTGAGCCATGTTGGGTTCATTTTAGGTCTGCTTCAGTGATGGGTTCTTGGGAGCCTCTGTGTCTCTGGATATCTAGTATGTGGGCCAGTCTTTATGTCCAAAAGGATCAAAGGTGCCAGGGTTTGGCCTATTGACAGTAACCTGAAAAAGCAGGATCATAGAAAGCCAGTCTTAAGCTTCTCTTCCAAGTGCCACATGTAGTGATACAGCACTGACCCCTTGAAGTCAGCCATACTGAGAGGGAGGGTTTCTGTTAGAACAAGAACATCTCCATCTCTGGACTCTGACTACCATTTCATTGTAACTGTTTCTCAAGAGTGACCCAGTCTACCCATCCCAATTATCATTTTCCTGGAATGTCCAAAACCACCTGATTGTCATTTTCATGAAGTAGTCCAAACCCTAAGGCAAGGTGGACGGCCCTGCAATCAAAGAATTCCAATGACTTCTACTGCTCCTTAAGTATTCCCTAGTCTGTAAGGGAAGTAACTTCTGACCTGCCTAGTCTGAACCTTACTCTAGCTTTCCACAAATAAACAAAGCCTGTCTCTTCTGTTTAGCAGATCCTTGCCTCTTGCTTCATTTACTATTTTTCGTAACAATTTCCACCACAGAGACCTTGTGGAAACAAGAGCTCTACACCCTTGTTCGAAGATTTGGGTTACCAGTATGTTCCTATGCTTATTTCAGAAAACAGTGTGTTTCATGAGGTATATCTTTGCTAGGATCATGTGGAACTGTAGAATCCCAAATAAAGAATCATCAAGGGAAGAACCAAAAGCAGTCACCAACTACCATAGTTAAAATGAATTTTTTTCTTAATCTTTGCTTTTATTTAGAAATGGGTAAATCATGCCCTTTGTGTAAATGAGAGTATAGATTTTCATGTCATTCAAAGCACACATGTCTCAGGGACCTGCTTTCACTTACCTTCAGGGAACAGAGAAAGGAGGGTGAGTTGAATCATTGCCATGGTGACAAAAGATCTAATAAACCAAAGATGAAAAATGTATTTTGAAGGCTGGAGAGATGGCAGTTAAGGTACTTGCCTGTAGAGCCTAACGACCTAGTTTTGATTCACCAGAACCCATATAAAGCCAGATGCACAAAGGGGCACAGGCATCTGGAGACCCTATGCAGCAGCTAGAGGCCTCGGTACACCCATTCTCATTCTCTCTGTCTTTGCAAATAAATAAATAAAATATTATAAAATGTATTTTGACTCATGGATACAGCAGTTTCAATCCAAGGGCTGCTGCATCCACTATTTTAGGGCCTGAAGCAATGCAGAGTCTCATGAGAGTGAGAGAATTTGGAAGAAAAAGAAAAAGAGAGAGAATAACATTTGGAAAAAAATAAAAAGAATAAATATAACATGCCACGCAAAGATTCAGGTTTCCCATAGTTTAATGGTTGTTCCCTCATGCACTATTTACAGGTGGGGCTCTTTGGAAATGAGTAGGTCATGAAGTCTCCCACCTAACCAATAGATTAATCCATTGATAAATTCCTAAGTGAATGGACTATTGGGAGTAGTAGAAACTGTGGGAAGTGCAAGCTGATTGGCTTGAAGAAGCAGGCTTGTATAAACCCAATCCTAAACTCTTCTCTCTCTCACTTCTAGCGATATGGTGTTGGTACCTGACTGGCTTGAAGAAACAGACTTGAATAAAACCAATCCTATGTCAATTGTCCTCAAGTAGATTGGGCCAAACTCTCTCTAGGAGTTTATACCACAATATTATAAATATGACTTCATTTGCTGTGTAAAAATAAGTATTGTTAGCATTCATGTAAAATATCATGTTTGTTGCAGACATCTCTAAATACAGAATATACAAAAACCTAGAAGTTATCTATGTTTTTTAAACAACTATTCATCAAACAGGAGGATTACCCCATAGTGCAGCAAAACACATTACTGAATGCTAAAATTAATTGATTCTAGATAAAGGAGACATATTGATTTACTAATTATGATGTACATGTCAACAAAGCAATGTCCATTCAGTAGACAAATGAATGGGAAAAATATCTCTCCAGTTTCATGAGAAAAAAGTATGATCATAGAAATTACAGCTGCACTAGCAATAAATCACAATAATTTGCAAATCATCCCAAACACCAAATGTGCCATGTAATTTTTCCAAAGAATTATAAACATCCTAACATAATTATTTTATTTTAAAATACATGAGTTTATATTCTATATACAAATAAGCATACATAAATCCACATGTATAAAATTAGCATTTACTCATTAATAATTACATCTTTTGAAGAGTAACTATAAGTATTGAGCTTGTATTGATCTCACAATTAAAATCAATTGTGTTAATTTTCAGAAACAACACAAATTGAAATTAGAGAATCCAAAAAAATTTTTTACCATTTTTATTGTCCAGAAAATGTGAATAAATATTGAGTGTAGGAAGAGCGTTAAACATAGTGAATGAATGAATCTGAGCTGTTGCTGCTCAACATTTCATTGACATCAATTCATTCAAGTCAAAAAATAGGTCATGGCTCATTAAGCATGCTTCCCATTCTAAGTACTAACCTTCTCCAATTTAACTTGTTAAATTCAAATCAAATGTTTACCTCATTTCTAATATGAGCAAGGTATCAATCAAAACACAAAGATAAATGAGGCATAGTCCCTTCCCTCAAGATACAAGTCATACTGCAAAAAGACAAATACTTCAACAGGTTTATTTCAACAAAGTTTATATACATACATACATACATATATACACATACATATATACTTACGCACATACACAGACACACACACACGGCTGCAAAGGAATCCATTGTATCAGTATCCAAATCAGAGAAATACCCAATTGCTGCCAATTGCTGGAAATATGTCCCCAATCAACTAAATATCCAAGTTTTACAGTATGCTGTATAATCCCTTGGTAAGATTTGCTCTTCAATCTATAATGGCCTTATTTAAAGGTTGTCTAAGAAAATGAATTCTATGAATTTTATTTGGAATTTGGGGGTGAACTTACAGCAGTCAGCATGAGTCAGTGCAGGGAAGAGCACAAGTCAACCAAAAGAAATCAGCTTTCTGATCAATGCTAAAGTCTACTTGGGACTGAGCAAAGTCCACCATAATCATCAATGACTATAAATCTAATTGACTGGAAATGCCTTGGAGATAGGACATGTCCTGTATTAATGTGTTTTAAGCATAATGGTCAATAAAGACGGGGATAGCCTCATCTGTTTAACAAACCCACCGGAGCTGCAAAACTCAATGTAACTAACCAAGAGATTAATAAGTCCCATCTAGCACATTAGTGAACACAGGCTAGGTTGAATTGCGATAACTTTAGCCCTTCAGTGCTGTAGCTTAACACAATAAAGATTTATTGCCTGCTAATGCAAAGTGTGATGCAAGTTGAAAGAAGAGGTCTCTAGTGAAGCTGTCCTGTCCAAAGTGACTCTATAACACATACAGTTTGGAACATGTTAGGCTGCCATGATAACATTCTTTTTCAAGGAAAGGAGATTGGCTGGGTTGAGCACCAATTTTACATGATTTCTCCCCAACATGGTAAATCATTTCACCTATATTTCACTGGCCAAAGAATTCACATAAAATTCGTTTGAATTCAAAGTTTCTGAGAAATATGCAGGAGTGTATGGCTGTTCAATAGACAGTAAGTATATATGCCAAATTGTCTATAATTCCATTGCTGAGCTATATAGCAGTTGCTATATTGTCATGATAGGAAGAAGAGAAATTCTTTAAAAATATTTTTGTTTATTTTTATTTATTTAAGAGTGACACAGAGAAAAAGAGGGAGAGAGAGAGAGAGAGAGACAATGGGGCATGCCAGGGCTTCTAGCCACTGCAAACAAACTCCATGTGCTTGCGCCCCCTTGTGCATCTGCCTAACATGGGTCCTGGGGAATAGAGCCTCAAACTGGAGTCCTTAGGCTTCACAGGCAAGTGCTTAACTGCTAAGCCATCTCTCCAGCCCAAGAAGAGAAACATTTTTTATACTATTTGAATCAACCTCTAAAAATAATTTTGAATTTTAAAATGAAACATTATCACCATAAATGAGGTTCAAAAAGAACTTAAAGTCACCAAAATATCATGTTATTTGGCCTGACACCTTAAGGTTGACTAGTAATAAAATTTCATCTTTCGAAACAATGGTAGTCTTTATACCAGAACATGTGTATGTGTGTGGGGGAGGGGGAGTATAAAGCTGGAGTTCATAGCACAAAAACAGCTTGTTGTTCTTGTTGTTTCAGTGTGCTACAGCATGGCAGATGTTTCTCAGCAACATGGAACTATTTCAGTTTTCATTGGTAGATGCTGAAACTTAATATTACCCATATTTCAGTCAATCGTAATCTTATGATTACACCATGATTGCACCATATGCACATACAAGAGAGATAAGTACATCAAACATGATTCTAAAGTGGAAATTGGAGTTACCATGTAAAAAAAGCCGTAGTGGGAAAGTTGAAATTGTGGTCTCTTAAGGTAACTGGGATTCACATTTCAATCCCCACTTACTAGCTATATGCTCTAAGACAATTTTTTTAAATCTTTTTTTTAAAAAAAAACATATTCTATTTATTTATTTGAGACACACACACACACACACACACACACACACACACTTTTTTAATCCTTTAAAGACTTAGTTTCCCTGTCTTTGCAATGCAAAGAGCAGTTTTACTCAACAAACACTACTTCTGTACCATGAGCGTTGTATGAGGTGCCAGAGATGCTGCAGGAAAGAGGAATGAGCATGCTCTGCTACACACTTATGAATGAAGAATTTGGTATATCACAAGTTAGCTCAGATGTTTGCAAACCTGTTTTAATATTAGAATCATGTGGGAAGAATTAAAAAGGGAGGGCTGGAGAGATGGCTTAGCGGTTAAACGCTTACCTGTGAAGCCTAAGGACCCGGGTTCTAGGCTCGATTCTCCAGGACCCACATTAGCCAGATGCACAAGGGGGCACACGCGTCTGGAGTTCATTTGCAGTGGCTGGAGGCCCTGGCGCACCCATTCTCTCTCTCTCTCTCTCTCTGCCTCTTTCTCTCTGTCTGTCACTCTCAAATAAATAAATAAAAATGAATTTTAAAAAAAGGGAGGGCTTCCTGGTGAAGGTGCTTGCTGCTTAAGCATGAAGAGCTAAGTTTGGATCTACTACATCTATGAAAAAGCTTGATGGCGAGGAGGGCAAAAGGGCAGAGATGATGTTGAAAGGAGGCTAAGGCGAGGGGAGAGTACAAGGATGGAAAGGCAATGGGAAAGAAGAGTAAGGAAAGAAAACAGCAAAAATTGTATTGGAAAAATGTCATAAGGAAACACAATTCTTTGTACGTTAATGAAAAAATTTAAAAAAAAAAACTTTAAAAGTAAAACAAAGGGCTGGAGAAATGACTTAGCAGTTCAGGCACTTATCTGCAAAGCTAAAGGACCCAGGCTCAATTTCCCATGACCCACATAAGTCAGATGCACAAGGCAGCACATGTGTCTGGAGTTCATTTGCAGCAGCTGAAGGCCCTGGTGTACCCCATTCCCATGCCTCTCTCTCTCAAAATAAATAAATAATAAAATATTTTTAACGTGAAACAAAGATATCCTTCTTTGTGTTGTATCTAATTCCAGAGGGATTTATCCCTTCAAATACTAAATAACGCTCAATATGCAACTTTATATAGGAAAAAGATAACAAAAAAGATGAGACTGCTTTCTCTACTTATGAAGCCATTTCATGGGGCTCCTACAAGGGGTGAAGCCATAGACTCTGGGCCAGTCTTTCCTTTCTCCACTCAGGCAGCAAACAGCATTACAAGCTCTCTTCTCAAAAGCCCTCAAGACCTAAAGACCTTGCCTTCATCCAGAGGACTAAAATATGTGAAGAAACAGCTAGCTACTGCCATTGATGGGGAACCCAGATGTGCAAAACAACCTGGCCCCACCTTCAGAATGCTGAAAGTTATGTCACATTATATTAGAAAAAGCAAAAGAGATACAAAGTATAATTTGGGTCAGAGAGAACAATCTCTATAGAAAGCAGACTTTGGGATGGAGAGATGGCTTAGCAGTTCAGGCATTTGCTTAGGAAGCCTAAGGACCTAGGTTCGATTCCCTGGTATCCATGTAAGCCAGAAGCACATGGTGGTGCATGCATCTGGGGTTTGTTTGCAGCAGCTGGAGGACCTGGAGCACCCATTCTCTCTCTTTCTTTCTCTCTCTCTGTCTCTCCTTTCCTCTCATAAATAAAAAAAAGGACAAAAGAAAGGAGACTTTGTTTCTTTATATCCTGAGTATCCCACCTGTGTTCTTCTATTTGTTAAGTTTTCTTTGTTCAAATCTCAAGAAACACTGTGGTTTCTTTCATTTATGGGATATTGGTATCATTTTGTAGTTCCATATGTCTCCTGTGTTCTATATCTATTATTCAACTTTGTTTATCTTTCATCACACTGATTTTAATGAAGTGTGGTTTCTGGTGACCTGATTGCATTTTCCAATGTATATGAAAGTCTGTGAGATCATTGCCGATGGACTACAAGATATAGATGCCCTGTGGTCATGAAGGAGTCACACTTTCTTGAACCGGGGAGGACTTTAATTAAACCACATAGAAAATGGCCATAGTATATAATACTAAGAGCTATGAATAAAAGAAATGAACACCTTTCTCACAACATTCCAATGTCTAGAAAGAAAGGAAAGAATTGTTGTATAACCGAAAGATGGAAAATAATTTTAACTCAGTGACCCCTGGCCCCAGCAAGGTAACATTGAGTTGGGGTAGGGACAAGGAAAATTACTGGGCAAAAGGAAACTGAATCTTATTTTTAGACACTAGAAATTAAGCTCATGCTTGTTTTGATGATTGGAAGGGGAATGAAGTAATAATGTACAGATCAATATAAAAGTCTCCAAGTAGACATGGGTTTCACAGAGCAAAGAACTTGTGCTATGAGTGGCATGTGTTGAGACCCTAGAGATGAAAATTTAAAGGAAATATTCAGGTGCCTGGCTTTGTTAAGGCAAACACAGAATTAAAACAGTAGAATTAGATATTAAAAATAAAAATAGCGTGGTGTGGGCCTGGTAGTGCACACCTTTAATCTCAGCACTTGGGAGGCTGCTGCAAAAATATTGTGTGTTCAAAGCCAGAGTGGGCTTCATAGAGAAGCCTTGTTTAATAAAAATGGGAACAAAATTTCCTTGTTATCCTATAGCAACATGCAGTTACTCTGAATAGAAGAGATTTGAAGGCATTTTTAAAAGTTGGCATTGAGTAGAGATAAGTTTTCTAAGACAACCTGAGATTCCTGCTGTTTATTGTACTTTGATGTTCAACAGATACTTATAAAATCTGGAGTGATTTCATTTTCTTTTATCACCTGGGGTATGATCAATAGAAGAATTATATAAAGAAAGCAGGATTTGGGCTCTGAGGTAGAGGTTAGGTTTTGAAAGGTGGAAAGAGGCCTATGAATGAAGATATTTCCTTGACTGTGAGGACACAGAGTGAAACTAACTCTTCTCTCAAAACTGATATTTTCATGACATTTATTGAAGAAATTCCTTTCCTATTCAATAAAATTCAATAAAAAAACTAAATGAAGAGACAACAGGAAAAACAGATATTTTAAAATAAATTCATATATGTCAATATCCCCAGTCTCCTCCCTCTCTTTCTCTCTTTATTTCTACTTCTCTCTGGAAATATTATATGTAGTTTGACTATAAAATGTTCCTGACAGTCTCATTCATTAGGCATTTAAACACTTTCCTCATATTACAGAGATACTTGCACATCAATGTTTATTACAGTACTATTCACAATAGTTAAGTTATGCAAGGACCCAGGTGTGCCACAACAGAGAAGCAGATAAAAAATATGAGACATTCATATGCTGGGATTTTTTTCCCCACCATTAAGAAGAACAAAGCCACGTCCTTTGTGGATAATAATTTTGGAGTTCTTTATCTAACTTCTCTTTCTGTTATGAATGATGAGAAAGTTGATCAATGATGTCACAGAGGGAGAAGTCTACCCAAACATCAGAAAGATTGAGTTGAAGAATGCCTGGAGATTTTTTAAAAAAATGTCTTTCCTGAATGTCCTGGGAATATACCACATCCTCTGGTCTGCTGCTGTGCAGAATGAATGAATGCTCCTTCAGCTGCCCCTTGTCCAATCCCAAAACACAAGACTATCAGATATAACTTTAAATAAGCATATATAGAATTGCCTTTCAAGGAGAGAGATGAGAGAGAGATAGGAACAGAGAGAATAAAAGAGAAATCTATGGGGTTAGTGCTGAAGCAAAATATTTTTTAGCAAACATGAAATATGTGTGGGAAATGATCACTCCCCCTTTCAAAGTAGTTGCACATTATACCAGTATATAAATTTATTCCAATAGAGTTGGCTCAACTTTTAAAGATAAAACTTGATTCTACTTTCATAAAACCACTTTCAGAATTCCCTACAGCACATTCTCTGACAATTTTTTGTCATTTGAAGATGGATTGAAATTTTGGAAACAGTCACTCTGCCTTAATGGAGGTTTTATTGACTCTGGAATTAAAGTATCCCGAGTGTGAATGTGCATTGAGCAGTTTACTGGAATAACAATCCAAATCAGGGGATTATCCCAGGATGGCTGCTGTCCCCACCCTAAGAGCATCTGAAAAACACATGGTTCAGAGATTCTACTTACATAATAAATTTGATCTATTATGGTTTTCCTGAAAAAAAGAAAGAAAGAAACAGAATAAATGACATGGTTGGTAAAACTGTACAAAACAATTTGGCACCTAAATGTAAGAGGTCTCTTCTCATCTGTAATTTACATCCATCTCTAGGGTAAGGCTGAAAGAAGAATTCCCAGTTATTGTCAAGATGGAAATTAACACAGATATGAGCATTAACAAGACACGAATGGGTATTAACCTCCAGCAGCATCTACTTTGAAAGCATTCTTAAATGTTAGAATACGTGTGCGTTCAAAAGCTGTGCTGTATAGGCACTTTGAGTTCCCTGATGTAGGTTCAGTGATAGATGATTCAGTACACAACTGCCTCTGAGGAACCGATCTGAGGACCTCTGCAAACAGGTACAACTTGGATGGCAAGATGTTACTTGAGCAGTAGATTTTCAGTCTGCAAGTACAGTTCTTCCCTCAGGCTAAAAGGATTTCTCTGCTTTTAGTCTCCTTCCAGGGACTCTCTCTCTCTTACACACACATCTATTTGAGCAGACTGCATCAACCAGTGGAGGAGAACTGAGGCCACACCACCGCAGTCACAGCACAGCCTCCCGTCTTTCTGTTTCTCTACGTGACCGAGACTGCTAATTTGTGACATGAGGTTGCTTCACAGTCAGTGAAACCATATCCCTAGGCCCCTCAGATGCCCCACTAGAAGGAGTTACAGAGATTAGGAGAGGGAATTTAAGATGTCATACACACACACACACACACACACACACACACACACTTTGGAGAATGCACAGGATGAGAATAAACCTGGCCAAAGTTTGAGTGCAGCTCCTCAGAGCAAGTAAATCAGACACTGAGGTCAGCTATCACCTCACTGATGGTGAGTTCCCAGCAGCACAATGAGATTGGCATCAGAGGTCAAAGACAAAGGATGGAACTGACTAGATTTGCTATAAATAACAAGACAGTGTTCATATGTAAAGTATAATCATTCAGTGTACAACGGATTCTCTCCAATCTAGTGTCTCTGGGGATTTTCTTTCTTTTTTTTTTTTTTCCACTTCTGAGAGTAAGAAACTGAAATATAGAGGCATTTGGAGACTTTTCCAGTTAAACTTAACCAAAAAACATTAGAGCTAAGACAGAAACCCAAAACTCTGGAGGCCAAACTGTTGGTCTATTTCCCTCCGGCAAGTACATCTGTTATCAGTGCTGTGACCCCGCAGCCCCAGCTGTCCCTGCGGATGCTTCCTAGTGATAATGAAAGTCCCTGGTGAAAACATATCCTCACTTCAGCATTCTGCAGGTCGTGTAAATTATCCCACTGAACTATTAAAATAGCAGATGAAGTAAATACGACTCTTACTTTCATATTAGAAATGAACAGAGAGGAGCTGGGCAGATGACTCAGTAGGTAAAGGTGCGTGCTTTCAAACCTACCTGCGCAAGTTCAGTTCCCCAGCACGCACGGCCATGGGAGGCAGAACCAGGAGAATCAGAAAGCTTGCCCGACCGCTAAACTGGGGCGTTCCAAGCGGTTATCTCTCACAGCAAAGACCCTGCCTCAAGCAATCCGGAAGGGGAGAACAGACACCCTCAGTTCTCCAGATGTGTGCCACAGCATGCACATGTGTGCACACACAGGTGTGCATGTGCACACACAAACACACATACATCATGCATACACACACAATTTTTAAGAAAGAAAGGTGAAAAGAAATAGAGTGAGGAGGTTAAGAATTTGTGCAAGGTCATAGGTCAAAGCTTCAACCCTGGTGTCTTTAATTCCAGGGTTCATGTACATAAATTTTGTGTTTCCGTAGTCCAGAGACACCCCCCAACTACCCTCCTGACTTGCACACACACAACACTTTAGTGTACCAGAGAGGATCTCCACGTATCCTTGTCCTCCCCTTTCGTTCCCGGCTTGTCATCGTCCACACTTGTGGGAACAGAGACAGACATTAAGAAGCAGGCATAGATATATGAACCTGAGATTTCCAGAGCCTCCTCACAAAAGGCAATCTTTTTTTTTTTTCACTTTCTCCATTGTGTAGCAAGTATTTTTTTTTTCTCATTTTATTTCACCATGTTGCTATATACCTGTCTGAGGGATCCATGGGTCTAATAAAATAGGCCCCAAACAATGCAGAAACCAAAGTCAGGCTAGAATGAAGTTGTAGGAAACGCACTGCCTGTGGCTTCAAGGGAGTCTTTGAGCTGTTTATCTTCTTGCTTAAGTTTAGCACTTACTCCTCTTCATGAGACTTGGGTCCCCATGGCTGCTCTAACCAGTCGTATTTTTTTCATCACAACACCAATGGGTCAAGATGTTTTCAGGACTCTGATGTCATAAGGAAACTCATTACATGGCTTCCCTGAGTATTTTTCTACTACTCCCTCCCTGCCTTCCCTTAGGAAAAAGGCCACATCTTTCAGTAAGTCTTAAAATAAACAGTCTTCCCTGTGTGGTCCCATGTATTTGGAGTCTAGGCTTTCCTAAGGGTCACTTAGGTTTGCAAAGAATCAGTCTAAAGTTACACCAAGAATAGAGAAACTTTGGAAGTCAGAGATTTTAGTTACCAAATTTGTCCCTGTAAGTATTTCACCCATTTCATTCAGGAAATACAGATGACACGTTTTCCCTTGCTCATCACTCTACTACAGGTTATATGACCTGCTCCCATTCTGTGTGTGTGTGTGTGTGTGTGTGTGTGAGAGAGAGAGAGAGAGAGAGAGAGAGATTGAGAGACAGAGAGAGATAACTAACTCCAGACCTACATGCCACTTTGTATATCTGGCTTTACACGGGTGGGGAATCAAACATGAGGTGGCAGGCTTTGTAAGCAAATGCCTTTAACTGCTGGACCATCTTTCCAAGTATCTTCGTGTCTCTACTGTCCATATAAGCACTTAGGAGCTGTTTGATTCAAAAGCACTGACTCTTCACTAGGGCCTGCAACATAACTGAAAGATAAAAGCCCGATTTCTCCACCTTCCTTGGGTGTCTGTTGTGTGTCTGTCTTTCTTTGAGAACACAGAGCTAAGTTCTTGCCTTTGGTCTTTCCTCTTAAATCATTTGTATCTCTGAAACAGCAAAACACAATAGGACTTTCCCACCACTGGTGAAGGCAATCATCCACGAGAGTAAGGCTGCAGCCTGGATGAGAACCTTCTTTCCTCCAGGAGTAAAGACTTCCCTGGACCACCCTCATAGGATCAGAGCTATAACAAAGGTTACAAGGACAACACTGAGACCAGGGCTGCTCCATGATCCTCTTCCCCAGCATTTCCTCTATTTAAACCTAAATTTCATGTCAGTACCCCAAATCCAGACTTAGGGTCTCACTGCCCCCTTGAACAGTTCTTCTTCCAAACGTGGCCCATCGAGTAACTGTCATCTCTCTGCTTTTTACTGCTATGAGTGTCTTTAGTTGGTATACTATGGATAGATGACAGAGCCTGGCTTATTTGGGGGCTGCTGGATAGATCACAGACTTTTACCCTAAGGCCTCAGATTACACCTTGAAATGATAGAGGGGGATCTCTCAGGTTCCTTGTAGCTTTCGTAAGCTTATCGGTTGCTCATGAAGTGGGCAATATTTGAGTGTAGTGACTGCATTATATGGGAACTATCTCAAGATGTTTCCTAGAGAGTCACATAAAATGTCTATCTACTCTAGACAGAGTGGTTACCAACTGATCAAAGGTAAGACTCCACACCCAAGTCCAGGTTCGTGATAGGATTATTGGGATTACTGACAGGATATGAGTGACTCTCGGCAGCACACCACCAGGACATTTCTACCTCCAGCATCCTCCATTCACCTTGAAGCTAGCAGTCCTATTGAAGACTCCCTCAACCTCAGTCAATAACCTACTTCCTGTATACCTCAGCACCAACACAGAGACTCTGATTTATTTCATACCAGGAGGAAGTAGCTCCACCACAGCACATAAATTTATTTATAGGGTATGGCTGGAAACTGTAGACAGGCTTAAGAAGCATGCTAAAGTGATGAGAACACAGGTTTCAGAGCCACAGTATCTTCCCTTCTCCTACTCCATCTTATCAGATTCCTCCTTTGTGAACTTGAGAAGCCACTGTGGGATGATAAAAGGTGAATTTCAAGTATTGAATTCTCCCTGGAATGTTGTTTGATTTCTTCTCCTCCTCATTTCCCCACTATCATCTCAGTTCAGGCTCTTATCAGTCTATTTCTATGTTCATTTAACACAGGAGGTACAAAGCTAATGTTCTTGCCTTAATTCCTATCATTGTCCCCATTCATCCTGATATGCTATGTGACTCATCTTCTAACTTCTAACTCAAACAAACAGCTAAAGCTCTCCCCCAACTCCATTTCTTACAACTCTGGCTCCTTTTGTACCCTTTTCATCACCATCAGAGCTCCCTCCCCTCCGTCGTACAACTTCTATTAAAATTTCAGGGCTGGAGAGATGGATTAGCAGTTAAGTGCTTGCCTGCGAGCGTAAGGACCCCAGTTCCAGGCTCGATTCCCCAGGACCCATGTTAGTCAGACGCACAAGGGGCTCATGCATCTGGAGTTCGTTTGCAGTGGCTGGAGGCCCTGGGGCATCCATTTTCTCCCTCCATCCCTTTCTCTCTCTCTTTATCTCTCTCCTCCCTCTTTCTCTCTCTGTTGCTCTCAAATAAATAAACAAAAATAAAAATAAATTCAGTGACTTCTCCCATCTCCTTCTCTTATTTGCTAAGTATCTATACCTTTGCTTCATTTTTAGGACTATTTAGACAATTTCAAAATGTATCCATCTCTTATTTTGTCAGTCCTATAACTAAAATAAATATTTGTTAACTGATCATGTGCTAAATGTGTGTGTCTAAATTAGTTTTTCCTCAAAACATTGTCGGCAATGCCAAACTCCCTCCTCTACTTTCTGTTGTACTGCATTTATATAAAATGCATCACTGACAACCCAGTAATTAATTTTTATGTTACTAGTGGGTGAAGAGAGCAGTTTAGGAGCACTGATTTGTACTGAGAGACAAACGTGCAACGCCCTGCTGCTCAAAGCCTGTTCTGTGAACTAACAGAGCCGGCATCACCCAGGAACTCGTCAGAAAGGCAGAATCTCAAGCTCAGCCCCAGAGCTATGAAATCAGAGTCCAAACCAAACACGTTCGCTGTTTTGTGTTCACACGTTGTCTGAGGTGTGTGAATCACTGGTGAAAGCACCATATTACAAACATGAGGAGTTGGAGTTGGGGGGAAGGCTCAGTGGTCAACAGTGCTTGTTTGCAATCCCACTCACTTGAACAAGTCCTCCTTATCACCCTGGGAAGCTAGTGGCAACATGGCATGTGCATCTGTAAGTAATGCCAGTGCACTCATGGCATTGTTAAACAGAGCCAGGAGATCCTGAAGCTCACAAGCACAGCTTCGAAAGAGACCCTCAGTCAATAGATATTGGGAACAGTTGAGAAACATCCAGAAGGTTGTCCTCTGATCTCCCCATATATACCATGGCAAACACATGCCTATACACACAAATCCTCCACATATATATGTATATACAATAAAACAATACAAAATAGAAATAAGTATATGGGAAATGAAGATGGGATGTTTAGGGGTGGGAGACCAGGGAAAAATCATAGGGTTAGTTTTGAGCCAGTCAGTGGACTGGGGCATGCCACACATTGAGCACACCCATCTCTTAAGAGAGTACTGTAAGTAAGATATTATCATTCTCATAGTCAAAGAAAAGGGGACTAAGGCTGAGTGAAGTTAAGAGTTTTAGCCTGGGCTACATGAGTAGTAAAGGCAGAGGCGCTGCCTAGGAAAATATTTGAAAACATTTATCCAAGAAACAGCTTATGTCTAAAACATACAAAGAGACTTAAACTCAGCAATTCAAAAAATAAAATAAAATAAGGATAGCACAGTTAAAAATTGGCAAAAGTGTCAGACATGGTGATACACACCTTTAATCCCAGCACTTGTGAGGCAGAGGTAGGCTGATATTCATGAGTTCGAGGCCAGCCTAAGACTACATAGTGAATTCCAGTTCAGAATCAGCTAGCAGGAGACCCTACCTCAAAAAAACAAAAAAAGGTGGTGCAACAAATAATCCCATATAACACTTAAACTCATGCTTCAACAGAAAAGGCATATGGATATCAAATAAACAATGAAAAGATGCCCAACTTGGTGCCTCAGGGGACTGCAAGTGTAAACAGATGACCTACTTCCACATAGTTATTAGAATGGCTAAAAGCCAGAATGAAACAATAGCAAATATGGACAAGATGATGGGAGACAACAAACTCGCTACAGCAGTAGGAAATGCTGTAGCCATATTGGAAGATCCAGTCTCATCAAACTAAGCCTAATTGTACCAGCAATCCAGCAATCATGCCCCTATATGTTTGCCCAAGTGAGTTAAAAACTTACTTTCACACTTAAAATGTGTGTCCACAAATGCTTACACCAACTTTGTTCATATGTTCACAATCTTAGAAGCAGCCAATAGTGCTTTAGCAGACAGAATAAATAGATTGTAATAGTCCAATGGTATGTTCTTCAGTGATAATAAATGGGCTATCAAGCCATGAAAAAGTATGAAAGAAACATAAATGCAAATTGCTATGTTATAGATAACACTGAAGGCCAGGCATGGTGGCACACACCTTTAATCCCAGCACTTGGGAGGAAGAGATAGGAGAATCACTGTGAGTTTGAGGCCAGCCTGCGACTACAAAGTGCCACATTAGCCTGTGCTAGAATAAGACCCTACCTTGGTGGGGGAAAAGATAACACTGAAAATGACTTACAAGATAATTTTAACTACATGACATTCTGGAAAGGGTGAAACCATAGAGATGGCAAAATGATCTCAGTTGCCAAGAGTTTGGAGCCAAGAGAGTAGGGCCAGTACATGGGTCACAGAGTCTGCTTAGGGAAGGGGATATTCTGCGTGATGCTGTAAAGGTCAGCACATCACATTATGTATTTGGTGAAGCCTAGAGAGCTGTTGGATATAGAAAGGTAACACTAATATGAACTATAGACTTTAGTTAATAATTTCACACCCAAACTAGAGAGATGGCTGGGAGGCTTCCTGTGTGAGCATGGCATGAGGGACTCTGGGGGACTGGCACTGCCCAAGTGCAAATCTCCAGATCCCACAAAAAACAGCTGAGTGTGGCCACACATACCTGTAACCCCATCCCCACAGGGGAACAGAGACCCAAGAATTGATGGGCTCCAAAAGGCTCTGGAAACAGTTAAAACAAAGAGAGATTCTTGCTCACAAAGACTAGATGGAAGAGTGATGGAGCTACATATCCAATGTCCTGCTCCAGCTACCACAGGAGAGCAAATAGGTGACCCGTAGGCACATACATGTGCATGTACCAGCATCCTCCCCCACACAAACACATGCACTCACACATGCAAGTGAGAAATAAAAATAAATAAATTTACATTCACATTGGTTTGTCAGTTTTATCAAGCGGACCACACTCATCCCAAAAAGTACTAACTATATGCAACACTGTATTGGGGACAGGAGAGAAATATATGGGATTATCTTAATTTTCTGCTGTACATTTTTTTTTCTATAAACCTACAGATACTTTTAAGAAAATTAAATCTTTTTGAAAGGTCAGATGTGGGAGGTGGGGCATAATTGAAGAAAGGAAGTCATGGACATGTATCCTGGAAACACATGCATCGTACCCACCCCTTCCTCTCCCTCTCTCTCTTCTATCTATCTCTGTCTCTCTCTCTCTATCTCTCTCTCTTCCTAGCCATCATACAGTGAGCAGCTCTGTTGCACCGCAGGTTCCTGCCTCACCACACCCTGAAGCAACTGAGCCAAGCGAACATGGATGCAGGTCACGGAAACTGTCATACATCAGTTGACAGACTTGAAAGCAGTTTTTACGACTATATGCTGAAAGCACGGTTAATGACAGATAAAATATACTTTGAGGTAAAAGGATGCTGCTGAGGCTATAGAAAAGTGTCATACTAAGAAATTCCAGGCAGGCCTTATTTTTAGTGAAGGATGGAAGAATGGGCACTTTGGAAAGATGAAGAGACATTGAGCATGCTTTTCTGTGAGAGTCTCTGCTTGTACTAGGAACAGATGGTTCTAGAGACGATGGGGATGGTCATTATAGCTATGTGTAGAAATTACATGAACATCTCATGAGTTATAGGACACAACCAAATTGTTCAAATTTAATGGTAGAGTCTGTGGCCATCCGTGGGATAAAAATAACCATACCTTATTTCCAGAAGGAACTGAACCCTATTGGTTCCTATTGCAATTTACTCATGATCCAAGCTGCAGATCGCAGTGCTGGGAAGTGCATTCACTGGCTACCGAAAAGTCAGTGGTGGGTTTTCCGAGGTTAAAAATGTGTGTTCTCCCACTCCTACATATGATGATGTCTGGCAGATAATCTATCTTGGCAGAAATTAGGAGAAAGGTAGCCTCTATTTTATGTGCAGTAAATGAGAGTCACAGGCCCAAATGAAAAAAAAAAAAAAAAAAAGAGGCTCTACATGACCTCATGAACATTAATAATATCCTGAAAGAATAATCTGCTGGGGCAGCCTACCATCAAGATAGAAATGCAGGAGGCCTATCTGGGGTCACCTTATAAGGAGGTCCTGGGGGCGTCAACTGACAGCCCCTAGTAGGAAACATCTAGGAACAGAGATGATTTCAGGCAATAAAGCTGACCCGCTTCTTCCCGATCAGTGTGACATCTAAAAGGGGAAAGTGGAGAAAAACTCTGCAGACCTAACTGAGGGCCCTAGCCAGACTAGACAGCTCTCCCTTAGCCCAAACTATTTCCTTTGTTTTACAACTTATAAACCCCCCCAGATAAGATTCCCATTTTAAAGAACTTGTCTGCTACAGAGTGCATTTTATCTTTGCTTCTTTTACTTTTCAATAAGCAGCTTGTTCAGATCCCCTCTGCTGATGGAGAATGCCTTTGTTCTTTCTCTTTCTTCAGTAAAACTGCTTGTCTTTTGTCTGATTTTATAATTCTTTGCTTGTAAGCCAAGGAACTCAGCCCAAGATATATAAAAAAAAGTTAACATCATGTAACATTAAAATAATTGTATCTACTGTCTTTTAAAAAATTATGGAGGACTTTTAATATATGAACTTGCTGTATCCCCATCTCTTTTTGTACCCTCGCTGTACCTGGTTTTCTTCATTGATGACAGCTTACCTTTAGATCACTTGGTGTTTAGCAGAGACTGGAGGCTCATCCTCTGCTGATGTTACAGTTAGTTACATCACGAACTCTGCTGTTTGATGAACACAGTTCCAGAAGGACCAGCCTTATCTGTGTTATGTTCACAGGGACCCAAACAGAAGTTGTGTGGAAAGGTAGTACTTGACAACAACCTATTAATTCATTATGCAAGGGCGAATGGCTTCCCTACAAGACTTGTCAAAGTGTGTGTGTACAAATTATATATATAAATTTTCGAGGCAAGTCCAAGAGACTGGCCTTTTTCTTCTCTCTCTCTCTCTCTCTTTCTTTCTTTCTTTCTTTTTTGAGTCAGAACAAGAGCTAGAGTGAGAGTGAGAGAGAATTTCCATACCAGGGCCTCCAGCCACTATAACCAAACTCCAGATGCATGTGCTACCTTGTGCTCATGTGCAACATTGCACATGCGTCACCTTGTGTGCCTGCCTTATGTGGGATCTGGGGAGTTGAACATGGTTCCTTGAGCTTCACAGGAAAGCACCATAACTGGTCAGCCATCTCTCCAGCCCTTGAAATTATCTTTTAAATCAGAGCCAAAGATGTTCAGATACATGATAGTGATCTGATGTTCTGTGATTATTAGTGAGATGGTCACATGCAAAATAATGTCTGTTATTTCTGTATGGTTTGATCAAGCTAGGAACACATAGAACCTTATAGGAATTAGAAATGGCTTTAACAACCAAATATTACATAGTACATATATATATTTCTCTTCATTAATAATGAAATAAATTAAGACAAACTTAAACAGAAAATCATAGGTAGTAAGGATAGAACAAGAATCCGGGTCTATCTGATGAGCATCTGTCCTTCAGGAAGATAAGAAAAGAACATTTGAACTTCAGGGAGATGAAAGTTAAGTTTTCTCCTGGGTGGGTGATTGCGGGGAAGTGAGAGCAACTCTGTCTTTCTCTGAAAGTTTCTGCCTTTTAGAAAAGAAATTTCCTCTGAAGCAATAGTGATGTAAATAGTAAGTGAGCAGCTCTGAAATAAATCTCAACAAGAAATAAAGAATCAATTCTACAAATCCTTCCAGAAACAGAAGTGGAACACACACTAACTCATCCGATAAGGATGCCATCTCCCCAACCTCAAAGTCGCAGGCATTAAGAGACAAAGAAATCTCAACGAGGAACCCGGCGACGGTAGGGAGTGAGTATGACCTTTCCCTCTTCCCCTCCACATGCTCCTACACTGCTCAGAATGACTCATGGGTGTCGACCTCCACCAACATAAATCCAGTCACCAACAAAAAGGCCAGGAGTTACAGCAATCGTGACAGCACCAAGAAAACCTACTAGTCCTCAATGGGTGAGGGCAAAGGATTGATATGAATGTCACAAGCCTCTTGTGCCTACAGACCAAGGTCACCATCGCTAAAGCACAGGCCTCACCTCCAACCAGCTGGAAAGAGAGTTCCTTAGTGTTTTCTCCAGTGGAGACATTGTGTTCATGGAATGATGAGGCCGTGTCTGCGGCTGAACTTCCTGAGCCCCATCAGTTATACTAGCCACTTGCTTCTTCTTGTAGAGGTCGGCATTGTTCTTCAGAATGCTTTTAATGCCAATAGACTATGAGAAAGTAAAGTGGAGGAAAAAATTAGAATTATTGTTCCCCGCTCAATTTGGTAATTTCTAAAGAACTCTTAATACAATATGAAACATTTTAGATGTCAAGAGATGTTCACTGTTCAGTGCTGCTGCTCAGAGCAGTCTTCAGGTCCTTCTGAAATTCCATTGCTGGACCTCACGGTTTTGATTTACTGGCAGAGTATTCCTTGTTCCAAATGCATGGGGCCAGAAAAGTTTCAGACCTTAGACTTTTCTAAATAGATCTTGGAATATTTTCACATATATAGTAAGGTATCTATAGTAGGGGTAACAAGTGGAAAACAAAATTTATGTTTCACATGAAACATATGCATCTTATATAAATACCCTAACAATAATTTTATACAACATTTTTGTTGTGTCTGTTTAGACTGTGACCCATTACAAGGGGCCAAGTATTGAATTTTGCATGTGGGCAATCAATATCACCACCAAAATAGTTTCAGATTGTCCACCAGTGGGGATTTCTGACTTTGATTTGGTGACACTGTGCATGTATTTGTCTTTTATTTTCTATTTTGCTTATTTCCACTTGGCACATTAATTTTTTTAAATATTTTATCTATTTGAGAGAGTGATATAAGAGAGAGAGAGAGAGAGAGAGAGAGAATGGGCATACCAGGGCCATTAGCTACTGCAAACAAAACTCTGGGCATACCCACCACCATGTGTATCTGGCACATTAATTTTTGAGCACATGTCAGACAAAGTGTTCAGCTTTCCCACCTTCTGCCACCATACAAGGCCTTTCCCAGCCATGATGACCTGGGTCACAGACCCCGGTGGGCCTATGTTCCAAGCCCTCCAGCTGCGGAACCTGGATCTCTACACCTGGGACATAGTAGAACAACTAACTTGGCTCCTTGCCTTCTATCACTGGACATGTGTCTCCCAGAGCCCCATCTCTGAGGCTCACCAAGACCCATCCGACGCCAGTGATGACTGAAGATATTCTTGAATATGAGATTTGTCTTTCTTTTATTTTTTTTTCCAGTCAACAAGCTCACAGCACACCATAACCCTGGGTGAATGTGCTGGCTATTGTCACCTAGAACACCTTCCTAGCCATGTGAACAAGCGACACATGCTTGAGGTTTGCATGGCCCCTCACCATGCAGCCCCTTCTACCACAAACAACCAATAACTACTTCAGTGGGTGAGACCAGGATAGATCATTTGCTTGGGACACCCTGTGAGCCAGCTGTGTGTGTCTGCTCTCTGTAGCAGGGAGTGGTTACACGAAGGCAATGACACAATAGTGCCCTCTAGTGGCCACCAAACTGTGTCCCAGACACTGATTGAATTCAAAACCCTTTTGTTTTCTTTCTTTCTTTCTTTCTTTCTTTCTTTTTCCTACTTATGTACCTTTGCATTACTTTTAATAACAAGCATTAGGAATGGAGAGATAGCTTAGCAATTAGGCCTCTTGCCTGTGAGTCCTAAGGCCTCAGGTTTGATTCCCCAATACCCACATAAGTCAGATGCACAAGGTGGCATCTATGTGTCTGGAGTTCCTTTGCAGTGGCTAAAGGACCTGGGGCACCCATTTTTTTTCTCTCTCTCTCTCTCCCTCTCTTTCTCTTTATCCTTCTCTCCCTCCCTTACTCTCAAATAGATATTGTAAAAGATATTAATAACAGGTATTAGCTATACCAAGTAAACGGACTTAATGTATTTCAATCATGAATATAATTGTTCTTCTCTCTCCCTTTCCCCCTCCTATATCCCTAAAAGACCTTCTTTTACCTTATTCTCTTTTCCTCCTTTCATTGCACACTTTTGATATGTGATTCCTTTTTTTGTGACACTGTCTTATTTTGCTTAACATAATACTCTCAGGTTTTATTAATTTTTTTGAAAGAACAGAATTATTTCTTTATGAGTGAATGAAATTACTTGCATATCTATGCCACATTTTAAAAATCAATTTATCCTATTAGTGGCACCAAGGCATAAGATGGCTAGTTTGAATAAAGCAGTAGTGGATGAGTATGCACATATCTCTATGTAAACTGATACTGTTACTTTCGGTATATTCCCACAAGTGCTATTTCTGAATCATGTGGAATTTTACTTTTTTATTTATTTATGTTAGGAAACTTCAAGCTTGTGATTTCCATAGTGATTGGAGCAATTTGCATTCCCACAAGCAATGAACAAGAGCCCCCTCCACTCAGTAGCCAATATTTCTTGTTTGTTTCCCTGATGATAGACATTCTGCTGGCATGACAGTGGATCTCATGGCTATTTTGATTTACATTTCACCAATGGCTGAAGATGCTGTGCACTCTTCATGTATTTGTTTATCACTTATAGTAGTACTTCTTCATCTGAAAAGTCTCTGTCCTATCTTCTGGTATTTAGTATTTTGAGTTCTTTATGGATTGTGAATATGATCCACTACCTGAGGAGATGCTTGCAAAGATGAGCTAACAAGTCTGTTGGCTGACTCTCTGTCAGTTCTTCAGTTTGTGTAGGACTTTACAATTTAATACAACCCCCTTTGCTCTCGCTCTTCAGTCCTGAGATGTTCTAATCTTATTCAGAAATCACTGCATTTCCTCTGCGTTTGCAAGCAATTTGAAAATGTCAAGACATGCACTAAGAACTTTGATCCAAGTCATTGCCCACGCCTAAACCTTAATGTGTCTCCTCGGTTTTACTCTAGCAGCTTCAAGTCTTTCACTAAGGTCTTTGATCCATTTTTTTTCATTGATTTATAATACAGGGCGATAGATAGGGACTTCGTTTGTCTTCTACATGCGGTAGTACACCATGGGTAAAGAGGCTACTTTTTGCAATGTGTGCAATGTGTATTTTTTAATATTTCGTTTATTTATTTATTTATTTATTTATGAGAGACAAAGAGGTGACAAGAGAGAGAACAGGCATGACAGGGCCTCTAGCCACTGAAAATGAACTCCAAATGCATACACCACCTTGGACATCTGGCTTATGTGGGTGCTGAGGAATTGAATCTGGGGTCCCTAGGCTTCACAGGCAAGCGTCTTAATGGCTAAGCCATCTCTCCAGCCCTCAATGTATATTTTTGACATCTATACCAAGAATCAGATGTCTACAGTTGTTTGTGCCTATTTCTGGATATTCTATTCTATTCCATTACACTGTGGGTCTATTTTTGTGCCTAGAGGTGCTGGTTTTGTTACCATGGTTCTGTTGTATAGTTTGGAGTCAAGTATGGTATTACCTCTAGCTTTGTTCTTGTTGCTCTAGGTTGCTTTGGTTATTGAGTCTTTTGTATTTCTGTATGAATTTTTAGAACATTTTTCTAATTCTGTGAAGAATATCATTGGAATTTTTTTGGAAATTGCATTTAATTTATGGATCAGTTTAGGTAGTGCAGCAACTTGACAACTAATTCAACCAATCTGATAACATGGCCATACTTCCCATTTCCATTTCTAATGTCATCAAAACTTTGTTTCTTAGGTGCTTCATATTTCTCATTATAAAGGCCTATAACAATTTTTGTTACATTTATGTCTTTTTTCTTTCTATTTTGGCTATTGAGAATGGGAACTGGATTTTTTGTTGTTGTTGTTGTTGGTTTATTTTTTTTTTTACTTAATTTTGACTATGTCTGCTATTGGTGTTAAAAAAAAAACTATTCAATTTTTTTACGTGTTCATTTTGTATTCTGTTACTTTGCTAAAATTGCCAAAAGATTTAAATCTTTTGGTGGAGTCCTTCAGGTCTTTTAAATATAGGATCATATAATCTGCAAACAAGAATGAGATAAAATAGAAAATGTCTCCTCCTGGTTTATCTGATGAAAACAAGGTATAAATAATCTGATACCTGAGGCCTGGGCACCTAGTCAAGGACAAGTGTTCCCTTAAGGGGCCAAATATTGTGCCTTTTAGAGCTCATAAGGTCTTTGCTTCCTATGGAAAGGCCCCTGGCATGCTTTTATTCTAATAGCCTTGTCGAGATAAAATTTACATACCATAAATTTCACCTAGTTGCATACACAAGTCAGTGTTTCCAGTATAATTGAAAGGTTCTATAACAATCACCATAGCCTCTTTTAAAACAAGTTCCATCACCCAAAAGGTAATTTCCTACCCAAATGTTATGCCTTTCCATTTCTATCCCCAGGCCTCAACTATCTATTTCCCTGTAAAGGCTCGCCTCTTCCAGATGTTTCACATTAATGGAATCATAGCAACCATGGTCTTCCATGTCTGATATTGTTCACTTAGCATAATGCACCAAAATTTTACATGTCTGGCCGCACACATCATTCCTTCATTGCTTTTAGTAGTCAGACAGTGTTCCCTCCTATGTCCACAACTGTGCATCTTGTTCGTCTACCAATTTCCTAATGTTCTTTTGAATAACAATATCTATGAGCTGAGGCCTCAGTAGAGTCACCATCCATGAATTTTACGTTGATTCTGAAAAGTTTGAAACCTAGAATTGGAGAAAACTGCACATGTTAATACCATCATTTTGTATATCACAGTGACACGTGGGGTAAAGCTTTCCACATCCACCCTTACCAGAGGCTGGATGTCATTACCTCCTACCGTATCCTTGTTATCTGCAAGGCCTGTCAGTCAGGAGTGTGCGACTTTGAATAAACCTGATCTAGGGCTGGAGAGATGACATAGCAGTTAAGGCACTTGTCTGCAAAACCAAAAGGCCCAGGTTCAATTTCACAGTACTCACATAAAGCCAGATGCAAATACGTAAGGCATGCATCTGCAGTATGTTTGCAAAGGCTAGAGACCCTGGTGTGCCTATTCTCTCTCTCTCTCTCTCTCTCTCTATATATATATATATATATATATATATATGCATATATATGTCATATTAAAAAACAGATCTAATCTCTAGGCTTATGTTTCATCTGGACACTTCTTGATGGCTCCTTAGCATCACTCCCAGCCCCACACTAACAACCAAGTACTTGAGATTTCTATGCGGAATTCCTGTAGTGTATCTAGGCATGCACTCAGAGTTTCACCTGAACAGAATAAGGAAAGAGCAGCATTTCTTAGGAATACTCACTAGTCAGTCTAGGATTCCCCACATTTTCTAACATGCATGTGTGTGGGGTGTGTATGTGTGTGTATCTATTCTTCACATTCTTGTTTAAACTTTCTAGCAGGTTGAAACCTAATAGAGTCAACCCTCAGGAGATGGATAGTTTTATATATTCCCTAGAAACATCCATGGTATTCAAATGTATAAAGACTTACTTCTATCTCAGGTATCTTATGCTGGTACATTATGATAAAGCCCTACCTTACAAGCTTAAGGCATGCCTCTTTCTCAGTGCTATACTCTTATCTGAAAGCAGATCCAAATTTTCTTGATACAGAATATCCATCCTAATTCTTATTACTATGGGTACCTAATTATATTGACAACTTAGCTCCTGACATTGAAATTATGGGTCATGGTGAAGAAAATTGCAATACATTCAAAAGATAGATAAAATAGAACTGGCCATCATGATTTTACTAATAGTATATATTATAAAGACTTTGAGGGTTAAATGAGCTAGCACATCACTATACACTTTGAGAAAATATTGACTGAACATTTCAGAACTCAATTGTGGCTCTTTCCTGCCAAAATATTGAACATCTGTACATATTTTCTACTTTTTTAATGCTTTTTCTAATGTCAAATAAGGAAAGTGGGCTGCAAGAAAGAATGTTTGAGTGATTAATGTTTCAGTTTTTCTATTTCTCAAGGATTGTTTCAAAACAGAAAGTGGTCCCTCCAAACCAAAGTCATAGGCAGCACCTATATTCCTCATGGAACTGGCTGAGGCTCCATGCTAGCTCTTTTAATGTGATGCTCGCCACTTATCTAATAGTTCCATTGCCAGTTGCTTTCACTGAAAGCAAGAAGGAAAATATCTGTCTCTGTCATTGTTGTCAGAAATGATGAGAGGAAAGACTGATAGGTACAGTTTGTGGACAGAAAGACAGGGATTTCAGTCAGCAGGTTTTATTCTGAAGTCAAACAAGACTAGGATAGATGACATTGCTTAGAGATTTGCTATATCTCAATGAACAACACAGGTCCTATCATAGGAACGAAGGAAAGGCAGCCCAAGTGGTTCAAAGTTTTCTTACAAGGGCAATAGCTATGATGAAGTGCCAAATAGCAATCAGAAGAGAGTCCCAAGGAGCAAATTCCCTTCCGTCAACACTGCTGAACCAGAGCAGTAGCTCTCTGCAATGTTGAGAGCTGATGAATGGCCAAGGTGGCTGCAGGGTTGTAGAACTTCTCAAAGCCGTGTCTTTTTTTTTTTTTTTTTTTTGAGGAACATTTTCTCCAATTTTTTTTTAATTGAAAGATATAATTATGTGCATTTAACATGTATAACATATCTTGCAGTACACTGTATAATGGTTATTTCTAGCTTATTGACAAATGCATTACCTCACAGACTTGCCATTTTTTTGTTGAATGTTTTTGGTTGTTGTTTGACTTATTTATTAGTATTATTACTAATAATAACATATTTTATATGAATACATCATGTGTTGATGCCCTTTTATCCCTCATACCTGCCCCCCTTCTGCTGGGACCCTCCTCATTTGGTGTTGCAGGTATTCCCTATGGGGTTGTGGGTTCTATGTTGTGGGAGCAGTAGTCAGCATTTGGGGGAGGGAGGGAATGCCTCTGGACAGTAGCTCTCAACTTGTGGCTCTTAGTATCTTTCTTCCCCCTCTTCCATTAAATTCCCTTAGCCATTGTGGGTGAATTTTAAGTCTACTTCAGTGATGAGCTCTTAGGAGCCTCTGGATCTCTGCTTTGGTAAGTGTGAGTATCCTCAGGGTCTTTCTCCTTCACCCTGGCACTGATTACCAGGTTCACCATGGAAGCAGCTCTTGCTTGTCTCTCCAATTTTTATGGTTTCAGCTGTGGCTGTGGTTTATCTCCGTGGTCTCTCTTCCTTCTGAAATACAAATGATTCTCCAATGGAGAGTAAATTCAGCATAGTTTAAATGGGGTAAGCATTATTAATTTAGGGAGAATTTGATGTATGTAACCTCTCTTTTACACAAAGGCTAGTGGGAGTTTGACACTGAAGAGCATAATATTTGTCTCCATAGGATTCTGATCTGCTTCCTAGCTCCAGATATGAGTTCCTTTACATTGAGCAGATCTCTTAGCCAATCAGGAAGCTATTGGTTACCCACTAAGGCTGTGTGCCGCTATTGCACTGATGTGTAGGTCCTGTCAAAGTGTTTGTTTCTGAGTAGCTTAGACCTCTGATTGCTCAGATCATTGTTGGTCACTTTCTCTCAGTAGCTCATGTAGCACTTTCCAGCAATAGACAGGCTAACTGCCTGGGGACGGGCTCTGTTCCAGATTCCAGCCAGTCTCTCTGTGTTCTGTGTTAGCGGTATATGGTGCCTTCAGCAACAGTCTTCCCTTTTTCCTCAGGCAGGTAATCAGGTGCTTTGACAGAAACCTGTCTTGTGTGGGTATCTCATAAGTCTCTCCCATCAACATCTCATTGTGAATAGCAACCAATTTCTGGTATTGTGAGTTACAGGCCAGAGACAAAAAAAAAAAAAAAAAAAAAATTAAAGCTTAGTCTTCCAGTCACCCTCTCCAGGGCACTTCTTTTCAAGTACTCCCCCCTTACTCCTTTTGAGGGTTCTATCTTTTAGTCTATCTCCAAAAATAAAGGTTTCTATGGTACCAGTTAAATTTGGATTTAGTTTTGTGTTTGTTGTTCCCCTCCCTCATCTTCCCCTCCCCCAGAGCCCCTCAGTGCTTATTGTCTGGGCCTTGAGTAGCCTATCAGGTATGTCAGCAACTCAAGCTAGTCCAGGTTAAGAACCACAGATAAGTAAGACCATGTGGCATTTTTCTTTCTGTGATTGTGTGAATTTGCTGAGTATGATCTGTTCCAAACCTGTCCATTTTTCCACAAACCCCATCGTATCATTTTTTCTTACCACAAGTTAATTATCCATGCACCCAATGTTGGGCACCTGTGTTGGTTCCAGTTCTTAGCTATAATGAATTGAGAATTTATAAACAGGTTTGAGCAAGTATCTCTGTAGTGAAGCATGGAGCATTTAGGCTAAATGCCCAGTAAAGGAAAAGCTGGGTCTGTTGGTAGTTCTATATTCATCCTTTTCAAGAATCGCCATATTGATTTTCACAGTGGTTGTACAAGTTTACATTCCCACAAACAGTGGATGAAGGTTCCTCTTTCCCTACATCCTTTCCAATATTTGTCACTGTTAGATTTTTTTAATGATTGCTGTCCTTCCTGGAGTAAGGGGGAATCTCATAGTTGTTTTAATTTGCATTTCTGTAATGGTTAAGGATGTTGAACATTTTCTTATGTGTGTGTTAGCCATTTGTATTTCTTCCTCTGCAAATTCCCTATTCAGTTCTCTGCCCATTTTTGGAGTGGGTTGTTTGATTTTTTTTTTGTTGTTTAGTTTTTTGAGTTCTTTGTAGATTGTAGATATTAGAATTCTGTCAGTTGTATAGCTGGGGAATAATTTCTCCTATTCAGTGAGTGATCTATTGGCTCTGCTTACAGTACGTTTGTCTGTGCATAAGGTTTTTAGCTTCATGAGATAGCATTGGTTGAGTGGTTGTTTAATTTCTTGGGCAATTTGGGTTTTGTTTAGGAAGGCTTTCCCCACTCCTATATTGTAGAGTTCCTCCTATTTTTTTCTTGCAGTGGGAGAAGAGTTTTATTTCATTTTCATGTGATGTATTGGGGTCTTAAATCCATTTGGACTTGATTTTTGTTTATGGTGAGATAAGTGGGTCTAGTTTCATTTAACTACATTTGGCTATCCAATTTGTACCAGTACCATTTGTTGAAGATGCTATCTTTTCCCCAGTCTATGTTATTGGCAACTTTGTCAAAGATAAAGTAGCTTTAGTTACTTGACCTAAGGTCCAAGTCTTCAATTCTGTTCCATTAGTCTGAATTTCTGTTTTTATGCCAGTACCATGCTGGGTTTTTGTTTGTTTGTTTGTTTTTGTTTTTTGTATTTTTACTATGGATTTGTAGATTGGGTATGGTGATACCTCTGCAAGTGTTTCTTTTGCTGAGGATATATTTGGAATATCTAAGGTCTGCTCCCATTCCATATGAGTTTTGAGATTATTTGTCCTATCTCTGTGAAGAATAATGCTGGACCTTTTATTGACATTGCATTAGATCTGTACATTGCTTTTAGATAATTGCCATTTTCACAACATTATTTCCACCTATCCAGGAGCATGGGAGGTCTTTGCATCTTCTCAAGTCCTCATCGATTTCTTTCTTGAGTGTTTTGTTTTGTTTTATTTTTACAAAGTGACTTAGGCATCTGCAATGGTGACTTCAACCTCCTCTCCTGGCTCAATGCTAAATGAAATAATCTGCTTCACAATCTCAGAGGGACTGTGTAAATCAATGAGTCACTTGTGGATTCTCATCTGGAAACCATCCTATGTCTTGGAACCTTCACCACAAGGTATTTTCCCTGTAGTTATTCTCAGTGTCTTGGAGGGCATGCGAACTTGCCCTTACACTTTGAGGTGTTTGTCCTTGGTTCCTATGATCAAGTCAGTACTCCCCTTCTCCAGGGCCTTCATGATGCGGCTGGTGAGGGTGATTTGGTTTCTGTGGATGGCCGCCTCCAGTTCCACAGGTGTGTTTCTGGTATCCTAAAAGGCCATTGGCTGCAGCGTGGCTTCCTGACCAAGTTATTCCTTGGCAAGAGCAAACATCACAGTGGTGAGTCAGGAGAAGGAGTGGACAGAAGCTCTGCTTCACCCACAGTCCAGTCTCAGAAAGGCTTATTTTTTTTTTTAAATGTTTTCATTACATAGGTCTTTCACATCTTTGTTAGTTATTCCAAGACATTTATTTATTTGTTTATTTTTGTGGCTATTGAAACTGGAACAGCCTCACTGATTTCTTTCTCTGTATATTTTGTACTTTGCAGATATGAAAGGCTTCTGCTATTTGTGCATTGATTTTGTATCCTGCCACTTACTGAAGGAATTAATCATCTTTAGAAGTTTTGAGATGAAGCCGGGCGTGGTGGCGCACGCCTTTAATCCCAGCACTCGGGAGGCAGAGGTAGGAGGATCGCCGTGAGTTCCAGGCCACCCTGAGACTCCATAGTGAATTCCAGGTCAGCCTGGGCTAGAGTGAGACCCTACCTCAAAAAACCAAAAAAAAAAAAGAAAGAAAGAAGAAGTTTTGAGATGGAGACTTTCAGGTCACTTATGTATAGGATCATGTCATTTGCAAATAGGACTAACTTGACTTTTTTCTTTCCAAATTGTATCCCTTTTATATTTTTCTCCTGTCTTATTACATGGGCTAGGACTTCTAGTACTATGTTGATGAGCTGTGGTGAGAGTGGATACACCATCTTGTTCCTAATAACAATGGAAACTACTTGATTCTTTCCCCATTAAATAATATTTGGGCTTTATGTGCTTTATATATAACCTTTATTGTGTTAAGATATAAAGCCTCCATGGCTATTCTCTCCAGTGTTTTAATCAAAAATTGGCGTGGTATTTTGTCAAAGACCTTTCTGCATCAATTGAGATGATCATGTGGTTCTTGTGATTAATTTTATTTATGTGGTGTATTACATTGACTGAGTTCCATATGTTGAATCAGCCCTGCGTCCCTGGGATGAAGCCTACCTGATCAAGATGTATAATGCTTTTGATATGTTGCAGAATTTGGGTTGTGAGGATTTTGTTCAGGATCTTTGCATCTAAATTCATCATGGATATAGGCCTATAGTTTTCTTTTATTGTTGTATCTCAGTCTGGTTTGGTATTAGGGTGATGCTAGCTTCATAAAAGGAGATGGGGAGGATTCCCTGCTCCCAGATTATGTGGAACAGTTTGAGAAACATTGGATTCAGTTTTTCAATAAAGGTTTGAAAGAATGCAGCTGAGAAGCTATACCGTCCTGGACTTTTATTTTTTTAATTTCTTTTTTATTAGTTATGTACACAGTGTATATACAGCCATGTTGGTTCCATCACTAGGTTCCTCCTTGTCCTTCCCCCTCCTAAGGCACCCTCCTCATTGGGGAATGTTGGTCATGCATTGTGGGGGTAGCCATCAGTTATGGGGAAAAGGAAATATCTCTGTGCATAATGTCCCAACTTGTGACTCAGAAAGTCTTTCTGCCTCCTTATCTGTGAATTTCCCTGAGGTATTCCTGGCTTTTCTTTTGAGGGAAGTTTTTATTACCTTTTCAATCTCAGTGGATGTGATAGGTTTGTTTAGGAGATTAATTTGCTCTGAGATTAGTTTTCCTAGGTGGTATCTATCTAGGAATTAATCCATTTCTTCCAGATTATCCACTTTTGTGGAGTAAAAGTTTTGGAAGTATGTCCTGATGATCCTTCCAGTTTCATTGATATCTATTGTGACATCTCCTTTGTCATTTCTGATTTTGTTAATTTGAGACCTCTCTCTCTCTCTCTCTCTCTCTCTCTCTCTCTCTCTCTTTGCTTCTTCAAATTGGCCAGAGGTTGATCGATCTTGTTTATTTTTTCGACAAACCATTTTTTCATTTCATCAAATTTTTAAATTGTTTTCTTATTTTCCAATTCATTAATTGCTGCTCTGATCTTGATTATTTCTTTCCATCTGGAGCTCTTAGGGTTGGATTCTTCTTGTTTTTCCATTGCCTTTAGGTAGACAGTTAGGTTACTAACTTGGGATCTCTCTCTCTTTGTTATGAAGACATTTACTGCTGTGAATATTCTACTTCAGACTGCCTTCATTGTGTCTCATAAGTTTTGGTAGGTTGTGTTTTCACTATAATTCAATTCTAGAAATTTTATGATTTCTTATTTTATTTCTTTCATGATGCATTCATTGTTCAAAAGTGTGTTGTTCTGTCTACAGGAGCTAGGAGAGTTCCTGATGTGTCCCTTGTTATTAATTTATACCTTTAAAATAATATAATGTGATATGATGCAGGTAGTTATTTCAATTTTCCTGAATTTATGGAGGCATGATTTATGCCCTAGTATATGATGTAGTTTGTAGGAGGTTCTATGGGGTGCTGAGAAAAATGATCTGTACTCTTAAATTGTTTGATGGATGAGTTACGTCCATCAATGCTTATGGTTATAAGTGTGAAGTTTGATTTACTCATTGCCATGATGGGGTACTTTGTGGAGCTTGGTGCTTTCTTATGTTTTGTACTTTTTTGAATCTCTAGCTCTGGTTATTGTGATCTTCTTTTTGTTGGCTCTTGAGATTGGTTGTTTGACTTTTCTGTGTGAAGTATTCCCTGAAGTATACCTTTTAGATTTGGATTTGTGTTCATGTAATCATAGAGTTGCCTTTTTTCATAGAAAATTTTTCTTTCACAACCTCCAATGAGGGGCGCTTTCACTGGGTACCGTAATTTGGGTTGGAAGCCACAGATTTTAGACTTTGAAGTGTTCCATTCCAGACACTTCTGGATTTCAGGGTTTCTATTGAGAAATCCGAGGTAATTCTGATGGAATTGCATTTGTATATAGTGAGTTGTTTCTCTCTTGCTGCTTTTAGTATTATCTCTTTGTTTTCATTGTTAAGAGTTTTAACTATGTTGTGCCTCAGGGAGTTTCTTCTTTGTTCCTGCCTGATGTTCTATGAGCTCCTTGTATATGGATGGGTCTCTCTTTTGAGAAATTGGGAAATTTTTCTTCAATAATTTTGTTGAATATGTTCTCTATACCTCTGGCCTGGGATAGTTCTATTTGAAGCAGAGTACAGACTCAATTTCTTAATGGAGGGAACTGTCAGGATCCTTTCTTGTAGCTTTCTGAAATGTAGAGTGCATTATTGTTATCTATTGATACTGTGCTATTGCACACAAGAACTTATCACTCTTGGCAAGTACAACTTAGTCCCATAGATCCACCTCTTTCCAACCTTCTCATCTCTCATGTCTTTCCAGCCTCCAGTAGCCACCATCCTACCATCAACTTCATGAGATCAACATTTTACCTTCCACAGATGAGTGAAGCCACCAAACACTTTCTTTCCTTGCAGGGCTTATTTCATTTCACGTAATGATCTCTAGTTCCATCCATATTGCTGCAAATAGGATTTCATTTATTTTTGGCTAAACAGTTATATGTGTGTGTGTGTGTGTGTGTGTGTGTGTGTACAACATTTTCTTTGTCCAGTAATCAACTGATGAAGAATTAGACAGTATCCATTTCCTTGCTATTTTTAATAGTGCAATAATGAGCATGGCAATGAAAAGAATAAGATTCTTTGTGGACAATATAATACAATAGATATTTCCCAAAAGAAGACATATGATGGCGAATAGGTATATGAAAATATGATCATATTACTGATCAACTGATGGAAGCCATAACAAGACATCACTTAACCCCAGTAAGAATGGCTATTATCAAAAACTCTGAAGATGGCAAGACTCATAATATTAATCCCCATGTGGTCACTCATGTGAATCTGTGTCCATGAAGTATGGTATTAAGATTTTAGAGTAGGCTTTGTTTAGTAAAGCCAAGCAAAAAATCCAGAGACCATCCTGATGGCTTAGCCAGGTTATGTTTTCAGTGGAAAAATGATCTTTCTAATAACAAAACTTGATTTATCAAAAAAAGAATAACAATACCTTAAAGACAGCCAGTCCCTTTTCCTTTGATATGCAACAAATAAGCCCTGTTTTCCAGGTGCTTCTGTACCTGGTGTTCAAACTTTAACCCACTGCACAGGTGAAAATGGCTTCCAGGGACATGTGAAGGTTCTGGCACCAACAATCAACCAAGTTCCATGTGTCCCACAAGTGCACTGATTTTTATTCCAGCAGAGCAAATTGCTGAAGTGTTTAATAAAAGAACCAAGTATTTTGTAGGATCTCAGGCTGAATGCAGGGGATACTGCTCTTTGTATGTACTAGAATTCAATCTTTCAGTTCAATATGAGAAATGATGGTTCCTTTCACCACTTAATTGCTCATATTTCCCAATTTTGAAGTTTTTTTAATAGGTTTATTGGCCATAACTATCCTGAAAAATTTTAAATTGAAGCCAATTTATCTATTGCAGCTTTAAATTTCCCCTGATTTAAGAAAAATTATGGTTCTCTCAATATATTTCTCAAGTTCTTTTTCCTATTCTCTGTTAAAGATCTTTTCATAGTTTATCTTTTGTTTAATAAATTAGAACTGTTTCATTTTAAATCTTTCAAGGCTACATAAAACCAACATTTATTTCCTTGTTCTGAGAATTTTTCTCAAATAATCATTCTTTGTTTGCATTTTGATAAGTATGTGGGTGATGCTTCAGGGATCCTGGTAGTAAAGCCAATGAAAAGCAAATCAAAAGTGGTGAATCTATCAGAAATCAATACTTTGATGTATAGAACTCTAGCAGAACCCTGAACCACATTAAGAAATACTGCAAAGGATATACATATTTTGGGTATTTTGATGGAGCTAACCTAGGAGGGAAAGAGCAAAAATGTTTGAGGAAAGGAAGATAAATACTATTTATACAACAATTGCATAGAATTCCTCCATTTCTTGAGTTTCCTGATAAATTTCAAAGATCTAAATATACTCTTAGGGAGGCAATAACATGAAGCAGATGTTTTGGATTAACAGTGTGCAGAAACATTTTCTTGCAGAAGGTAAATTCAAGACTATCTATTCACTATTTACAAAGAATCCTGTATGAAAAACATACTGATTAATGGCTCAGAGATCAAAGCACTCAGAAAGTGTTGTCTATTTTTTTTTCTGTAAGCAGAGTCATTATAGCTAAGAAAATTTAGCCATGTGTATTTCTTTAATACCAAATATTAGCTGGAGCTATGAAAGCATAGGGAAAAGATAAGAGTGACTTCTTACTATAGGGAAAGAAAGCAAATGTTCAGGGTAGGCTCAAAAATGAAAGTTTAATTATCAGACATTTTCTTAAACTTAATTTTCTTTGCCTTTGCCTCAGTGTTCAAGTTTTCTATGAGAGAGAAGATTTATGGGCATCTTATTTTAATTAGCAATCTGGAGGTAAATGTTCTGTGGAAAGTTGAGTGTGTGTCTTCACTTCACAAGGATGCAAAGAGAACACATTGTGAAATGAGTCACACAAGCTTATCAATGCCATATATTATATGTTCAATTGTTTTATGTCAAATGCCTAAAAGTAGCCAGATACAAGTTAAACATTAACATAATATAACTCAGGCTTCATGGACTTTACCTTGTGCATATTCTTCCCAAGGCCTAGGGTGAGGGGACCAAGGAATGACATGGTAATATGCTTTTTAAATTGTGTTAAGCAAGATAGGTTTGCTATAAACCTTCAGATTAATTCCTCTCTGTCATACTTTCCCATACCTCAGTTGATAGTGACATAGTCATGAGACATTTTGAATCTGTTTAGAGGAAAATTCACCTGGGGATATATTTACTTTGCATGTGGTGAGATATGGTGATATAGTTTAGCATTATTTGTTTGCATAGTTACATCCCAGTCATTGTCAGTATAGGAATAGCTTCCAGAGATACTCGTACGCCCACTGTGAAGATACACTATGCATGATTTGAATATACAGGAGCAGAGCTGGTACCCAATCTGAAGTTATTCCTCAGACCTCACTACTGGCAGCATGTGAGGATTGCAAGAAAAGCATGTTTTCATTTTATGGAGCCAAAAGTTACTATCTAGAAATTCTGTCCAAACAGTACATGTATACAATTGTAAGTGGAAAAAATCTGCTTCTTAGTGATGCCAGTTCGAAACAGACTTTGCCTGACCATAGGAGACATCAGAGCTCATACCTTCAAGGACAGTGCATAAAATAGAGCTCATCATAGTTCTGATGTTTATAGGGAGCAGAACTGCAACAGAAATAGAAAACAGGGAGTGCACATGTGTGGGAGTTTGCATGCTTTATGACTATAACCAGGCATAACATTCTAAAAATTACTTTTTCATGTTCATAACAAAATAAAGAGTAAGTTATTTGTCCAAGGTCAATTCCCAATGCCACACAAAGAAGTAAAAAACAAACTGGAGTAGAAAAACAACTGTTCATAATCATATAGATCAAATAGACTCTTTTCATATTGAGTAAAATATAGCAAAATTCTAAAAGTAATGAACAAGATTGTTATACTGAAGATACAAGTAATGAATATGTACATGAGGCCAAAAGTTATAAAAAGAAGGTAAATGTTTATGGTTGAATGCTACAAGACATAACCAGCAACAAAGGTGGAGAGGGTGTGTCTAAAAAGAAGGTAGAAAAGATTAACCTTAAAACCACAAACCTGGCAGGTAACTTCCAGGCCCAGAATTGGGTTGACCCCACAGTGAGCTGTTGGCCAGGAAGACGGATAAGGTCCCAAAAACCTACTGCCAAAATATTTGATGACCTGCTAGAGCTAAAAAGGTATGACCCTATTGCTGAAGACACAATAGGCTGTAGTCACAGGACATTAGAATATCATGCTAGAACCTAAAGGGATACTAGGAATAGGAGGAGGTTATCAGAGTACAAAGGGTAAAATGGAAAAAAAATATATATATACACATATATACATTATATACATATATAAACTTGTCAAAACTAAAATAAATGTGAAAAGGGAAGTACATCCTTGTGCATTAGTGGCTCACAGCCTCTGCCCATAACCAACTATTCTCTCATTGTCATGAGGCCTGCTCAGTGGGAAAGAACTCATATCTGGTACTGGAAACCAAACCAGAAGCCCATGGTCAGGAAACTCTGACTTAACAGAGAAGCCCCCACTGCCCTCTGGAGATGAAGAGTGGGTTTGCACACCAAAAAGTCACTCAAATATCTTTGCATATCCCCAGGCTGCTCTCACTCTTGGTTGGAGAATCTGTTTTGTTTTGCAGAGGAGAACCAATATCCACTGATAGAACAAAAAGATAGCCAATTGCCCACCACAAAACATACTACCTCTACCACATTTGCCAAAGCACAGAAGAAATTGCAGATGAAGCAGAGATAGGAATACTTCTCTTACTGTTAGACAGACAGACACCTTCACAATAATGGTGACAGACATGGTGATCAATTAAAACCCATTAAAGCAGAAATCCAGAGGCTAAAGAGAGCTCAACACAAAATCACACTGTCAACAAGCCTGCTATGGCTCAGAGAACATTTGGAAGAAGGGACAAAAAGAATGAAAGTTTATCGTGGACATATGATGGTGAATGAAACCATTGTATCATACTATAGACCATGTGGTATTCCTTTTTTACTGTGTATGTTTCTCTGCACGTATATAGGGAGGGACATGATGTATTTATATAGGCACAATAGTACCTCAGTGTATGCATGGAGGTCAGAGGACACCTCATAGTGCTTGTCCCCTCCTTCCACCTGCTTGAGATATGGTCTCCCTTGTCATTGTGTTTTTACTTCTTCACTTCATGTACACCCATCTAGTTAATCCACAAACTTCCAGATTCTCCTGGCTCCACCTCACATTGCCATAGGAATGCTGGAATTAAAAATGTCTGTGCCACTTGACATCTCATGTGGTTACTGGAGAGTTGAACTTGGGAAAGCAGGCTTGCAAGCAAGTGAATTTATCCACTGAGTCGTCTCCTCAGACTTTGTGGCTTCAGTGATGCCTCTCAGCTTTATTTATTTATTTATTTATTATTTATTTATTTATTTGCTTTTCCAAGGTAAGGTCTCACTCTAGTCTAGGCTGACCTCGAATTCACTATGTAGTCTCTGGGTGGCCTCAAACTCATGGCAATCCTCCTACCTCTGCCTCCCAAGTGCTAGCATTAAAGGCATGTGCCACCACGCCTGGCTCAACTTTATAATTTTGATATGTTAGTATATTTCTACCTTCAAATAGGTATTTACTCTCATAGAAACAATGTCACTCATAAGTCTATATATATATTGTTATGGATAGATTAGAAACTGAGTAAGCTCCAGTAAGTGGGTATCTCTACAGTTCAATCTATCTCTGTGGTAATTTCTTCTAAACCACAGCCTCTTCTAGAATGGATTGCCTTAGTGATGGGGCAGTTATTTTCCTTTGTAGAGAGCATGAACAGTAGGATTTGGTCAATAAATATTAGAATGACTAGATCAAGAAAAATCCATTACTATTATATAATCCAGTCATTATGAAAACAATAAAAATTATGAAATATTCCCAATGGATTCAAAAATATATTACATAAAATTTAATGCTCAGGAGATAAAATTCATAACAAAATTATATAAATGGGATTTTTAGCCAAAATGTTTTGTATCAGGAGAGTAAAGATATCATCATACTTCAAGTGAAATTTTAGAAGTAATTACATTAAAATCAGAAACAGTATTACTGACAATCAAAATGAAAATAAAATAGAAAATCAGTATGAAGTAAAAGAAGAATCAATGATGTAGCAAAGTGGTAGAGCACTTCTTTAGCCTGTATAAGGGACTAGTTTACATTCCCCCTGCTACTACACAATAAAGTAAAAGAACTAGAAAGGAAACATCTACATACTATGACTGTCTTCTTTGTTGATTACGATTTATAGGAAAAATCTCAAATAAATAAGCAATATTGTTACAACAAAGATAGAAAAATTAATTACATTTCAATGCAGTAGAAATAGCCTCTAAGAATATATACTAATTGTTTTTTTAATAAAATACCATTCATATTATCAATAACTAGAAGTAAACCTATTGAATAATTAAATAACCAGAAGTAAACCTATTGAAAATAATCAAGGTCTCATGAACAAAATGAATACTATCTTTACTGAAAGACATTAAAATAAATTAAATATAGCTGGAGAGATGGCTCACCAGTTAAAGTGCTTGCCTGCAAAGCCTAAGGACCCAGGTTTGTTTCCCCAGTACCCACATAAATCGAGAACCACAAAGTGGTACATGCCTCTGGAGTTTGTTTCCAGTGTCTAGATGCATTGGTGCCCCCATTATCTATCTATCTATCTATCTATCTATCTATCTATCTATCTATCTATCTAACTATCTATCTCTTTTTATCTCTCTCTGTCCATCTGTCCCTTTCTGCTTGAAAATAAATTAAATTTAAAAGGAAATTATATAAATGATAAGATATACACTTGGTTTTGATTGGAAGCTATCAATTTGGTAAAGATTTTAGTTCCTTTGAATGTATAAATTTAATGAATTCCTATCATAATCCCATCAGAGTTTTCTTTTAATAGACTGACAAGATGGTCTAAAACTGCATGCAGAAAAGAAGGTATAGTCAAGAATTGTTAAATTCAAAAGAATAAGGAACAGGAAATTCTCCTTCAAGATAACAAACTTTGCAAAGTTATAGAGAATACAGATTCAGAGATAGACCAATTGTCCATTGTAATATAATGTAAGACTCTGATATTCACAAATATGAAGAGTATATGTTGTACAATGACACTATTTTGCAATTTGGCAAGAAGACTGACTAGACAATGAATAATGTTAAGGTGGGATTCATGTAGAAAAATTCTTTTGAAACTGTGTATCTTATATTAGTGTGAATATTTATATGTATGGGTAAACTCATATATATGTATGTATATTTATATATGTATATATTTTATATATACACACATATATGTGTGCTACAGTCAGGGTCACAGCTGGCAGAAATCACTTGACCAAGAGCAGCTTTTGGGGGAAAGAAAAAGAGCGTATTTTGGCTTATAGACTCGAGGGGAATCTCCATAATGGCAGGGAAAACAATGGCATGAAAAGAGGGTGGGCATCACCTCCTGGCCAACATCAGGTAGACAATAGCAACAGAAGAATGTGCCAAACACTGGCAAGGGAAATTGGCTGTAACACCCATAAGCCCACCCCAGCAGTACCCTGCCTCCAGGAGGCGTTAATTCCCAAATCTCCATCAGTTGGGAACCTAGCATCTTGAACACCTAAATTTAGGGGCGACACCTGAATCAAACCATCACATTTTGTATATATATCCTAATGCTCAACATTACATCTATTTAAATAGAATTGTGCCTAAAATCTATGCGTATGATTTTGGTTTTTTCAGTATTTCAGCTTATTCTGATGATTTAGCTCAGTATTTATTTATTATTGATTTACTTTTTCATCTAGCATAAAGAGTTTTAGGTTTTCTTGCATTTTCAAACAAATTTTTTTTCACTGATTCTTCTCCCGACTTGTCTTTCCCTTCCTCCTATCCCATCATATTCCCCCCGACCCTTTCTGTTCACAGGTCACATGGGTCCTTTGGACATCTTCCCACCCCATCTTCTAGGTTTTCAAACATGGATCCGGAAGTTCTGGGTATCTGAGTCTGTGGACATATTTTGAGAGTCATGCCTTTGTAGATTTTGGATAAGGCATTGTTTAGCACAGAAAGTCCTGGGGTTTTTTTGTTGTTATTGTTTATTCATTTGTTTGTTTTAAGTGAGTAAGCAACTGATGTGCAGAGGCCTGATTTTACATGGAGGTATTTGAAAAAGTACACTGCATTTTCAGGAAGGGGGATATTTTTTCCTTGGTGTTGTGAATACTATCAGAGGTTAACCCTTAGCTTCTATCTATTTTGGGGGACTTGCTTCCAATAAAAAAACTGGTCCAAGGTTATCCTACTTCCAGGGAAAGTCCATATCAGATGACTGATCTATGGAGGTATCAGAAGTTCTGATCGTCTTATTTCAACTCAAGACAACATTGAACTTTGAACTTCCAGATACTAGCTGAGCCCTGCACTCTAACATCATCACAGCTGCCTTTGCCCAATCTGCTCTCTTCTGCTCACTGGGAACTCTGTGGTGCATACTTCGTCTTCATCTTGTTCACTGATCTCCATCTTAGAGCCTGGGAAACCCAAATTTGAACACCTAGTGACCTTATATCCTATTGTTAAATGATGTGCGATGCTCTACCATTTCCCAAGCAAGCGAGCTAACAGAACTGAATAGCAGAGAGAAGAAGGAAAAATGCACCACCTGTCAAAATCAAACTGGTCTCCATTCACATCAGATGGAAACTAATGGTCTGCAAGTGGTGACTTAGCAAACTAGGAAGACTGCAAGGCACACCAGCACGCCGTGACATGGAAATATGTGTGCAATATTAGCTCAGCCAGACATTCTGCTGTCACCTGCCTAACCAAATCCTCTTTCCAACTCTCATGTGTGACAAGCATGAAGAAACTGTAAGGAGTTCATTATTAAAGGCCCAGGAGAGAAGTTGTTAAAGAAAACCAATTCAATCTGGGGTAAAAATAGAGATCAGTGGGAAAAAAATGAAACCAATGGCACCTACCTTCCAATTGGTGAATAATTAATGCATAGTCAACAAACTTATTTATTTTAAGTGGATTGTTCCAAACTAACAAAAATATATGCACAGTGATATCAGAGGAGCACATATACCAAAATTTTGGAGGTCACATTGGAGTGACAAAGTTATACTAGTGCAGGTCAAATAACCACGCTAACAGCAAGAGGACACCGCAGAAACATTTCTTTGCCACTTCCATCTCCTGATGTCAGATGCTCCCTAAAATCCTGAGAATTTTGCAAGTTTATATTTGTTACTGATGTTTTACTCTTAAATAAATTCCTGTCTAGAGGAATGTCAGTTAATGTCATAAGGCAACATTGTGAGGAGAAACTGTTGGAAGAGGTGGAAAGATTGCTGTCAACACAGTACAAAACCTAGTCATGGAAAATTTGACAGAGCTGTAAGACTAAAGGAGTATGCCATGTCTGGATAGCCGAATAGACAGATGACTTTCTATACAAGAATATCCATGACAGAGAACAGAAGTTGAAAGAACTCACAATTATATGATATGGCCCAACTGATCATTGTTCCTAAATTTTACTTGCTTTTGTATGCACATGTATTATCTTTAAATATGTTTATGTATTACTAGAATAAGTAAATGTGGCAGAAAGTTAAAAAATCTATAACATAACAAACTCATTTTTAACTATGATGTTGATTCTGCATATAATTTACTTTCACGTTAATAAGTATTTTTATCTGAGTGTTAACTTTTTTCTACTTTTTATAAGTCAAACTACTATGTAAGTTAAAAGGCAAGCATGAGAATATAAGGAACCTAGTCAGTTCCCTGGAATTCAACATTTTAGTTACTGACCAAAACTTTCCCTGATGCCTAGAATAGTGCTTAATATCGCTGGAAGACTAATATTGCTTTGAGGTTTAAAATATAATCAGAATGCTTAGACTTACTCCAAACTTGAAAAACTGCTCAAGATTAAATGAAAATGTTCTTCTCTCTTCAATAACTCTTCATTATAATGAGCTCTTTAATATAAAAGAGTATGAATTATTTAACTGCCTGCTATAAGAAATGTAAAATATCTGTGAATTGGAAGCAACACGGAGAAATACAACTGAAAACCTAAAATAAAATATCCACCTCACCCAAAAGGTAATGGAGAAAGAAGACACATTGTATAAGAATTTAATTAGACTGGAGCATTTTAAAGCTTAAATTCACAAAAGAATCAGAACTAAGCCTGGAGTTGAAGAAGCAGACATTCTGTATGCAAGAATACAGAAAGTATTTGCTTTTATGCTTGAGAAAAAAAGAGGCAGAAGCAGGAGAAAAGATGGGGAGACAGAGAGAGGAACAGAGGAAGAGACAGAGACAGAGATAGAAAGATTAAACCAATAGCTAGACACAAGTTCAGAATTTGTAAAAATGATGACAGGGGAAATACTCAGTGTCTAACGATTCTTTGAAAATATTTGAGTGGTTGTAAAGTTTTCATTCTTCACAATCTTCAATAAAGTCCCTTGCACTCAAAATGCTTTAGCATGTGCAGTGCATGGTAGGAGGGGCAACACATGGGTGTGTGTTGAAAAGAAAAGGTCCGAATGCTATGTATAGGTGACCTGTGTGAGGAAAGTTGAAGCATTGGATGGTGAGCCCAAGTGGGATCTCAGATCAAAAGTGAACTCACGATATATGCAGCTATAAAAATGTCACAACAAAACCCATTGTCTTGTGAAATTAATAGACATTAATACTAAAATTTTTTGAATGTATAATTAACAAAGAAAAGCCCACCATGGGACCTTGAAGACGTTATACAGAGAGCCTCGGCCTTTGCACCTATCATTAAGGATGGGGAATGGATGATCTAACTTAGATATAGTGTAGTATCAGCTGACATTTGAGGTTTTAGCATGTGCTGGTACATTTGAAATTTTAAAATTCAACAATAATAGTTCCTGCTAAATATAACTCTGGTATTTCTAAGGACCAGTTGAACTTCAGTATGAGTCTTTTCATAAGGTCATAAATCTGAAATATGCTGAGTCATCAATCTCCCACTGTGCCCATCCCCCTCACTGCATCAAGAGATCATTACTTACTCCAGCTTTGCCCCGCCCTCCTCTCCTCCTTCCCTCTTCCTTCTCATTGCAGACAGGTTCACATTGCTGGTAGAAATCATCTGACCAACAGCAGCTTTTGAGGAAAGAAAAAGGTTTATTTTTGGCTTACAGACTTGAGGGGAAGCTCCACAATGGCAGGGGAAAGTGATGGCATGAGCAGAGGGTGGACATCAACCCCTGGCCATCATAAGGTGGGCAACAGCAACAAGAGAAAGTGCCAAACACTGGCTATAACACCCATAAGCTCACTCTCAATAATACACTGCCTCCAGCATGCTTTGAATTCCAAATCTCCATCAGATGAGAAACCTAGCATCCAGAACACCTAAGTTTATGGGGGACAACTCAATCAAACCACACATTCCACCCCTGACCCCCATAAACTGTTAACCATCAATGATGTAAAATGCAATGCATTCATCCAACTTTAAAAGTCCCCATAGCTTTTATCAATTCCAATGATGTTCATACATTCCCATAGTCTAAAGTCTTTTAACTGAGCCATAATACAAAACAATCCCCTCAAAACCCATAATGGCACAGAATAAACATTCACACTGCAAAAGATGGCATTGGGCATAGCAAAGGAATCAATAAAAGATTTAAAACAACCAGGTAAACTTCAAACTCTGTAGCTTCAAGTCCGATAACTCTAGTCAGTGACAAATCTCCAAGTCTGATAATTCTAACCAGCAACAATTCTCTGGAATTCCAATTATGCAACTCCAGCTAGGCTACTCACAGTCCTGGAAAACTTCATCCAGGCTGTCAGCTTTCCTTAGCAGCCATTTCATGGCCCTGGCATCTCAACTGCATTTCCACTGCAGCCCATGGTTCAACCTCATAGTTCCATTGGGTCTCCATGCAGGCATCCAGCAAACCTGCTTCACACTGCCTATGGCTGTTTCCAAAACACAAGACCACATTGCAAACTCAATGACCCTCTCTTTCCTGCATTTCTTATACTCCACAATAGCAGGTAGGGTGCCAATTTGTTAATACAAGGGGGGAATAAAGTAGACTTTGAAAAACAGGCCACTCCTTGAGCACTCAGGACCCCTTCAAAGGAGTTTACATTCTTCCTGTTGCCCCAGTGCAGGTCAGCTGGCTCAATCTCAAAGGTTGTAAACTCTCATATAATTGTAGCTGAAGGGGAAAAGTTTTCAGACCAAAGATTTCATTTCTGTGCCATATCCTTCTGCTCACAGCAGTCTGTTTCTATGCAATGCAAACTTGCACAACTTCTCAGGACATGGCCATAACAACAAGCCTCCCACACAAGCTGCTTCTAGCCCAGTCCAGACAAAGCTCCTTTTTCACCCTCATAAGCCAAACTTCACAGTCCATAGTTCTTACTGCATTCAGGTCTAGCAATGCTGAATCCATCAAGTTGTACTTACAGCACTGCAAGGTATCTCTTAGGCAAAGGTGTCAATCCTTCAACATTTCTCTTGAAAATCAGCTCCAAAAGGCTAAAGCCACTCAGTCAGATGTCTAGCAGCAATACCATTCTCAGCACCAATATTACTGTTGCAGTCAGATTCACATTGCTGGTAGAAATAATCTGATGAAGAGCAGCTTTTTGGAAAAAAAGGGTTTATTTTGGCTTATAGACTTGAGGGGAAGCTCCATAATGACAAGGGGAAACAGTGGCATGAGCAGAGGGTGGACATTAACCCATGGCCAACATAATGTGGACCATAGTAACAGGAGAGTGTGCCAAACACTGGCATGGGAAACTGACTATAACACCCGTAAGCCCGCCCCCCCCCCAAATACACTGCCTCCAGGAGGCTTTAATTTCCAACTGCCATCAGCTGGGGAACCTAGCTTCCAGAACACCTAAGTTTATGGGGACACCTGAATCAAACCACCACACTCCTCCTCTCTTACCCCCTTCTCTTCCTCCTTGGAATTGCCTATCTCACACCTTTTCCACCCAAAAGACAATTCTGGCTACAATACACTCCTAAATTCTCTGTCATGACAAGTATGGGTATTTAAAGAAAGCAGCTGCTTGTCACCAACACTATGTGAATCTCCCCCCATTGTCTTCTGACCAAGAGGGAATCCCTGTTGGATATAACCTCTATATCTCAAACTCCTCTAAGTCTCTTCCTCTGCTCAGAGGATTCACTACTTAATGTTAATCCTCTAACCTTTAGAGATTCTAACTTCTTATTTTCTATTGAAAGGAACAGGTTGTTTTCTTCCTTGCACTGAAAAACTATTTCCTATGAAACAACACACTGGTTTCCTGTTTAGAGATTTATTTATAGTTGTTTCATCCAAATGTATAACTGCTAAAATTCAACAAAAATGATTATTAATCACCTGTCTCTTGTAAACCATCCTTTGCATGGAAATGTCTAAAAATTCACTAGAAAGCCCACAAAAGTAGGTTATGTACCATAAAGATTTGGTTTTTCTTTCATCTATGCCCCACTTTTGAAGAACTTATATACTATTTGACACTATAGCAGGCTGGAGAGATGGCTTAGTGGTTAAAGGCATTTGCCTGCAAAGCCTAACTGTCCAAATTTGATTCCTTAATACCCACATAAAGCCAGATATGCAAAAAGGTTCATGTATGTGGAATTTGAGGTTGCAGGAGGCCCTGGTGTGCCCATTGCCTCCCTCCCTCTCTCTCTCCAAATAAATAAGTAATTATTTGAAAACAAAGTTTAAAAAATGAATAGCTTCATGATTTCATTTATCATTATAAGATATTCATTTCAAGACTTAAGTATAGTTGTAAATTGTAATGTTTAAGAAATCTTTGTCATGTTTTTATTATTTTTTGCACAAATGAGATCTATTTAGATTGAAAAGCTTTCAAAAGTTATGCTGTGAGTATATTCTGTACATTGCTTGCCCACATAGTTCATATACAAAACAATGTGGGTGTAAGTGACTTTACTGAAAGTTGGATTTATTTTGTTATTATAAGCAATTCTAAATAACTATTTTGGTACCTTCAAGATTTTGCCTACCCTAAGATGAAGTTCTAAAGGAAAAAATTTAAAAATTAAAGGAAAAGACTTTACTTTTAGTGATACAATTACTATTATTTTCTTAATTACATCACTATACATATCCACTTAAGTTGTATGAATTACATATTCCCCTATAACCCTAATAGTGATAATTTAGTAAATAGAAATGGCTTACCGTCTTAATCCCTATCTTTGGGTAAGGCTAATTTGTGTTTGCCCAGAGACTGAAAATAGAATAGACAACTCAGTTGAATAGACTTACTGTGGAAAAGAGGAGTGGGAACAAAGAACAGAAGCTATGAGTTACCATGCAAAGGCTACTGAATTTCAGAAAAAGGTCAGTGGTTCAATACCAAGTTCATCCCTTAAACATTCTGTTTTGATGGCATTCTTCTTTGCTTCCATTCTTAAAAAGCATGCACTGCTGCTTTCTTCTAGTGTTTATGTTTTTGTTGGAAATTTATTTTGGTTTAAGTTTTAAAATCTAATTTTACCTCCTACAAATAATTTTCCCTTTATTGTGTTCCTCATTACCCTACAGATCTCACAGTTCACTATTTACTAAGTCTAAATCTCTCAAATGCACCTCAGGTTGTTTCTGAGCTCCTTGTTTTCCTCCAGTGATATGCTACTTTCTTTGGGTAAAACCTTCATGAGGTATTAGTGTTGTAATTTTAGAGTATATCTTTTTAACTTTTTCAATGTTAATGACTCGTGTCTTTTTATATTTTGCTTTGCTATGTTGTGCTTTTCACTCATTTTCTGGCTAAACAACCTGAGAGATTTTTGCACAGTCTATATGAAGCAATACAAAAATAATATCACTGAGATTACATCTAGTATTTGCATTTGTAGATAAATTGGAAAACAACGTATTTAGAATATTCAGTCACAATCATGTCTTTCATGGAGTTAATCCTTATTCTTTTTCATAATCTTTGTGTGTGTATATGTGATGTGTGGGTGTATGTTTGTCAGTATATGTTTATGTGTGAATGCTTACCATCTACCTTGTTTGAGTCTGAGGCTCTTATTCTTTGCTGCTGCAAACTCCAGAATGACTGGCCCACAAACTGCCAAGATTCTCCAGTCTCTATATCTTATCTTGCTATGTGATAGCTGGGATTAAAGATGCTCTCTGCTGAGTCTGGTTTTACATGGGTTCTGGGGTTCCAAACTCAGGTAGTCATACTTGACTAGCAAGTGCTTTTACACACTAAACTGTCCAGCCTGATCTTTTAGTTTCCTTAATCCCCACAAAGAATCCACAGATCTGTACAGATAGGAATATTATTAGAAAATTGTGATGCCTTTGATTAGATGATAAAGCTTAGAGGTAGAGCACTTTTCTAGTATGAGGTCTTGGTTCAGTCCCTAGCCAAACAAGAAAAATTGACAGGATAGCTTTTATGGAAGCTAGAAAAACCATACCATTGAAACCGGGTCCTTAAATTTTGCAGGCAAGTGCCTTAACTGCTAATCCATCTCTCCAACCCATAATATAATATTTAGTAAGAAAAGTTTCTAATTAATTATTATTTCAAGGGTTAAATAATCATACAAATAAATATACTGTGATGTTATGTGCCTATAATCCCAACACTGGAATGGCTAATGCAGGAGGATTAGGAGTTAGTGTCCAGCCTAGACTAAATAGCAAGTTCAAGGATAGCTTGGGTTATGTAGAAAACCATGCCTCAGAAACAATTATGAAAAATGCAGTGTCAAATACAATATTTGAAGAAGATAAGATTTTGAGCTTCTATGATTTCTTACTTAGGATTTATGTATTATTAGTATAAGTAATTCAAGAAGAAAGTTTTCTCCCCAACAACCTTCTGGTTTTATTCCAAGTACAAGCTTAGGTGAAATTCTGCCTAAATGTCTATTAAAATAATAATGGGCAGATGGAAAGATCATTTTAAAGGGTGCAGGTGGAAATTTAGAGTCAGCGCTTTTAAAATTTATGAAGAGCAGTCATTTAACTTATCATGGGGACAATTTTATTCCCATTTCCACGAATGCTAATGTTCACATTTTAGTTATTAAAATTAATCTGACTCAATTATATTCTGTGGTCCTGTGCTTTGTAGTACTGATTGATAATAGCAACAAACATTAAGTATGATTTTGTGATGTGAGATACAACCTAGCTGTTAACGGTTGATAGAGTGTCCTTTTGATCCCAAATGCAAAACCTGTTAGAAATCAATGGTAACTGATATTCTAAAAATAATGAAATTCATCTATTAAGCAAATACTTATTGAATCTGTCCATAGAGCCATGCTAAGGGAATGGAAACTAATATCAACTGAGGACTTCAAGATATGCTAAGAATTGTTAGGATGTTGCTAACCTTTTCATATTTAATATTCATGAAAACAGTGTGAATATAGATATTAGAATAACCAGATGCAAAAGTAAATTTATTGAAGTTAATTTTCTTAAAATCAAACAAAAGATAAGCAAGGGAGCACCCTCTATATCATGTCTCCTATATAATTCCCAAATATTGGTTCTTTCTATATCAAAAGTTGGCAGTTACTGGTAGATTTATTTTATTTTTAATTTTATTTTACTGGTAGATTTCAAGAAGTATAGGATGGGTTGGAGAGATTTCTCAGTGGTTACAGTGTTTGCTTGCAAAGCCTGATGGCCTAGATTCAGTTTCCTAGTACCCATATAAAACAAGATGCACAAAGTGGCACATGCATCTGGAGTTCATTTGCAGAGGCAAGAGGCCCTGGAGTGTCCATTTTCTCTCTCTCCTCCACAATGAATACCAATAACTCCACCAAAGAGAGGAGAGGAAATCTAGATGTATTACCTTTTTATTAAAAACAATAAATAATATTTTAAAAGCAAATAGTAGAATAAAATTATTTAACAAAGAAAATGAAGTATATGGCATATTTGGTCTTATTGTCAACAGCTTACCACCTAATGAAAAGACAAGATATACAAATGGTCATTCCTTCTGCCCACATGCTTAAGCCTTATAAATGTTTTGTAAAGGTGAACAAAAAACACAATTTAATAATATTTATATTTCTTCCATTGAGAAGCTCATGAATTAGGCTCTTTGTTCTTTTAAGGGGAAATAAAATGATTTGTGTTTTAGAAATCTACTTAATGGGTCCCTTCTTCATAATGCTTAACAGTAAGTGGAAATGTGAGATTTTTCAAGAAGTGACTACTTCTTGCAAACTTAATCAGAATATTGGATTGAACTTAAAACATAGTAGTTATACACACATGTTTAAGCAAAACTAATTTTTTTTATTTTACTTTAGGCATATTTGTACCTGTGTAAGACCATGAAATATGCTGTCTCTTAAGGTTAAAATGACTCAAGTTCTTTTACATATGTCATTTGTGAATCAATAGTATATTGATTATGTGAAAAGTGAAAGTACCATTTGTAACCCCAAGTTTTCCATCTCCAGAGCTGGCCAGTGAAAACCTAGAAGTTACTTATGATTCCCCCCTTTTAGTCTATTATGGTTCAGATATAAAATGCCTCCAAAAAGACTCACATATTGAAATCCTGCTCTCCAGATGGGTCCACTTCTTTTCTTAGTGAATGAACTGTGTGGGCATTGATCTGATCAATGGATCAATCTCTTGATAAATTCGAAATATAGGGGGTGAAGGAAGCAGTTTAATGGGACCTTGCTTTGGAAAGACATACCTTGTCTTTAGCCCCTTCTTATCTCTCTCTGTATTTCCTGTTCACCATGAAATGAGTTGATTTGATCCACCATACTCTCTCTATCATGATACTCAGCCTTACACTAACTTCACTGCAATACAGCCAGCTGAGAGTAGAACAAACTTCTGAGATCAAACTTTATATAGCTGACTATTGGTCATTATTTTTCTCTGTAAAATAATTGATTAATTTTTAGCTAATAATGCTTCTCTAGATAGAATAATTATTTAAATAAATAATCAGACATTGAAATCTTTTTTGCACTCGCAATGATGAGATATCCTTCTATTAATATGCTGAGAACATTAATAAAATATTCCTAGCTAAGATATAAACACACCATAAATTGCTCTCATCTTACATTTTGACTCCAGTGGGAGCTGGTTCTACCACTGTATCAAGAGATTTCCCGATTGATTTTTCTGAGATAGATTGAGTTGCTACCTTATATACTTTAGGAGTTAGTTTTTTTCTTAGCTTAGCTTGAATAAAAGCATTTTCATAGCTCATTTTGGTTTAGAGATTGGAATATCTATTAAATATTGGGGAAGGTTAGGTACTATACTATAACTTATGCCAAATATAGTCCTTAAGGAGATATTTTAAGGGCCTACTTTAAAATTTTTATTTACTACTTCCAAGCAGGGAGAGAGAAAATGAGAGCGAGGGCCTCTTGCTATTGCAAACAAACTCAAGATGCACATGCCACATCTTGTGCATCTGGGTGCACATGGGTACAGGGGATTAGGACCTGTGCCATCAGGCTTTCAAGGAACTACCTTAACCATTAAGCCAGCTCTCTAGTTCTGTTACATCCTACTTTAAAGTAAGGATCTCTTCTGGGATGATCATTGTTTGATACGAGGGAGAATCAGTTCCCTTCTCCAGTCCACATGAACATCGCTTTGGAGCTCTCTGGGACTCTCCTTAGCAGCCATTCTCAAGGGTCTAGTGCTGTGTAACCAATTACATCTTGAAAATAGAAATATGGAAGTCCACTTGAATGTCAAAGCACCAGTCCATAAAAAAATGGCTCACTGTGCAAAAACTAATGTAATCAGAATGTATTGCAAATCCTCCTGTGAAATTAAGAAGCACTAATACACATAGAAATAGTGAAGCACCATGTTTTCTGTCTCTCTTCAGACCATTAGAGGCACAGGAAAAGTGTTGATAATATCAACTTCCCACTCCCAACCCACCGGTTTTGCAAACTTTTCATTTACTAAAAGCAAGTGTGTATGAATTTGAAGAGACACTGAATGAAAAATTTTGTGCTGCATTTAAAACTCCACATGAATTGTGATTAGCCATTAGCTATATGTCTATTTTGAATATTATCAATGCTCAGAGAAGGGAAGAAGATGGCTTAGTAGTTAAAGGTGATCGCTTGCAAAATCTGCTAGCTCAGATTCAATTCCCAAGCTGCTCTTCTAAGCACAAGAATCTGGCATTTGTTTGCAGCAGCAGGAGACCCTGACATGTGCCTACACGAGTAAGTGTGCATGTGCACACACACACACACACATACACACACACACATACACACACACACAAATAAGCCAGTAAATATTTCTTAATGAATACTCAGAGGAGAGTTAGTAATAAAATTCATGTGACATGAAATCAGACTATGTGAAGGAAGAAAGAGAACCAGCCAAAAGGTAGCAAGAGCCATTGGGCAGGTCACAGGAGGAGGGGAAGGAATGAGAACAAAACATAATGATACATGTTATGAAAATGGCATAATGAAAACTATCACTTTTTATACTAACCCAATTAATTAATAATAGAAAAAGAATGATCAGAGAATAGTCTTAAAGAATTCACAAAAATGCCAGAAATTGTGAAAGACATCTACTTTAAAATAAGGTCATATGAGTAGAAGCATTAAAAGTAAATCAAGTAATAATTTATTGATGCATTTATTCATTTATTTAATAAAATTGCAGTACTTTGACTGCATGTGCAAAGAGAAAAGTTAGTTCCCAAGACAAAGTAAGAGTGGAATAATTACAAAGAAGTACATTTTAACAATGTATTGATGTCTGGGCTTAAAAAACAAAATTCAAAAGGGTTACTTATGTAAGAGTGTACAGAGATCTTATTATCTGATAAGAGAAAGTTTAAAGACCTTCAGAAGAGGAAAAGTTTCCTTGGCTCTAAAGACTGAAAATAACATACCACAGAACTAAATATTTTTTGTTTGTTTGTTGTTTGTTTATCAATATAGTATGAGATGCAGTAATGTAGAGCAGGGACTGCAGAACACATTCTGTGAGCTCAGAGATTCTAATCTTGTTTCCAAACTCAGGATACACATCTATAAAAGGACATGAGCATGATCTTCTACCTAGTACTAATATAAAGGGGAAGTTACATATGAGGTTATAGTGCTTGTGAAAAAAATATGTGTGGATAGCTTATAATAGACCTAACCATAATAAGTGTTGCACACATGTTATTATAATGAAAATTATTATTGTGGCTGTGGTTATAAGAGGACTTATGGAAATCCATAGATTCTATCATAAACATTCCTGTACAATTCTCCTCCCAAAAGGTCCCCATTTTAACCATTCATGTATAATTCTCCTGGTTATGAATCACACAGTCCTAACTTATCTTCTGATATGTGATTTATCCATTTTAATAGGAGCTTCCCCTTGTCTCCTCACACTCCCATCTCACTATCCTCATTTCACCTCAGAGCAGGTCTGCAACATCAAGAAGCATATACTTATAATCCCCCAGTATTTAGCCCTTCAGGTCATACAGCATGTCTTGACTCTTGGATTAGAATATATGCCATATTAAGAAGGTGCAAAGGTTAAAAAACTATGTGTTACTCTGCAGTTATAATGAAATAATTTTGTTTGGAAAAACACTTGCACTTCTTAAAGAAATATTTAAAATGTGTTGTTTTACAAATATGTGTTATAATAAGATAATTTTGTAAGAAACCAGAGAAATAAACAAGCTTGAGAAAAAGTCATTGAGCCTAACCATGCCTTTTACATGAATCAAACCACACGTTATTTAATAATATTGTATAGGAATTATGCATTTAAAAGTATTTTTACTTATTTATTTGAAAGCAGAGTGATGAGAGAGAGAGAGAGAGAGAGAGAGGAAGGTAAGGAAGGAAAGAGGAAGAGAGAAAAAGAATGGGCATGCTAGGGCCTCCAGCTGTTGCAAACAAAATCCAAATACATGTGGCACTTTGTGCATCTGGCTTTATGTGGGTACCAGGGAATAGAACCCAGGTCATTAGTCTTTGCAGGCAAATGCCTTAACCTCTAAGCCATCTCTCCAGCCTGACATTATATATTTTTAATGAAAAGAGAAAGACATGTAATTGAATTGCCAAGTTGTCAGATGGATGTTTTATATGTGGAATGGAGACATTTCAGTTAAGTGTTCATTACCAGGCATATATTTTTGCCATGGAGCAAGTCTCAGATTTACTCAGACTGCATTTTATTACCCCCAAAACAGTCATGCCACTATTTCACTTGTGGGCACAACTTGGCTGGCTACTCAGTTTTATGGCACACAAGGTTGTTCAGCTGTTGGGTATGTCTATTGAGGAATTTTCTCACTCAGCAGCCTGCATAGCACTTTTCTGAACTGTGCCAGCTAGGCAAAAGGGAAAAAAAAAAAAAAAAGGGCTTCTATGGTTTTGAAGGTCACAGAATCTAGTGGAGAAGCCATTAATATTGGCTGACTAAATTGATATGTTGTACCATAAAATATCCTTCTAAATATTTATATTATGTTTATTCACACAGAGTACTGCTGATTGTAACTTTGGTCAAAGAAGCATGTTGCAGATGGTGGTGATCCAAAACTCACTGAAGTGCTGAGTGTTCAGCACTGACTGAAATGTGCATAATATCCCCTTCAAGGCTCAGGGGACATTGCAGAAGTGTAGGCTGCAAGAACGTAAGAGCCAGAGGATGGGGAGGAGCACTTTGGGTCAATATCTTCCTGACACAAAGTATCCATTACATTATGAGCTCATAGTGTCTATCACTACCTCCACAGGATTTCCACAAAAATGAACTTATCAACACTTTAACAAGGATAATGGAAAAGGGTGAAAAACAATGTCATCAAAATAAAAGTGTCATGCCAGATAAAAGGCGTTCAGTGAAGGGAGATAGGTAAGGTAAAGGACAAATGAAGATATTGGTAGGGAATTATGATCAAGATACATTAGGCTTCATTATGAAAACTGTCAGGAAAATAAATTTTCAAAAAGGAAAGATTAATACTAAAATGTTTTCATGTTTTCAATAGGCTTTAATATGCAAGAATAGAAGGTAAGATTAATAGATGGCCAAGTAAAAAATAGAACGGTATAGGGCAAAGCACATGCAATGTGCAATGAAAAGTTAAAGAAACTCTCCAATATCAAGCTACCATCAATCATGGGCTACAAGAAGGCCTACACCTATTAAATTCTCTATAAAAAAGTAAGGGTTATCTCATTTGTCCTGGTGCTAACTTACTCTCCATTGGAGAATCTGCTTCTCTTTTTCAGATAGATGTAGATCCTAAGGAGAGAGCCACCCCATCATACCTCCAAAGGGCCCCGGCTGAAACTAAGAAAAATTGGCGAAACAAGCAAGGGTGCTGTTTTCCTGATGAACCGATACCAGCACAAGGGGGAAGGAGATCAACACAGAGAAAAATCAACTCCTACCAAATCAGAGAGCCAGCGCCTCAGAGGCACCCAACACCTCATCACTGAAGCAGACCAAAAATGAACCCAACATGGCTCAGGGAAATTTTGCGGAAGAGGGGGCGGAAAGAATGTCAGAGCCACATGTTGGGTCTTGATATGCAGAGACATTTATCTAACACATAACTGTGGGCTAACTCCACAATTCATGACCCATATACCTCAACAAGGAGGGGCCAAGGGGTGGGGATAGGTCATAGTTGAGCCTAATAATGGCACCAAACTGACTGTATTTGCTGAATACAAAACTAATTAATAAAGAAAAAAAAAAGATGGGACTAGGTAGATGGCTCAGCAGGCTTGCCACAACCATGAGAGTATAAGACTGTCTGAGTTTGATTCCTCCATATAAACAGCTGGGTATGGCCATGAATGTCTGTAACGTCAGTCCTGTGGTGATTAGAGACTGGAGAATTACTGGGGTTCATGACAATTGCAGCTTCCCATTTAGAGAGGGGTTCCATCTCAAGGAAATACCTGGATGCATCATAGAAGATGAAAACTTATGATCTTAGTTTCTGGGTGCTTGTAAGTGAATCTGCACATACACATGCATGCTACACACACACACACACACACACACACACACACACACACACACACACCACATACTACACATGCAGAAAGAAAAGTTAAAGATTGCAGCAGGTAGAGAGAAGAAACCACTCAGGTTAAAGGGCAACTGCTTCAGCTTCGTTAGATTTTCTAACAATTTACATAATGATTTGGGGAAATTTTTCTTCTATCAACATTAAAAAGGCAATGAGATAATTTATATACATGTAGAACTCCATTTCTCTCAAAAAAATATCAAACTTCCAATGTGGCTTTTACATGAAATAAGTTTTTCAATATAATTGCCTTCTAATAATTTTCTAGAATGAAAAGTTTGTATCATATAATACTCTTCTCTCCTCCTAGAAAAAATGGCATGTATTGACCTGTAAATAGATTTTTCTCATTTGCTTCTTAAAGGCTAGATAGTATCAGAGAAGGTCTATAACTTGGGGCATGCTTAATACTAAAGTGTAACTATCTCTGAATCAAGCTTTAGAGACAAACTTTCCAGGAAGAATGTTCAAAGAAAGGCGAGTAAATATGCTAACATGAGACTGGCTTAGCAAGAACAATGATCAGTTAGGTATAAATTAGGGATATGTGTATGTGTGTGTGTGTGTGTGTGTGTGTGTACATGCACACTCATGCACATGTGGCAGTGGGGGTTCTAAGAAGGTAGAAAAGGCCTCAACTAAAAGTTATAGTCAGTAGGGTGACATTGGTCCATGTGTAACAAGAAATTGTCAAAGTTTTTAGTCAAGAGTTGTAACTCAATATGTGCCTTAGACAAGTAGCTTTTCTGGCATAATTGAGAATTTACTGGAAATAAAACAAAAGTCAAAAGATCAGATTATTTAGAAGTTTCAACTTGTGGTGGCTCCATTATTTCTCTGCTTTGAGAAAAAAAAAAAAAACTTAAACATACTTATTTTTCAAATATTTCTGTGTGTGTGTGTTGTTAAATAGACTGAAACTTGGACATTAATGTAAACAAAGTCCCCTGTAGATCACATCTGAAATATGCAAGGTCCCATTCTTGACACAGAAATTGTTTCATCTGCTTGTCAACCAGAGATTCTGAATACTGACAAGAATGGGACATACAGTGATTCCCTATTAGTGAACTTTAGCAAGTGTTCCACTGATCGTTTCATAAGGGCAACATCTGTCCTGCCTTTGGCTTGATGTTCCATTGAAATTTTATGAAAGGCACAATTTGATGTCTGATTTGCACTCTCTCAAAAATTACTATTTTAAAACGATTTGCCTGAGGGGCTGCCACATAAGAATTAACAATGGCTCCATTATCACAGTCAGTTGGTATTTAAAGTCTTATCATGTAAGAGCAAACAAAGCCAGCTGCTACTTCTTGGGAGTCATGCGGGGAGAGACTCACACCTGAAATACTGTGTGTTCCCCTGAGGAGATCACGAAAGCCTTACTCCCATCAGGAATGGATGGCACCCATGTTGACACAGGCAACAACCAAAAGCTGTTAATTAATACTATCTTAGATACAGGAGCAGATGTGCATCCCTTCAGTATCACTTATTCTCTCATTCCCATGCTCAGTCACTCAATACTTAAGTCTATCAGGAGGAGTCAATGGGAACTGAATTTAGGGGGGAAGACTCAAATTCTTCAGTTTTTTAAAAGAGGGTAATATATCACACAACTAAAGCATCTCCCAGAGCCAATATCAAACCCAGGAAAGGGGAAAGGCCATTTCCATCGTTAGGAAATGTGTCTTGGCTATGTGACCACCAGGAATTTCTTAATATATAGAAAGCTTCCTTCTCCACGAGAAAGAGGACTTTCCATTAAAAATGAAGGTGCTATGCTCCAAGGAGAACCCATCTTGAGTCAACTCGCCATGATGGAGAGACACCCGGGAAAAGGCGAGCATAAGTCCCTAAAGCAGAGAGGACTTCAGAATGGTACAGTAGCAAAATAAAGGTCAGCACAAGTGCTGGGGCTCACCTTCCACCTTGAAGTGTTTCTGGGATCCCCTTGTTCTGAATCTAGAGAAGACTGCACACTGCTTGAATGGATGCTGTGCCTGAGGTTGGGTAGAGACCAAAGAAGCATGGTGCCCAGCCTATTCCTGGAAGAAGAAAAAAATTGTAACCCATGGCCTCAATTTCCCAGAGGCTCGCAGGCCTAGACAAGGACCAAGCTAGGAACAGACATGATCAGTGGTGAAAGTCTCTAATGGTTTTCAACATTGACATCATATCTGTTTGTTCCTGTTATTTGGTTTATCATATGAATGTGGTTTGTCTCTTCTTACTTTTAAAAATAGTTTATTTATTTTATTTATTTGAGTAAGAGAGAGAGAATGCACCAGGGCCTCCAGCCACCACAAACCAACTCCAGACACATGTACCCCCTTGTTCATCTGGCTTATATGGGTCCTTGAAAATTGAACCTCATTCCTTTGGCTTTGCAGACAAGTGACTTAACCACTAAGCCATCTCTCCAGCACTCCTCTTATTTTTTATGTATGTTTATAAGTGTGTATCCAGGTGTATGTTGTGGCCAGAGGCTAATTTTGGATTCATTCCTCTTTAATCATGATTAATATGATAAATGACAATGATAGTGGGAAAGATGGACAACATGCATGGGCAGGGAGGAATTATAATCAGAGGGATGGAAACTATTAAAATGAAATAGCAAATTGAAATGTTATATTTTTTAAAGGTATAGATCAAGAACAGAACACAGTGTATCTGGTAATAATAAAGAGTTCCACACTAGATTACAAAGGGAAATAAGAATTTTAAAAATAGGCATGATGGTGGAATAAAATCAAATGTCTGATGTGTATAGCTGAAGTTCAAGAAGAAAAAAATAGAAATAGTCATATTTTTTCCAAAATTAATGAGCAACAGAAAATGAAAAACTCAAGTCCCAGAGATTCCCCAAGAAGAATTTTCTTCCAAAAGAAATAAATAAGGACATAGACAAACTAAAAACAGCAAGTACCAAAAACCAAAAGAAAATGAACAGCAGAGAAGGCAGTGTGGGAGGGCAGCCTTGTCCCTCATTGCCCAAACTCTGGTCACTTGAGTAATCTCAGCAGAAGTATGTTTTGAGGAAAATATTTTTGTTTCTCAGTCATATAACATCTATTGGATGAGATTATCAGGGTGGACATTACAGAGGCTATGAGACATCAAGCAAATGATTCCCATTAGCTAGACACATGCAGGAAAGAACAATGCCTCTAGGGAACAGCACCTCCTCAAGGAATTCATCCAGTCCCAGGTAAGGGGCAATGGAAGTGGTGACCACTATAACAATGCCACTCTTCCAAGTCTCTGCTTAGCCCAAGGAAACTTAAATTAGCCTTGCAAGATGCTAACCTCTAGCTCAACTCAATTATAACAATGTGCTCCTTGAGTGAGGAACTTGAAGAAACTCTTGAGATCTTCTATTTCTTCTACCCTACTAAATTTGAAAAATGGTTTGCAGGAACAATGAGATAATAGACATGAAATCATATTGAAAACTATAAAATATGCATAAAATAAATAATTGATTCTATGATAACCATCTAAACAGTGTTCTATATGCTCAAATATTTAGAAACAAAAGAAAATGCAGTTCCTCTTCCTTTCTGGGTACATGTTTTACATATGTATGCACATACACACATGTATGCACACATACTTGAGGTACAGATATATTAATTTCTATAGCCTATATTCCAGATTATTATTAAGTGGCAGAGTTAGTTTTAGTCTATAGTTGTTTAGTTTCCACAAATCTGTATTGTTTTTATGGCTCATTGAAAATTATAATTTAGATAATAATAGTAGCAATAATAGTATAAAATGGAAAGTTTTGCTTTAAGCATTATAAATAATTTTTCCCTATAATATGCCCAAGCACAGGTATATCAATGGCCTTTAATATCACCATGACAACTGATTCAATTCAAGGATAGCTTTCCCCTAACTTGTTCCAAATTACCTCTGTGGCTAGAGTGCTCCAGGCCTTCCTGGCCATGTGAACTAAACAGAAAGCCAGTTAGAGTGAAGAGTAAACTAATTTCCACTAAACATTTAGACTCATCAACTCACAATGTGCAGATCTGGATTTCTGGGTTCAGCCAAATGTGAGGAAAGCCTGACAAAGGTTGAGTTGAGGACTGTGCAAGAAATGAGGGTTGAAAATAGAATAGGAGGGTCAGCATCCTGTTAGACATGATGCACATTGGTTATTTTCCTGTCTATTTCTCCTTCCTCTTAAATTTAGCTCATCTGAAACTTCTTGTGGTACTAACCCATGTATGAATGTTGCAAGTGTTAAATCAACCTTAACTTGATGGGTAATCCTTGTCTGTATTCAATGGCACCAGAGGAATCCAGGTAAATCATTCAAGGATACACTGTACCAGTCAACCCTGCAGAGTATATAGAAGTATGGAAGGAAAGGAGAAAGAAGAGAGAAAGAGAAGGAAGCCAGAGAGACAAAGGAAGTGCAAGGAAGGAGAGAGAAATGATGATAGATACATGATAGATAGATGACAGATGATAGATAGATAGATAGATAGATAGATAGATAGATAGATAGATAGATAGATAGATAGATGATAGAGAGAGAAATCTAAATCTAGGCTGGGGATGTAGATTAGTAGAATTCTTGCAGTCTATACAAGCAACTAGATTCAATCTTCAGCACATACAAAAAATATAAACTCTGAAATAAAGAAAACAACTTCCAACAAACTTTGTAAGATAATGGGTCAACAAAAATACCTGTGTTCTCTGGCCGGGCATGATGGCACATGCCTTTAATCCCAGCACTTGGGAGGCAGAGGTAGGAGGATCACCATAAGTTTGAGGCCACCCTGAGACTACATAGTGAATTCCAGGTCAGCCTGAGCTAGAGTGAAACCCTACCTCGGAAAACAAAAAAAAAAAAAAAAATCTATGTTCTCTAACAAGTGACTAAAGGAGTTTTCTTGGGTAAGTTTGATGGTATGTGCTAAGGAAAGTTTAATAGTGAAGAGAAAGATTAGGAGCTGTCTTGAAAAAAGAGAGGACATAAAAGGGGATAATTCCATTTCCATGGTATTACATGAGAATGTGCCCTTTGCCTTGTTCTCCAGAGTCATCTGCAAATGTGCTGATCTCACAAAGTGATGCATATGAATGGACTGCTGTAGACATGGATGAAAGGACTGGGCTTTGTGCCTGCGCTGGTAAGAGTCGAAACAGGAATTACATGTACCAGGACTAGATTAGGATGTACATAAACCAAAACTGCAATGGAAAGCAGCAACACAATTATGTGTTAGAGTTCTCCAAAGAGACAGAACCAATGTGATCTAGATAAGCATAGATTTTTTTAAAAAAAAAATGCATAGAAAGGTACCAATCCATATATTTGGTATCTAGTTAGGGTGGGTCTCCCCACAATGATTAGCTGAATCTAGAAACTCTCTCACAGACATGCCCAAAAGTTTGTCTCCAGTGTGATCCTATATTCTGTAAAGTTGACAATCAATATTAACTGACCTTCACATATACCAAACTTGCCAAGAGTTGGGGTTAGGGTAAAATACTGTCACTTTTTTTTTCTTTTTCTCTGAGTATTCAGATAGCCACCAAGTAAGAATCTAGCACTAATTATGGTTGAGCTTTGTGTAAGGCTAGGAAAGAGATCCTGATAGAATCTCAAAGCTATGAGGTAAAATCCCTTGGGACATAAAGGCAATTCATGGGGTGCATGGGGAGTGATAACATGGACCCTCCCACTAGGGCCCCAAAGATGGTCATACATTTCTGCTGTGCTGATGATTTCTGGAGTAGGGCTTCCAAGAAAGTATTCTGTACAGCACTATGTTATTCCTACAGCCATCATCTTATCAGAGATTTTTCAGCCCTTCCAGGCTGCTCCAACAATTCCCTGCCAATTTCTCCAAGTCTGAATCCCTAAATCTATAGACTGAAATCTACAGAGGAATTTACAGGAACTTTTATATGTTTATACTCCTTTTCTCCACACCTTCACCACTTTGGAATTGTGACCAGACATTTACTACATCCTGAATGCCAGTCCACAGATTTATAATTAGGGGTCTGTATTGGTACAATGATTATGAAGTCACTGATCGGGTCAACATCTTGGGTCCAAATCTATCAACAAACCTTGGATAAAATTAGACACTGCAGGGCTAGAGAAATGGCTTAGAAGTTACAGCACTTGCCTGCAAAGCCTAAGGACCCAGGTTCAGCTCTGCGGAACCCAACTAAGCCAGATGCAAAGGTGACACATGTGCACAAGGTAGCACATGTCACAAGATGGCGCACACATCTGGAGTTCTACTGCAGTGGCTCCAGGCCCTGGTGCATCAGTTCTCTCTCTGTCTCTCTCTTGCTCTCTCACGAATAAAATAAATTAAAAAATAAGTACTGCAATGCTTTAGATGAAGTGAAAAATATCAGACATTAATGTTTATATTCACATATTCCACTCATTCTTTAATTAGTCCTAGTGATTCAGTTGTTTCAGGTAGAGTGGCCATTCTAATAGACTGATTGAAGTAGTCTGATTTCACTTGTCTCAGTTTTTCTTTTATATCCAGAAATAGCTATGCATGTACATGCAATTTCATCTGATGATAATCTGATGATAATGGTTTAGACCTTTTGTACTTCTGTGATTCTGAAAACAAATCTCAAATTATCAGCCACAAGAAACAAATATTAATCCATCAAATGATTCGAAAAAAGCAATATAATGGCATGAACATCAATACTAGTACCAAAATTAATACAAGTAATACAATATTAATTTAAACAGTAACTTTCTATCATTCATTTGAAAGCAAGACTATAATTTTCAAAGCACTTGGAAACTATCTTTATTTATAATTAAATAACTAACCTCAGACAATTTATAAAGGATGCAAAAAAAGAGACAATGCCTAATACTCAGTATTACTTTTCTCCATCTTACATGTTAATGTGTTGTAGAGAATGAAAATTTAATGACAAATATATTTCATTTACTCCAATATTTGTAATTAGATTATTGTGTAAAAGCTATTACATTTCATGTATAATTGCTTTTTATTATTAAGAACATATTTTGTATGGATACATCATGTATTGGTACCATCTTTTGTCCCTCCTCCCTGCACCATTCCGCAGGGGTCCCTACTGAGTGGGGATACTGGTATTCCTCTTTGGGTTGTGGGTGATACATTGTGGAAGCAGCAGTCAGGTATTGGGGGAGGCAGTGCCTCTGGGCATGACAACCAAACCTTTTAGTCTTAAATCTTTCTGCACCCTGAAGTTTTCCATTCCAGGTCCTTCTGGCTTTCAAGATTTCCATTGAGAAATCTGAGGTAATTCTGGTGGGATTGCCTTTCTATGTAGTGAGTTGCTTCTTTCACTGATTTTAGTTATCTCTCAGTGTTTTCATTGTTAAGAGTTTAAACTATGATACACCTTGGAGTGTTTCTTCATTGGTTTTGTCTGTTTGGTGTTCTGTGAGCTTCTTGTATCTGGATGGGACTCTGAGAAGCTGGGAAAATTTTCTTCAATAATTTTGTTGGATATGTTCCCTGTGACTCTGGCCTGGATTTTTTACCCCTTCTGGTATACCCATGATCCAGATGTTTGGCCATTTTAGGGTATCCCACAGTTCCATCATATTCTGTTCACATGATTTTTTAAACTTAGCAAAGTTTTTGGACCTCTAATAAATTTCTTCAATCTTGTCTTTAGAGCAGAGGTTCTCTTCTCCACATGAGTGATTCTGTTAGTGAGGGGTTCCAGAAAGGTTTTTTTTAAAGCTCTATTTGATTTTTGTTTTCTGTTGTATTAGTTTGTATTGTATCCATCCCTTTCTTGAGGTATAATTTCAGTTTGAGGTCTGATATTCTTGATGATTCCTGGGATTCATTCTTGCATTTGATCATGTCCTCATTAAGCTTAATCAGTTGGTTATTGAGATCCTGAATTTGTTGACTCACCTTCATTTTATTTATATCCCCTTTGAGCTTTCTCTGGTTTTCTTCAATTAAATTAAGGCTGGTGACAAAAGCTAAGTACTCTAAGAGATGATTCTGCTCAATTTAATTTATGCAATTGTTGGTTTTTGGATCAATTGTGAGACTAGGCATCCCTGATGAAGATATCTCTCAGTTTTCTAACTTTCATTATTATTATTATTATTATTGGTATTGTAGTCTACCCATCTCAGAGAACAGTCCTATTTTTATTGAGCAGGAAGTAAGTGTCTGTCCTTGTAGGATCTTCAGTGAGTGTTCTGTTTTAAATGTGAACTGGATTGGTTCACGATGGGGTTATAACCACAGATGCACAGACTGTGGATATTGCAAGTTCATCAAATGTACCTGTGGGACTGGGAGGTGGGGAATTGGGAGGTGGGGAACTTGGAGGAGGGGAACTCGGAGGTGGGGAACTTGGAGGACTAGGCCTGCTCACTCCACTTGTGCACATTCTTCAGCACCAGAGGTTTGGGAGCCAGGAGCCAGGAACCTGGGGAGCCAGCAGCAAGAGGCCAACTCCCACAGTGGCCCATGCACCCTCTGGCTCATAGGGATGGAGAGGTAGGTCCATCTGGAAGGCAGAGCAAAAGTCCCCAAGACAGCAGCAGGGGTACCGGAACCAGGGCACTGGGAGGAGGGGAAGGAGCCAGGAGCTCTTGCCTACTCACTCTGCATGTGCACCCTCCAGAGCAGCAGGATCCAGAGTTCCTTATACTCAATATTTCTTGATGAAAATTTCTTTAGTAATGATTATTATGATAGTAGGTGATAATAGTTGTCTTCCAAAAGATTAAGATTGTTTTTGAAATTCTCTCTGGTATTGAATGGCAAAATCAGGCTTCAAACGAATGTCTATGGTACTCTAATGTACACATATGTGGTCATTTGTATATTCTTTAACTTTCTAGCTATCATGGTTGTATTTCTATATGCCATCAGTACATGCTCATGCCTACTGACGGGAGTCTGACCATTGAGACCAGTGAGGAGCAAAATATATTTTAAGAAATATTGATTATGAATTTTATTGTATGAACAAGTCACACTGTGCTATATTCCCATTGGGTTATGTTTTGTGTCCCCTGTACCTTGCCATAATTCCTCTGAAGGCCCTTAGTGAGGTTTTGGTATTCACTGTGGGGTTATTGATGTACTAGTCAATTTATGTGGTAGAAGGCAATGACTCAGGATATTCCTTCTCACCCCGTGGCTCTTAGAACTTTCCAATCCCATTTCCACACTGTTCCCTGAGCCTTGGCATGTGTATTATGAGTCTGCTTAGTGTTGAGCTCTCATCCTCTGGATTTCTGCTTTGATGAGTTTTGAATGTTCTTAGTGTCTATTGCCATCTCCCTGGAGCAGATTGTCAGGGTAGCAATGAGAGCAGCTCTCATGTTTAAATCACCACTTCCCCTGTAGTTTCCTGGACCCTGGAAGATGTGCTAGAGGTGGTTTGTCTCATACTATGCAGTTAGATATCTTTTCTTGTCATATGATGGATTTTGGTTCACACTGATTTTCACTTCCATCTGTAAAACAAAATATGGAATGTTTGTCTAATTCCCTGGAATACCAAGATCTTATTCTGAAAGTGTTTTCTTATACCTACATCTTGGAGGGTTCTACTTATTTTTCTTCTTCTGGAATGCAGAAGAGGAATACACTTTTTGGAAAATGATGGGAGGGTAAATTCAAGCAGTCAGCAAGCCATAAAATGAATAAAGTATGACATAAAGTATAGTGAAGTTAATATAAGTATAAAATATTGAATCCTGTTTTCTTGAAACAAAGTTCATAACCCAAGAGTAACATTGGATGATAGCACGATGAACTAGTCAAAGATGCAAAGATCGAAATGTGTCTTCCCAACAGTTCAAGAAGAGGCTTAGTTAAGCAAAAGTACTTCTGACATATACCAGTATATTTCTCGGAACTCCTCTCACTCATACAAAACTTCCATTAAACAAGGAAAAATCAACTCTAATTCTTAACCATTAGTCATCTGATAAAACAAGGCACTTCTTTTCTCTAGCAACCATTTACTACTTGTTAAAGTGGATCCAGTGCACTGACTGACACTTGCCTGCTCACCACTCTCTAGTACCATAAGAATAGAGGAAATCTCTAATGTAAACTTGTGTACAAGAATCATTTTATGGATCTAGGAAGACAGCTAAGAGGTCAATGTTACTTGCTTACAAAGCCTGCTGGCTCAGGTTTAATTCCTCAGTACCCATGTAAAGCCAGATTATAGAAGGGCACATCAGTCTGGAGTTCATTTGCAAGAGGCCCTGGTGCAACCATTCCTTCTCACATAAATAAATAAAAAATATTTTAAACAGTTTAAAGTCAGAGTCATTTTTTTGAGGCAAGCTCAACAGACAGGCCTTTTTTATGTGACAGAGAGAGAGAGAATTGGAACACTAGGACCTCCAGTCACTGCAGTTGAACTCCAGACACATGTGCCCCCTTGTGCACATGTCCGACCTTGCGCACTTATGTCATCTTGTGTGTCTAGCTTTCTTGGGATCTGGAGAGTTGAACATGAGTCCTTAGGCTTCACAGTCAAGCACCTTAAGCACTAATCCATCTCTCTAACCCATAATCATTTTTTTTTTCATTTTAACCAATATGATAATTTTATTTATTTTATTTATTTTTTATTTTTTTAATTAATTTATTTTTTTACAGTCAGTTTGGTACCATTATTAGGCTCATCCTTGACCTGCCCCCTCCCCTTGGCCCCTCCTTGTTGAGGTATACGGGTCATGCATTGTGGAGTTAGCCCACAGTTATGGGTAAGCTAAATGTCTCTGCATATCATGACCCAACATGTGGCTCTGACATTCTTTCCGCCCCCTCTTCTGCAAAATTTCCCTGAGCCATGTTGGGTTCATTTTTGGTCTGCTTCAGTGATGAGGTGTTGGGGGCCCCTGAGGCTCTGGCTCTCTGATTTGGTAGGAGTTGATCTTTCTCTGAGGAAGCAGAGACTGTTCCCACAGGACCACAGGTCTTCTGACTTCATGACTTCCTATAGAAACACTAGCAGGATTCCAATTGAAGCCAGTCCCATGATTGATTCTTCCAGTATGAAATAAAATGGAAAAACAATACCTTTTAAAAAGCCATATGAGGGGCTAAGGAGGCAGCTAAGTTGGTAAAGCACTTGCTGACAAGCATAAGGGCCTGAGTTTGAAGCCCAGTACCCTTGTAAAAGCAATGTGTGCCTGAAATCCCAGTGATGGGAATGCAGATTCAAATTCAGTGAAGTTTGCTGTCTAACTTGGCTAGCTAAATTGGTTAGCTCTGTTCTTATTTCAGTAAGGGAATAATAATGTCTCCAAAAAAGTAAGGTAGGGAGAAATTGAGGAAGACATTAAAAATTGACTTATGGCCACTGTATACACACACACACACACACACACACACACGAATGTACATACAAGCCCACATACATATAAACAGGCATACAAAACGTACACCAACACACACAAAAAATTCAAACAACTGCACAACTATGATTTAATTAAAAGTCAAGGAATGGAGTGGCAATTAACAATATCTAGAAGCTTCCTCGAACTACAGTGGCAAGTCAACAAGATATACCTGTGTATACAGTAAAATATGCCTATGAGATGTTTTTATTGAAGTACTTTCAGGAATCCATAGAATAGCCTGGTAATTTCTATGGCAAAACTAAGTCACCTAAAGGGGGAAATCAGTGGAAAAAGTTCAGAAGGCAGAAGGAAACTGAGTCACAGAATGGAGTGGTGGCATTTAATGACTGTCCTTGGAGGAGAGACTCCTGCTTTGAATAGGCAGTCTTCTTAGTGTGTTCCTTTCATAGTCAACAATTTCAGGTTTAAGTGAGAGGCTGTAATAGGTCCAATGAACCAGTTTTGCCTGGGTGGTTCTGTGTGCACTTATTATAGGTTAATATTTTTATGACTTTATCTTTGCCATTTTATGGAGTGATCTTTTGGCTTATTTTATTGTATCCATCTTAGTTCTCTTACTTGACTCAAAAATGTAATAGAAAGTGACAGAGTGATAGGAGCATTTCTGAAATTGGTCCACAGGGAACAAGTGTTTCTACTATGATTAGCTCTACATAGCCTTTGAATCGTGGCTGATCCTAGATGCAGTCACATAGGACAGACTTGCAACTCTGTTAGAGGAAGAAGCTTCAGGAGAGGAGTTGGAGGGCAGAGATATAAAGAAAAGAATGAAGGAGGAAAAGGAAGGGGAGAAGAAATAACAAGGGCAGGAAAATTTTTTAAAAATACAGGGGAAACTCATTAAGTGTTCTATTGACAGACAAAAACTACCCAATTCATAAGAATAGAGACTGTACCTAGAACAACATTTTTAATCAAGATCTAACCCTCCAGACCCATAATTAATATGCGAACTTTCTTTCCCCTATTTCCAACTCTTGGAGATTGGAGGAGGTATGGTAGAGATGGTATCTTTATCATCTGGCTATTACAATCCCAGCAGCTCAATCTACTGGCATTGGTTAGGCTAGGCTAGGAACTATGGGGCCCTGGCTGATACCAGGTTTGAGTATGTCAGGCCTTGTACTAAGTTTCAAGTCTAAAGACTATGAACTTAATGCTCTTTGTTTCTCCCAAGCAGGAGCAATCTCTCTCCACATTGCTTTGAGTTGGGGAAGAATGATGCTGACAGCCCCTTCTAGCATTCTTTATTATTTCTTTTCTTTTTGTTATACTAAAACCATTTACCATGGTCTCATACCTGGCTTCTCTAGCACTCATGAATGAGGACTGGCTTATGAATGACTGCTCACACCTGTGTGTTGTGTGGAAATGACTGTTGGAGGAGCTTGCCTGCCGGCCTGTTCTCTTCTTGTTCCTTTGCCTTTAGAGTGAGAATAATGATGTTATTTACCTTAATATGTTGTTCTGACAATTAGATGAAATACCACTTGTAAGCTGCTCATTGCCTGACACGATTTGACTAACCAGCACATGTTAACTTAGATTCTCCATTGTGAATTAAGCATCTATCATGTTTTCTGAGCTCCATTACAACCTATCTTACAAGTTTTATTTCTCCCATTAGGTTTAACACAGCCATTTTCTCCATATAATGCAATAAATAAATAACAGCTGTCTGATTGCAAAGACTGTGACTTTCACTATAGCACTGACCCCAAAATAAAACATTGTTAATAAAATTAAAAAAAATACCAAAGGCATCATGATGATCTAACAAAACTTTTTATGAGTGGGACAAAATAAATCATCTACTGAGTATAAAAATTCAAACTTAGTATAGTTTAAGATGGAGTAACATTATCATTTGTTTATGGTAAAGCAAAGTAATTAGCATACAACTTTACCTAGGAAAGAGTTCTGATCAGGGAAGCCAAACACTGGGCAGGGTATCCATAAGTTGATGGCGGATTTTTTTTTTTTTTTTTTTTTTTTGGCCACAACTAAACTTTCAAATGACTAAATGACTGGGCCAAGGCACAGGCTTATAATTCCAGCTACTAAGAACACTGAGTTAGAAGGATCACAAGTTCAAGGTTAGCCAGGGATACAGAGTGTTCAGACAGTGGAAGACCAGCCTGAGAAACTTAGTAAGATCATGTCTCAAAATTGAAAAGACAGAAAGGACTGGCAATATAACTCAGTTGTAGGGTACTTGCCTAGCATACATGAGTCTCTAGGTTCAATTCCAAGTACCACATACATGGAAGTAATTAAATTACTCCAATAATTATTACTTATTCCATCTATTCATCATAGTAAATTAATATAACTTCCTAATAAAAATTTTATGAACCAGGAAAAAGTATCAGAAAAATGACAACGTACAAATATCAAGTGGAACTATTTAAGGAGGGACATATAGAACAATGTAGAATATTACATAAAGTAGAATGTTTTTAAATGTCAAAAAAATTAGAATTATTGGCACCAACATAAAAAATTTAAGTCACTCACCATATGCCTTAAAAATAAGACTTTTGGGCTGGAGAGATGGCTTAGTGGTTAAGGTACTTGCCTGTGAAGCCTAAGGACCCATGTCCAACACTCCAGATCCCACATAAGCCATATACACAAGGTGATGCAAGCACACAAGGTTGCACATGCACATAAGATGGCATGCACATCTGGAGTTTGATTAAAGTGGCTGAGGCCCTGGGGTGCCAATTTTCTCTCTCTCTCTCTCTCTCTCTCATAAAAAAATACAAAAAGACATTTTTGATTTACATAAAAGCTGCATATTAATCATAAGATTATCTGAATTGTTAGGATTTGCTCACATTCACCAACAACTGTGCACCACTGAATTCCAAATGGCAGCACATTTTCAACAGAGCTCTGGACAGCGATGGATGTTTTACTGAGATCATTATAATTAATGTCACTGCACTGAATGTCAAAGGAATTAATAATGATTAGCCTCTGATTATAAAGAGCTGCCAAACACAGTTATTATGTTAACATTCAAAAACAACTTGCTTTATTAAAGCATTTGTTTCTCAATTGTCAACAGCAATCTGTAAATCAATGAGTTGCATTTTTTCAGGATCAAGGAGCTCACATAGGTCATTGGTTTGCTAGCTGAAGCTATGTTCCATAATTATGTTATTCAGGCAGATGATCAATTTGAAAGGGAAGAAAACTGGAATTTCCTAAATAAGATCTTAACACATCCATTTCCCTGTGTAGCTATGTCTACACCTACCTAAACAATCTAGAAGCCATTTTTGCCATTTGAAATGTAAGGTGTGTAACCAATCATAATCTACTGAAAGCAACCAACAGGCTGAAGTGATGGCTTAGCAATTAAGGCACTGGCCTGCAAAGCCAAAGGACCCAAGGGCCATGGAAGCCAGATGTACAAGGTGGCACATGCATCTAGAGTTCGTTTGCAATGACTGGAGGCCTGGCACACCCATTTCTTCTCTCTCCCCCTACCCCTCTCTGCCTCTTTCTCTCTCAAAAAAAAAAAAATACATAAAAATAAAACATTTTTAAAAAGCAAAGGACAACGTGTTCTCTTTTTTCCTTGTGTTTTTGTATGTGTACATGTGGTATGTGTACATAAATTCTTATTCATGTGGGCCTACATGTATATGAAGGAGGATGTGCATGTGTGCACATCTGTGTGGCAGCCAGAGGTCAATGCTGAGTATCTTCTTCAATGACTTTTCACATTAATTTTGAGACAGGGTCTCTCAGTGAAATAGGAGGTCACCATTTTGTCTTGACTAGCCTAAAAGCAGATCCCAAGATCTACCTGTGTCCATCTCTCCAGCACTGGTATCTCAGGTTATGCTACCATGCATGGCATTTTATGTGGGTTCTGGGTATCTGAACTCACACATTAATCCTTTTGTAGTAAGTAATTGATCAACTGAGTCAACTCCGAAGCCCAAAACCTTTTTTTTTAACAACAATTGCCCAGACTGCAGATAGAGGTCAATTGTAGAATAGCATGCAGAAATACTAGTACTGAAAAAAATATATAAAAGGAAAAACAAAAATATGGTTTGAATAACTACCATACTATATGTCTAAATCTAAAATATAGGAAAATAAAAGTCAGTAAAGCCCTGAGTGTTTTACCATCTCCTTACCAACAAAAGACTTTTTGAAGGGTTGAAATTCTTGAACAAAATGCTTTGAAAAATAATTGGATAAATGTGTATTAATGTCATGAGTGTGGAAATGTGAAGAGAAAGGTCAAAGGTGACTGCTAGAGAACAATGTGATCAGTATGACAGAGGAGCAGTTAGTAATATTACATGATTCTCGCACTCCATATAATAAAAATCTTTGAAATTTGAGAAACTTAATTAGGTTTAGACATCTTGTGAAAGGGAATAAAGCACCTGTTTTTTATTTTATTTCTGTTTGCAACATACACATACAGTCTGCTCACCAGCAAAAAGTAATTCATTACTTTCAACACGAGGATGTTGATGAACTGAACATCAGACTTTTCCTGTACTGCACACTGTCACTCAATCTTTGCCAAGTGAGTAAAACAGAAATAATAAAACCAGTGATTTGAAGATGTAGTAAAATAATAGTTGAGACAGAGAAAGCAGCCAGTGACTCAAAGGTGGCTCACTTGAACTTGTCATGGCAAGAACTTTCAACGCAATGATGAGTGTAAAATACTATAGACTTGCTGTGGAAACGAAGATCTCTGTATGGTTTCTTCCTTTTTCCTTTGTCTGCACAGGAATCGGTGGTGAATATGGCTCCCAGTGCTAGCCCAACACCTGCCTCCAGGGAAATAGCAACAAATATGGTGGAGAACTGAAATACATCACAACAGAAATACAGTCTACAGAGAACTGGACACCAAGGATGAACTGCTCACACGCCTCCCCCCTCCCCCAAGGTTCACAGACTGTTTTGGAAGAGGGGGTGTGAAGATTGTAAGAGCCACAGGGAAAGTAAAAATTCTGAGGCACAGCACCCCCCAAAATGAAGGACACCCTAAATACCCCACAGTGAACACCAAAGACCCTATTGAGGAGGGACCTCAGGGAACTGGAGACTGGAGTGAAAGAATGCAAGACTATATATCCTGTGTAAAATATATACGTACACAAACTGGAAAATAAAAGGGATTTAGTGGAGGGAGGATTTGGGAGAGCAAAAAAGGGAGAATAGTGGGAGGTGAATATGATCATGGTATATATTATTAATATTTATAGAAGTTGCCAATAAAAAATATTTCCAAAAAGAAAGTTTCTATTTTGACTTCTATTCTCCTATTATCCATAAAACTTCCATTTCAACAGTAGAGAGAATTGTTTGCCAACAGTAATAAAGCCAAGAAAATAAACCTGCGTATGGCAGGAAACCTAGTCTGGACATTTTCTAGGTGAGCTAAGCAAGCCTTTCTCTTTCAAGGCTACTATTTCTTTGCTAGTATTAACCCCAGTTTCTGGACTGTTTGGAACTCTGGGATGAAAAACCATCAAACTATAAGTACTATTTTAGCAAAAGCTTTTGTTTCTTTTATCAATCTTAATTGTTGTCCTAAAACTTGATCACTAAAAAGTGCTTTAAGAGGCTGGAGATATGGCTTAGCCATTAAAGTGCTTTCTTGCAAAGCCTGCTGACTCAGTTCAGTTCAACATTGCCAGTGAAAAGCCAGATGCACAGGATGGTACATGTGGAGGCATGAGGCCCTGGTACACCCATGCTCTCTCCTTCTCTCTCTGTCAAATACATAAATAAATATTAAAAAATAATATATGCTTTACATTGTTTTTATAAAGCCATCCATGAAAGCCAGTGGCAATAGGGCATGGCTTACCAACACAAAGACACACACACACACACACACACACACACACACAGAAAGAGAGAGAGATGCACAAATAAAAATGTAAAACACTATATTTAAAAGAAAACCCAAATTCTGAAATTTTCATTTCTTTTCCTTAAAGCCTATTTTCAAATGTTTCCAATTTTGATGATGCTAAGAAAAATCTTATAATAATTATCAAAATAGTTTGGCAACATGCTACATCTATTTAGTATGTCCCTACGTGTTTGATTTTTTATTATTATTTCATTATTTTCAGGTTTTAAATTAATTTTGCACTCAGTGAATACATTCAAGTTGGTATCATGGTTAACCACTTCTCTGTCTTCCCCTTTCCCTCTCACCCCTCCTTTTTGAGGAATATGGGTCACTCATTGTGGGGTTAGCCCTCAGTTATGGGTAGGAGGAAATGTCTCTGTGTATCATAACTCAACGTGTGGCTCTGACATTCTTTCTGCCCCCTCTTCTGTAAATTTCCATGAGCCATGTTGGGTTCATTTTAGGTCTGCTTCAGTGATGAGGTCTTGGGAGTCTCTATGTATCTGGATATCTGATTTGGCAGGAGTTCATTGTTCTCTCTGTTGATCTCCTTCACCCTTGTGCTGGTACCTGGTTCACCAAGAAAACCACACACTTGCTTGTTTTGCCAATTATTCTTAGTTTCAGCTGAGCCCTTTTGAGATATGATGGGGTGGTTCTTTCCTCAGGATCTGAATCTATCTGACAAAGAGAAACAGATTCTCCTACAGAGAGTAAAGTTGGCACCAGATAAATGGGATAACCATTATTATTTTTGGAGAGAATTTAATAGGTGTAGGCCCTCTTGTAGCCCACAATGGGTGGTAGCTTGATAATGGAGAGCAGGTTGGTTCACGTTTGGGTATGGTTCTGACTTCTTTCCCAGCTCCAGCTGGGGGTTCCATTCCACTGAGTGGATCAGTTAGCCAGATCAAGAGCAGTTGGATTCCTACCATGGCTGTGTGCCACTATTGCACTTGTGTGAGCATCACAACAGGTTATTTGCTGCTAAGTAAGTTAGGCCATGAGTTTCTTGGACAGATATTGGTCATTTTACCCCAGTCCCCCCTGTAGCACCTTCTGGCACTAGATGCACTGACTGTCTGGGAACTGACTCTCTTCGAGTTCCAGCCATATCACTCCATCCATTATATTTGTTGTGTGTGCATGTTTGTTCATGTGGGGGTGTGTTGATGTGTGCACATGCATATATATGCCTGTGTGTGTGAAGGCCAGATAGAAACTGCAGGTGTCATTTCTTAGGCATTCCATCCACCTCTTATAGAGACAGCAGAATCTCTTACTGGCCTGGAGCTTATCAAGTAGACCAGTCAGGTAGGCCAGTGAGCCCCACAAATCTTCCTCCTCTTCACCATGCACCAAATACATGTCACTACACCTGGCTTTAACATAATTCTAGGTATTGAACTCAGGACCCCATGCTTGCGCAGGAAGCACTTACTAACTGAGCCATCTCCCCAGTCCTTTCTACTATTATTGTACTACAAGACATTTCAGGTTACTCCTGAAGTTTATGTAACTCGACACCAGTCACTACCCCAAGGAGTTCTAGCTTCTGTGGTGAGTGGTGTTTAGAAACTAGAACTAGGAACTAGGTCTGAATACTGATATGTCACTCCTTTTTTTGTTTTTTTTTTTTTTTTTTTTTTGAGGTAGGGTCTCACTCTAGCCCAGGCTGACCTGAAATTCACTACGGAGTCTCAGGGTGGCCTCAAACTCACAGCAATCCTCCTACCTCTGCCTCTCAAGTGCTGGGATTAAAGGCATGCGTCACCACACCCAGCGATATGTCACTTCTTACAGGATCTCTCAGCAGACAGAGCCAAGAAATATATGCACATATACTAATTCACATATATTCATATCTGTCTTCTATCTATCAGTCCGTCTATCTATCCATATATCATCTTCTTATAACTTTTTATTGACAATTTTCATACATGTAATATATTTTAATCTCTCCTATTACTTTCTTTGGTGCCCCAACCCTTTTCCACTGTACCATTTCTTCTTTACAACTATCCTGTCTGTCTTCTATTTTAATGTCTTTTTTTTTTTTACCTCCTTTACTGTCCATGATGACATGCTGATGGGCCCAGTGCTATACAGGTTCTGGGCAGGTAATGACAGCTGCTGTGAGGCCATGAATACAATGGACATTTTTTGTCTGGAAGACTGCACTCCAAACCACGTTTTTCCATCTGGAGCTTCTTTCTAGTCTTTCCAATCTCTTCTGCAATAGGCCCTGAGACTTGGAAAGGGTGTGTGTGTGTGTGTGTGTGTGTGTTCTCCATATTATCATATATCTATAAGCAAGTTTCCATAGACTCTCTCATAGTACTCCAATAGCAAAAGAGCCTTCCAAATTTAACTCTTGTCTACTTGCATATTCTTTTCCTGGCAGTGAAAACTCACAGTCAAGGTTTTAGTCACCATAGTGTATCTTTTCAATTTATAAAGTGGTATGCTCTAAAAGTTACCTCAGGAAACTTGAATGAATTTTCCCATGGAAACAATCATATAGATGGTACCACATTATATGTGGAAATTATATTTCCAGGCTAGTCCACAAGAACCTATTAAGAGTTGGTGCACAACTTGGGACTCTTAGGACGCACTTCCATTCAAATAGTGAAACTTACAATGCTATCAAATGTCAGTAAATTCTATTCTATTCCCATTATCAAAATAACCATTACCACATCAAATATTTTAATAAAACTTCTGATTCTGTAAATGATTGCACATAGATCAGCTAACTTAATCCTCATAAAAAGTAGAGCAACTATCTGTTAGGGCTTGTCATTTCTAAATCAGGAACCTGAGAATCGTATTATAAGATGAATTCTTAATAGTCTAAAACATTTTACTTTGTTTAATAATATTTTATCAGTTTAGCAATTATTAACTGATGGTAATTTGTGTGCAAGATTAAGACAATGGGGAAACATCCTGGGAAAAAAATGCTCCTCAAAATACTTTTATTACAGGGATAGAAGATTGCTTAGTGGCTAAGGGTACTTGCCTGCAAAGCCGGGTGTCCCAGGTTCAATTCCCAAATCACCTTTATAAGTCAGGCACAAAAAGTGGCACAAGCATCTGACCTTCATATGGAGTGCTAAAAAGCTCTGGCATGTCCACCCACGCACATAGAACACATAAATAATTTTTACAATAAGCTTATTAGACCAACAGAATTATCATTTCAACATTTTCAAGAACTGAATATGTACATCTTATCCTGACCTTGAAGAAGAGTGGATGGAGTTAGGGGCCAAGAATGCATGCTTTGACAAATTTTCTAGGTGATTTTGATACTTAGTAAAGCTGGAGAAATGGAAAAATCAAGTAGATAGCATTAACATTTTTTTTAGACAGTAAACATTTTTTCACAAGTCATAAACAAGCTGATTATTCCCTTTCTAGGCATGTTCTAGATTAAAAGATGATTAAAATATTTCTGGTGGCCTGGGAAATATATTTTCTAAGGGTGGGCTACATCATTCTGGTTTTCTTACAAAAAAAAATGTTTCTTATTGTTATCCACGTTCACTTTGAGGACTAAGGAGTGGATGTAAAAATGTTTTGTTGGATCTGGAACTCAGGAGAAGGAAGTCCGGTGTGGCCATTAGAGCTCATCCTGAGACACAGCCAAATCTGCTCATTAGTATTCACTGTACCTGGTAAGCCGCTCCTCTGAGCACAGACTTTAAATCAAAAGCTTTGCTCAAAATTCTCATCTCTTTGCAAATCACAATGAATATCAATGATGAAAAAATTACAGCAAAGAAGATTGCGAATGGGCCTAAGAAATCATCGGGTCCAACTCTTGTCACTTTGCAAATGAGAAATCTGAGATCTAGGGAGATTCATTGGCATGCCCACGGTCACAAGTGTCAAGAGCAGTAATGGGATGAGATTCTGGTTTCTCTGCCTCCCAGGAGAGCTTTAGGGAGTTAAATCAGTCTCCTCAAATCAGAGTCATCTCACATGTTCCTCAGTTTGTCAGTCATATGAATACCAGGCTGGAGAGATGGCTCAGAGGTTAAATGTGCTTCTTACACTCACAAGCATGATGACATGTAGGATCCTGAGACCTCCTGTGTTTGAATCTCCAGAGCCCAGATATACAGCTGGACATAGCCATGCATGCCTTTCACCCCAGTTCTGAAAAGGGAAGCAAAGTACAGGGAATTACCCATGCTGGCAAAAAGCAGCAAGCTCTTCAATCACTAGGAGAATCAGACTGAAACAAGTTCAAGCAGATGATCAATGAAGTGGGACACACAACCTTCTAGTTTGACCATTGCTGGCCAGCACTTCTCACTACAGGTGAACACATGGGGAGTCAAAGGGCAAAACACACACACACACACACACACACACTCACACACACACACACACACACACACAAATAAAAATTAACATAAATACCAAAAAGAGAAAGTTGAAATTCCTTATGGGAGATTTAACCTTCCAGGTAAACTTTATGGTACACACATCACATTCTATAATTAGGTGAGGTCAGCTGGGGTTTTAGAAACTGGACGTATCTAGAAATTGATAGTCTATATGCACAATCTATATATTTAATTTTGAATAAATGCAGTATATGATGTTTCAATTTTAACTACTAATCTTAATATTAGTTTAGGGTAAGTAAGGGTATTAATACTATATTGAAGGTGTCTTGGAGTCCTACAAATGTATAAATCCAAGAAAAAAAAAACCTCATAGAATCCATGAAAATATTGCAAGAAAGCTGCATTAAAGCAACAAAGTTATTCCTTGTATCTTGTAATCATATTTGTCTTTGCATCTTCTAATTTCATTGTCTTAACCTTGCAATATTTTAAATTTATTTGGAAATAACTATATAGCTATAACTCTTTAAGATTCCATAAGATATGAAGAAAAAGCTAGTATATAAATGAGCACAGAGAATTAAGTTCTATGATCACTTGAAAGTCATCAAGACTAAGTGCTTATATCCTGATTTGGGAAAAGATACAACATGAGATTAGGAAACAGTGAGGTTGTGACCTGTATACAGGGAATAAAAAGATTAGTATGACCCAGAATAGATAAAAACTTCTTAGAAGTGAACTAGAAATTGGATCTTAAAGGGTAAATAGGGTTTGGATTGATGAATAAAAATACATAAACTCAGGATGGAGAAAGGTCACTAAGGTAAGAAATACCACAGACTGCATGTATACAGGGTTTGGTTGTGAAAGTAATGTCTTATCTAGATCATAAAGATCATGTGGAAAAGCAAGTCATCTAGGCAGTGTGGGGCCAGATGATGCAAGGCTCCTTTATCCTTAAGTGTTTTGGTTTGATGCAGATAAATATCTGAAGTCAGTTTAACTGTTGAAAAGAAAGTAACCCAGCCTATTTGTTGTAAAGTAGAGCTGTGCCAATCCTGACTAATATAAATGTACCATCCAAGCATATTTAAGGAAGAATTGAATAAGCAATGATGGAAACGTTTTCTGAGAGAGCGAGAAAGCAATTATAAAGATACGAAAGATAGGGTATGGACAGAAATGAAAAGTTATATAACAGGGAAAAGAAATAATGAGAGAAGATGAGATTTCAGAAGAGAGGTTAAAGAAGCACTGCCTAAACAATAGCATCCAGCTTTTAAAAGTGATAAAAGATGTAAGAGTTGGTAAGGGGGAGAAGAAAGGAGTGCGCTTGTGCATACTCAGTGGAGATCCTGGAAGGCGTGTATAGAAACTAGAAAGGGAAGTATCTGGGCATGAGGGGACAAAACATGAGCTGTGCTGATATCTGCATTTCACCCTCTCACCAACCTGATCTACTCATGCAGGAGGCCCCTCTTACCACATGTGCACTGGCATTTTCTGTATGCACTCTCCCCTGGTATTTAAAATCTTAGATTTAAGACTTTCACTTTAATTTTATCTTTTACCAAAGATCTGTTACTACAGTGTGTTAAACCTAGTACTTGAATTTAGACTTAATGAAGCAATTTGTGCACAATGCTCAGGAATGCTCCTGTCTCAGGGTAAGCCAATATAAATTACTGTTGGTAATAATAATTACTATAAATATTCAATTAAAATTAGCCTTGGGCTTGCTTTACATATCTCACAATCCATCACTGACTCAAAAGGTATTTTCTCCCCATTTTGGTGAAAGCATTTTATGCCTAGAGAGTTTGGAAGAGAGGGGCTGGTATTCCTTAGCAAGGTGCAGCATGAAAGCTATGAATGAGCACCTGGCGTGTGCCACAGCAACAAGAACTGCTATGTGGGAGACTGCTAATACATGGGCTTAGGAGGGTGCATGAGTGAAGAAGTGAGTGAATGAGGTCAGTTACAGTGGCAGTAGAGTGTAATTGTTGTGATATTACACTTGGTGACTAAGCAGATCAAAAATCAAATCCCAACTTTGATGTGTTTCAATGCCCTTAACCTATAACACTTTTGCCAAAAGTTTAATGTGAGGATAGTCAGACTGAAGTACATAAAAAAATGTTTGACTTGACGGATGGTGCATTATAAATGTTAGCTATCATCAAATAGTGCATTAATATTCAATTATAAAAGTTCACTGGACTCTATAACAAATTAATATGCCAACCTTAACGAAACAAAAATAAACTCCAGCCAATCATCGAATCAAGTCTGAGTATTCTGATAATAGGTAAGCAGAAAACAATCCACATGTAAAAGTTATAATAAGAAATACACCAAGATAGTCTCTTTAAATATTGTATTGCATATATTTAAGGTGGGCAACATGATGCATTGATATATAGGGCAATAGTAAAGTGCTAGAATCAAGCAAATTCATATACCTAAAGCCTCACAACACACTATTTTGCATTGGGGAAACCTAAAATTTACTCTCTCTATAGACAATATTATAACCTACAATCTTTATGCATTACCTTACATCCCCAGGCTCATTCATACTACTTAACTGCAAATGTACATGTATCCTTTGATATGCAGCTCGCATAACCTTTCCCTTCCTGCCGGTGGTAACTACCTTATTTCTGTTTCTAGACTTGATTATTTAAATTATGCATATGACAATATGTGATGTATTTCTTTCTGTGCATACCTCATTTTATTTAGTATAACAGGACTAGAAGGATGGCTTAGCAATTAAGGCACTTGCCTGCAAAGCCAAAGGATCCAGGTTTGAGTCCCCAGGACCCACGTTAGTCAGATGCACAAGGCAGGGGGCGCATATGTCTGGAGTTCGTTTGTAGTGGCTGGAGGCCCTTGCACACCCATTCTCTCTCTTCTCTTCTCCCTCTTTCTCTTTCAAATAAAGAAATAAATAAAAATGATAAATAATAAAAAATATTTAGTATAACATCACTCAAGATTATTCATGTGGTCACAAATGGCAAGATCTCCATGTTCCATTCTCTCTGTCTCTTCACAAACATGTCACGACTACTTTAACCATTATTCTTAGTGGACGCTAAGATTTCTAAATCCTGGCTGTCATGAATAAGATTGCCATGAACATGGGGAATGCAGCTATCCTTCGAAAGTTTTGTTTTCATTTCTTTGGAGTAGATATTCAGCAGAAGTAGCTGGGATTACTGAGTAGTACGGTAATATGGTAGCTTCATTTCTAATGTTTAAGAAACTTTCATACTGTTTCCCACAGTGGCTGTCTAAATTATATTTCCCCCCAATATGATTGTGTTCTTTTCTCTGAATCCTCCCTAAAACCTCCTATCTTGTGTGGTTTAGTTATTATTATTACTATTCTAATAGTTGTGAGATAACAGATTACTATGGTTTTTATTTACGTTTTCTGATGAGCAGTAATGTTAAGAACTTTTTCGAGTGTCTGCTGCCATTTATTGTGTCTCCTTTGGAAAAATTGTTTTTCCTTTTAAGTTTTTGTCTATTTTAAATTGTTATTTGTTTTATAGTTTTGGATTGTGTTGTTCTTTGAACCTGTAGTTTACAAATACTTTCAATCTGCAAGCTGCCTTGCATTTTGTCGATGCTCTTTTAATTACTTCTAGACTTCCATCCTTAGATGTGTCCACACATTTCATTCTAGCCGCAAGCTGTCTTCCTTTTCAAATGTCTTCAGTGCATATACAACCTGAAACTGACATGTTTCTTTTCATCTGTCCAAGTGTAGGTTGGTGATTTTTTTTTTCTTTTTCATCTTCCAATTCTATCAATATGGAAAACATTTTATCTTATGGTAGATGCAGCTACACAAATTCATTCATTTTGATCACAGAGTTTGCTACATCTAAGAGTTCTTTGAGGGACTTTGTATAATCCTGTCTTTGTTCTTATCACTCATGAGCAAATCACATTTCCAAAATCATGTTCAGTGCTTCAACCTTGTCATAGTCCCTGGATTCTGTTCCTCTCCCCTGCTTTGTTTTAGATAAGGTTTCTGTTCCACACATCTGAGGAGAGGCAGAAGGCCTGGTGTGTTTATGGAGGCTTTTAACAGAACAATAACTGATTTCACCTGGATACTTATCTGCTACTTCTATTGGAATTCTATTGCTCAAGTTCAATGGAATTTCAACTAATTGACACATGTATTAAGTACTGCCTTTCACAGAATGTGCCCATAAAATTGCTTGCACAATTTTAATATCTTATAAAATTACACATAATCATATTCCTTATTGACTTAAATTATGAAGTTCTCATTCATCCTCTATATATTCATTTCCATGTATTCTGGATATGAGTGAATCCACATTGTGAAAAATGCATGGATTTAAATATAGTCATGGCATCTTAACATATAAGGAGTTTAAATTTAATTTAACTTGACTTCCTATTTAAGAATAAACCTTTAAGGGGTAGAGAGATCCTTACTGGTTAAGGTGCTTGCCTGCAAAGCTTAAGGACCCACGTTCTACTCTCCAGACCCCACATAAACCAGACACACAAAGGTGAGGCAAGTGCAAGATCGCACATACCCATTAGGTGGCACAAGTATCTGGCATTCTACTGCAGTGGCTGAGGCCCTGGCACACCAATATTCACTCTTTCTATCTTTTTTGCTTTCTATCACAAAATAATAAACCTTTCTATAAATTATATGTGGGGGACTGGAGAGATGGCTTAGTGGTTAAGAGCTTGCCTGTGAAGCCTAAGGACCCTGGTTCAAGGCTCGATTCCCCAGAACCCACATTATCCAGATGCACAAGGGGGTGCACACGTCTGGAGTTTGTTTGCAGTGGCTGGAAGCCATGGAGTGCCCATTCTCTGTCTCTCTCTCTCTATCTCTGCCTCTTTCTCTCTCTATCTGTCATTCTCAAATAAATAAATAAAAATAAACAAAAAATTATTAAAAATTTTTATAAAGTCATATGGAATGGACAATAGAATCAAACAATTGACTTTTCAAACTGAAAAATACTACAGTCCAATCAAAGATGTTCATTAATGGTATGGATACAAAGTATGGTTATCATGCTCATAATGAGAACGAAAATCTGATTTTAGTTGAATTCAAATTGAGAATTATTCTTCCCACCAAAAGTACTCCTTACTGAAGCATGAGATATCCAACTAGCTTAAACTTCAGCATTCCCTGTGGAAAATGAGGGACCATAGTTGCAGATACACAAAGAGAAGATTTCCTGGTTAACATGTATGGAATGTACAAAGCTCATTAGATGCCACAACTTCTATAGACAGCATTTAATGACCATCCTTAAAATAAACTTTGTGCAAATTCATAAATAGAAACTGAAAATAAATGCATTAAAATGATTTGATACCAAAATCAAACATGTATTAAGAATCAGGAACTATATACAGATCTCAGCATTTATTATCACGTTAAAGGTCATAATAGTTCCAAGGAGTAGTAATATTAGGAAGTGTACAGGAAGTGGGAGAAAGTGAGAGAGAGAGAGGTAGCCATAATGGTTTTAAACTGTGACCAAAGTCACACAATTAGTGTCAAGTTGGGGTGTAACATTAGGTCTATTTAACCCCAACACATTGACTGACTCTTTGGCATTTGACACTTTCTGCACTATGCAAGAGGTGACAGCCCATCAGAACGAAGTGAGACACAGACCAAAAATCATAAGATGAGGAAGAAAACTTCACACAAGAGCAAAAGAGAAACTGCATGCTAGGGATTAATGTCAGCCACAAATTCATTGTCTCCCATTCCCTAGCTGCAGTACTTTCCCTCCCACCTGGCTGGGCTGGCACATGTAACTTTCTTTGAAGGAATGCAGCAGAGAATATGGCCAATGATTTCTGGAACCTGTCCTTGAAAATATCTGCAGCTTCCTCTTTATTTTTTTTAAGTTTCCTGGATGGATATTGAAACTTTATTTTTGTTTATTTATTTTTTTTTACTATTTATTTACTTAGTTGAGAAAGAGAGAGATGGAAGAGAGAATAGGCCGGCCACGACCCTTGCCTCTGTAAAGAAACTTGAGATACATGTGCCACTTTGTGAATCTGGCTTTATGTGGGTGCTGGGAAATCAAACCCAGGCCTTCAGGCTTTGCAAGCAAATGCCTTTAACCTTTAACGGTGTGTACATAGACTGCTTGAGCGACCTTTCCATCCTGGAATCTTCTTCCTTGATTGGGAGGATCATACAGCAACAAATTTGTTTCAGGAAATATTTGGCAATATCCTGAGACTCTTTTTTCTTTCTTTCTTTCTTTTTTTTATTTTTATTTTTATTTTTATTTTTTTATTTTTTTATTTATTTTTATTTTTATTTTTTTTGGTTTTTCGAGGTAGGGTCTCACTCTGGCCCAGGCTGACCTGGAATTCACTACGTAGTCTCAGGCTGGCCTCGAACTCACAGTGATCCTCCTACCTCTGCCTCCTGAGTGCTGGGATTAAAGGTGTACACCACCACACCCAGCTCCTGAGACATTTTTGTTTGTTAGAACTAGAGGAGGAGCTGCCATACATCCAGCAGAAGATGGCCGGGTTCTGTTATGTATCTGTATGATGCACACGAGAGCCCTCTACTATAGTCTGCATAAAGAGTGGTCTGGCCACTCTGAATTATTATGTTTATGCCCATAGATAAGTGCTGCTCTCCCCTGTGGTCAGAGTAGCTTCTTTCTGTAGTTGGCGGTGTATGTAGACTGCTAACTCTTCAGAAGCTGGAAACACATGACCATTGAGTGCTTGGTGCTAAGGGAGGCATCTCCATCATGCTTTCCAAGGCTCAGGAACATTGTCAGAGAAAGGGTGGAAAGAATGTTAGTGCTAGAGGATGGGTGCTTTGAAACACTGTCTTCTAGACAAGAAATGGCCATTGCATTTATGATCCCATAGCAACTGTCAGTACCTGTACAAGACCTACACAATTCATTTTATCATGGATATATTTTTTTTAAAAAAAGCAATAAAGAAAACATCAAATGAGAAGAGGGAGTAGTTGGAAAGAAAAGGGATTCGGGGGAAGGGAAGTGGGAGAGGAGGACAAAAGAAAGTTAGGAGAATTTCTGATGAAAATACATTATGTGCATGAAAATTGTCCATTAGAAAGTTACAACAAAGAATTGCCTGTCCAAACTGTCCTTGGTGCCAAAAATGAGAATCCATGGCTTAGGCTATGCATGATGAAAGAACTAGAGAGAAAACCCATAGGTGGGCCAATGAAACACCAGATGCTTAAGTAGAAGATTACTTAAACTTCTCTACATTGCATAACCAATTTGGAGTGGGAGAACCATCCAACTGAAACCACAGATATTTTCATATTACCAAATCATAGAAAGTAACAAATTTAAGACACTATGTATCGGTTGGCTTGTTGAGCAGTAATAGAAAATAGAAACATTTTCCTTTTTGCCATCTTCCATTATACTTTTTTATTTTAAAAGTTTACAATGAATGCATTCATGAAATAATTTTTCCCATCAAATATTTGTTTTCTGTAAAATGTCAAAACATTTCGTTATCCTAATGAACTTACTAAAATTTTGAATTCTTGCAAGCTGTGTTACTAAGACATAGTTCTCTCAATATCTTTTCCTAAGCATTTGATTTTTAAACTACAGCCAGTCCTTGAAGACTTAATCATTTTACATTTCACCCTCCTTGATTCATCTTGCCATTTTGAATGGTCTTTTCTTTTTCTTTATTACTTTTTTTTATATTTGTAAATATATTTTCTCATGACAGTGGACAACACCATCTATTACTTTTAAAAATCCTTGCTCCCTGCGTTAACATTCAGGGATAAGCTTCAAGGAAGGCAAAATTTGCATAATATGAAATTAGAATAGTGCCCTTCTCAGGCCTAAATGTAGCAGGTAATAGAAATGATATGTACTAGGGAGGCTTTAGAAAGAAGTTGTCCTTGTGTGAATTCATCCAAAATAAACAAATGAATATGAAAACATCAATGTGAAGATGTTGGGATGATGTTGAATTGATGAAACAGCAGGTTTCTGGCATGCTCTAATTAACTATAATTATTTGGGCAATAATGAAACTATTTCATTTAAGGTTGAGTCACATATTCTCAATTAACTTACGTAAATTCATTATGCATGCTTACTCTATAATGACAAGGGGAAGATAAACAATGATTTTAATAGCATACAGTTCTACCTGCTCCTCCAGTCCCTAGTGCACAGCCAGTGGTGACTTTCCCAGGTAAACTCAGATGTGTTCTCTTGCAGGCAAGATCTTAATGCTTCTAAGAACAGACTGCTTGCTTCCCTGGGTATGGTTATAATGTTTAAAGATATATACTGTAGTGAGATTTCATCTAGAAATGCAAGACATCTTTTATTTATTTACAAACAGAGGGAGATAGAAGAGAGACAGAGAGAATGGACACACCAGGCCTCTAGCCATAACAAACTCCTGATGCATGTACTACTTTGTGTATCTGGTTTCACGTGGGTACTGGAAATCAAACCCAGGTCATTAGGCTTTACAGGCAAGATCTTCACTGCTGAGTCTCTGCGTCTTTGCACCAGCTCCCATTAGGACAACTTTTAAAACTCATACTACTTTATGACTTCAAAACAAAACTTTCAAGACAGGAGGGAGGACACTGCATTAAATCCAATGAAACTAACTTATGCATGCTTACTCTATTATTCTGATTACATGTGTTTTTCAAGAGGATTTTCAGAAGTAGTTTTGACTATCTTTCATTTTCCTTTTAAATTTACTTTCTATTTTAACACTTGAGGTTGTAACCCCACCATGCAGTATGTTACAGCCACTATTTTCATTATGTAAGATAGTGATGCATTGGTGCACTCAGTGAGCTAGCAATTTTGACTATTATATGCACTTGCAAGGGGATACAGCCCCATGGACCTGCATTTTTGTAATGCAGAGCCCATGTTGTTCACCACAATTGATTTGAAGAACTTACTTCCATGTCTGAAGAGAATAATATGCAGAGCCCAACCAAGTTTCTCTGTTACACATTTTTATGTTCTATTGGCTGAAGCCATTTTAAGATGTGGACCCTGATCCTTTTACTACTTCGCCATCCATCTTCTACATCTCTTCCTTCCCTTTGTCATACTTAAATATGTATAAAATTCTTAATGAAGAATTTAAATAGGGTCTATGTGAAATATATATTCAAGAAGGGCAATGATGTATTGTACTCCCATGCAGCCTCCACCTGATTTAGTACTTTATGATTGGGCACAATTAGCTCGGAAACCTTTTATGGAAACAATAGAAATGGCAGTAGCTCAGCCCTTCCTTTTCACTCCTACCCTCTCTCTACAGCATTTATTTATGTGCACGATTGTATCTTTTTTTTTTAAGATATATATTTTATTTATTTATTTATTTATTTATTTATTAGTCAGTTCTGTATTCAGCAAATACAGTCAGTTTGGTACCATTATTAGGCTCATCCGTGACCTACCCCCTCCCCTTGGCCCCTCCTTGTTGAGGTATACGGGTCATGCATTGTGGAGTTAGCCCACAGTTATGGGTAAGCTAAATGTCTCTGCATATCATGACCCAACATGTGACTCTGACATTCTTTCCGCCCCCTCTTCCGCAAAATTTCCCTGAGCCATGTTGGGTTCATTTTTGGTCTGCTTCAGTGATGAGGTGTTGAGGGCCTCTGAGGCTCTGGCTCTCTGATTTGGTAGGAGTTGATTTTTCTCTATGCTGATCTCCTTCCCCCTTGTGCTGGTGTCTGGTTCATCAGGAAAAACAGCCCCCTTGCTTGTTTCTCGAAGTTTTCTTAGTTTCAGCCGGAGCCCTTTTGAGGTATGATGGGGTGGCTCTCTCCTTAGGGTCTACATCTATCTGAAAAAGAGAAGCAGATTCTCCAAAGGAGAGTAAGTTAGCACCAGGACAAATGAGATAACCCTTACTTTTTTTTTTTTTTATAGAGAATTTAATATGTGTAGGCCCTCTTGTAGCCCACAATTGATAGTAGGTTGATACTGGAGAGTGGGCTTATGTTTGGATATGGTTCTGACTTGTTTCCCAGCTCCAGCTATGGGTCCCATACCAGTGAGGGGATCAGTTAGCCAAATTGAGAGCAGTTGGTTCCCCACCATGGCTGTGTGCCACCACTGCACTTGTGTGGGCATCACAATAAGTTATTTGCTGCTAAGTAGGTTAGACCATGCGTTGCTTCGATAGATGCTGGAGAGGGTAAGATTAAGACTAACCTTAGTCTCCTACATCTTCCCTCCCTCACTTCCCCTCTCCCTGTCTCTCTCTCTCTTACCTCTAACTCTTGTATATTAGTTATCTTTTTCCTCATTTTCTTAGTGGGCACTGACCTGTAACTCCCAGAACCAGCATGGGGCTATCATCCACAATGAGCTTTTGATCAGAGAGACCTACAAGGTTTCCTAAAAGACAGACAGATTTCTGTCAGAGTACTTGATGACCCACCAAAGGTTAGTGGTAAGACCCTACTGCTGAAGATACCTTATGTGATTGACATGCAAATTAGAATGGCATGGCTGGAAGTTGGATGAGAGTCAGTCCCCAGACAGTCAGCGCATCTAGTGCCAGAAGGTGCTACATGGGCGACTGGGGGAAATTGACCGATTGTATCTTTTCAAATATATTGTGTGAGGTTTTTTTTTTTTAAACTGGGGCAGATATGATACTGTTTCTTAATCTATTTCATTTTCTGGCAAATCATCATTGACTGACTATCCCTGATACACATTTATTTTGTCATTTCATTTTTTGCTTGTTTGTTTCTTTCCCTCATGTTGGGGAATGAACCCAGGGCCTTGGGTTTGTTAGGCAAGCACTCTGGCCCTGAGCTGAATTCCTAACCCCTTGTCATTTCATGTTAACTGATGCATGAAACTTTACTGAGTAAAATTTACATATTTATCCCACTTTTGACACTCTGGGTTGTTGCTCAATCTTCAATAATTCAGGCAACTCTAGTTAACATGAGGCACTGACAAAGATGACAGGGAGGAGGAAGGATTTCTGCAGAGTGCAGAGTTTGCTGTAGGTTTGTGTCATATCAACTCGATCTCCTTGTGCCTGTACACATGTCTGTGCCAAAGTTTCATCTCATCAGCAATAAGTGGCAATCACCTTGTTGCACACCCTCACATCCCTTCCTCCAGGTGATCTTCACAGATGTCTAACACTGGCCACTCTGGTGAGTGTGAAACATCACCCAGGTTGCGTGATTTCTGTTTACTCTTTTCTACAGCTGGGGCACATCTTTTCATACACTAGTTAGCAATTCCATTCAGGCTTTCTCCTTGGAATAGCTTACTTCTAAGCTCTTTTATCTCACTGATTTAGCAAGGGCTCTTTATATAATGTGATAGTTTCAATGAGATGCCCCATAGCCTTATATGTTTAGAATAGTTGGTCTCCACCTGGTTACGGTTTGGGAGGCAGAGCCTGACTGGAGGAGACGTGTCACTGGGGGCAGACCTTGAGGTTTATTCACCCAGCTTGTGACTGCTAGCTTCGCTCAGGCTTGTTGCTGCCTCCCAGCTGCTGTGGCAAGATAGGATGCCCAGCCTCTCTTTTGCCATGCTTTCTCCTCCATGATATGACTTCCCCTTAAAACTATAAGCCTGGGGCTGGAGGGATAGCTTAGAGTTTAAGGCATCTGCCTGCAAAGCCAAAGGACCCAGGTTCAATTCCCCAGGACCCATGTTAGCCAGATGCACAAGGGAGTGCATGTGTCTGGAGTTTGCGGTGGTTGGGGGCCCTGGCGCACCCATTCTCTCTCTCTCTCTCAAATAAATAAATCAATAAAATATTTTTTGAAAAAACTATAAGCCTGAAACAAGCCCTTTCCTCCAATAGGCTACTTCTAGTTGGCTGTTTTGTACCAACAATGCAAAGGTAACAGAAGCATAACCCAAGTATAAATTACATTAGCTTTGTTCTCACTTGCAAGCAGAACAATATACTCTGGCTAGTTTAAGCAGAAAACTGAGTTATACACTAAAATTATATTGAGCAGCTAAGAGAAAATAAGGTAGTCAGGCTCAGAGACTATGGTTTCTCCCAGATTACACTGCAAGCTTGTCTCAGCAAAGACTGACAGCTACACAGCTGAGCCCACACACTGCTGATACTACTAATGAACAGACAGACTGAAGGTTGGAAACCCTGTGTGCTGTCCCCCAGAGCCAGAGGCTTTTTTTTTTTTTTTCCTAATCAAAGTTTTGCCAAAGTGGATCTGATCATTGAAACTTCGGCCCCCTGTCTATTCCCTTGCTGGTTTCTGCCTTGGGGAAGTATAATTCACATAATGGAGAAGCCCCAAGGAGCAGGCAAGGCTTGCAGTGCAAGCTGGGCATGGTTAATGACTACCTCACGAATCATAGGCTGCCTGTGAGTGGTGAAAAATCCACTCCCTATCTGTAGCTCACCTTTAACTCTGCCTGATGTGTTTTTTGTGTACATTTTATGTTCTCAATCTTTTCCTTATGTTTGTTCTTTGTGTGACTAAATTGAGACCTTTCTTCCTGCTAAAATCATTAAATTTCCTGAATTTTCTTCAATAATTTTCATGTCTTACTCTTCACCTTTGCATTTTTGTTACATCTGGATTTTGCTTTCATGTCTCATGACAGAAAGAACTAGAACCTGTTTCCCTACATCCTACCATTGCTTATCAAGTAACCTTGATTGTTTTACATATTTATTCAGCTGTCTTCCTTATATACCTTCATCCCTTATCTACAGAGGTTTCTATGTGGACTTCCATGGTGTTCCATCAGACGGCTCAGCTACCTTTGCACACGAGTACCACATGGTTTCCAGTACTAAAGCTGTATAATGCCTTCAGGATCAGTGCCATCGGGTCATCGTTGACCTCTGTTGACTATCATTGTTTCCTCCACAGGAATTGTCAAGATCAAATGAATCAGGGGCAGAATCAGGCTTGTGGACAAGCTACTGCCCATACCTAAAATCCTATTCTGAAGCAAACAAACAAAAAAAAACATGACACATCCAGGAAGAAGAAAAGATGAAACATGTTTGCATAGATGCAGAGATTGTAAAGGAAAAGAAAAGTTGCCAGAAAACTTTGTAGTTCCATAAGGTGCCACTCTATTTTCTGAAATTGATTCTATGGGATCCATCTAAACTTTCAATGAGAATTGACAGCATTCATTTGAAATATAAGATTATATTAGTGCATATGAATCTGATCAATGTCATAAAATTAAACTCAGTGTTGTCTTTTTCACAGTAAGCTATTACTTACCAAGCCCATTGCTTTATTAGGTTGAGTCTGGAATTAACAAAGTAATATCAGAACAATTAATTCTTTGTACACCAATATTTATTGAACATCCACTGCATCACTGGCATAGGAAATATATTTAAAGACAAAATAACCACAGTCCCTTGAGTAGTTATTTCATACATGGCTTATATCATTGTAAAAGAAGCAGGAAGGGTGGAGAAATGACTCAGTGGTTAAGAACACTTTCTCCTCAAACATGAGGGCCTGAGGAGGCTTGAGACTACTTGAGTTTGAATTTCTAGAATGCACATGAACAGCTGGGCATAGCCATACATGTCTTTGGAAGCAGAGACCAGAGAATGGCTGGGGCAGGTGGATGAGAAGCTCCAGAATCAGTAAGAGACTCTGCTGCAAGGGAAAAAAAAGTGTGGATTATTGATGAAGACAAACATCTGAGCGCCATAGGTGAACACATGAGTGCCAAGGGGAGTGACTGGGTGCCATGCCAACACATACCTGCACATGCACCACAGATACCACACCGCACACAGGCCACACAACAACAACACATACATGCAAAATGAAATCTGTAGGATAAGTACTGTGAAGGCTGAACATATGGTCCTATGAAGGAAGGCAAGAATGGGGATCTGTATTTGGACAAAGTAAAGAGCTCATCAAAAAAAACTGACACATCAAGCAGGGCATGGTGGTGCATGCTTTTAATCCCATCACTCGGGAGGTAGAGATAGGAGGATCACCATGAGTTCAAGGCCACCCTGAGACTACATAGTGAATTCCAGGTCAACCTGGGCTATAGTGAAACCCTTCCTCAAAAAATCGAAAAAAAAAAAAAAAAAAACACATAAGGTGAAATAAGTTAGAGGTTAGTGCTTGACCATAGATGGTCTACATCTTATACATGATAGAAGGCTACTCGGGTTACAGCAGACATACCTCATTCTGGAAGAGAAGTCAGTAAGTGTGAGAAGGACAACTATAGACAGAATGGCAAAGAAAGAACCAGATTACTTACAAACTTTCAGTTCTCATTAAAGAACTCAGAGAGTCCACTCTAAGAGGATAGTAAGTCACAAACCCAGCACTCCTCACTTGGAGATTACAATGGGTTTAAAAAAATATTTTTGACAACTTCCGTAATTATAGACAATAAGCCATGCTAATTCCCTCCCCCCACTTTCCCCTTCAGAAATCTACTCTCCATTATATCCCCTCCCCCTCTCAATCAGTCTCTTTTATTTTGATGTCATCTTCTTTTCCTCCTATTATGATGTTCTTATGTAGGTAGTGTCAGGCACTGTGAGGTCATGGATATCCAGGACATTTTGTGACTGGAAGAGTGAATTTTAAGCAGTCCTACCCTTACTTTGGCTCTTACATTCTTTCGACCACCTCTTCCATAATGGACCCTGAACCTTGGAAGGTGTGATAGAGATGTTTCAGTGCTGAGCACTCCTCTGTAACTTCTGAGCATTGTGGTGCCTTTTGAGTCATCCCAGAGGTCACTGCCATCTGTAAAGAGAAGCTTCTCTACCCAAAAGTGAGAGTAGCATTAATATATGGGTAAGAACATCAAGAGAAGTGTTTACCAGGCAGTTTGATGAGCACAGTATATGCATTTAGCCAACAGCAGCAGGCGTTACACTCCAAGAGCTCATGACTTTCCCCGCCATAGGTTTTCAGTACCAGGCATGTATTCCCACCCATGGAGCAGGTCCCCAGTCCAATTAGAGAGTAGTTGTTTTCCCCCATAACAGACATGCCACTATTGCACCGGTTGGCTCACTTGGCTTGGCTGGCCAAACTTAAGGCTTGCAGTGTCCACTGATATTTATCTCCACTGATGAGTTCTCTCTCTCCCATGGAGCTGCATGCAATGTAGCTTTTTCCAGCTTTCTGTCAACTGGTCTACACAGAGGAGGTTTTCAACTCAGCTCTAGCTTGATTTCTCAGTGACTTTGCAGCCCAAGCATGGGGAGTCCAGCAGTAGGGTCTTGCCATCTGTTCCTGGTGGGAAACAAAGAGCCTCAGTAATGGCCTATAATGTTATGGGGGCAACAGGTATCAGGATCGACAACTCAGTGGAAGGTATTCCATCCCTGTCACTGAAAACTTTCTAGTAACAATCTATGGCTTCTGGGTACACCATTGTCCAAATAAAAGTAGGTTTCAATGACTCATTTATATCCTCTTAGATTTTGATTAACCTTCCCCACCCTTCCTTTACTCAGTCTCTTCCCCTGACCTCACTTAGGCCTTTCCACCCCCATTAATCTGTTCTTCTACTTAGATATATACAATGCCATCCTCTTAAGTCCCCTCCTCTCCTTCCTCCCTTATAGCCCCTTTCTCACTTACTGGCCTCTGCTACCAAGTCTTATTCCAACTCTCATATAAGTCCAAACATTTATAGCTATGATCCACATATGAGCGAGGATATGAGGTGCTTGGCTTTCAGGGCCTGGTTTACCACACTAAGTATATTTTTTTAATATATCATCAATGCTGTGCTTTAATAAATAATTTTAAATGTCCATAAGCAGGAATTGAATCTTTTTCCCATATTCTCACTTTCCATAAACCTACAGAGAATAAAACCCATATGTAACTAGAAATTATTCTGATATACTTCCACTTACTAAAGTAGTATCTAGTACATGCAAGCTTTCCCCAGTGTATCAAATATCTAACTCCCCCAAGCAATTTTTCCCCATTGTATGCCAAATTAACTTCCCCTGATCCCTGTTTGTGATACAAACAGTAGCATCAAGGTGTATGGCATTGAACAAAATGCCAAATAAAGAATCATTAAACAATAAATCAGAATCTCATAAAAAGTCTTGAAACTGTACAATGGTGGCACACAGCCTTGGGAGGTAACCAATGGCTTTCTGATTGGCTAAGTGATTGGTTCAGTGGAACAGAACCCATGGCTGGAACTGGGAACCAGGTCAGAAGCACATGGAGACCAAGACTATGGTCTCCAGTAACAAGTTCCCTCTAGTCTTTGGCACAAAGAGGGACTATATCCACCAAAAGCTCTCTAAACTAACAATTCTTATCCCATTTAACTATGCTGACTTCATTTTCAGTTGAATAATCTGTTCTTTTCCAGAAGGTTTTAAGACTCAAGGAGATTAAACCACTCCTTGCACTTCAGAAAAGGCCCAGATGAAACCACAGAGGAACTGGTGACATGAACAAGAGAGCTTCTTCCATGGCGAGCCTGACCATCAACACCAGGGTGATGGAGACAGACACGTACCACAACGCATACCACAGCAGAAATCCAGAAGCTCCTCAGAGTTTAACGCTGGAGCAGAATTAAAACACACCCACTATGGCTCAGGGAATTTTGTGGAAGAGGGGGTAGAAAGATTGTAAGAGCCACAAGTTGGGAGGGTATACCCAGAGGCATCCCCCCCTCACCCTGCCATGACTGACTTCTGTCCTCACAAGGCATGACCCACAAACCCATGGGGAATACCATCAACCCCATTGAGATGGGCCCTCCACCACTGATGGGGAGCAGGTAAATGATGGTTCTAACATAATGTGTCCATACAAAGCATGTTCTTAATTTAAGAAAAGTCTTGGTCTTATAATCATCCAATTAAGTATGCATTGCAAAGAGTAATGATATCTAGAATCTTTAACCTGTGTTTTCTTTCTTTGCTTGTCATGTACAAGAGTGTTCCAGAATTAACTTTGCTGAGTTGCAGTCTCTGGGGCTGGTAATGAGAAGGAGAAACTTAATTCAATTGGAAAAATAAAAGTTTGATGTGTTTCAAAATAAGAGCAGAAGCTGGGTGTGGTGGTACACACCTTTAATCCCAGCAGAGGCAGAAGTAGGAGGATCATTGTGAGTTTAAGGCCACCCTGAGCTAGAGTGAGGCCCTACCTTGAAAAACAACCCCCCCCAAAAAAAAAAACAAGAGCAGAGGGCCTTTTCCTGTAGGACGAGGAAATAAAGTAGAGGGACAGTGACAATGACAACGTGGTGACCAATGCAAGTTAATTAAAATGTCTTTCAAAGTCTGACTGACCCACCTTAGTGTTGCTGTTGTCACATGAGATGAGGCATGGAACAAAAAAGCAGTGTTCTCTGATGAACCAATGTCCCAGCATGAGTCAAGCATTTGAATACATAAGTGGCTTTAAAATGTGGCAGTGAATAAACATGAGAGAGGACCTCTATTACCATTGTCTCTGTTCTTGACATACAAGTATGAGGAGAATTAATATTATTTTCAAGTACAAACAAGAAATGCTATACCTTGAAGGGATTGTTGAAATGTCTCTTCAAGAATCTTATTTTACAAATTAGGAGGAAAAATGACTGCATCAAGGCCCACTGCCATTGAGCCTCTCAAGGCCTTAGCTCCAGAATCCGGATGTTAGGCCTTTGTACTTACATTTTTTTTCTTACATTAGCCATTCCATGGTTTATGGAATAATCTACCTAATTGTACTTGGAAGTTTCCTGCCCCTTTACCTTCTTCACTCATTCCTGTGCCCATGCATTCTTATCTTTCTAATACATAGTCCATGACACATAGCACTTTCATTTTCTTAGGACAATCATATCTACATAACTCTTAAGCAAATTGTTTTGTTAGCTTTAGGAAAGCTGATGAGGTTGTTTGAAGTAGAGATTATTATTTGGGCAAAGCCTCATACTAGGCAAGAGATAGTATCTCACATGAGTTTCTAGCCATTCCTCTCCTACAACCAGGAAGTTGAAACATGTCCCACCTGTATGTGAAGGGTCTGGTATGCGATCATGTATGTCCCTGGCAGGAAGATGTCTGTCCAGCCCTTACCCTTTTTGGCTTCATCTCAGTAAAGGTTGAGATCATACAGACATTTTTTTCTTTTATTTATTAATTATGGACATACTTAGTATGTAAACAGCATATATTGGTGCCATCCTTTCCCTTATCCCTGCCCTTTTTCCAAAGGGACCCTTCTCATTGGGGATGCACGTCATCCCCAAAGAGATTGTGTGTCATGCATTGTGGGGGTAAACATCACTTATGGGGAAGAGGCAATGCCTCTGTGTATAATGTCCCAACTTGTGGCGCTAACAGTTTTTCTGCCCCCTCTTCTGTAAAATTCCCTGAGCCATTTTGGGTTCATTTTAAGTCTACTTCAGTGATGGGCTCTTAGGAGCCTCTGGATCTCTGGCTAGGCTGGTATTTGTTTGCTTGCTAGTGTCCACTTATTTAAAACATAAATCTGATTAAAGTTGGAACTTTGTTCCAACTTTGCCCCCTTAATCCTGTATGTATCAGGTAGCATTGAAGACAATTCTAAGAAAGCCTAATTTCAAAGTTTAGGGGAGATTATTACAGCTAATTCTCAGCCTACTATAGAACAACAACTCTAAAATACAAGCTGAAAAGAAAACCAGTTTTGCCCCACACATAATAGGTGACAGGTGACAAGTTAGCTACCAATGTGTTTCCCCAAACTTAATAATTTGCCCTGCGAAGTAAGCTCTTTACATCATGTTATCAACACATCACTATCACTCAGAAGGGCTGGTTACTAACATTCAGAGGGACAGAATATATCCATGATGATGCTACTAGCTAAGACAAAATTGGTGCTTAGTTTTGTTGGCTGTACAAGCCCTCACTCTTTCTGCAGTTATGAGTTAGAATGATAAGTTAATGAGTTAGAATTAATATTAGGTATGCCATCTTCATTTTAGCTATCCATGGTCTTGTCCCACTGCACCAGAGGAGAAGTAAGATTGAGTAGACTCTCCGCTTTCTTTCCATTTAAAGTAAGTTGGAAGTGGTTTGCTAAGTTCCTGAGGGATCTCACCTCTTTAGACATTTGATTTCACTCCATCCCCATTTCCAAAGCAGTTCTGAGCTCATGAAGGACACAGATACAATGAATGCTCTATCAGAATAATCCTTTGGGAAAGGAAAATTGAGGAATATTTACTGAGCACTAAATGGATATCAGTCTCTGAGTTCATATGTTATTCCATTTATCTTTAAGACTACAATGTGGAAATGAATGTGCACAGTTTGCAGGACAAAAAGAAATGGTGACTTTGCTGAGATGCCATAGCTAAGCATGAGTTGAGCTAGTATTTCAAAACCAGGTCACTTATCTCTAAGCCTAATATCTTGTTCCTTTTTCCATGCTGTCTCCCTAATGGTCCCCTGTCTGAAGTAAATCACAGTTCAGCTTCTCTTTTATCTTCCCCTTTTAAGGTTTGTGTGCTTAACCAGATTTCAAAATAGTTGCAAAAGTTAACTGTTTTCAAAGAAATGCATGTATTTCCTCCTGACATCTTTACTTTCTCATTACTTGAAATGATCTTAAATTAACTGTCAGTTTACTTTGAAATTCTCATATCACACGATAATGATCACTTATAGAGGGTTCAAACCCAGTGACAAAGTAGGAAGATTAATGCATGGATGTTAATTATCCACCATGGAAAGTCCACAGTGCTCTGTCATGCCACTGAAAAGGATGGCTTCATCCTAATAGACAGGGCTCTTGCAGGTGAACACTGTATCACTCAGTGGAAAATTATTACCAGGTCATGATAGAGATGATGCAAACCTTGGCAACTGGGTGATGGCCCAGGTAGAAGTTCCCAGATCCTAATAATTAGCACTGGTGGTGGCTAATATTAGGTCTATGGTCAAGAGAGGCTTCTTTTCTTATTTTCATCTTACTTTTCTTGATAATTTTATACATGTACATAATGTGTTTTGGTCATAATCTCCTCTCATTACTTTCTCTTGCCCCCTGTTATGGACTTCTGATGAGGAGTCTTAAAATGCTAAGTACATTGAGAATTGTATTTGGAAGCTTGGCTTATGAACTTTCTAAGGAAAGGAAAGACTGCAGAGGACTTTGTTGGAACTGAGCTACTGGCGTGAAGGCTTGCTGCATTCTGCTGCCCATCCCTAGAGAGTTTGATCAAGGTTAAATTTATAAAGGACGGATGTGCTTTGCTAAAGGTATGGGACTGAAAGATACAAAATTTAAAATTGAAGAAATTGAAACAAGTTTAAAATTTACTGGCACAGAGACTGGTTTTGGTTACCAAAACTGTTATTGTCAAACACATTAGCAATCATGAAGAAAATGGCCCAAATGCTTTACATTGAAACAGTAGAGAGAATGGCTGAGGTGATTTCATCCCAGAAAGACTGAATGATAGGATTGAAAGGAGATCTGTAAAGAAGGAACTTGCTTTTCAAAATCAATGGTTTAAGGCTGGAGAGATGGCTTAGCAGTTAAGCGCTTGCCTGTGAAGGCTAAGGACTCTGGTTCGAGGCTCGATTCCCCAGGACCCACGTTAGCCAGATGCACAAGGGGGCGCATGCGTCTGGAGTTTGTCTGCAGTGGCTGGAAGCCGTGGCGCACCCATTCTCTCTCTATCTATCTGCCTCTCTCTCTCTCTCTCTCTCTCTCTCTCTCTCTCACACTCTCAAATAAATAAACAAATAAACAAATGAACCAAAAAATATTTTTAAAAAATCAATGGTTTAATTCCCTGAGTTAAGAATATGGCTGTGTCCTGCATACCTGTTATTGATTTTGGAAACATGAAAAATGTGTGGAGTAGTCATCAAGTGCACACAGTTCCAGGAGATGCTGCTGAGATGTGGCATGAGGCAGCACGATGACCCTCATGAAGAGGCTGGCAAATCCACTGGACCATGGACCATGGACCATAGTTTGCATGGAGACCCAAGGATGTTTTGATATACTGGGACTGTGTAAGGGCTACCATGGTGCTCTGTTGGCTGGGGATAGAAGTTTTCCCTGGCTATCCAGTCCAGCTGGAGGGGCTGAATTGGAAAATCCAAGGGCTGTCAGTCACTGGTTATGATATCAGACTTGAACTGCAGATGTTTGTTATTTGTTTGAGGGTTATTGAGTTTCCATTGTTCTAATCTCTCCTTGCAATGCCTTAAAGCAGTTGGAAATGTTTACTCTGCTTTTATGTGTTGAAAGTATATAACTTGTTTGATTTTACAGGGCTCACAGCTAAAAGACAACCTTAACATCTCAGACAAGACTTAGGACTTTGGGATTATCTTAAGTTGGTAAAGACTAGGGAGACCTTGGAACTGAACACAACATACAGTGTGAGATGGTTATGAAGCTACTGGGGGCCAAAGGCAGAATTTTCTGGTTTCAAAGGATGTCCCACAATATGTTCCGGAGTTTATTAAAGCTTTTAATTTAGATCTCCAGCTACCTGGCTTGAGGAAGTGTCACTCTGGGTGGATCCTAGGGTCCAGCCTAAGGTGTTGGGGTGGATTTGGAATTCTAGTCTAAAGATATGCAGAGTGCTTCAGCTTTGCCCAAAGTTCCTGGAGTGTGCTTGCTGGTGTGGCGGTGGTGGCATTTTCCTTTTCTCTCTGCTTTGACTGATGAAAGGGGGGGGGCACAGCTTCTTTTGTCATTATGGAACTTCCTCTGGATCTGTAAGCTTTAAATTAAATGCCATTCCTCCCATAAAATGTGTGTGGTAGGAAGGCTCATGGCAGCACCTGAGACTATCTACTACACCCCTCTTCCCCAAAGCTCTTCCAATGAATCCCTTCTTCTTCCCAACTGGTACTTCTTCTGCTTTGGTGTCTTTTTTCTTGTGTTAGTTTTATTTGGGCTGCCTGCATGAACATAGGGTGTAGCTTATTTACCAGAACATCACTTCAGAAATGGCTCTGATCCTGTCCCTTCTTTAAACCTCAGCAACCATTACTTGCCAATAACTCCTCAAGAGGAATAGGGGGCTCATACTCTCCTCCATCCATGATGAAGCGTTGATGGGTCCAATATTATGCATGTCTTGTGCGGGTAATAACACTCACTGTGAAGTCATGAATACAACAGGCATATCATGTATATTCCACAACACTAATCCCCATGAGATAGGCTTCTTATGGAAATAATCATAAGCATGAAAATTCCTAGCATAGTGTGAATTCTTATTCACTCACCACTCACTCTTTAGCTAAATAACTGCCTGTCATCTTTTAAGTATTGCATTAGGCACAGGACATGCAAAGATACACAGGTCTCTGCTCTTAAGTAGTGAGCACTCTCAGTGAGAGGACAGACATGAACCTGACCATAATACCACATACTATCAACATCCTTAATAAATACAAAGCCATTCGTGGCTTCCTGATGATATACCAGACCATGAGGAAAGAGAGGATGGAGTGAGAGAGTGGTTCAGTTGTGGAACTGGACCGGGCTGTGTTACTGAACCTTGCAGAAAAGATGGGAAGGGTTTATAAAACAGGAAATGACATATACAGAAAAGAGTGTGGGAGAATGATAATAATTTCAGATGACTAATATATTCATTTTGAGACTAAAGGAGATAGAAGATAAATCACAGGGGTAAGTTGATATGAGATCATGAGATGGCTTGAATGCCCTGCTAACAGGTGCAGACTTATTATATAAATGTTGGGAAGCAAGCTTCTGTTCCAATCCAGCATCACCGTGATCACCAGTGGGAGGTGGGAGAAGGTCGTGAACAGCTGTTTCTAGCTCACACCAATCACACTGTTTGTGCAGCAGCATCTTATAGTAGAGAAAATAAAAGACACAATGTTCTCTCCATTTCAATTTTCATTTGCACCAAAATGGATGGCCTTTTTACACACTATCAATAATACTTGTGCTGGAGGAGCTTGTAATAGAACAAACATTCATCATCCTAAGGTTACTCTTTCCCCAAAAGCATGTGAGCAGTCTTTTGGTAAAATGGAAAAAGCCTTGTACACAGCCCTGCCACGTTTCCTCCAGGTGGTGTCCACTGATAGGAGTCACTGGCAGCAGTAAGGGATAAAAAATATAATAATAATTTTACTGAGTTTTTGTTCCTCTGAAAATACTGCCCTGCACAACAAAAATGGCCAAATCAAGAGCAATTGACCAGCATTCAAAATATAACCTTACTCCTCAATAATTTTTATAATAATATAGTTTGTAATAATAATTATGGGTAAATAACTTCCACACACCAAGGCTAAACCTCCTCGTTGTTAAAGTTGAACTGGAATATGGGTTCTCAATCTTCCCTAATAATCACAAAATCCTTAGATATTTTAATACCATATCAGATAATATCACAAGATAAATTAATTTTAAATAAATCATTGTTTGCTCAAAGTTCTTTATGTAAAGTCTATATGATGGCTTGGATTTCATAACTAATTATTTTACCATTCAGATTGGAAGTATCTTTGCAATGATGACACACCTACCCACCATAATGAATTATGAATCACTTACTTATTTAACAAAAAACATTGTAGATGGGCTGTCAGACAAAAGTTTTTAAAAAAAAAACTTATTTGGTGTCCTAAAATACATCAAGGTTTTAAATTTCAATTCCTAGTTAGTCCACTGGGTGGTGACTGTGGTGTAGAGAAGTTGCTCTGAGCAGGATCACCTAATGGTGTACTCATGTAATAAATGCACTGAGTTCAGATTCTGTTCTTTTTCACTCCATCCTCACTTGGGGACCAACTGGTATATGCTAGACTCTATGAGAAGTCTGGGTATTCATTGTAAACTAGTAGAAGGCAGCATTCCTCGCCCCAGGGAGGCAATCACAGACAGAATCAATATAAGAGGATGAATAAATCCAAGGCATCGGGCCAGGGTACCCAAGAACAAACAATTCAATATGAAAACGTCATGAAGGAACAGAGCTGTGTTTGCACTTTTGCTGCAAATTACAAAATGCTCTCTCTCTCTCTCTCTCTCTCTCTCTCTCCCTCTCTCTCTCTCACTCTCTCATTCTCTCATCTGTCTCTTTCTTTAGGTGGAACTTTCCATAGTAATAATTATTCTTTTCCAGTGATTCATCCTATTTACCACATAGTGATTGGTGTGAATGATGCCTCTTGGAATTCGTGAATGCTTACACTGCCTGTGGACTAGGCTCATGAGCCAATGGATCAAGAGAACACAGGAGAGCTGATACTGTGCAACTTAGCATTAGTTCTGTCTGGACTTCTCTTTTGTATGTCTCCCTTGTGGAACATCACTTAAAAGACAGTCTTGAGGCTCAGTGGTTAAAGGCTCTTCTTGCAAAGTCTGATGGCCTGGGTTTTATATGCCACTATGCACATAAAAGCTGATTCACAAAGTAGCACAAGTGTCTGAAGTTCATTTGCAGTGATAGGAGGCCCTGGCAGGCCCATTCTCTCTCTAATAAATAATACATAACAAATAACTAAATAAATAAATAAAATATTTTTTTAAAAGTCTTCATGAAGTGAGGAAGCCCCAGCTGCTATTTGAAGAGGCCCACAGGAGCCAATAGCCCCATGTGAATTTCTGAAGGATAAATTCATCTGACTGTAAGTATTCCTGCATTTTGGTTAAAGCCTCAGATGAGCTAAAGCTCTGTCACCCTCACCACATGAGGAGCACATTTTGCAGTGGTTTGTTAAGCAGCACCAGGTAACTGAAGCAGTCTGTATCATTAGGTCCTTGTTTTGCTTGAGTGTGTCAGGTTTCTTTCAAAACCTTGAACTAAAAGACCATTACACTGTATTTTGGAAACAAAGTGCCAGAAGGGCTCAACTTTCAATATGCCTGCAGACACTTAGTCCCTCTGTGTTTCACCTGGTACACGTGATCTCACTGTGCCAAGAAATTCCGCTGAGAGTAATCTCTCACAGGGACAGTCTCCACCACCCTCTCAGGAGGAAGAATGGACAGGCACAGCATCATGGAATAGGGCTGGTACCTAGATATCTAAGTAGTTCCTGAAAATACTTCACCCACTCATCTATGTTAGCTCTCCTTCTCACCTTTTCCTACTAATTCTAAATGGGCGCCAGCCTTGCCAGAGTCTAAGCCTTCAGTAGCTTTGTAGTACTAACTGGTTGTTGTCTGGCCATACTGTTGGCTCAGAATTTGGATTTCATCAGTGTACTAACCCAACTGTAACTGCTGCTTCTGCTTTCTAGGTTCCAGAATTTAACTAATGTGTCTTCTATCTTTTCTCCTCTGAACTTTTAAAACTAAGTCCCCAAAGGGGAAGAATAAAATCCTGCTAATAGTTCCAGTGGTGATTTTATAAAGAGTGAAAATGAGAAAATTACAGATAATTAGTAACTGTATGTATATATTTAAAACTGCCTGCCTAGAAAGAAATTTACAACAATTATTACTATTAATATCTTATTAAAGTTTTGTTAAAATATTTTATTTACTTGCAAAGAGAGGAGAGAGATTGTGGGAATGCCAGGGCCTCTACCAACTACAAACGAACTCCAAATGCATGTGCCCCATTGTGCATCCAGCTTTATGTGTATATTAGGGAATGGAACCCAGGTTGTTCGATTTTGCAGGAAGTGCCTTGAATGCTAAGCCATCTCCCTAGCCTCCCTTTTTGTAAGTTTTAATTTTGAATTAATTACAGAACCACAGGAAGTTTGAAAAAATATATAGACAGGGAGGTCTGCTGAAAATTTTGCTCAGTTAACACCTTGCTTGCTAAAATAATATAAAATACTGAAGAATATTAAGAACTTGACAAAAAAAACTTGACGAGGATACAATCCACAGTTTGTTCAGCCCCAATATTACATGTTCTTTTACATGTGTATATTTCTGTACAACTTTGCCATATATATATAGTTAATGGAACTGATATCATAATCAGGATACACCAGTTTTTATCATCACAAACACCCTGGCTCCTCTACCTTAAGACATGCCCTATTCCACCATCCATGATCCCTAGCAATAGGTTAGTCTGGTCACCATTTCTGTAAGTTCTTACTTCAAAAATGTTGCTTAAATAGACTAATGCTATAAATAAGTCTCTACTGAGATTGACTGTTTTATTCACCGCAAGACTCCCAGGATACTGACTAGTTTTGAACTTGTCCCCTCACTGGTGTGCGGACCCCATAATGAAGCGGCTGTATCTGTTTCTAATGTGTGGCACTGTCATCACGTCATCATCAAACCACTGGGTAGGAAGGAGCCTACCTCATGAGAATGGTTGATGAAAGATGTAGATAGTTCTTGTCCTCACACTCCCTCTATTGGTCAATATGGGCTCTGAGTACTATTATGAGGAACTTTAAGGTGCTTAAGTAACCCAGAGGTGCTTTACCTCACATATCAGGCACCCAGTGAGAGAGTAGCTCCAAGCAAGGTACCCATGTTATTGTCAAATCCTGAGGCTTCTCTTGCATTATCCTTCCTTACAGTTCCAGGGAAGGGATCAAATGTGTGTCTTCTTAAATATTTATTTTTAAAGAAAACTTTCTCCAGAATGCCTTTAGCAGAACTTGCTTGGCATTGTACTGTCTAGACTTCAGGCTCCTACAATGCCCAACCCATCTACAATAAGGAGAAACCACCTAGATGGATGCAGTTCATTTGTAGCCAGGGCAGAGCTCACCTCTGCTGGAGAACATGAAGAATACTTACCTGTGGAGATGGGGTCTGTGGTGGTATGAAGTAAATGTCCCAAATAGACTCACTAGTTCGAATACTTGGTCCTTAGCCCTTGGCAATTTGGGGAAAGCTATGGAATTTTTGGAAAGAGGAGCCTTGCTAGAAGAGGTTTGCCATTGTGAGTGGACCTTGAGGTTTACTATTCCAGCCCACTGTGTGTCCAGAGATAGCTCCCACTCTCTTCTTCCCAAGTTGATATGAGATGATGCAAGGCAGCTTCCTGCTTTTACCATGATTTCTCTGTCATGATGAAACTTTGCCCTCAAGACTATGAGCCAAGTGAACCCTTTCTTTCAACACGCTGCTTTTCACTGGATGTTTTGTTCCAGCACTAAGAGAACAACTGCAAGAACGTCCCAGTCATAAAGAAAAGGGAAGACTGGCTACAATGGAGTATGACACATAAAATTGGAGGAATGTGTCAATACAATAGCAAAGAAATATCACTTTAATCTCTATCTCAAATATAACATAAAGATATGGTAGATAATTTAATACCTGCAAATCCAGGATCTACTTTTTTCTGGGGGGGGGGTATTAAATAATTGATCCTAAATTTGGCTGGCATCTATGCTGAAGAAAAAAAAAAGCAGGAAAACATTTCATCTTGTCAAAGATATCCTTCACTTCCATGTTTCTCAACCTCCTATTCTCTGTTCTCATTGTCCTTCATTGATCTCCTCCCAAAATGGTATTGCCATTGCCTTAAGGACTCACAAGATGTGCTTGAAATGAGAAAAGAGTAGATGGATGAAATACTGCTAATGGAAGTTCAACAGAGACCTACAAACCAGCTTCAGCAATCCCAGAGGCTTCTGAGACCACTGTTGATTTTGTATTTCTACTTCTTAGATCTGATTTTCCTCATTATGAAAAGAGCAATCACCGGAGGAGTCAGCTTTGTCCATAATGTTCTTCCTGGATCCTTCATTTCAGTCCCGTTGCATTAATTTGGTGCTTGAATTTATTGCTCTCCAGTCCAATGTGTATTACTCCTGTCGGCATAAAATTTAATTTACTGCAGCAGGGCAAAAGGGTTGCTGGAACCAGATTTTCATTCCCAAGCCATTAAAATGTGTTGTCCTTGATAAATAAAATCTTTATTATACAACAGCACAATGAGTGGGCTTATAGAGATATAGTTCTGCAGAAGCACATTCCTTTGGATAGACATTTTTTTTTCTTTTTCTGTTTAAAATAATATGTAATCTCTTTATTATGAATATGTGAATGCTCCAGAAAGACTCTACTATTGAAGCATTTTATTCTATGAGGATTTCTGCAGATGATAAAATAGGAAATCTGACTCACCAGACTGCAGAATTCTACTGTATTTGTGCTAAGAACTTCTCACCAGAGGATTATAGCCAAAGATACTATATTGACATTTTTGTTACAGCAGATACTAGAAACAGCATTGATTTCTTTGCTGACAAAATGGAAATAGTTTTTTATTAAAAAAAATCTTTGAGGGCTGGAGAGATGGCATAGTGGTTAAGCGCTTGCCCGTGAGGCCAAAGGACCCCGGTTCGAGGCTTGATTCCCCAGGACCCACGTTAGCCAGATGCACAAGGGGGCACACGCGTCTGGAGTTTGTTTGCAGTGGCTAGAGGCCCTGGTGTGCCCATTCTCTCTCTCTCTCTATCTGCCTCTTTCTCTGTCTGTCGCTCTCAAATAAGTAAATAAGAATGAACAAAAAAGAATTAAAAATCTTTGAAAGCATTTAAAGATCATTGTTGTTAAAGTGATATATGTCTATGAAGAATTCAACTGGCATGCAATGTCATACACTTTCACTTTGAAGCATATTATGCATATACATATGTAAAATTCTTCAAAAGCTCCCCATCTTTCTTCTTCCCTTCTCTATATGGACATGTGTATTTACATTTGACATTTACATAACTGTGTATGTTCCTGTGTGTATTTGTACATTTGTCTTATATGTCTTTACTGACTCCTATATTCCAGTGCATAGCATGTAAGGAACAGTCAATAAATGTTCAGTGAATCATTTGAGTGGCTAATATATACAGGTTGCAATCACATTTGTAAATTATATTAAACAAATGCATAATGCTCTATGTCACACAAAACGAACAAAAGCAACTTCACATCAACCATAACATGGGATGTATTGGCTGATTTAACAAGTCAAGTGTGGAACTGATATCCAGGTTGATCTGTTGGAAACTCCATGTTTCCAAGACCCTAGGTTTTACATGGATCTCCAGAAGAGGTTACATTCTGAAGGGACCCCTCTGTGTCAATACCAAGCAAGGGTCTGTGTTTCCTTAGTCAATAGTGGCATCCTTTGAGTCATCCCAAAAGGAAGAACTTTCCTGAGAAGACTCTACTCTTTTTGTTGTTGTAGTGTGCCTTTAACCTCCCTTTTAGAATAATTTCAAAGGACTACTTTAGAATCAGAGGTGTTTCAGAGGCCCATTTTAAATACCTGGTTACTATAAAATAACAAATTGTTGATGGTTAAGTACTGTTGTCAATTGATCAGATTAGGACCAGCAAAGGACACACCTCTTGGTGACTTCATCAGGATATTTTATTGATGGTTTCTTAGTAGTGACAGGATCTTTACCAATTAATTTATCGTATTGGATAGAATCTTACAATCTTGAATATTTATTTGTTCTATGTGTCATGTGTGTTATATGTTATTTCCTCTGTTTCAGTGGCAGGATGAAAATCATTCATATGATTTAACTTTTCTTATGTTTGCCAAATAATTCTGTCTTGCTGTGATTGATATAATTTTTACTCTCTGAATTGCAGAATTTTCACAATGCAATTATCCATGATCCTCTGTTTTGTCCAATCTATGCAAATTCAGTTTTTCTTTCTGTACTGTAATTCTTTTTCTTTCTTCCTTATTTCATTTCTTTTCCTCTTTCTTTCTTTCTTTCTTTCTTTCTTTCTTTCTTTCTTTCTTTCTTTCACTAAGGTATCATGTAGCTCAGATTGGTCTCCCACTCTCTATGTAGCTGAGGATGACTTTGAACCCTTTATCCTCTAGTCTCTATCTCCCAAGTGCTAGGGTTTTAGGCATGTGCCACATCGGGTTCAAAGATGTCTGTATAGCAATTCCTTTGAAGAATCTCTCTGCCTTTCACATCATTCTAAAATATAGATTCAGGCTCTTAAAATGCATTCCCTACACATAACTGCAACCCCTAACCATCTCTGGAACAAGACTGCCTCAGATGAATCCTGATCCACTAATATCCATGGGATATACCTCTGTGCCTCTCAGATGTTACCCCATCTGCAAAACTAGATTATTAATAGTATCAACTTCATTTAACTATAAAAAGAGTGAGTGAATTAGCTTGCATGAAACACCTGAAATATAGTCAGGCACACAGGAAGCACTCACAGGCTCCACACACTCCTACATGATTAGGAGGGAGTACTGATTCATTGTCTTCCCAGAAATTCCTGGCTGTCAGTAATATATGTGCATTATTTGGAATCTAACGTGGCACTTTGACTACGTCCTTGTTCAGAGAGAAAAATCACTCACTATTTGTAGGAACTTTTCATAGCTGGGAACTTAAGGTTTTGGTTATTTCCTATTATCTCTGCTACGGGAGCTTTCTTTCCTAATATATGTCCATCATTTGTGCAGTGTGGTTTCAAGGAGAAGAGTAGATGAATAAGCTTTTGCTCTCCTTGGAAATACTTATATTTTATTTTTATACTAGAAATATATGTTCCTTTTTTAAAAAGAAAAAATAAGCCTACATTATTGCAGTAAATAAATATAAAGGATCTCTGAGAATTCCAGTCACCAGAATAAGCCAGCCATCGACAGTTCAGTGAGCATCTTTGCAGGCACATATGTAGACCTGCCTGTGTTCACACATCCATATACAAATGCATACCTTATCAATAGAAATGTTCTTCTGTGTCCTCTTTCTTACTCACAAACCATGTTAGGAACTTCCTCATGTGTATATAAGTAACTTTAAAAGAATACATCAATTCCATTAGGTAAAAAAAAAAAAAAAATCCCAGACTGCAGAGATGAATCACTGGTAAGGCACTTGCCTGCAAAGCCTAACAACCCAGGTGTGATTACCCTGTATCCACATAAAGCCTGAGTCACAGTGCCAGAGGCATCTGGAGTTTGTTTGCAGTAGCTGGAGACCCTGGTGGACCCATTCTCTCTCTCTCTCTCTCTCTTTATCTCTCTCCCTCCCTCCCATGCACAAACACACTCTCTCTCTCTGCTTGCAAATAAATAAAAGTATTTTTTAAAAAGAATCTCTTCAACCACATTCAATTTGCTCCCAGAACTTCATGACCCTTGTCTTCCTGTAATGAATGTTGTTTTGATGACCATATTTATCCAGTGATATCATTGGTGACACAGCCCACACAGTGGCATGAGACAGTAGCCTGGGGCTTGCTCCATTTAGTTTGCTCTTGAAAAGTGCACTTTTTGTCCAAGAGGCTTATAATGCTCTTCTCCACCCCCCCCCTTTTTTTTTCCTAAGAGAGAAGTCACATGCTTTCAAGAAATAAATGCTATCTCAGATGGACTGAGACTTAAACCTAGAATGAGATATATTTTCTTTCTTTTTCAAGAGAATTCTAACATATGAAAAGGATGGATGTAGGGACTAAGAGAACAATTACATTATCTGTTTCCCCCCTAAACCAGCATCACTACCAGGGAAGCTCTAAATATGAAATCCACTTGTTCAGCTAAGGTGTCACTTTGTTCAGTAAAATGCAAGCTTGAGGGACGTTAAGAACAGTGAGTCTCATCATGTGTCCAAAGCCAGAGAAAAGACAGGACTAATGCAGTCAGCTGTAAGGGAGAGAGGCAACTCTATGAGGCTGGCAACAGAAATGAAAACTCAAGCAAAAGTTTAAATGTTTATTTCTTCTTGTAATTATAAAATTTGTATTTCTGGCTTGTTTGGGAAATTATTATGCTGGCCTGTCATGTCTGTGATAATGATTCCTCACTATTTAACACTGAATTGTCTTATAAACTTGTTTTTATTTATTTATTTAAAAAAGAATTAGAGGACTGGAGGGATGGCTTAGCAGTTAAGGCATTTGCCTGCAAGGACCCAAGTTTGGTTCCCCAAGGACCCACGTCAGCCAGATGCACAAAGGGATGCATGCATCTGGAGTTCATTCACAGTGGCTGGAGGCCCTTGTGCCCCATTCTCTCTCTCTCTCTCTCTGTCCCCTCTCCCTCTTTCTCTTTCTCTGTCAAATAAATAAATAATATTTTTAGAAAGAATTAGAGAGGGCTGTGGTGGCGCACGCCTTTAATCCCAGCACTCGGGAGGCAGAGGTAGGTGGATCGCCATGAGTTCGAGGCCACCCTGAGACTCCATAGTGAATTCCAGGTCAGCCTGGGCTAGAGGGAGACCCTACCTCGAAAAACCAAAAAAAAAAAAAAAAAAAAAAAAAAAAAAATTAGAGAGAGGCAGATACAAAGAGATAGAGGCAGAGAGAGATGGCCATGGCAAGGCATCCAGCCACTGCAAATGAACTCCCAGATCCATATGCTACCTTGTACATTTGGTGTTACATGGGTACTGAGGAACTGAACTTGGGTCCATAGGTTTTACAGGCAAGCACCTTAACCACTGAGCCATCTCTCCAGCCCTATAGTTGTTTTTGTATTTAGTAAATTGTTCACAAAACTCCCTTTATATATTGTATTCATTTTCAATAACACTTCAGCAGTACTTTTTGTCTTTCTTTGCATTTTTCCCAATGCAGACGTATTCCTTTTCCCTGAAAGATATTTATCAGACAGAATGTTCCTGTGATGCAGTGAGACCGTATTGCTACCATTTTCTGCATCTTAAATGGATGGCCCTGTAAGAATGTCGTGGCTATAAAATGTTCCAGTGGTAGAACAAATATGATGGGAGACTTGTCAACTAATATCATGAGTCTCATCTCTTTTTTAAGATTATTTTTATTTATTTGTTTATTAGAAGGAGAGAGAGAGAGAGAGAGAGAGAGAGAATGGGTGTACCAGGGCCTCTAGCCACTGAAAACAAACCCCAGATGCATGTGCCACTATATGCACCTGGCTTATATGGGATGTGGAGAATCAAACCCGGGTCCTTAGGCTTTGCAGGCATGCACGTTAACCACTAAGCAATCTCTCCAGCCCATAAGTCTCATATCTTAATTGACATTACTGTAACCTTTGATGTTTTTTGGATGATTTCAGTGCCACATGAAGATTCTCTTTTTTTCCCAACCAATTAGTATGAAAAACAGATGTTAAATGATCTTAATAAATAAAAATAAAATTTCTTCACATTTAACTTATATTCGTTTGGTGTAAGACTTGTGAAAATAAAATCCATTACAATGCAATCAATATGAGTTGGAGTAAAACATACCATGAATATTTGCTAATGCATGGATTTTTCTGAGAAGAAATGTTAAGCAAAAGAAAAGCCCCCATCTAGGTAAACAAAATAGAGAAGAAATACACAAAATGCAAACACACAGATTTCTGGGACCCACATCAGCGTCCATCCGTTTACTGTGCGCTGTGTCACACCCGTCACGTCAGCTCTCATGACTTCCTGTCTGTGCTTACATGACACTGCACCAGTTCAAAATAACCCACAAGAGACAGCCCTTGAAATATCCACATTGATAGTAAACTACAGAGCTTCTTAAGCATTTATCATTTATCATTCTTAAGCATTATCATTCTTAAGCAATTATCATTGCAGTTATGTATTTCTTAGTTAACTGTGCAAAACTGTGCAGCCCTGTTTATTATTTTTATGCCTCTAGTTTACTGTGTCATTTATAAAGTTTTAAGGTGTTGCACCTCAATTCCATTTGTCATATAAACCTTGTCTTTTACCACCTCTCTCTCTCTCTCTCTCTCTCTCTCCCTCTCTCTCTCATTTGGAACTCTGTGAGTTTGGAACTGGGTGTGGGTGCACAGAAGTCATAGAGCACCCTTGGGTGTCTGTCCTCTTTTACCTTGTTTTGAAGCAGGATCTCATGTCATTTGCCACTATTACCAGGTGTAGTTACATCTTCGTTGCTGGGCCAAAACACCCAATCAAAAGGATGTGGATCAAAGGGTTCATTTTGGATTACACTCTGGAGAGGAGGTTTCATCATCATGGATGAGCAAGGGCTGGGCATCACATCTTACCACAGCAGCTAGGAAGTAGCAGCAAGAGTGATCGGAACTCTGGTAAGGGGAAGGCTGGGATATAACACCCCTCCCCCATCAAGCTCTCCTCAAGAAGCACACCTCCTACAGAAAGGCTGTACCTCCAAAATTGCTGCCAGCTGGGGACCAAGTATTCAAACTACGTGAGGCTATGTACGTGAGGACATCTCATTCAAATCACCATACCAGGCTAGATGGCCTATGAGCTTTGAAGTATTATTCTGTTTTCACCTACCATATAATTGTAGAATTATATATGTGCTTTAGAATATCTAATTGTAGCAATCTGACCTCAGATCCTAATGCTTGCTTTACCTCTGAGTCAGCTCCCCAGAACCCCTGTAGTTTTCACTATCTGATTTTTTGACATAGCATGACCATTGTAAGAAATGCACATGTCCTCTTAGAGCAGAAAAAATTGTACCTATGGCTATCATTGGAAATATGAGTTATGGTGATATCTGCCAGGTTTCTTTACCAAAAAGTTAATACTGTTTCCTTATGATATCCATCCATAAGATAAAGATACAGATAAGATAAAAAAGATAAGATAAAGGTCAAAAATAAGGACAATTTCTTAGGAAGAAATTATGAGTAATTTGAGGGCATACATTAAAATAATTAAATAATTAAATATTTTGTGAGAGATACTTTGAAGCAATGAAAACATTTCTTTTTCCTTAACAATTTTCCTTAAAGATTTGCACACTATTTTTGCAGGCAACAATGGATCTAATCTCAAGCCTTTACTACTATTGTGTTCTAATAAAGATTTATATTTCTCTTACTACTGTTACCTTCATTAATTTGAATATTTCTTTAAAAAAGATTATTTTCCTTCTTCAATAGTTGCTTATTCATTGAACCCATCATGTGTATTTGTGGGAACTTGTGACTATCAATTTATTAAATGAAAAGAAGAGAACGTAGTTCTGTGACTTTCTTTACCCACATGCAAAGCCATGAGAAAATATCAGAAAACTACAAATTAAGAGGCATGCTTTAAAATACCTGACCACTAGTCTTTGAAAGTGCAAAGATAATGAGAGACTAAGGAATCTCACAGATTAAAAAGACTAAAGAAATATGACAATCAAATACAAGATGGTTTTCACCATTAAATTCTGGGTCAGAAAAGAATACAAGCAGAACAACTGGGGAAATCCAAGTACGGTTTGACTTTCATTGATAACATTGGGCTGATGCTAAATATTTTAATTTTGTAAATTCATTGTCTGTGTGAGGTAATAGAATTAAGGGATGCTGTATGAACATATATGAGAATTATCTATACTGTCTTTTCCATTCTTTTGTAAGTGTACAATGATATCAGAGCAAAAAAAAAAAAAAAACTTAAACAAGTACAGTGATGACAAACATTTCTTCACCAGGTCTTTTAAGAAGTAAATAATCTAAGAAGCAAAGAACTTACAGAGGTTGAAGGAATGGTTCAGTGGATAAAGCACGTATGACCAAATCCTGAGTACCTAGGTTAGCATTACTAGAACTCCCAGGAAAGATAGACACTTTGGCATCTATATTCCTAGTACATCTATGGCAAGAAAGGAGGTAGAGACAGGAGAATCCCCTGGAAGCTTGTGAGTCAGATACTCTAGCAAATGCAGTGGTCAACAAGACACTGTACTGCCTCAAGTAAAATAGAAGGCAAAGATCAATCACTGAAGTCCTCTGACTTCCATATATGTGCTCTGGCATGAATGTGCCTGTATGCATATACCTATATAAACAATAAGGGTAATTAATAATAATAATAACAGGTATTATTATAAAGAACTTTGGAAATTATCTAGCACATGATAAATATAGTCACAGCATCATTATTATGACTATTCTTTTTTGTTGTTTTGTTTTGTTTGTTTGGTTTTTTTGAGGTAGGTCTCACTCTAGCTCAGGCTGTCCTGGAATTTACTCTCTAGTCTCAGGGTGGCCTTGAACTCTCAGGGATCCTCCTACCTCTGCCTCTGTAGTGCTGGGATTAAAGGCGTATGCCACTATGCCAAGCTTATGATGACTATTCTTAAATTGATACCTAATATGTATTTTTGTGGATTTAACAAGTGCATCTAGTTTTAATCTCATTTTATTCCTAGGTTTTATGATCTCTTCTTTAGCTATTTTTGGATTCAATGACAAAATTTTCACAGAAGTATTTTCTATGGCGTATTCAACCAAACAGAACCTGGAAGCCAGTTCCTCACACAAGCACAGCATGTGACCTTCAGCCAGAGCAGAGTTCTACAGTCAGGAAGCTTAGCTGACTATTCCTGATCTCACCCCAAAGACCTCGAGAAGCAGTAAACACAAGCCAGGTCATTGCTATTATGTTAACACCTCCACTTTTTATCCATACTGGAATATTTTGGGAATCATGACACATCATACAGTCAATGTGTGTATTTCAATGAGTGTGTATTTCAGTGTTCTTTCCCCTAAATAACCTATAATTTTAAAAATAAGGGCAAGAATGACTATCAAAGGTAGTAGAATTGTTTTTTACCTCTCTCTCTCTCTCTCTCTCTCTCTCTCTCTCTGTGTGTGTGTGTGTGTGTGTGTGTGTGTGTGTGTGTGTGTGTTTAGAGGACAATTTCAGGTGTCGGTCTTGACTTTTCATCTTGCATAAGGAAAGTTCTCTGTCAGTTAATTGCCCCTGCATTTCTCCTGTAACCCCCTTCCTTCTCTGGATATGGCTTTTATATGGGTTGTGGGGATCTGAACTCAGGTACTTATGCCTGTGAAACAAGCAGTTTATCCACTGAGCCATCTCCTCAGCCTCAGCACAAAATCTGAGTGGAAAATACTGATGTTATCAAAATTATCTTTGTTCCTTTATTCATATCAAAACTACACAAATGTGATAAATTCATGATCTTGACTTTCTATCCCTTTGAAACCTTAGAAGTGCTCATCATAACTTATTTTCTCTCCTTCGTCAATCTTGTACTCACAGTAAAATAAAAAGTCAACTTTATGTATAAACTTTATGTATAACTAACATAGATAGTAAACTTTGTTATCACAATTTTGGAGTCAGGAGAATGGTTCTTTATCCCAACAGTTAACTCTCCCACATGGAAGCTTCTGCCTAGATAGAGTCCAGTGTGGGAAAGTTCAAGAGCACGGGACTTCCAGAAAGGACGTAGTTTTAACACTAGCCATCCATTGCAAGGCAAGGAAAAAGAAGGAAAGGAACGGAAGGGAAGGGAAGGGAAGGGAAGGGAAGGGAAGGGAAGGGAAGGGAAGGGAAGGGAAGGGAAGAGAAAGGAAGGGTAAGAGGAATATGGCAACATGATATGCAAGCAGATTGAAAGAGGTTCCACCAGACTCACAAATGGTCTAGGCATAAACTCTGATAGTAATGGATTGTAACCAGTGTTAAAATGAGAACCTGGGGGCTGGTTACATGGCTTATCAGTTAAAGGTACTTGCTTGCAAAGCCTGCCTTCCTGGATTCAGTTCCCCCGTACCCACATAAAACCAGATGCACAAAGTAGCACATGTATCTGAAATTTGTTTGCAGTAGCAAGAGGTGCCAGAGCGCTTGCTCGCTCTCTCTCTCTCTCTCTCTCTCTCTCTTCAAATAAATCAAACTATATTTAAAAATTGGAACTCATAAGTCACTGATTAAACAAATTAAAACTTTGATAAGGAGAACACAAGGTATTTGCATAATTTTCAAGTATTACCTACAAGCTGCTTGCTAGTTATTAAAAATGATAAATTCACATTAGTATAGCCTAGGAAGTACTATCTTAAGCAAGTGACCAGATTAGGTAACAATGGTAACAGGACAAATCAAAATTGAAATACTTCATGGGACCAAGGAAGAGACCAGCATCATTTGGCACCATTCCTGTCAACAATGATTGAATTAGATCGAATCAATATGAAACACTGAGTATTCTCAAATTATGAGACATTCTACAAAATAACTAGTCTTTGATTTTCAAAATTGCCAAGGTTATAATGATCAAGGAAAGAGTAGAAAACTGACTGGAGACAAAAGAAACATGACAATTGAACACAATTCCTGATTCGAAATAGGATCAGTGCCACAGAGAACATAATGAGGACATTTCCTAAACTTGAATAGGGTCAGAGATTTACATATGCTTATGTAATAATGTTAGTTTCCCAGTCCTATGCATTGGGTTGAATTCAGGTAGGTGAATAGCCAGAATTGGATGAAATCTATACCATAGGATTCAGGAATAATGGAACATCAGATCAGAAATCTACTCAAGATTCACTCAGACAGTATAAAGATTTTTTTTCCTGTACTGCTACCATTTTGTATATTTATAATGGCCTCCGAATTTAAACAACAACATATATACATTCATGTGTGTGTTTGCTTAAAAGTCAATAACAATCTTGAATAAATAAAATAAATGAGATGAATACTTTCAATATTTAGTTTCATGTGTTTACTAGCTTAAGTCATGGTGCACAGATATTTTGTCTAATGTTTTATAGATGTTTATGTAAAGTTTGACTACCTAAGATTAATATTTAAATTTATAAACTTTGAATAAAGTAGATAAGCCTACATATAGTTGTGTACATGGATGTATATGTGGACATAAGAGAAAGGATAAAAAACTCTTCTATACATATTGATTGTGTTTCCCTAGGGAATCCCAACCAATATACCTAATATACATGTAAATGTATATTAGCATTTATATATGTATACAATACTACACAAAAATAATCTGAAATTGTCTATTTTAATATTTCATTTTATATAAATATACATTATATGTATATATATACATATATATATATTTATACTTATATTAGATATAGAGTAGATAGATATATATGGACTGGTGCCTGAGTTAAACCCCAGTTTTATAACATGTGCCCTAGTGATCAGACTCAGGTTCTCATGTCTGCATTGAAAGTCCTTTATGTCCTCAGCCCCATCTTTTCTTCTGATTCCTTCCCCATAACCCCAGTTCGATATCTCACAAGCCACTATTTAGATCCTTGTCATATTATTAATTTGTACAGAGGATCAACAAGCAAGATTCTTGGTAATCATGGCCCAAGAAATCTAGTTGATTATAAAGTGAGTATGGCCAGGTGTGGTGGTGCACGCCTTTAATCCCAGCACCCAGGAGGCATAGGTAGGAGGATCTCTGTGAGTTGGAGGCCACCCTGAGACTACATAGTGAATTCCAGGTCAGCCTGGGCTAGAGCAAGACCTTATTTCAAAACAGCAAAAAGAAAATAAAAATCTTCATAATTGAGTGTTCATATATTAGTGCATATATGAGCAATTTGCTCACTTATGTCAGAACATAAAAAAAACATCATGTAAGTATCCTGAAATGTACACTTTAGTGGCCACTAGGAGTTCAAATGACCATGAGAATTGAAACCACATATTTTGAGGGTCACTCCAAAGCCCCCATTCTAGAGTGAAGTTGGAAATGTACTCTAGAAAAAACAGTTATTCTATGTATATGGAGAGGTGAAAATCAAATCTGTAGGGTGGAACTGGCTATGGTGGTAAGGAGTGTGATAATATGTGGCTATGTGACTTGATCAGCAGTGATGGTCAGAAAAAGGAAAAGGCTATGGAAAGTCAAGTGATAATACAGATGTCATGGCTCAGCTGACAACTTTGTGGAAGAGTCCAGTAGTAGATATGTGACTTTATTCAAATTTCAGGGAAAGATGAGAAGCTTCTGTTACAGGTCTCTGCTTTTCCTATCACTAGAACCTATCATTGTGACCCACACCTGCAAGCTCATACAATCTTTCCCTGACACTAAGAATGTTATTTTTTCTACTTAGAGATATTCAATGGTTTTCCATGAGTGCACAGCTCAGGTTCCCAAGGTGGCATCAGCTCCCTTCTCATTACATCCTATACCTGAGCTGTGCAAAGCATTTCTAATTCTTCATAATAAATACTCAGTTTTAATTTGCAAGCTCTGGGATGCAAGAAATGTATTCCATCTTTGTTCTTCTTAAGTCAAATGAAGTCAAATGAAAACAAATGCAATCTTAGCCATTCTGGGTCTATCCACCAACCTCCTCCTCTCATTACTCCTTTAAAACAAAGCATTCGGAGTGGTGCCTCTGATGCCTTCCATGCTAGTCACCGTTGACAAACCGGCTCCAAAATCCAGGAGGTTTACAGACAATGACTCCCCTGCAGCATCCCATCTATACCTCAAACCCTAGTTCTGACTCCCCACTTCTGGGTCTCTCATTAGATGACTCTCACAGGAAGGAGATTGCTTTCAGATAATATATTTCAAAGAAAACACCAAAAATCCCTGATTGATTAATTGATTGTTTTGATGACTCTCTTAAATCTTGAAACAAAATATTGTGGGAATGGTGGACAAAAGAATAAATAAACACAAATTAATTCCAGAACAATTTACTCTCCCCTAACTAGGGCAACTCTTCTTTCTGATAATTTCACTCCCTCCTTCCAAGAGGAGCTCAAATACACCTGAGAAACTTTCCTGGAATGTTTCCTCCAAGAATGTATAGCACCCTCTTCTGGTCTCTAAATACATTGCACAGACCTTTATGGAAGTATGTGTCTAGTCACTACTAGTCATATATTGGCCCTGCCCCACATATTGTTAACTCTAGGAATATAGAATTTGTACATTGTGTTTTTATAAGTCTTTAATAGAATCCATGGAAAGTGATGGATATTCAAAAATACTAGGATGAATGGGTGGATCGAGTTAAAAAATAAAATGCTTACTTGATTTGACATTTACTATATGTATTTGGTATAACCACATACAAAATACAATAAAAAAATCAGTGTTCTTTTTATATTGCACCCAAACTAGATTAGATTAGACTCCACACCAAAGAAACAACCATGATACAACCAATAAGAGCAGCCCTAATCCAGAAACAGCATGTCATCACTACTCTAACAGTTAACGGTGAGATGACAGAAATTCCCACGTAACCCCTGTGTAAGAGAATCAAAATTGCTCAAGATACCCCCCCGCCCCCGTGCTTAGTGCCACCAGTACAGTATATTAGAATATATGAGTTTGATCTTGGTTATAGTTTGGGATATAGTTCCTTCTAAAAGGTAAAAATCACACACACAGATGGAACATACTTCTCATTTTTCATGGAAAACATTTTTACTAATGTTTCTTGCTAGAAGACCATCATTCATAAGATTCCTCAAAGAAATACCCTAAATTAAGGATTCATGTGCAATTAGCAATATATTAAGTTTGATGTAAAACCAGTAAGTAAGTAGGGGAAACTGAAAAGCAACGAGGATGCAGGGGTGTGATTTCAAATAGAGCTTCCAGACACAACTTGATCCTGCGGAGGACCTCTGCAATATAATTATGACCTAGCATCACTCCACTGTGGCACAAAGGAGTTGCCCTTTATATCTCCTTGATTATTAGTGCTTATTGGCCAAGTACCATCCTCAAAATGGATGGGTACAGGAAAGCAATAAATTCCTAGGAATTCCCAGCCTTTTATGTGAATAGTAAAGTGACTCTAGAGGCCTGAACTTGGCATTCAAGGAAGAACCATGGACACTGGTCATTGAAGGGGAAAGACCACAGAAGCCAAGATCAAGGCTAAAATAAGTAAAAGAACCCTGACTTGGGAAAAGCCCTGGAAGGGCCCATTTCCACTGAGCCTCAGAGCTGACCTTCCTTGCAGGGATAGTGGAGAGGGTGAGTGGAGACAGCCACTCATGTCGTGAAACAACTGCTGCTCACAGCAAGAGTGTCATCTACGCATAAGCATCAATTGTCCTACAGCAACAGCTGTTTGGAGACATGAGCATTTTGTGTGAAGCCAGTGCATATGGATATGGTAAGACAGGTATGGTGGGATGAAAATATACTTACTAGAATCTAGAGGCTGAGAATCTTGCCCAATACCTCTATGTATTACCTGATTCATTAAGTGGGAATAATAGTATCTAACATATATAGAACTGTCAGAAGAAATCTACATGTTTCATAATGGCTCAGGCAAAATATTCATTAAGACTTAGACACTCAGTATGTGATGACTTACCATGGCTGGTTTCTGTAAAGTTTTGCTTTATGTTTTACTCCCAAACGATCCCCAACATTCAGTGCAGACACTGCCAGTCTCTGAGAAATGAGCAAATGAATAAACTTGTTAACATTATAGACATTCTTTTATTGCAAAAATGCTTTAAAAGTGCAAGCCACGATCCAGTACTAGTAGAAATTCTAAACTAAATCAAATGGCCCACATCCTTGAAAAGCACAAGGTCTAATGAGATGAAATGGCAACTTTTTACAACGAAATGATGTAGCAATATGCGTCCCATGTCTTAAACTTTTAGGGAAGCAATGCAAGACACGAGAAGCCCAAAACAGAGGTTGGCATTGAGAGATGGCTTAATAGAATTTGGGACATTATAATTGGACTTGAGAAATGAGCTGCCTAGCTTTTAATTTTAACCACTATCTGAACTGGTCTGTAGCTGCATTGTGAAAATTAGACAACACCTGTTCTCATGCAGCTTTCATTCCAAACAGAGAAACAAATAAGTGATTTACAAATGCATTGATAAACACAAACATAATTAATGCGTGCTCATCACCATTAGGGAGGAAAGTAAAACAGCAGAGGAAGAGCAATTCTCGCAAATCACTGGGAAAAGGGAATCCTGGGCAGAGAGAAGAGCAGAGGCATAGGCTGGCAGATTGCACAACACCAAGGAGGCCACGTGGCTGGAACTGATGAATGGAAAAAAGCAAGGTCAAAAGAGTGGTCCAAAGTCAGGTCAGGAGACTGGAAAAATGGAGGAAAGGCATGTTATGCCACAAAGTCACAAAGCATCCACACTTGCCTGAAGCCCAAACTATGACCAAGATCAAACTCATATATTCTAATATACTGTACTGGTGGCACTAAGCACGGGGGCGGGGGGGTGGGTATCTTGGGCAATTTTGATTCTCTTACACAGGGGTTACTTGGGAATTTCTGTCATCTCACCGTTAACTGTTAGAGCAGTGATGACATGCTGTTTCCTGGATCTTTCCCTTCATTTGCTTCTTCAAGAAGACAAGCACCACAGGGTCTTGTGAGCTAAGGAAGTGGGAATGTTGAACAAGATGAACGTCCACAAGCGGTACAGGGATGCTTCATCGTCATTCATCCCTCCATCTTTACCATGTCAATGTGCTACAAGACCTGAAGTTTCCGAGAAAGAGAGCTGGCAGGGAGCATGACGGCCTGTGTTTCTTTTGCTGGTTCCATTACATATGATCTCTTAGCTTTCCTCTGCTGACAAGTGGGAAAGTCAAATGGTAGTGTTGAAGGGATCTCTGTGATGCTGAAAAGTAAATAAAAAGCAATGAAGGGACCATCTGCTTGGCTATCAGGCAAGGCTTATTGCCAGTATACGGTACCAAAGGTGTCTACATCCCATTATGATGGCTGAAAGAATTCTGTGATGGGACACACTGGACTTTATCGGTGCTAATGAATGAAGCTAACCATGCCAAGGATTTCTGAGTTACAGAGAAGGAAGATCTGGCACACAGGAGACCCACAGTCACCTCTCATTTCGGGAAGCATGGGTACTTTTATCCTAAGGGATTAAATCCTCTTGCTCATGACAAAGAGGATCTTGGAAGAGGAAAAAGAACTTATATCTACCCTCTTATAGCCACAGTAGCTTCCCAGCCCAACTGTTTCCAAGTAAAAGAGCTGGCAGACAAAACAAGAAGTTTATGGCAAGAAAAAATAAATAAATAACCCATCCCTATATGTCTCTAGATACCTTATACTAAAAGTCAGTAAAGGGAGAAAGTAATTAACATTAGCACAGACATTGGCCTAGGGCTTTGGCATTTACAGAGTGTAGGTGTGTGCATGTGTGCACGTGTGGGTGTATGTTCAAAATTAGCTTTTATGCATTTGTTGACCACAACAAGCCATCAGGATATGTGTGCACTGGAGAGCATAAAGATGGAAAGCAAGCAAATACACAACCCAACAAAGCTAAAAGCAAACCTGAGGCCCTTGAATGTTATTTATAGCTTTCAGAAAGTAAAGGCTGGGAGAATCAAGGCCTCTCATTTTCACTTTCACTAGAGGCATTTAATTCAATGCTGAGCACTGAATATGATAGTACAGGCGCCCACCATGATATAGCAACAACCCCCCTTTGAAGATGAACTAGCCTGTCAGCTGTGGAAAGTGTGGTCAGCAGATAGCTTCCAACTGTCAGCTTCCCAATGTTCTGTCTTACCTTCGGAAAGTTTCCCCATCTTAATTGGGTCAATCAGCACGTGGCAACTGAATGAACCAGATTGAGGAGGGACTAGATATTTTGACTCATTATAGGAAAACTACAAGGGTCATTATTGACTTCAGACTGCATTTTTTTTGGTCAAATCTGCATCAGATTATGACCCTTTCGTCTATGGATCCCTGGTTTTTCTTGTATAGGTTACTGGGGTGATTTGAATGCAACATGCCACCCATAGCCTCAAGTATTTGTGAGTAAGCTTCCTGCTTAGTCACAGCTGATGGAGCTTTAGGGAGGTGAAAGCTTGCTGAATTAGGTATGCCATTGGAGGTGGGCTTTGACAATTATTGGTCTAACCCAGTGGGGGTTCAGAGGTAGCTCACTTGGGCAACTTCCTTCCTGTGGATGTGGAAGTGTGAGCTGTGTATCTCTGCTCTGCTCTGCATTTCTCCTCCATGGTGAACCTTCCCCTCAATACTATAAGGCTGAAAATAAACACATTCCTCCCAGAAGCTGTTTTGGGTTGGGTGTTTTTCCCACCATGAGATGGTATCTTACACCCAAATCTCTGCCTGTTTCCCATGAATTAAATTTAGAGCAGTTGGTACCAAGAATGACACAAGAAGACAGATGATAGATGGGAGTTTGGAGTAAGATTGCTCAGGCCTGGCTAGAAATAAGAACTGCATTAGGAAAAGGAAAGACAATCTCTGACACAAGGTGGTGACCCAGTGATTCAAATGTGCACTGGTAGTAAAATAGAATGGAATATTGGTGGAGGGAAATAATCAATTGGCATTTAGGAGAAATCAGGGAATTAGAAGCTTTAAGAATAATAGTTTGGGATGTTATTGAGAAGCATGATTGATGCGCTATATAGACAAATGCAAGGAAAAGGTGAGGCCCAATTATAAGCAATTCAAAGTCAGAGGTGAATCCCAGAGGTTTTCATTGTCTGCACACAATTAAGACCCTATTGCCTGCCATGGGAGTGTGGATAAATTGAATTGAAACTTAAAAGTTAATAAGGGCAGTGTCTGAACTTCAAGAAATGTTAAACACGCAATTAGATCAGGTCCATTATGGCAAGGTGAGGACCCAAACTAGAAAAGATTGAGTGGAGATGTCTGTGTAGATACCTTCAAAAGTTTTGACTCCCCAGGTTTTTCTACCCCTATTGTGCTCACCCAAATGGTTCAGCTTTCCTCAGTGAGAGGAGTTGCCTCCCCACCCCATGGAAGAAGATGATGCCAGACATCACTTTAACAGGGCAAAAGATTACTCCTCTTGATGGATTTACCTCAACCAGGTTTATACCTAAGGACGACATAACAGCATAACCCAACTGTAAGCGTGATGATTCAAATATGGGAAGGAAGATGCTGCAGGCCTAAGGAACCCCAAGTCCAGGCTGACAAGGGTGTATGCAACTGCTTTATCAGATGATTAAGCAAATGGGCAGGAACATATGGTTTCATAATGGAGTTTATTGACTTGTGCTCATTCATTTGAGATACTGGATTTGACAGGAGGTAATGCTCCCAAATGATGGGGACATGCACTCAGACATTTAAAGATTGTTTTCTCCACAGGTCGTACGTTGACATTGAAGTCTAGAAGCTCAAAACTTCATAGTAGTCCTCAAATTAAAGGGATTCGAAGAGAAACTAAGTAATAACGGGACTTCTCATTTATAGATCTCACTTATAGATGTCATTTCACCAATTCATAAATAGAAAATTGTTACTGGTCTTATTGACAATTTCCACAGTGCCCAGAGTGGATCTGTCATCTGTAAAGGAGAACCGTTCTTTCATGAGGTGATTTAGAAGCCTGAAAACCACCCCTGTGTTATTCCAAAATGATGAAATAAAAGCAGTTGAGCACACCCTGGGGACAGGAAATGGCAAAGACCATTGATATCATTAAAGATATAAGACAGGAAGATGCAGTGCCCCCTTATGTCTCCATTTAATTCCTCAGTGTGGTGCCTGCAGAAACTTCAGCAGTGATTGTAGACTACTGCAAGCTCAACAATATTGTCTCCCCCAGTCATAGTCACAGTGCCCCATGGCATCTCTCTTAAAGCATATAAAGTCTTCTTGTGTGTTGGTTGCTGGACACAGGAGTCTGAGTGCTCAGCAATCACCAGAAATGTCTAGATACCAACTGAAGCCTTAAATTCAATGGGATTCTGTAATAACATTCTAAAAACATGTTGACATAACTGGAAAAGAAGCAAAAAATTACTATTATTTTTTCTATCTTTAAACTGAGAAAATATGTTGAATCCCAAATTTCTAATTGTATGTGCTTATGTTTTTCCTTAGGTCCTAAACATACCAATGTAAAGCATACAGGAATTATGTCCACTGACAAGGACACACAAAAAGATATAACCAGCAACACGTTTTAATATGAAATATCTAGCTAAATAACTAAAGATTTCTGCAAACCCTGGCAGCATTTTCAATGACTTATTTCTCTGACAATACCTAATAATTCTGTTTAAAATAATAGAGTATTGTTAGACCCTAGCATTTGGTAATAAGATGCAGGATTTTGAAGTTTTTCTTTTAATTAGTAGTATAGGCTATGGTAATAAGGTCTTTGTAAACTAGCAAATAAATCATTTCAGCCTCCAATTAATGGGGAATGATTAAATGCATGCAATCCAGTTTTGCTGTGTTTACTTATCACATTTTTCCATTGAAAATGGGAGTTGCGGTGGCAAGATTTGTTACTTCTAAAAACCATTAACATTAGACTACACAGTCTATACAGCTTGTAATTTAAAACTCTCCTATTAAAGATAAATGGAGAGAAAGCAGTCTAGATGTAGACCCAAGACAAAAGGGCCATTTAGTTTTTGATGAAGATGACAGTTAAATTACTGTAGGGGGGGGGCAGAAAATGGATTATTCAGCACTTGATGTGAAAGAAAATAGCCGCTTGGAAAAATATAGAGCTAAATCTCACTTCTTAGGGTAAAATAGCAGGTGCAAGAAACATTTAAGTATAAAATATGTTCCTATGTTCATAATCTAAATGTTTAGTATGAGGCTGTGGCGATCACTCAGTCAGCAGAGTGCTTACTTAGCAAGCATGAGGACCTGAGTTCTGTCCATAGAACCTACATAAAACTTTCAGGTGCACACTTACAATCACAGCATAGGGGAGGCAGAGAAAGGTGGATCCCTAGAGCTTTCTGACCAGCCAATCTAGCCTACTAGGTGAAGTCCAGGCTGAGGAGATACCCTGTCTCCACAAAAGTAGATGGTGTTCCTGAGGATAAGACTTGAGGTTGTCCTCTGGCTTCCACACAAATACATGTGCACCTATACACACATGGACATGTGCACAGACATACACACTCGTAAGGAAATAACACAAAGCTGAAAAAGACTGATATTGAAATGATGAGCAAAGGAAATATTGGTTCTATGAAATTTAGAATCTTCTGGAAGTAAAGCAATTAAATATTAGAACACTATCCCAGCAATGAGAGACTAACAAATTGAAGACAGTACTGAGTCCAGAAACAGACCAACACATAAGGTAATCTGATGCATGAAAAATATGACACAACAACTAACTACAAGAAAATTGGTTTGCACAATTTGAAACATACTGGAGCTATTGTAATTTTTTGAGGAAAAAAATCCATTTTAATTCCCATCTTAATTTTAATTCAAACTGGATACTGGACATAAATGTGACAGCTAAAAATGTAAAGAAGGTATCAGAAAATGTCTCTGTGACTGTTTCCTTGGGTCTGCATCTAGACTGTATACTTCTGTAGTGGGTAAAAGTTTAAAATGCATGAAAATGTAAAAAAAAAAAAAAAGAAGGAAAAATGAAACTGTGCTATTATAAAGCCTTTTCACCATGTATAAAGCACACAGTACTATTAGGATTTGGATTTTGAATAATTACAAATGACATTGAAAGTACTTGAGACAATCCTAAAACATTTTAAATGGTGTAAATAAGGAGATAAAATGGGAGAATAAATGAAATTATAAAAAAATTCTCAACCTAAGAGAAGAAAATTTTTAAATCTAAACTGACTCAATAAAAACATAATAAATAAAAATATACAAGGCACTATGAATGGAGCAAAAGAAACAAAACAGTAAGATGGTATACTTAGTCAAAACACATCAGTAATTATATCCACTTTGTAGGATATAAACACACCACTTATGTTAAATGACAGAGGCTTTCATATTACATTTAAAAGCAACAGCCAATTCAGTGTTGCTACAAGAAATCCACTATAAATATAAAGGTATAGATGATGTAAAAATACAGAAGCTGGAAAAACTAACCAAGAAAAAGCAGAGAAGCTACATTTATAGCATACAAATCAGACCTCAGATATGAGTATTGTCAAATGTAAAGATATTTCATAGAAATAAAGGAGTAAACTTTACAGGACTATCTTACATTCCTAACACAAATACACCTAACCACAGAATTTAAAAGGCATGAAACAAACTAGTGTAACTTTAAAAATGTTACAGTAAAGTACACAAATTAAGTTAACATTTTTCCTTCAGAAATTAATAGAACAAGTAGGCAAGAGATTATGAAGGATATACATGACTTAAACAGAACATTGTAATAAAATCATTTAAAGTCTAATCACAAACAAATAGTATAATTAAATTAGAAACTTATATACGGACAGTGTCTGAAAAAAAATCTCCAATATTTTTAAATTAAACAACACACTTCCAAACAAATGTATGGAGTTAAAGAGAGAAAACTCAAGGAAAAGATTAAAATATAAACAGAATAAAAATGGAAATAAATACAATAGTCTTAGTTATTTTGAGGTGGATTTGACCAAACACCTGGCAGAAGCAACTTGAGGAAGAAAAGATTTCTTTGGGCTCACAGTTCAAGAGGGCTCAGTCCATGGTCACGTGACACCATGTGCTTATGGAGGATATCACGGTGACAGGAGAAATTGGCAAAGGGATTCTTCAACTACTTTTCAGAAAGGAAACAGAGAATGTCCAGAAGTGAGCCGGCATCAATATACCTCTCCCTTAGTGACCTACTTCCTTCAGCTGGGCTCCACCCCCTATGATTTTCAGAACCTCTCAAAATAGCACCATCAGCTCAGAACAGACATTATCACTAAAGCCAGCACAGAACATTTCAAACTGAAACCGTATACCTAAGTGAAAAAAACCTATAGCCAAATAGGCAGCATGTTGTGTGATCCCACTTATCTAATTAATCAGTAAGTACCACAGGTTAAAAAAAAAAAAAAAACTGGGGCTGGAGACATGGCTCAACAGTTAAAGCACTTCCCTGCAAAGCCTAACAACCCAGGCTCAATTCCACAGTACACACTTAAAGCAAGATGTACTAAGTGGTCCATGTATCTGATGTTCATTTGCTAAAGTCCTGCCATGCCCATTCTCCCTCTCTCTTTTCTCTCTCTCTCTCTCTCTCTCTCTCTCTCTCTCTGTCTGTCTTTCTCTGCCTGCAAATAAATAAAGAAATAATTTTGAAAAGTTAAAAAACTAAAAAAAAGAATACTGGGCAAAGGAACACAGTTATGAAAGGTAAGTGCCAACACATGTGTACAAAGTTGGCTAAACATCTTAACTCTTAGAAAATACAGGTAAAAACTTGTCATTTCTGTTGAAAAGAATTTTAAATTATTTGAAGCATTTAACAATTATGACAACAGTGTAAAGAGCAATACACAGTTTGCAAATTGGCGGGAGTTCACAACTTTTCTGGAGTGAAGCCATAAGTAGCAACATTCTAAATAGTAGTTGTTAAGTCACAGAACACTACCAATGAAAAAATCGTATCTTACCCTGGCATGGTGGCATACACCTTTAATCCCAGCATTTAGGAAGCAGAGGTAGGAGGATTACTGTGAGTTTGAAGCCAGCCTGAGACTACAGAGTGAGTTCCAGTTCTGCCTGGGCTAGAGTGAGACCCTACCTTGAAAAAATAAATAAATAAATAAATAAATAAATAAAAACATTTTTTAAAAAATTATGTTTCTTTTGGAGATAATCAAAACATAAAAATAAAAGCAACACAACATTACTCATAAGTAAAACATTAACAAAAATACAGTAATATTCCTCAATAGTAAATCTGTTAATTTTTTTGTTGTTGTTTTGAGGTAGGGTCTCGCTCTAGTCCAGACTGACCTGGAATTTACTATGTAGTCTCAGGGAGACCTTGAACTCACTGTGATCCTCCTACCTCTGCCTCCCAAGTGCTGGGATTAAAGGTGTGTGCCACCACACCCGGCTTGGTTAAATATTTTATTGTAAGCAACTATCAGATCATTTCCAGCACTAATATTTTGTGGCTATGAATTCCAGTAACCTGATTTACATTTACCATTCAGTCTCCAAAGCATTTCTGGGCCTAGAAGATACATACCACTGCATTTAGTGCTCAGATTGTAAAGACCAAAAAGGCACAGACCTCAGCCTCAAGGATTTCATGGTTTTATAGAGCCAGACTTGTAAATTAACAACTTACAAAAAATAAGTTCATTTGATAAAACTATGCCTTCTTAAGGGACAGTTGAGAAGGATCACAACTCAGACTCTTAATTAAAAGTCATATTTCTCAGATAGTTGACACATTTTCCATTTTTTTTTTACTAACATTGCATGGCAGTAAGTTTATCTGCAATATCTGAGTATGCATTTTTCTAGCATACACACATTAGATTTTCTACTGAATGTGATGGCTGAGATTGAGATGGGGGTGTACACAGGGAAGAGTTAATCCCTGGGACTAAAATAAAAAAGATGAGCTCTTTGATCAGTACAATGGAACTTGGCTCACAGGCTTTGAAGAGTATAATGGAAATAGATTTGCAACAAATACATGATTAGGGAGGGATTTTCCAGAATCTTCCAAAAGAAAATCACCTGCCTCTCTCCAGTATTAGCAAAAATAAGTTTCACTTGGTGAGCTTGGTATTGGTCCAATTTGCATTGCTACAACAAAACAGCTGAGGCCAGTAAGTATTAAGTGTACTTTGCTTTGTCATCTGTGAATTCCAGTCCAGGCATAGCTGTTTATTTCTTTGGCCCTCTGGTGAGGGTAGCTGTGGTGGTTTGAATGTAAAATGGCTCCCACAAACTTCTGTGTTTAAGTCTTTAATCTCCAGTTGATGACACTTTGGGAAGCTTATGGAACCTTTAGAAGGTGTAGACTTGCTAGAGGAAGTGTATCACTGAGAATAGATTTTGAGGCTGCATAGCCCAGCCTTGCTTGCCTATGTTCTCTCTACTTCTTCCCTGCTACATGACCATGTAACATCAGCCTCTTGCTCCTGCCGTGCTGTTCCCACTATCATTAAACTTCTCCTCTAAACAGTAAGATGAAATAAAACCTTTCTTTCCATAAATTGCTTCTGGTCTGGCATCTTGTTCCAGCTAAGAGAAAGTAACTGATATAGTACTAATCATGATGGTATTATGGTGGTGAAGCAAACTGCTTATACCATGAGCCAGAAATCATGAATAAACAGGAAAATTTCCTTTGTGGGCAGGTCCCCAATAAACTAAGAATTGCCCAATAAACCTCACCTCTTAAAGGTCCACAGCATCTTCCAACACCACCATGCTAGGGACCAAGTCTTTAACACAGAGACACAGGGAGGATACTACTCATACTCAATGCATAACACACACACACATATAGATCGATAGATCGATAGATAGATAGATAGATAGATAGATAGATAGATAGATAGATAGACAGAGAGAGAGAGAGAATATAGATCCATAAACCCAAATTCCTTTTTATTATTCTACGTATTGGGTTTAACATTAACTAAATTGCTCTCTGAAAAATCCAAGCTCTAAAAGACTGTCCGGAGAAAGCTTTAAAATGAGTCATTCTAACCTCTGTAGAGGCCATGCCCAATGAGCGTTTCGACAATCAACAAATTATTTTTTTAAATCTCCTTCCCTCTAGAAAATGAAAACAAAAATTAAAGGAAAATGATAATGAGACTCCTTGTTGCAGTAAGTTTAAAGATAAATTACCAGTCCAGCTTTTAGGAAGGAGAGGAGAGAAGAAGCAATTAATTTATTTTTCTTCCACAGAACAATGCATAGGTAATAGCCCATTATGTGCATGAATTACAGCTGAGAAGCAGAAGTACTGTATAATTTTAACATTCTACAGGCTTTCCCTGATCAATCTCATTGACATTCTTTCCAAGTAGAAAGGATGGGGATCCTAGCTTCTTCAACTTAAAGAACATGTGGGATCTTACCCCATGCCTCTGTGTCTCTGTTGTGATGCTTTAGTGTGACCAATTTAATTGATTCCTCTCTTATCCTCAAGCTGAAATGCTTTTCCTTGATTCTAGCATGATGAATCCATTTCTCTGAAACTGTGATGAATGGGTCCATGAGCCTCTTTAGCCCTTTATGTCCAAAAGATGTACTGGAAGAAGAGAACGGCTGGTTGTCAGAACCAGAGGCTTCGCTTTCTACACTAGCAAACTACCTTCCACCCCCAGCACACCCAGAGAAAAAGCCAGGGCTGTCATCAGAAAGCTCTAGTAAAGTAGGTGAACATTTCCTGCAGAATTACTCAAAACGATTTGGATTGGAGTCTTGGAAACTCACCCACAGTAATAGTACACGGATAAGCCAGTTTTTGAGGAAGAGTCTCACTCTAGCCCAGAATTGCTGGCAACTCACTGGATAACCCAGGCTGACCTCAAACTCATGGGGATCCTCCTACCTCAACCTCCTGAATGCTTGGTTTATAGGTGTGAGCCAAAAAGCTTGGCTGCTTTTTTATGGATAAACATTATTAGGCAATCTTCTTCAAATGCGTATTAGCCAACCCAACTTGCCAAATATCCCTAGATGCAAAAAAAAAAAAAAAAAAAATAGGTCAGATATGTTGCAAGTGTTGTCATTACCTCCAACAATATCCTGCCATCAACTTCCCTCACAGATGAAGATGATACGACTCACATACAGGAAAGCCAACCTGGTCCCAAGCAAATAGCTATTGGTTGCCTTCAGGAACCTCTATCTATCAGAAGCAGAGAAGTTTGACAAATCAAATCTGAAGAAAACTATAGTAAAGAATAAAAACACTCACCATTTAAATGATGGGAAGTTGTATCCTGAGGCATTGCTCCTCCCCAGAGACATGGCATGGTGCATTCATGACCCTACAGTGAAGACCAATAACCCCACTGAGGAAGGCCCTCAGTGGAATGGGGTGGAGAGGGAACATAAAAGTATAACTCAATGGCAATATAACCAATATACAATATGTGCATATAGTAAAGTTCACAGTTAATAAAAATAAAATTAAGATAAACATAGGTTGCAGTAACTTTTCATTGTTGGGGAACTAACCCCAAACCAGAAACCTCTTATGGAAGGAAAGGGTTTATTTCAGGCTTACAGAATCCAGAGGAAGTTTCTGGATTCTGTGAGACGATGGCTTACTTTAACAACCGCAGCAGAGATAAACAGCTGCCAACAAGCACCAACAAGCCAGCCAACACGGAGAGCCAAAGCTCAACTGGCTCTGAACACGGTATCTGAAGTACAAGATCTGCCTCCAGTGGCACCTCCTCTGGCAGGCTGCTGGAGACCGAAGTAGGAAGTTCAACCTCGACCAAAAATCCCTGAGGCTACGGAGGACATACATTCACATTCAATCCACACAATAAAATGAAGATCTTCTCAACAGCAAACTTCAATACTGCCTAAGATTTGAGTTTTAGAGCTCTTTTGGTAAACCTGTGAATTTGAAAAGATTTGAGGAACCTAGTGATGGCTTTTTACTTATACTGGCCCATTAAGAGTTCAGTAGTAGTCAGTTTTAGCTTTCCTTTTTCTTTCTTTCTTTTCTTTTCATTTTTTTTAAATTTTTTTTTGGGGGCTGGAGAGATGGCTTAGCGGTTAAGTGCTTGCCTGTGAAGCCTAAGGACCCCGGTTCGAGGCTCAATTCTCCAGGACCCACGTTAGCCAGATGCACAAGGGGGCGCACGCGTCTGGAGTTCGTTTGCAGTGGCTGGAAGCCCTGGCGCGCCCATTCTCTCTGTCGGTCTATCTGCCTCTGTCTCTCTCTGTCTGTCACTCTCAAATAAATAAATAAAAAAAATTTTTTAAAAATTTTATTTTTTTGATTTCCCGAGGAAAGTTCTCACTCTAGCCCAGGCTGACCTGGAATTTACTATGTAATCTCAGGCTGGCCTTGCACTCAAAGTTTTCCTTCTACCTCAGCCTTCTGAGTGCTAGGATTAAAGGTGTGAGCCACTATGCCTGAGATAAATATATATATATATATATATATATATATATATATATATAGAGAGAGAGAGAGAGAGAGAGAGAGAGAGAGAGAGAATAGAAACACCAGGGCCTCTAGCCCCTGGAAACAAACTCCAGATGCATATACCACTTTGTGCAACTGGCTTTTTGTGGGTACTGAGGAACTGAACTCAGGTTGTTGGGCTTTACCATCAAGTGCCTTAACTTCAGAGTCACCTCTTCAGCCCCTAAATTTGTTTCTAAACTTTTCTCTGATGTATAAATTTCAGATAGAAGATGCTGTTAATCATCTCTCCATTGTTGACCATGGTGCATATAGTCCTTTCTCCTGCTGTAGGGTAAGCCAACTTTATAATGTGTACTTCAATTACTTCACAATTACAATGAAGTTGCATGCTTCTGCAGCTTTTCTGGTATATTGCTTTTATTTCTGTTGTAACATTAAGATGAATATAATGACAAAATTCAAAAATGTATTAAGTTAGTCCCAAGGTCCTTAGTAGTTTGAATGAAATAGCCCCCATAGACTCGTGTGTTTTAAATACTTAGTCCCCGGCTGGTAGCAATTCAGGAATGTTATGGAGCCATTGGGAGGTGGAGGCTTAGGGGAGAAGGTGTCATGGGGACCGATTTTGAGGTTTATTAGTCAAGCCCACTGTGTTTGCAGAGCTAGGGCACTCTGCCTATTTCCTACTGCTGTGGAGATGTGACCCAGGTTTCTTGCTCAGACCTGTCATGCTTTCCCCACCATGATGCACCTTCTACTGCAAACTGTAAACTGAAAGAAATCCTTTCCTCCTATAAGCTGCCTTAGGTTGGGTGTTTGCCCCAACAATGGGAGAGGAATGTCAGCAGCTACTAATTTAGCAGACATTGGAATTCAGATTTGAACCTAGGACCATCCATGTTCAAAGATCAACCAAGGGGCTGGAGAGATGGCATAGTGATTAAGGTGCTTGCCTGCAAAGCCAAAGGATCCAGGTTAATTCCCCAGTATCCACATAAATTCAGATTCACCAAGTGGCACATGCATCTGGAGTTCATTTGCAATGGCTAGTGGCCCTGGTGTCCCTATTCTCTTTCTCTCTCTCTCTCTTTCTCTCTCTTTCCCTCTCCCTCTCATAAATAAATAAAATATTTTTAAAGATCAATCAAATTGACAAGGATATGGGTTAGCCCTGGATCTGTTATTCAACATGTGCCTGGGTCTGGAAAACAAAGCCACTGTGTTCCTCTTCATTCCATTACTTCTTTTATGCAAAAACATGTTTATTTATATACAAGGAGAGAGACACAGGAGAGAGAGAATGGGCATACCAGGGCCTCTTGTCACTACAAAGCAATTCCAGATGCATATACCACATTGTCTTATGATGGTACTGGGGAATGGAACTCCAAGCCTTGCAAGCATGTGCCTTTAACTGCTGAGCCATCTCTCTAGCACTATTCCATTACTTTTTTGACCAACTAAAATCACCATTACTACCTCCACCAACAATTTAAGAAAAATCAAGGGCCAGTATTGATTTGTAGTATTTTTGAACTCCAATGGGATATAAATTCAGTGATTACGGGCATGTAATAACAGGTAAGTAAACATGGTTGAAAAAAGTTTTGTTTTATAGACTTGGTGCTTGGCAAAGGTTACTTTTTACTTATTTTCCATTAATATTTAGATGCTTTGCAGGACACAGAGAGAAAAACCTGTGCTTCGTTACTATTCAAGACAGTGGCTTTCCTTTCTAACTCCCCCCTAAAACAATGTACTCCTGATGCTTTATGGTGATATTACCTGCAATAAAAAATTTACTTTTCTTTAATTGTCTTTTTCCTTGAGTCTGTCACTTTTTTATTATATGAGCCTACTAAATATCAGGAAACTTTACCCTGGTGTATAAAGTTCCAATGGCAGACAATGAAATATTGCATAAGTGTTTACTACTGAATGCCTAAAATTGCAGTCACTACACTGAGCCCATTTGAAAATCCATGAACCTTTCTTATTCTGCATGCCTTTATTTCTCTATGTTTCCCTCCTTAACTGAATCTCCTTTTATAATTCCTCTAAAGCAAAGATATGACTTCACCTTTGTTCCTTATATTTCTATTTCTTCTCACCTATTGTTCCTGCACCATAACACCACTTGGTCAACTCTCTGTGTTTAGAGATGTATTATTTAGAAATATAGTATCCATTCATTTATTCAATCAGTCATTAGGCCCTTAGTACTAGTTCAACATAGGTAATAGGCCATCTAGTATGTGTCATTCCCCTTGACAAGAATAAAAAATATAGGGGACTGGAGAGATGGCTTAGCAGTTAAGCACTTGTTTGTAAAGTCTAAGGACCCCAGTTCAAGACTCGATTCCCCAGGACCCACATAAGCCAGATGCACAAGGTGGAGCATGCATCTGGAGTTCGTTTGCAGTGGCTAAAGGCCCTGGCGCACCATTCTCTCTCTCTCTCTCCCTCTTTCTCTTTCTGTCTCAAATAAAAAAATAAACAAAAAATTTAAAAATAATAACAAATATAAAAAACGTAGTTTATCTTTCTGTTACGTACTTCATGATCAGTCAAGACAAGTGTATTATCATTGAATGTGCAACCATCCTAAAATATTCAATGGTAAGAAATCAATAATACATGGAATTCCATTTTATAAGATTTTAATTTGAATGGAAGATTTTTACCATAATGTATTTATTCAATTCCATCTGTTTGGGTTATAGAAACTGTTTTCATTTTCATTTCTCTATAAAGCACAATGCTGGGCAGGGGATATAGCTCAGTGGGTAGAGTTGACCACACAATTGTGAGTACTTGATTTTGGATTCTCCAGAACCTATGCCAAACTGGATTCAGTAGCACTGGTAGCTGTAATCCCAGCATGTCTACGATGAGACAGGAGGCTGAGACAGCAATATTCCTGGGCTCATGTTCCAAGTAGTCTGATGAACATGGCTCAGAACAATGATATGTCCAGTCTCAAACAGAGTGGAAGGCTGCTGACACCAGAGGTTGTCCCCTGAATGCCATGTGTGTACCATGGCGAATGCACAACTTCACACACACATATGCACACACCTAAAAACAATGTGCTGCAATGACTCATCTCCAGTTTTGATAATATGAGACAAATGTTTAAAAGTGGATCATCTGATTCAGAGAATAACTGTTACAGAGTTAAGGTGCTCCCCAGCAGTTTCAAATGCACACACATTAGGAGGGCCATCTCACAACACTCACCCCAGGATTAAGCAGATTAACATTTTAAAAAATCTAATTTAGTATGCGAAGAAGCATATTTTATTATTAGATAAACCGGCCTCCATGTGATAATTAGCAAGGTCTAAAATATCCCTGTGCACTTGTTATTTGAAGATCTGAAATGATTTCACTGTGCAGAGCACTGCTAATGATTCTTACACTGACTACCAAAATATTTAATGAAATATTAATTTTTATCATTGAGCATTTCATTTTAAGTGTATTAGAATTTTTTTTCTACTGGCTGTAATATCTCAAAGCATTGATTAAAAGACTCCTGTTTCCAGGTGACTGGCTGAGCACACAGCATTCTTCCTCTTGTGATTTCCACCAAAATGAGGATGCAGTAATAAGAGAAATACAACTAGGAGGACAGGAAGAACAAACATGGAGCATTAGAAGAGGAGAAATTTAAAGTTTGTCCAATAACAATAGATGGAGGCATAACAATAATGGAAGGTAACTAGAAGAAACTAATGCCCAATTAAAAAGTCTGCTGGGGGGCTGGAGAGATGGCTTAGTAGTTAAGGCACTTGCCTGTGAAGCCAAAGCACTCCTGTTCAAATCTCCAGGTCCCACATAAACCAGATGCACAGTGATGCAAGTGCTCAAGGTCACACACACACACAAGGGGGTGCTGTAGGCCCTGGTGCACCCATTCTCTCTGAAATAATAATAGTAAAAAGATAGCCTGCTGGGTGTGGGGAAGTTCTTTGGAGATAGCTCAGTGTTTGCTTACAAAACCTGAGCCCTGGTTCAATTCCCCACCCACTCACATAAAGCTGGACACAAAAAGTGGTACAAGTATTTGGCTTCCTTTTGTACAGACAAAACCCTGGGGTAGCCACACACCCCACATACATGTGTAAATGAATGCTTTTCTTTTTTCTTAAGCCAAAGGAGAGTTTAGCAGAGGAGAGGACCTATTTGCCCAGGAGACCCCCAGGGAAGGTGTTTGTGAACAGGGTAATGCTTTAAAGTGAAGATGGACTCTAAGTCTGTGCATGGGAGAGTCCCCTAAGGAATAGCCTATCCTCTCCCCATGCGGGCCTTAAGAAACTCCCTGCTAGGTCTGCATGCCCTGGCCATAAGCATGGGTAAAGTAATTAAATATACATAATGTGTTAACTGAAAGAGCAAGTGTGTCACTGGATTGGGGAGCATGAGGGTGGGGATGACTGAAGTTAGCATAAAATGCATATCACAGTCAGGGATGCAGGATTTTCACCACGATGCAGGTCACAGTCAGGATGCAGGGTTTTCACCACAATGCATGTCACAGTCAGGGATGCAGGGTTATCACCACGATGCAAGTCACGGTCAGAGATGCAGGGTTTTCACCACGATGCATGTCACAGTCAGGGATGCAGGGTTATCACCACGATGCATGTCACAGTCAGGGATGCAGGCTTATCACCACGATGCAAGTCACAGTCAGGGATGCAGGGTTTTCACCACGATGCAAGTCACAGTCAGGGATGCAGGGTTTTCACCACAATGCATGTCACAGTCAGGGATTCAGGATTATCACCACAATGCATGTCACAGTCAGGGATGCAGGGTTTTCACCACGATGCATGTCACAGTCAGGATGCAGGGTTTTCACCACGATGAATGTGCCACCTACTCACCTCAGCCTACAGTCAGGTCCAACAGACTGAGCAAGCATGGGGCTTTTGGCACTGCTTTATTCTGCTTTGCCTTGTCTTGTCTTATTTGATGTTCAGATATTTTCATCTTTAGGTAGTGCTATCACTTCAACTTCTTGGTGTTTATATGACAAAATTTAGCCCAGCCGTACTAGTCAATTTAAATATTGTTTATCTTAGACACAATATTTTTACTTTCAAGTATTTTAAATACTTGAATCTCTCAACATGTAGCCTAATATTTCAAATACCAAATTTAAAAATACTATGCTAATACTGTAAATCATTGTGTTTTTATTAAAAATATGATTTTTCCTTATTTTAGTATTTTTTCAATGAATTCTCCTTGGCTGATATCTCAGTTTCAATGTACTTTTTTCTTTACTTTAAAGAACTCAATATATTTATACTGGAGAGATGGCTCAGCACTTAAAGGCATTTGCTTGTGACATCTGTTGGCCTGGGTTCAGTTCCCAGTACCCAAGTAAAGCCAGATGCACAAAGTGACGCATGTGTCTGGAGTTTGTTTGCAGTGGCAAGAGACCCTAGTGCACCCATACTCTCTCTTTCTATTTCTGTCCCCTTCTCTCTTTCTTTCTGTCTCTGCTTGCAAGCAAATAATTTTTTAAGCTTTATTTAAAAATAAACACAATATTTGAGGCTTGGTGACGCACTCCTTTAATCCCAGCACTTGGGAGGCAGAGGTAGGACGATTGCCATGAGTTCGAGGCCACTCTGAGAATATGTAGTTAATTCCAGGTCAGCCTGGGCCAGACTGACAATGTGAGACCTTACCATCAAAAAAAATTTTGAAAAGAAATAGCCTCCTTATTATTGTACTTGTTTAAAAATAAATGATATGTAGTCTTCATAATCAGGAATAGGATATGTTTCCCCAATAATGTATATATTTTTTCCTTCTGGTAAAATTTTACCATTTTCTAAACATGAAAACAAAATATCATCTTCAGTGTATTTTTGTTTCTTTTGGTATTAGAAAATAATATTGCTATACAATATATATTTGTCACTGGAACATTAAATTTGAATTTTTATCAAAACTTCAGACACATGCAGACAGGAGAGAGTCAAGAAATCAAGACACAACCAGAGTCCCCATCCACATCACTACCCACTCATCCAGGTCCCCAGCAGCAGCCTCCTTCTGCTCTTTGAGTGCATCCTCTTGATATTTACTTCCACATTTCCAAGTAATCTGCTTATATAGCTGTTTATTCGTTTTTACTTCTAAGGATTATCTCTTGACTTCCTCCTATACAAAGTACCAACTAAGCTTCTTTTGTTCTATAAGCTAATGCTCCTAATCAACTAAACTTTTGATTTTTAATCAATGGCATATTATTGCTTTTATATAATTGCTATAGATAGCTTAATGATAATTAATATTTCATGGCAAATATTTTATAAGTGCCATATTTCAGATTGCTTGTTTGAATGGATTTGTTTGTTGGCATGTGATGTGTGTATACCTGTGTATGCATGGATGTATTACACTTTAATCACCATATTGTTGCCCAGTATTGCAAAATCTTCTTAAAATATTTTAAAAAATTGCTCTATCACACTCATGTTTTGGGAGCAATCTTTCCCAGAGACACGTGTTCTTCAAGTAGGTTCTTACTCCAGCTCACTGTTGAGATGAATCCATTCTTTGTCTGCTTCTCTTTCCTTCTCTTTCTGCTTCATTACTCTATCATGGCAGAACATAACCTCTGGCCACTTCCTGGAAAAATAATGCATGGAAGATAAGGTCTATAGATGCCTGTGTGCTCTGCCCTTGTATTTAGTTGATACTGATAGAATGCTGAGTTGGAAATTGACACTCAAAAGTGGGAGGGCATTTCTGCAATGTCTCCTACTTTCCTGAGTCTCTGTTGAGAAACAAGTAGTCGTTCATCCCCATGGTCCTGTACATAGACCTATTTTGTTACCTCTGGAAGCCTTAAGGGTGTCTTTTTTTTCTCACTGACATTGTGAAAGATCACAGTGATATATGGGTTAATTTTCTTCTAATTTGCTGAATAGTCAATAAACACTATACATCTGGCAATGTCACACACACACACACACACACACACACATTAAGAAAAAGAATCCCCCACCATTGATGTGATTTGAATGTGAAATGTTCCCCATAAGCTCTTGTGTTTGTAAACTTGGTGTCCAGCAGGGTGCACAGTTTTGGGAAGTTGTGGAACCTTAAGTGGGTGGAGCCTCACTGGAGCAAGTAGTCCATTGGGAGTGACTCTGGAAATTTTATAATCCAATTCCCTTCTTGTTCACTTCCTGAATCCAGGCTGCAGATGTAATGTGACCAGCTGCCTCACACTTTTGTTGCCAGGCTTTCTATGGCATGATACATTATATCCCCTCAAACTGTTAGCCAAAACGAACTTCTGCCTTTAAGTTGCTTCTTTACAGATATTTGGTCACACTAATGAGAAAAATAATAATACAGTCCTTTAAGATTTGTCAAAAAATAGTTGAGTTTTACATTGTAAAATGTATGTTCACTCATTAGTTGTTTATTTCTCTGCATTACTGCAATCTTACTATATGACAGGCAATGGATGAAACAATGGAAACAAGCTCCTGCATTCATGCAGCTGACATTCTAGTCACCTTGAAACAAATGTGTCTGAGTATTCAGGTTTTGCAATCAGAAAAAAAAAGCCTTCTCAGAGTACATGGGCATTAAGTAAAGGTTTAGAGCCCAAGTAATATGATGAATGGTGGTGTCTTGTAAGGAAATGAGAGACACTGGGAAGATTTAGTTGGGCAAGCTATACTGTAAGGACCCAAATGCTGTATTTCAATCTATTAAGGATGAAATATTTATTAAGCAACTTGGCGAAAATGGTAGTAAACCATCTGATCAAGAAATTTGTAGCTCAGGGAATTAACAAACAATACGAATAAACTTTAACATTTGTTCAGGATGAATTATGTGTACAAACATGAGTCTAAGTGGTGTCATCATTGGAATTGGTGTCAATGGACAGAGAGTCAGAGTGGAATCCAGGGAACTCCAAGATGCCAAAGGATCAGGCAGGAACGAACAGCAGAGGCTAAGAAGGACAACCAAGCAAAACAGGAGGAAAATCAAGAGTGAGAGGGTAAGGGTGATGAACGCTTCTCATGGCTGATCAATTCCTAATGGTTTTCCATTCATCATTGGCTTGTCTATTCATTGTTAGTAATTTTTATTATGTTAGTCTATACTGTGACCAGAAGCAATAGTAAACTATATTATACTATTGTGAATAATTCTGATTTTCTAAGTCTATACTGTGACCAAGAATGATAATATGCTCTATCAGGCTATTGTATATATTGTAGAGGTGTCAGCAATATATTATTTTTATTATCTAGTTCTATAATTTGTCCAAAAATGGTTGCAATAGCAGGGACTTTTTTAATCAAAAGGAAAAAAAGCAGTCAACTGGACAGTTAAGAATGTATGAAAGCAAATAACCAGCGATCAGTTTGCTACATCCAGAAGAAATTGCAAATTATAAAAGCTAGCAGCCAGGAAAGCCAATTGGGTGATTCAAAAATTAGACAAAATATGTATTTTGGAATTAGCAGTAGGAATCAGGGATGATTCTGACACCAGGGCACTCCAAGAGTGAAAATAAAAGGTTAGCGGCAAGGGAGAAGGAATGTCATTGCTCACATGCAGAGTTTACAGTAAAACTGGTAAAAGGAATAGGAGGAAAGGTAACAGGTTACAGAAGCATTCACACCAGAGTAATTAAGCTGGGGTAATGAAGGGCCATGGAAGATATCAAAGTCAGTAGTAATGTTTTCCCTTACCACTATAGTTTAATACCACACAAGTTTAATAGAAAGGTCAAACACACAAAAAAGATCACCTCAGAGAAGAATTCCCTTGGGATTAAAAGCATGCTATCTTTGAAGCAAGCCAGATGCTGATATGTTAGGGAATACTTAACATTAATTCATTCATCACAAATTTCTTGAATGCCTGCTTTTTCCTAGCCACTATGCCAGGTATTCACATAATGAGTCAAGACAGGAAACAAGTGAGGTGAAGCATATTTTAAATAGTTGGTATCTAATAAGATGGAATATTGTATGTATTTGCATTTATATGAATTCAATATGACATATAGGATCAACTGATCTATGCAGCCATGTATTCAATATAATACACATCATATTGATATAGAATAAAAGCAAGGTAAACTTTCTTTCTGATATATGCTTATATAGAGACTTGCCCACAGAAGCATGGATGTCGCCTTCCCTGCCCCAGCAGGACAAGAAACCCATGTCTAATCCCATTTCAACCAAGATGCCTGTGAGCCAACAACTCCTTAGCAGCAGCTTCCAGCTTCTTCTGTAAAACTTTCCTGGGCTTGGCATACCTAATGGGCTGCTCCCTCCTGAGTCAGCCTCTTCAGTGTACCAACCAGGTCCCTCCTCTACACATCTGAGTCTGATCATGAGGCTCATTCTACTTGGGTGTTTGATCCATATAAATGGGACTTCTTTCACCCTTTACAAGCTCTTCTATCCTTCTTAGCCTTTCCCTGTGGAAGGAGGGTCTCCTTCTTCTCTCCTCCCTGTTCCCAGAACTTCTTTCTGCCTGACTGCTTTCCTGCCTTGCTCTGGGTACTTTCCTGCTTGCTGTCCAAGTGTGCGTGAGCTTCTCCCCGAGACTCCTTCCCAGGAGAGAGACTGCTTCCTGTGTGAGAGGGGGTCTTCTCCACCCCCTTCCTAGCCTGAGAAGGGGGAAATTTCTTTTGGCTTGGGCTTTCCTACTTTATTTTCCCTTCTATATTTCTCTCTCTCAAATAAGTCATGTAAGTCATAATTCACCCTTCTCAGAATCTATGATTTCAATTCTTTCATAATTCGGACAAGGACCCAAAGTTAGGATTTATAGGCCTGGATGTCTCCTGCATTTTCGTGAACATCTACTTGCTCCAAGAGCCCCAAACTTTCTTTAATCTCAACATGAATGCATTGAGTGGAGTTTAGATTTTAGGGGTTTATTCCAAATGTCACAATTTAAGAGTAAGGAATTGGGCTGGATAGATGGCTTAGCGGTTAAGCGCTTGCCTGTGAAGCCTAAGGACCCCGGTTCGAGGCTCATTTCCCCAGGACCCAAGCTAGCCAAATGCACAAGGGGGCACATGCATCTGGAGTTTGTCTGCAGTGGCTGGAGGCCCTGGCTTGCCCATTCTCTCTCTCTCTCTCTCTCTCTCTCTCTCTCTCTCTCTCTCTCTGTCTGTCACTCTCAAATAAATAAATTTTTAAAAAAGAGTAAGGAATTAAGGGCAGGAGAAAATAGATCATTAGGTAAAGGTTTTGCCACATAAGCATGAGGCCCTGAGTTCAAATTCCCAGTATCCATGTAAAGTAGGAGTATGCTGGTGCACATCTATAATCCCAGCACTACTGGGGAGGCATAGACATGGAATTTCTGAGGTTCACTGGGTATCTAGTCTTGCAGAGTCAATGGACTGTGCTTTCAACAAGAGACTCCATCTCAAAGAATAAGTGGAGAGAGATTAAGTAGCACACCTGAACTCAACCTCTGGCCTACACACCACACACACACACACACACACACACACACAAGATTTGGGCCTGGTTCTAATAGAGAGGCACTGAAATGGATGTTAGGTAGAATTCCTTGATTGACATGGCCACTCAGTGACAGGAGATTCTCAAGATGGTCAAGGGCAGAAACTTTCAGACAGAGGAAATTCCTTATTTATATGACTTTTCAGTGGTATGGAGGGAGTGTCTCTAATGAGAGATGAGCCTTGCTACAGGGTGAAGGTGACTTGAGTTATAAGTCTTGGGGGCTGAGAGAAGGCACAGGTTAGATTATAAAGTTAGAAATATGAGTATGATCTGGTCCTTTTGTCCTGCCCAGGCTGTCACCATTGTTTTGCTTGCTGTTCCTTGCTGGGATAGGAATGTGACTACCTCTTTCCTCTTAAGGAACAGTATCTACATCCTAACAGAAAGACTAAGGCACAAAGACCAGGAAAAGACAACGTGAGTTACTAAACGTCACACAGGTGCTATTATATTGATTAGACACAGTGAACTTACCATTCAGGCTTGCAGAATTGTAAGTGAAATAACTTCACACCAATTCTCCTCTCAGATGCCAGATGACTAAAAACCACTTGCAAGAAGAATCCAGAAATTCAAATGGATGGAGGACATGTTAAAATCTTACTGACTCGGGGCTGGAGAGCTGGCTTAGAAGTTAAGTTACTTATCAGCAAAGCCAAAGGACCCAAGTTCAATTCCCTAGTACCCATGTAAACCTAGATGTACAAGGCAGAGCATGCATCTGGAGTACATTTGCAGTGGCTAGAGGCCCTGGTACATCCATTCTCTTACTCTCTCTCTCTATCTTTCTCTCTCTACTTGCTTCTTTCTATCTTTTTCTCTCAAATAAGTAAATAAATAGAATATTTAAAAGAAGAACTTACTGAAGCTCTTTGTATGACGAAAGCCTTCAGAGCGCACAGCAGTTCGCTCGTGAATTGTCACACCAGTCAGGAGCACTGGCAGTCTGGAGCACTGGCAGTCTGGAGCACTGGCAGTCGGGAGCACTGCGTCTCACCTGTGCATTGCAGAGAACTCAACAGCCCTTCTATTCCTCACATACTGACTGTATGCTCAGTGACTTGTCTTAGTTATTGGCTATGCAGAAAAAAAAAATATTCAACTCAGAGATTGCATCAAATACAGGCTGGTGAAAAGCATGTAAAGATTCCAAGGAACTGGAAACTCATATTAATTCTGTGATTGCTTCAGGTACCTCGAATGCTCTGCTCTTCAGGAAAAGCCCCACTTTGCCTTCTTATATCTAACTCATTAAGTTTCCTTTATTCAAAAGAATTTTAAGGCATGTTTAAGAATAGTAATAGCAAGACAATTCAACAAGTTGAAAAGACTGTTTGTCAATTGTAATATTATTTTAAATGCAAACTTAAAGAAGCAACATGGCATCTTACCCAGTTATTCCCTTACTGGGCATCTACCCTAAAACATGGCATAGTGGACAAACTATGGACTTTGGCATCAGTCACAATGACATTTGAATTCAAGTCACTACCGCTATGATTTGGTATAGGTCACTCACTTTTTAAATTTTAGAGGAAACTTCATCTTTTGGCCAATGAGATAACTCGGTTTTACGTTTATTTCATCCATTTGAAATATTGTGTTGAAATAAGCGTCATGTTTTTGGTATGCAATAAGTGGTAGAAGTAGTCATGACAACTAGAGAGTCTTGAACTACCAGATTACCCCTGAGTGAAGAAGCCACAATGTGAATTGGCGATGGGGAGAAATATCAAAGGAGGTATGTAATGAGTTTATGTGGTAAATGATTTCTAACCTAATCAGCAATGTTCAAATTAAAGTCTGATATCCCACAAAATGATGCACTAAAAAGGTGACAATACCACGGTTGTGTTTTTCATACCACCAGCTGAGCATAGCCATTGTGACATGTCACAGAAAACTCACTAAAAGAGCCTCTTTAAAAAATAGCCAGATAAGAGACAGACTAGGAAAGATAAAGACTAGATATCTGTCCCAGTCTGTACCGGATAGAGGAAATGGGACAAATACATGCAGTGCATAATTCTATATTGTCCCACACAGGAAAAGGGGCATTAGTGGGATGAAAGGACTAAACATGAATAAGACCCGTAGATGAGATAAGAGTACTGCATCCATGTTCACTTGCTAACTTTCTTCATTGTACTGTGCATATCTGTGTTATTTTTGGGGATATCTAGGCCCAAGGGAATGCCTTATAATAATTTTTACAACTTTAGAAATCAAAAATTATATGAATGTTAATTTTTTAAAATGAATTTGAGACATTGGAGCATTGAGTTGGAAGCCTCTGTGGAGACTAGAGTTCCAAGTGAGTCAGTAAAGTGCCTGTTTTGTAAGTTTGAGGACCTGAGTTCAATGATCACCAGTAGTCACATGAATGTTAGCATCTGTAGCCTGCATGTGTAACCCCAGTAATGTGGAGGTAGAGACAGGGAAACCCCTGGGTATTGTTTGTCAGCCAGTTTAACCTAATTAGTGTGCACCAGACCAATGAGAGGTCCTGTCTCTACAAGAGGTGACAGTGTGCCTGAGGATAACATCAAGTGCAAGCACATGCATGCACATGCTCTCACACATATGTGAGCCCAGATACACAGGCTCGCTCACATCCACACACACACACATACACATGCATACACACACACACACAAACAGACCAGACTATATAGGGAGTTTAAGGTTAGCTTGGGGTACATAAGTAAGGGCCTGTGTGGGATAAAAAAGAAAAAGAAGAAGAAAGAAAATTCTAAACTTCAGACCAGTCTTTTCAAATCACTGTGATTTTTACCTCCAAGCTTCAGTTAAAATTATTTTTGGAAATTTTAATGAGTTTTCAATAACAAGATGTTTAAAATATAACTATATGGGGCACTTACCAATCAAATAAAGTAGTATACCCTAAGATTTAATTGTATGAAAATGAAATAGTACTGTTTGCAAATGCTATAGCTACATGATATATACTGGTTGGGATGGAATTGTACAATTTCATCCCAACTAGTCTATCTGTCTTCACATTAGCTCCTTCTGAATCCATTCTTGTTACACAAGCACGGCAGGATGGGCCCAGCAAAAGGCAGATACCATTATTCTAATGCCATTAACTACAAGTTTCTAATTATACTTAATCCCAATTTGCTGTCATGACCTAATATCCTTCATGATCTGGGGTACGTGTCCTCTCTAAACTCATAATTCATATTTATTCTCTCTCTTCTGTCTCTCTCCTCTCTCCCTCTCTCTCCTTCCCATCCCCCCTTACAGACCTGGACCTCCCCCTGATCTTCTATGTGTATGCAGTCATTCTACATCACTTCTATTATTTTCATGTTTCTTTTACCCTGAGTGTTTCTTCTGTGTACTCTACCACCAAGAAGCACTTAAATTCATGAACTGAGTAAACAAAAATGGGAGCTAGAAAGGAAAGGGGGTTTTGGTTAGATTTAGAAGAATGCCAAGTGATGGACAGCCTGAGAGGGTTGAGAGTTACTGTGTTTTCTATGGAAAATGTAGCACAGGAGAAACTGAGACCATTTACTGCATCTAATGATCAGGATTTTCTAAGAAGGAAGCTGAAATGTTAGCAGTGACAGAGTAGAGAAGAGAACTGGGAATGGGCTTAATTGGGAGGAGGAAATTGATCCAGCCATAGTGTATGGATTCTTGAAAGCACTATCTGGAAATCCAATGAAAGTGTGCTGGGAAGATTATGCATATTTGAACAATATCTATGTCTGAGAATATCTCAGTGCTCAGAGTGAGGAGGGAGGGCTTAGATAGCTATCTGCTTGCCCAGGTGATTACATTTACCATTTCTCATGATTCAATGCGGTCTATACTTTTGATGAACAAGAGAAGGAGAAAAAAAAAAAAAGAGATAGGAGAAGAGATCAGTTAGAAGTTCAGAGAACAGAAACACTGTCTTGATCCAGGAAGAGAAGGCGTATGAGAGCTGGCTAGTTTCTGATCAAAATTTCAGAGTCAAAGAATGGAACAATGCGAATCTTATGGACTATGACAGAGGAGTATGCTCATAGTTCTATAGACAAAGTCTGTGTGGGTGCAAGGGTTCAGCGATGTGCATCTCTTCTGAATGAGAAACTGGCTACTCAAAGCTGTCTGATTGGTGTCATGTGCAAGAATGAAGACAATGTAATTGCTAGGTCTGAGATAGAAATTTACATAGTTTAACCTATATTTTAAATGTTGGAAATTCATGCAGATGTTCAAACAATAATGTACTAATCAACCATGTGAGGGGCATGTAAAATCTCCATCTGGACAGAAACATAGTAGTGGTGGGATTTGCTTTCTGATGAGAATCCAGGTCACTCTGCCAATAGACAGACTGTATCTGGAGAAGGAAAACGACCTCTGGACATGACTCAAATGTGGGCAGAGACAGGGCTTCCAACACACTGTTTACCTTGTCAGGAATGTGTCTTTACTGAACCTATGACTCAAGTCTTGTGTGAATGCACCTGCTGCAAGCTGAGGAAACCAAGTCTAGCTGAAGCAGCAGGATTGTGTAATGGGTCGAGGAGAAGTGCTGCTAAAGAACAAAGCTGAAGCAGATCCAACTTAGGGATATATATATATATATATATACATACATACTTAGGGATATACATATATATATATGTGTGTGTATGTATGTATATATATATATATATATATATATATATATATATATATATATAGTTTATTTATTTATTTGTGGAGGGAGGGATAAAGAGGAGAAAGAGAAAATGGAAAAGAGAGAAAATGCCACTGAAAATGAATTCCAGATGCATGTGCTGCTTTGTGCATCTGGCTTTACCTGGATACTGGGGTGTTCAACCTGGGCCATCAGGCCTTGCAAACAGGCATCATTAGCCCCAGCCCACAGCTTCAATTTGTTACAGATAGTCATTATTCAAAAAATAAAAATGCTAATAAAGAGAGAGAGAATTGTTCACCATCATTGAAAGTTTGAAGAATGGGCCAAGACGGGGTCAACCTAATAGAAATTTTTGCACATGAGTGAGCAAATACACTTGTCTTGTTGACCAAATGAGCTAGGAAAAGCTATACCACAAATGCTACAATAATTCAAAGCCTCACATTTAAAAAACATAAATGTGGGCTGGAGGGATGGCTTTGCAGTTAAGGCATTTGCCTGCAAAGCTGAAGGACCCAGCTTCAATTCTCCAGGACCCACATTAGCCAGATGCACAAAGGGGTGCATGTGTCTGGAGTGCATTTGCAGTGGCGGGAGGTCCTGGCATGCTCATTCTCTCTCTCTCCCTCTTTCTCTGTCAAACAAATAAGTAAATAAAAATAAAATATTAAAAAGAACAACAAAAAATGTAAATGTGTTATATTTCCCCTAAAGCTATGGGGTCAGAATTGTGGGTTTTTAGAAAAAGTAATCTACAAATGTGAGAGTTGTGAGACCATAAATTTCTTCTCAAAGGTAGGGAGGAATTATTCAGGAACCACTGACTTTCCATCCTTGCCCTAAATCTGCCTCACATCAGCTTAAATCTCTACCAAGAAACAATGAGAGTGTTTGAGCAGAAAACAGGCTTTGAGACTCGGCCCCTTACCTGTGAAAGTGAAAGGAGATGAAATCTGCATCCAGCACACAGCAGACACATTGAAACCTAAGGAGGCAAAACACCAGTGCCATGGCCCCCAGAGCTAGTCTCACTTCTGCCTTGGGTAGAAGCAAAATCTGTCTACAAAATACCCTGACTACAAACAACTTTGGCTTTGTCTAATCTATTTCAACCCACAGAAAAGTCCTAAAGTATGACCCATTTGCAAAAGTAATGACACCTTGAGATCTGAATCTGTCATAGGTTACAGGTCTTATACCAGGTAAAGTTCTATCTCAGGACTTTAGTCCTTAGCTATATATTTTAACTTAGTTGTTCTACCTCTCTTAGCCTACATAGTTTTCATACATAACAAAATTCCCTTTATCAACATCAACATAATTATCATAATCATGATGAGTTAATAAATATACAATATTTATAATATGCTAGCTACATTATATAAGTATTTTACATAATGAATAAAACAACCACATAAGGTAGGTGCTGCTTCTTTAGCAGATGGAGAAAATATAGGCTCAAAATAAAAACAACAAAAAAAGAATTTGACCAAAGTCCCATAGATAATAAATGACAATACCAAAATTTGAACTTTGGTCTCTATGAAGCCACAAACTCATAGAACTCTTAACCATTTTAAACTCCAAGTAAACATCCCCTTGAAGACTATAAAGCAATCTCCTAAATGGTGTATTGAGAAAATAGGGTCATTCAAAGGTCCTGCCCAATAGCTTTAATTGAGTCCAGTGTGCAAAAATGCCAGAAATTGATAGAAGTTTCATATCAGATTCTTGCTATTTTTTTCTGTGTGTATTGAGGCAATGTATACCAGCAGTCCACAGATCACTCCATCCTCGTCCCTGGCTTTGTACTGTCTCTGCTATTTTCCATTCTTCAAGTACATTTGCTTCTCACACACTGTTCAATTCAACACTGAAGTTTCCTTTTGAACATCTCTAAACATTATTCTTCTTTTTGTCAAATGACATGTGTGCCCTCCACATTCCAATCCTAATACCCAAAGGATTCAGACTTACCTGGACCTAGATTTTGTTCAGTTTCATACTTTTGTCTCCTGGAAATAATATATAGAGAAGGTTCTCACAGCAAATGTTAAAACCCAGAAAACTCTACCGGCATTTTGAATTGTTTTCAGTTTACAGAGAGGGCAGGAAAGCAAGCAATCTACCATAATAACTCAATTACAGGTGCCCAACCAGTGTTGTGTCTGAACCATGTGTATGACAATGTGACTTAAGAGATTTAATGACAGGTAAGAAAGCAGTTTGCTTTCTATTATCTGGCTGTCCCTGATTCAATACCCACTGCTTACTTCTGCATGCTCAATCATTGCAAGGCAAAAGAGCTTCTAACAGGCTGGTTGTCAGTCCCCAGAGAAGTACCACTGAGCCAGATCCAGAGTCTGTTAGTCTGTTAGCAGCTAATAAGGTCAGAGCGTGACTACCCAACCCAAAATGGAATAATAATATAAATATAGTCACTCACAGTGAGAGATTTAAACCCCCATAATTCACATCATTAAACAGTAATAGTAGTGCCAGCACCTTCTGATTTAATAATATATCTGATTTCTAAAAGTAGATGAAAGGCAATAACTGGCAATAAGTCCTTTGGCTAACATTACCAGATATTTACTGTGCTCACACTTATTGGAGGGTTTTCTCAAAGCCTTACATGGCATCTCGAACTCCTGACTGATAAAGTTAATATTACTATTTGCTTCATTAAGCTAATATATATTTTTATTTTAAAAGAAATCCTGATTAATTAAATACTAATTGATCTTCCCTGCTGTGTTAGTCATGGCTGATATTTTTGCTTTATTTAAATATAAATATTTATATAAATATTCATAATACATGGTTCATAGCTTAATTAAGTATTCTGTTGCATGTTTTTGTTCTTAATGAGCTCTCCTCATAGAGACTCTAGACTTGTTCCTCGGTTTCTGGACTGATACTATTAGTCATACTTCAGGAATCAATGCAAACCTCACCCATCTGGAAATTCTTCCCTAGGTAAATTATCCTCAAGTGTACCTTATTATTCTTATTGGATATTTGCAGTTATTACTTTAGACATAACCACAGCTATATTGAAAACTTCCCTTCTTTATTTTTGCCTTATGAACAAATCAGTTCAAAGCCCAATAGTAATAAGCCTTTGATTCTGTACATAGGAAACAAAGAACCAACATAGTAAGTATACTATCTACCAACAATTAGTAATGTTTGTTAGCATTTCTTGAATTTTTTCCTCTAATATCACTTCCAGCACTAGAAATGAGCTACTAATGGAAGATGATTTGTTTTAGGCATGCGTGTAAGATACATATGTGAGGTAGTTTGAATGGATGCCCCCTGATATATTCAGGACTTTATTAAAGTTGTAATTTAGATCTGCAGCCACCTGGCTGAAGAAGGTGTCACTGGGTAGATCATAGGGTCCAGCCCTAAGGTGTGGGGGTGGATTTGGAATTCCAGTCTAAAGATTTGCAAAGTGCTAGAGCTTTGCCTGGAGTTCCTAAGGCCGGCCTCTCTCTCTCTCTCTCTCTCTCTCTCTCTCCTTCCCCTGTTGGTCCTGTAAAAGAGGATATATTAGTCAGGATTCTCTAGAGGAACAGAACTCAGAATGAACTGTCTTAAAAGGCAATTTATTATTAGCTTACAACAGTCCAACAATAGCAGTTTGCATGCCTGAGAGTCAAGGAAGCCGGTAGCTGCTCAGTCCACATGGCTGGATGCCTCCGCAGTCCTATTCTGGCACTGAAGGTCTGGAGGCTTCCTGGAGAGCCTCTGGTCTTCAGTCCACCCTGGTCTTCAGTCCATACTGTTCTTCAGTCCACACTGGAAAGCAGCAAGCAAGGAGCAGCAAGCAGTCATGTGGGAGAAGGAGATACTTTCCTTCCCAGAGCTTCCTCAGATAAAGACCCCCCACCCAAGAGGATACCCACTCTGTGTAAAGGGCTCACCATGGGGGAAGAGAAGGATTCCTCCTATAGTCAATCCTCCCTGGAAGCAACCTCAGAGATCACTTACAGGTAATGTCTGTGGATTCCAAAACAGATCAAGTTGGCACAAACTTGACCATCACAAGTGCACCCCTTGTCAACTTGACACTAAACTATATCTCCTTACATCATACTTAATTCCTAAAGGAAGACAGTAACAACATCATAATTCTGCATAACATGATATAACTATCCCACGTACAACTGGACAAGCACAATCTTCCCCCACTACAAAGCAAGGTTCCTTAAGTAATGCTTAGTCTCTAATATAATAAGTCAAATATAAATTCAACAGCAGTTACCTAGCAATATGATCTTAATCAGTATAAATTATCTAATAGGGATATAGAGGGAAAACAAAAGCATCTTAATATTGGTGTAAATTTATAACAACACTCTTAACAAGGTAGGACAGAAATGTTCATGGCAATTAGAATCCTTGTTTTTGTACCTGGTCATGTGGCCTTAGCTGGTATTTGTAACTACCTTATTTTAGTACCCATTCTGTATTTCCTCCACCTTCAGCAAGCACCTCAGCAGGTCTTGGTTCTTTACATAGATAAGTGACCCATGCTTTCATTTCTAAGGATCTGGGCCATTTATCAAACTGCCTTGATTGGATTGTTGCAATTGTCCATTGACTTTGATAACAGGGCATGGTAACACCAAGAGATGCTCTAAAGGATCTCCTGCACCTCAGACATACTCTTCCTTACCTCAATTTTGAAGGAGCAGTCCAATTTCCCCCTGGTATTCTGGATCAACCACCTCTGCTAACACTGTAACTCCTTCCTTAGTCTGTTCACTCAAGGGCATCAGGAGCCCAAAGTAGGCAAGGGGAAGTCTTAGCTTCCAGTTCAATGGAATATTCTTCATATCTCCTGGAAAAAGCACTCCCCCTCTGGAACCAAGACCTCTACCCCAGAAGAGTATAAGATCATAGGAATAGGAAGCAAAAATTTCACTAACTTGTCACTTGGGGTGATGGTAAGTGGGACCATTCCCATTTCCACCCCTTCATTCCTGGATCCATGAATCCGTGCTATGGGAAAAACAGTACCATATATAGGAAGCTGATTCAGAGCATATACAGCCTGCTGGAGGACACTCCTCCAGCCCTCCAAGCTATTGCCACCTAGTTGGCACTGTAGCAGTTTCTTTAAAAGGCCATTCCATCATTATATCAAGACAGCTGCTTCAGGGTGGTGGGGCATGTGGTAAGACCAGTGAATTCCATGATCATGAGCCCACTGCTATACTTCCTTGGCTATGAAGTGAGTTCCTTGGTCAGAATCAATGCTGTGTGAAATACCAGGATGGTGGATAAGGCATTTTGTATGCCCACAGATGGTAGTTTTGGCAGAAGCACTATGTGCAGGAAAGGCAAATGCATACCCAGAATAAGGGTCTATTCCATTAAGGACAAAACATTGCCCTTTTCATGATGGAAATGGTCCAGTGTATACAACCTGCTACCAAATTGCTGGCTAGTCACCCCAAGGAATGCTACCATATCAGGGGCTCATAGTTGGTCTCTGCTGCTTGCAGATTTGGCTCTCATCAGTAGCTGTAGCCAGGTCAGCCTTAGTTAGTGGAAGTCCATTTTGTTGGGCCCATGCATAACCTACATCCCAGCCACTATGGCCACTTTGTTCATGGGCCCATTGGGAAATGGCAGGAATGGCTTAGGAAAGAGGCTAACCACTGTCCACAGAACAGGTCAGCTTATCTACTTGATTATTAAAATCATTCTCTGATGAGGTCACCTTCTGATGAGCATTAATATGTGACATAAGTATCTTTATATCCTTTGCCAACTCAGAGATTTCTATCCACATACACCTTCCCCAAATGTCCTTCTCACCATTTTTCCAATTGTGTTCATTCCAAGTCCCACACCATCCAGCCAAACCATTGGACACAGCCCATGAATCAGTGTATAACCACACATCTGGCCACTTTTCCTTCCAAGCAAAATGCACAACCATGTGCACTGTCCAAAGTTCTGCCCATTGTGAAGACTTGCCTTCACCACAGTGCTTCAGAGTTGTCCCAGAAAGAGGCTACAATGCTGCAGCTGTTCACTTCTGGGAGGTGCTCACATAACTTGCTGAACCATCTGTAAATCATGCAGTAGTCCTCTCCTCCTCAGTCAGTTGATCATAGGGCATCTCACATGATGCCATAGATGTTTGCTTGGGCACAGAAGGCATTGTTACAGGAATAGAAACCATAGGCATTTGGGCAACTTCCTCATGTAACTTACTTGTGCCTTCAGGGCCTGATTGAGCCTGATCATGTGTAGCAGACAGCTTCAAGTTCGCTGAGATGAACTTCCAGACCAGACACAGTTATGGAGGAAGGGATTTATTGAAGCTTACAGATCCAGGGGAAGTTCCATAATGGCAGAAGAAGCTGACCTGCTTTCACAGGACCAAGCAGAAAAAGAGAAGTACAGCCTAAAAGCCAAAAGCCACAGCACAGCACACTTTGCATATCTTTGGATTGAAATCTAAAACCCACCACCGTACCTTAAGATCCACCCAGTGACATTGCCTCCAGCCAGGTGGCTATAAAGGCAAACTACAAACAAATAAACAACTGAATATATTGGGGGCCATCTATTCTATTCAAACCACCACATCATGTATATAACACTGGAATTGGAGTCACCACTTTATTAAGTTTCTGATAATCCACTGTCATTCTCCAGAATCCATCTGTCTTCTGAACTGGCCAAATAGGAGAGTTAAAGAGAGACGTAGTGGGAACCACCACCCCTGCATCCTTCAAGTCCTTTGTAGTAGCATTAAGTTCTGAAGTCTCTCCAGGGATGTGATACTGTTTTTGGTTCACTATTTTCCCTGGTTGAGGGAGCTCCAGTGGCTTCAATTTGGCCTTTCCAACCATAATAGCCCTTACTCCACAAGTCAAGGAACCAATGTGGGGGTTCTGCCAACTCCTAAGTATATCTATCCAAATTATGCATTCTGGGACTGGGGAAATAACCACAGAGTGACTTCTGGGGCCCACTAGATCCACTATCAGTCTAACATTTGCCAAAACTCCATTGATCACGTGACCTCTGTAAGCACCTACTTTAACTGGAGGGCCAAGATGCTGTTTGGAATCTTCTAGGATCAGTGCCAATTCAGGGCCAGTGTCCAGTAAGCCTCAAGAGGTCTGATTATTTCCTTTTCCCCAGTGTACAGTTACTCTAGCAAAAGGTCATAGGTCCCTCTGAGGAAGGATAGAACTAAGCTTAATATTAAAACTTTTGGGGGTTGTAGAAGGGTCCTTCATCAAGGGGACCTGGCCACCCCTTCAATCAAGGGGCTCAGGTTTTGTAAACTGGTTTAAGTCTGGAAACTGGTTAAGAGGCCTAGATTTTCTGTTGCTATAATTCAAAGTGGCCTTTTGTTCCTTTACTCTGGAACTTTTCTACTTATACATATCAAGCAGGAACTTAGTAGGCTTCTTATCTATTTCACTTCTGGGAACACCATGACTAATCAGCCAATACCAAAGGTCTACATGAGTCATGCCATTATGAGCATTGTTTTGCCTATGCTGTCCATTCTGGTAAACATGCTCACCTAGTCTTTGGCAATTCAGTGCTGTCACTTGACCCTTGTTACCCTGAGATCCAGTTAGACCCATTGCATCTAAACCACCTAATGCAACAACTGCAGCTCCCACTGTGATGTCTTCTTTACATATTATGGAAACTACTGGCAACTTTAAGTATGCTGAGGCTCCCCTCACAAATCTGTTTCTATAGTATTAGTGAAAGGCACATCTTCCAGATGCTCCCATTGGGGAGACAAAGATGAGTTTACATGGCAAACCCACTCCAGCATTCCAAGTTCTCTGAGCCTTTCAATCCCTTCATCAACATTAAGCAAAGGGATATCAGGCAGCTCAAGGTCACTCACAGTAGGCCATCTTTGGGTCCATATTTCAGCCAACCAATCAAACTCTTGGCACCTCTTCCAACTGCATGAGCTGCAGTGTTAAATCTAGAATCTCTGCTCAATGGGCCCATTTCAATAAATTCAGCCTGATCTAAGCTTATTCCTTCCTCCATCATCCCACACCCTTAAAATCCATGTCCACACATATTCCCCATGCTTCTGCCTCTACAAATTAGAAAACTCCTGAAGTTCTTTAGATGTGTACCTCACCTCCTCTTGAGTCACACTTTCGATCTCACCTTTAGGGGCCTGGCTAGCCTTCCTCCTTGTTACAGGGCTAGAGGCGAAGATGGGTGGACACTGAGGAGCATCAGCACCTCCTGCAGGGAGGGTCATTGCTGGTTCCTCAGACAAATAAGGGTTAATTCCCCCAAGCAAGGGTGGGGAGGGCAATAATTCAGGGTGTGGAGGTGGGGGGATGAACCTGCTGCTAAGGGAGGGTAGGTCACATTCTCATGCAAAGCAACTTCTTCAGAATCTGAGAATTCAATGTCCTCATATCCTTCAGGGTCTTCCCACACATCCTGATCCCAAGTCATAGGATCCCACTCTTTTCCAATCAGTGCCCTCACTTTAACTTCTGATAGCCTGTGAGGCTGGGATTTGAGTTTACATTGTAAACTAGCCAATCTTACAATGAAAGCTTGGGTTTGGTTTTCTGCAATTTGAGCCCTGTTTTAGCTAGAGAGGAGACTCTCCTCCAGGGCACCCTTAGAAACCATCAGATCATGTATGTGGGTCTTAAGCTTGGAAATTTCCTTTCTGAGCTTCTGCTGTTCCCTTAATAGTTTATCAAGAGATGTTAGAAGCAACCAACCAGCATCATCATTTGTCTTACTTTTCCACAAATATTCAAAAGTTTTAGATACAGAGTCACTAAATTCCTTGCTCTTCACATGATATGACTGAGGATCCCCAATACATCTATCTCATGGAGTTCTTTAAATAGTACACACCATGGATTATTAGTGCTCTTCTTATTACTGAGAGTCCAAGGAGAAGTAACATGCTGACTAATGTGCTATTTTTGCTTCTGTATCCATGCTTGCTTAGCTATAGCCCTCCCTCCCTCCATTCCTGGGAAGCCTCCACCCAAGGACATCCCAGAGATACCTAGCCATGGAGGCCCCGGCCTCTTACAAAAATTCTGCAAACAGCTCTTGCAAAAGATAGGTTCTGCAAACAAGTTACTGACCTAAGATAAGTAGGCTGGAGTTCCCACTCACGCTCTCTCTGAAATTCCCGCGTGCGTGCACTTTTAAACCTATCATTTCAAAAGTCTCAATGTACCACTGCTTGCTTAGCCAATCATGTGCCCATCCCCTACTTCTTTGTTCAAATCCCTATATAAACCCCTTCCCGCTGAAGGAAGGGGCTCTCTCCCTCCCTACCACTGTGTTGGACTGTGTGAATGGAGCCCAGGCCTAGGCTTGCAATAAAGAAACCTGCTGCTTTTACATTCGAGTGTCTCAGCCTCTGTGGCGGTTCTCTGGGTGACTCCTGGGTGACCGGAGGTCTTGGCTCCTGGTCAGGGGTCTTGGCACAATTACCAGTAAAGGCACTCCCTTATTACCAATAAAAGCACTCTCATTACCAGAAAAGAATTTAGTGGCACTGAAGTTGGAGAGCCAACTCCAGAGAGCACCAAGCCCACTAGGGAAATCCATCCTTACAATTCTGTTTCTCTAAAACCACTACTGGTACCACAATCTGTATTGATCAGGGTTCTCTAGAGGAATAAAACTGATAGAATGAATTGTATTAGAAGGGAATTTACTGGATTAATTTATGACAGTCCAACATCAGTTTGCAGGCCTGAGAGTCAAGGAACCTGGTAGCTGCTCAGTCCATGAGGCTGGATGCCTCAGCAGTCCCAGTCTGGCACTGAAGGCCTGGAGGATTCCTGGAGAGCCGCTGTCTTCAGCCCATGCTGGAAAGCAGGAACAGGGAGCAGAAAACAGCAGGCAGAGAACAGCAACCAGGTGGGAGGAGGAGATTCTTTTCTTCCCAGAGCTTCCTTAGATAAAGCTCCCCCCCCCCAACCAGAGGGGCCACCCTCTCTGGAGGAAGGGTTCACCCTGGAGGAAGGATTCCTCCTTTATTCAATCCTCCCTGGAAGCAAACTCAGAGACCCACTTATAGGTAATGTCTATGGATTCATAAATACATCAAGTTGACACAAAACTTAACCATCACAGAGTGTCAATTTCTTTTGCCATTATGGAAATTTCCCTTGATCTGTAAGCTTCAATAAATCCCTTCTGCCATAACTGCCTGGTTTGGAGGCTCATCTCAGTGACCTGAAGCTATCTACTACAGTGTGTATGTTGTGTGTGCCTGTGTGTGTGTATATGTGTGTGTGTGTGAAATGGAATATGTGTACAGGTCAAAGGACAACCCTATGTCTCCAGCCTTTTACCTTGTTTTTGAGACAGGATCTCTTGTTTGCCATTGTGTATGCCAGGCTACTTGGCCCACATGCTTCTAGGGATGCTCTTGTTTCTACCTCCCTTCTTTCCCTAAGAGCACTGGGATTGAAGATATGTGCTACTGCAGGCATCTTTATGTGGGTCCTCACACTTGCAAGCCAAGTGCTTCATCCACTGAGCTGTCTCAACAGCTCCTCAGCCTTGAATGCTATCAAAAGGAAACGAAAAACAAATTTAGAAAGTACTACAACTATCAACAACAGATATGTTTTATTAGCATTTCTTCAAAATTTTTCCACTACAAGCATGAGGTGGTACCCATTACTCCCTAAGGAGTTATTATTGGGAGCCATTGGTTGCCAGGGGAACAGGAGATATTTTCTGCAGTGGTGTAGCCACTGGTAAATTGCTCGTGCTCTGGTAAATAATCCCCCCCCCCAAATTTATTCAAGCAACCCTAATCAAACTCAGTACGTCACACACAAGGAAAGAAAAACATCAGAGTAGAAGATGGACTAGCTGGGAAGAAGCAGGAGCTCAGTGGAAGGGAAATGAGGAAGAAAAAAAAAATTAAAACTTTTTTGCCAGAACTAGAAATAATTCCTTAATGCAAAATGGTGTTTTTAATGTTCTACCATGATACAATTTTAAACACCTCTAATTTGAAACCTCCAAATATGATCAAATGAATTAGGGCTGTATCTTCTCACTGCACGGAAATAGAAGTTTAAATATTTCTCTATATACCAAATGTCCACAGGAAAACAGCACTGCCTCGGCCCCACTGCTACTGATGTAGGGGTACACTATTTCTCTAACGAAGTAAAGCATTTCATCTGTAGAATGTCTCTGTCATTGATTTCAGGAACCCTGCAGGACATTGGTACTTAGGAAGGGTCATCCTAAAGCAAATTTCCATGTGAAAGAAAACTTCACATTCACATTGCAACTTTACTGAGATGATCAGCCAAGCTCACATTAGACTAAACAACAGAAATCCAAACTCTAAGAGTATGTTAATAAGAGCTAAAATTCCTCAGTGTTGGAAATGTGTACATTGACTATCTTAACCTGCTGTTAAATTTGAGGCAATGTCTCACCTATGTTCCAGGAAAGCTTACAAAACTGGACTTTTTTTTTTTTTTTTTTGGCATTCTAGATTTTTCCCCTTTAGAAAAGGGGGAAAAATACATTCATATTGATAGCATTAATTTTTTGATTCTATTTTCTTTTTTCTGAATCATTCCTTTACTATTTATTTTATTTTCCCAGGTTTTTAATCATAACCTTTGTATCCATCTATTTCATATAAGAGTATCCCCAAGACAATGAATTTAAAAAGTATTTACTAATACTCACAAACTCATCTGATTGTTGTGTGTCTACTGTTCTGGGATAGGCTCAGCAGTCCCTGGCTTCAGTTGGTCCTGTGTCCATGGTAGATTTGCAGGGGGCTGAAGATTGGCAGTCATTAATGATCTCACTCACATGTCAAGCAGGTAGCTGGCTATGAGGCAGGATGATGTGTGGCACTAATCCATGTGCTTCTCCTCTGGCTGCCTAGCCTTGGCTTTGCTCACATGGTAGGATTCCAAGGCAGCAGTAGAAATACTAAAGCTTGAGTTTAGAAATGACAAGCTGTTAAAATAACTAATGGAGAAGCCATTAGTTTGAAGCAGCTGCAGGACCTTGAATTCCTATGCAAACAAGCCAAAACACAACTCACTGTAAATATCTAAGTTTAGCCAATCTAAAACTGCCAACTAACCTCTACCTAGGGACTTTCTACTGAGATGGTCCAAATAATAACCGTGTTTTCTTCTAGCTAAACTAATATTTTATTTGCCTTGCTTCTATGTTCACTCTTATGAAGTTTTCTTTTGTTTAGCCCCAAACTTCTTGTGGTCTAAAGTGCCTTACTCATGAATTCTTATCTACTCAAGTAAAAATTAAAATTTTAGTATGCCTCAGTTTATATTTTCTCAACACCACAACTCCTATTTCATTCTATGGGCTAACAGAGATAACAAATTCACTATATATTTAAGGACACATCCCTCAGAGAGAAAACTGTAATGATATATTTCCAAGGCATAGATGTAAAGACATTGGAATAATAGTAATTTTACAGCTTGATTACTTCAACCATATGTTTCACACATTAATCTGGAATGTCTCCATAGACTCACATGTTGAACATTTTTATCCCAAAGGGTGACAACATTTGAAGAAGCCATGAAATATTTAATAATGGAGCCCGGCATGTAGAAGTGGAGCACTAGCAATGGGCCCGTGAAGGCTAAACCCTCCTGGAGTCCACCTTACTGTGCTAGGCTTCCTAATCTATGGTCATGAAGCTAACAAGCCTCTGCCTCACGCTCCTGTCACCAGTGGAACTTCTCTGCCCAGAATCTCAGCCATGATGGATATCACCCTCTCAAACCATAAGCCAAAATAAACCTTTCCTCCCTGAAGCTATTTCTGTCGTGTATTTTGGCTACAGTGACACCAAAGCTAATACTCATGTTTATGCCACCAGTTAAGACAAGGCAAAGTTTCCTGTGGTCTACCACCCTCAGAACCACTCTGGCACTTACTATCTCCACATTCTGAGGGTTTCATGTACAAACTGACTGATCATTCCCTACTTGTTATGATGGTTTGAATTTAAAATGTTCCTCTTAGCCTTAAGTGTTTGTGATTATCCTTCTGAAACAGGAATTTGGGGTTTCCTTGCCAATGCGCCAATATATGCCAATGCACTGATAATTTGTGGTGTTCATGGATTCTTGTCTTATTAGTTCAACAATAAAAATCCATAGAGAATAAGGTTTAAAGAAGTTTTTTTATAGATTATAGTTTTAGTAGGGGGATATTTAGGAGAAGGGGAGCTTAAGCTTAGAATGTAAGAGGAAGAAGCAAGGCAGAGCCATTGCCAGGGAGGAAAGAGGGGTTTTGAGAAGAACTCACTTGGAGACTCAGGTTTGGGGTTTTATGGGAAGTGACATAGCTCTCTACATGAGGAAGACCAGGTTCATAGGTTTCAGTGTGACAAAGAGCAAGATTTCACAGTTCTCTCGAAAATGGGACAATATTTCCAGAAATCTTAGATAGGGATCAGGGTTTATATCATCTAGGAAGGGTGTAAGCTTAATCTAGAAGTCCTTCCTGGAGGACTTAACTTTCCAGGGGAGATAGTGATAAAAAAAAAAAAAATCCAGGTTCTCTTTGCAGGCTTAATGAAATCTCCTGCTTTTAGTTAAGGAGAAAGCTACTCACTTTAGGGTCCTGTCCTCCTTAAACTGCCTAGCCAATTTCTATTTCCTATGCTACACTTCCTAGTTAGTTACCAGCTGGTTGAGCCTTTTGAAGGTGCAGTATTGCTAGAAAAGGTCTATCACTAGGGGAAGTCCTTGATATTTGATAGCCCAGTCCACTAGATGTTCAGAGCTAGCTCCCTCTTGCAGTTATCTCCTACCTTATGCTGTATACTGGTGGCTCTGTTTTTCTTGTCCTCAATGACAAAGATTTCCATTCAAACTTGTAATGCTAAAATAAATATAGGGTCTTTCATCCCAGAAATTGTGAAAGTAACTGCTATAGAAAATTTGGTGTCAGAAGTTGGATCATCAGTCAGAAGTTGTGGTAAACATGATTATGTGGTTTTGGTCTTTTGGAACTTATTTGCATAAAAAATAAAGGGTTTGGTAAATTGGACTAGAGAAGGCTTGCAGTGCTGTAAGCAGCGCTTGATAGGCCATGCTGATGAGAGTTTAAAGCAAAATGTGGAGACAAGTGTGGACTATGAATGTTTGGCATATGAGGTTTCAGAAAGGAAAAAAGGACATTATCAGGACAGGGCCAGAGGCTGTCTGTATTTTGCCCATGTCTTGAAAATCTAAATAGAGATGAATTTAAAAGTCCTACACCGGCATGTTTGATGGAAGAATGTATAGAACAGAAAGATATGAAAAATATAAAGTAACAGAAAGCAATTTAAGCTAGCTTAAAGTCACAGTCATAGACACTGGTTTTAGGCCACTTCAGTTGCAATTGTTAAAAAGACTATCACCATTAAAGATTAGCCAAATTGTTTTGCATTGGGAAAATGGGAAAGATTCCCTGAGGGTGAAACCTAACCAACCCATTGAAAGCTCAAGTGAGTAAGAATGCAAATTGTTTTGAAAGGAGGGGGCATAAAAAAAAAAAAAGAATGTTGAAGGAGTATCCTGCTTTTCAAGGACAAGTTTCATTTTTCCCTAGATTTACAAATTTGGTGGGAAAGTCCACATGGTACTGGTTTTGGAAGCATGAGAAATTCAAGAATAATCATGAAATACACACATTTCTGAAGATGTCATTGTGAAGTAGGGTCATAGTTCCTGCATGGAGATCCTGTGAAGCCATGACATGGAGCTATGAAGATCAACCATGAGACCCCAAGATTTTGAGAATGCCATAACTAGGGGATAACCACCAAGGAAAGCTGGTTGCTCTAGCTCAGGTGGAATGCAAGCAGCATAGATAGAGGCATGGAATTGCCAATGTCTTTTGGAGCCCAGAATACCAGGTGCTAGATATGAAGCTACAGGATTTGATATTTTTCCTGCTTGTTTTTTGATCCCGTGATTGTCCATGCTCTCCTTGATATGCCCTCTTTGTAAATGAGAATTTTTACTTGATGCCATGATGCATTGAAAGTATGTAAAATGTGCTTTGATTTTACAATTAAGAAAGTGTCTTGAGACTCAGATGAGACCTGAACATTGCTGGGATTAACCACGACTATGAGGACTTTTGAATTGGACTGAATGCATTTTGCATCATGAGATGGTCATGAGTCTTTGGGATCCAGGTGTAGAATGTGATGGTTTGAATATAAAATAACCTCTTAACCTCAAGTGTTTATGATTAAGCTTTCCACCTAGTCCACAGCTGATGTAGTCTTTGGGAAGTGGAACCTTGCTAGAGGAGGGCTGTCTCTGAGGATAGGTCTTATTTTTTGATAGCCCAGCCCACTGGATGATCATATCTAGCTTTCTCTTGCTCTTCTCTTCCACTTTGCTGCTAAAGCAGAATGCTGTGAATGCTGTGTTGACCTTGTCATGGTTTTCTTCTGCATGATGAGACATCCCCTCAAAACTATAAGCCTGAAATGAATTCTTTTCTCTTATATGCTGTTTCTGATCTGGTGTTTTGTTCCAATAATGATAAGGTAACTGCAACACATGTTTAGGGGCATGTATCTATAGCTGACTTACTGTCATTCATTCTTTGCCACACTCAGGCTGTTGCTGATGAAATGTGGAAGTACAGCTTAGGGGGAGCTTTTCTCAAAAAGTTGTAATGAACCTTGAATAAAAGATAATTTATTATTCCTTTTTGATTCTTTAATACTGTGAATGTGCATCTTCTCAGTCTTCAGGTCATAAGGAGATAACTTGCATTTTCTGAAAAATTTTTGGGTAACACTGTTTTCGCCTTCATATTCTTTTTAAAAATATTTTATTTATTTATTTGATGGAGAAAGAGAAAGGGAGAGAGAATGGGCATGCCAGGGCCTCCAGCCACTGAAAATGAACTCCAGATGCACGTGCCCCCTTGTGCATCTGGCTAACATGGGTCTAGGGAATCAAACCTGCATCCTTTGGCTTTGCAGGCAAACACTTTAACTGCTAAGCCATCCCTTCAGCCCTAGCCTTCATATTCTATATACCACTTTAGGATATTTTGTAGAGTATTTTGAGTTTTGTGACAGATACAAAATTGAATTCATGAATCTACAGTTTTATCCAAGTCCTAAGGCATTACTGAAGCATTTGAGGAAAACCCTGGTTCAACAGTAAGTGCCTCTTTATACACCCCTAATAATCTCACACTCAAATACAGAGTACATACTTCAATTGTCATTCTGATGTCTATTCTTCTGCTACCTAGTTAACAGTCTCTCTTTTAGTTGAGACATAATGTTACATTTCACCAATAGTCTCCATAGACTAGTTTAATCTTGAAAACTCTGCAATCTGGCAATTATCAAAAACGAGAATATTTAAGAATCAATGTGCAACAATACACCCTAAAACACCACTAGTGAGTAGCTTGGGAATATAAACCTCTCTGAATGACATCATTCTGAATTGAGTATTATTATAAATTACTCTTGAGATAAAAATCCATGGGACATACTTCAGATTCAAAAAGCAATGCTAATGTGGGATTTTATTTGCAACATTTCAATCACAGGAATCAAGCCTCATGGCTGAAGTTTTTGTTTCAGTAGGTAACTGGAAGTCAGTATACACAGGCACAAAAATGTTTGGTTCAAATGGATCAAGGTTAAGATGCTCTTGTTGGGAGGATGATATGAAGAATACACAAGTGGAAGAAAGGGACTATAACACAGTAAATAATTCATCCTTATTTGATTCTAATAATAGTGTACCAGATAGTCACTGGATGGAGGAAGTCTGGGGAGGGATTCAGACATCTCTTCAGATAACTCAGCTCTTCTTCAGGAAAGGAAGCCTTGTGTACGGTCCCCCAGGTGGATCTGTGCTATCTGAGATGTTCTGATAGAGATATTTCCCTGAGAGAGGAGCACCAGGCTCTAGTTTCAATGGGGGCTGGTTATGAGTTTAACCTCTTCAGAAGCTTCAAGCTCAAAGGGAGGCCATGCTGGCTGAAATTATACTGAATACTCAAAGGCCTGTGTCATGGACAGTCTACGTGGACAAGGATGTGCAGTCAGATGATGTGACTGGAAATGACTCAACCTGGAAGAAATTAAGACAGGGCACAGCATCCACAATCACACTCTGCATTTTGTATAGCACTTTAAATGATATTTTTCCTGCAGTTTTCACAACTTTCAGTTTTATTTTATCCACACACACCTTCCCTTGGAGACATTTCAAACTAAGTTACATAAAACTCACAGCATTTTTAAAGAAGGAAATGAAGGACAATAAAGGAAAAGTGCTTTTCTCAACACCACCTAAACAATCAAGAACAAACTCAGAAATTGGACATTTCCACATCTAGGATTCTTAGCATCACTCTTCATTTAAGGTGGTTATAAATTTGAAAAACATGTTAGGCCCCAGCCCAACTTGAGGCACATTACTAAGTACTCATTTTAGATGCAGCTGCTCTCCTACACTTCATGCTACATGTATGCTATCAGTTCTTTCCTTCGGGCCATTCCATTCTTGATCAGATCCCATTCCGTTTCCTCTTCACCATATGGTATCCTTGTGGACTGTTATTTGTGGGTGATGAGAGGTAAACTCGCCATTAGCATCTACTTGTCCTGTTTTATTAACTCAATCTAATCCTAAAATTGGATTAGATGGATATTGAAAAGCAAAGAAACACGATCAATATTAGTGTAGGCCATTTGCTACAGTTCCTGGTCGTGCTAAACGTGATGTTCCATAATGATGGTAATGCTCCAAAGCAGCCCCATGGGGTAAACACAGCCTCAGAATGGACTAGTCCTCATTCCCATCTGAAAGATACCCACTTGGACAAGCTGATTTGGTTGTTTGAGTCAGGGCCTCACTATGTAGCCCTGTGCCTAGCCTAAAACTCATTATGTAAGCTATGATGGCTCAAACTTAAGCAACACACTCCCCTGCATCTCTCTCTTAAATAATGGAATTATGAGAAAATACCACCGAACCTGGCAACCTTGGGGAAGTTGGACTCATGTGAGCCTCAATTTCTTCAAGTATATAACAAACAATAACAACCCCATTTTAGTATATTCCTGGGTATATTAAATAGTATAGTAAGTGGAACCCCTGAGACAATATAATAAATATTTTTTTCTTCATGAAAAAAAATCAGTTGCAAAACAATATGCAGAATAAGGAACAATTAATTCAGATAAAATAAAGGGTAATGTTAGCATAAACTACTGAACATAGTGTCTCAGTTCAGGCTGCTGTGACAAAGTGATATGGTCTGTAACTCACCAAAATTTAATTCTAACACTTTAGAACAGGAAAATCTGAGCTCAGGGTGCCAACATGATATGGTGAGAGCCTCTTCCTGGTTGTAGAATACAGTCTTCTCATTGTATCCTCATGGGGCATAAAGACCAGAGGGAATTCTCTGAAGTCACTTTTATAAGGACTCTACCTTCATGAGTTAACTTCCAAATGGCCCAACACCAGAAACAAACATATTGTGAGACTAGGATTTTAATACCTCTCGCTCCCTTCTCTATTTATATATATCGGTAGCTTTCTATCTTTCTCTCTGTCTCTATATATATATCTGTATCTATCTATCTCTATATCTATCTATCTATCTATCTATCTATATATAGGTAGATATATAGATAGATAGATAGATAGATAGATAGATAGATAGATAGATAGATGTATATAGATATCTATATAGAGAGAGAAACATTTGGTTTATTGTACATATCACATTATCAAATTAGTTTTTAATTATACAAATGCAAACATAATGACTAAATGTTTCCAAACTGGAAATAATACTAACCATCTTTTTGTGAGGCATAATACTATGTAACTCAATCATGAAATAAATTACGGTAGAATAAAATAGGATGGACATTTCTCCTTCATTTCAGTTTATACATTACTAAATAATTCTGATGTTTGTTTTGCTTTGTCAACTTGTTCTAGATATAGCCTCCTAAAGTTACTTAATCAAATACGAATCTTGGACCTTGTGGTAAAGGTATTTTGTGGGTGGGGTAAAGTCCACAGTCTGTAATGTTAATGATGCTAGATCACCTAAGTGTGCTTTATTCAATTAAAAGCAAGACCTTAAAAACAGAACCAAGATTTCCCCAGGGAAGAAGTTCTGTCTCGGTTCTAGGGCCTTAGCTTATGCTGACAGTTTTAACTTGTCCTCAACAATGACCTACCTGTGGCTCTTAGGTATGCATAAGCAGTTTTTTGCACATGCATATATATTCCTCAACATGCACGGATGAAAGTATGTTTGGATTGGTGGTGGTAGTGGTGGTGGTGGTGGTGGTGGTGTGTGTATGTGTGTGTGTGTGTTCATATACACATATTTTCTGGCTTAACTTTGACCCATACACCTTATATTTTTCCATAGAAAATGAATATATTTTTATTCATCTTGTGTAAAACATATAGATATATGCATATGTAGAAGAGTATACTATGTATGTGACTATGTATTCATGTAATTGAACTACATAACTTTGCTTTTGTATAGCTGAAAAGAATTTCTCTTGGAAAAATATATCAATTTTTCCTAGACTTTTCTATGCTAACGGGTTTAAGTCATTTTTTTCCTGGCCAGTGCTGGTAAAATATAAGCCTACTGCTTTGCCAGGTCCCTGTCCATCAAAGCTTCCTCAGTCAGCAAAGCCAGCTGAGAGCCCATAAGCAGTTTATGCCTTGCTGTTCTTACAAATGTTGGAAATTCCTCCCCATTTTGTGGAAATGTACAGCTCATCTTGTCTCTATGCTCCCCACTTTGCACGGTATCAGAATTCCATATGTTCTCAATTTCCTCAGCAAGTTTCATGAAGAGGAATTGGCAGAAGGTAAGAAGCACAAGTGTCCAAATAACTACTCCTTTCCCAATCCTAATCTTCAGGAAAAACAAAAACTCTAATAAGATACTTTTGCTTTCATGCCCAGGGAAATATAATCAATGTTATTTAGTGTGAGAATATAATCTGTCTTGCATTCCCCAATCTTCTTGACACTCACATTGTTCCCAGAACTATCTCCAGTATACTATTGCAAAAAGTGTGCAAGTCTGCTTCAAATTGAACCCAACCATTTCTCCTATACAGACAAAGCCAGGGAACTTGGCTTTATGCACTTTATAGCTGAAAATGCAGCTTCCTATTATGTGAGCAAGTAGGTCACAATCCATCTTCCTTTGGAAGCTGTGACGCTGCTCCACGGTTCCTAATGAACTGGCAAGGCCAATTAAGCACTGCATAGAATATCCGTAGCCAACTACCCAAGAAAGAACAAGTAGATGCATTCATACTCTGTCTTTCACAGATGAACATCATCAGGAAACAGAACTTTTGTTACTTTTCAGCCCTCAGGGAATTGGTTGCCCAAATTCACCAAACCAATATCTCTTTTCTTTTTGCCCCTATGAAACTAATTGGCCAACTTCATTTTACATTTGCTGAATGCCTAGTGCCCACTAGATAAACTTGTAAGTCTCATTTGTACAGCATCATTCAGTTATCACAATAATAAGGATCACTACTCTCCATAACAATAATATTCGGTCAAATATTGGTAGTCATAAACTTGTCAGGACTTACAGCTAAAATAGTGACAGGTTTGTAATGATTCTTACCATCAAACATAATGTACTTTTCACCCTGGTACAGAAACACACACACACACACACACACACACATACACATACACTTAAGCTTATGTTTATGAGATGACTGACATTATGGTATAGATACTTCTAAGAGCAGCTTTCTCAAAATGTCTTCTTCGAGCTCAAACAATCGTGAGGACCTGGGTTAGGGTCCCCAGGACATACATGAAGCTATATATGGTAATAGGCACCTGTGACCCCAGTGGTTGTACAGTGAGACGGGAGCTGGAGACAAGGGAATCCCAGCTAGCTTGGTGTACACAGCAGTCAACAACAACAAAACTAGAGGCATTCATCAAACAAGGTGGAAAGCAAGGGCTGACACTCAAAGTTGTTCTCTGACCTCCACAAAACAGTCATGGCACACATGTTTCCACTTGTATAAAACTTTAATAAATACACATCATAAACTCACATATATGCCTACTTTTGAATCATCTTCTATAAAAGATGCTCCTCTGCCTCTTCTGAGTATCTAGTTCCCTTACCCCAGCTGAAATCTTCCCTCAAATTTTTGAAAAGAGAATTTGAGAAGATGCAAACAGAGTCTCAGATATCAAAGGACATCAACCTTGGGAGATTACTAATGGCTATGACCTACAACAACTACCCAACCTCTGAGAAACAAGCTGAAACCCAGGCAGGGAGCACTAAATCAGTAACAAAGCGTACTTGATTTGATTCTTCCAGGGGCTCCACTGGAAGTGATGGTATTATCCCACTTTCGAACAACTCCTAAATACCCTTGACTCAACTTACTTTCTTTAGAGAGTTTCTGTTATCAGAACCCTATGTGCTCAGACAGGCCAGAGGAGTCATGGGTAACACTTAGTCATAGGAGGCCAGCAGGGAGCTGTGCACAGATTTGCACCAAGGTCCTTTGTAAACTATTATTTATTGCAGCAAGGTACACTGTAGGTAGACACAGGGAGCATGGGGATGAAAGAAAGAAAGAAAGAAAGAAAGAAAGAAAGAAAGAAAGAAAGAAAGAAAGAAAGAAAGAAAGAAAGAAAGAAAAGGAAGGAAGGAAGGAAGGAAGGAAGGAAGGAAGGAAGGAAGGAAGGAAGAAGCAGAAGAAAAAGCATGGCATGAGAGAATTTCCTGAGAGAAGCACACTTTCAATTGGAAGAAGGTTGAGTGATTAGGATTAGAAGAGGTGGCCTTGAGGCCACCAGCTCAGGCACATGACCAAGCTCTTTCCTGGAAAACTTCTCCATACCCTGCAGTGGGTTAAAAGTAAGCAGTGATAGGGATGCTTTTATATTGACAGTAAACACTTTGATGTTGAATGAAATGAAAAGAGGGCAGTATTTTGTTGGAGTAACAAATCAAGACTACACATTTGGCACCTGGGAAATTTGAGTATTCAGTTAGAGGATGAGAAAATACATTGACTTCCCTGTAATATCAATCTTTTAACCTTTTTTTTAGAGACTGATGACTACCCCACAATACCTATTCTTTACTTATAATAGCAAATTCTTTCTATAACTAGGTTCTATATAACTAGTCTGCAATATTCCAATTCTTAGGAATAGGTTAGAAATAATGTATAGCTTTGACCTCATGCCTTATCCCCTACAAAGTAGTGTTTCAAAATAATGTGCTGCTTTCACTTCTCTCCCTAAAGTTCTTTTGACCTCAATATGATTTCCTTCCTTCTCCTGTAACTTGGAAAATATACCTTCTGATATCACATTTCAACCAGTACTCTGAGGAATGACCAAGTAATAAGAGGAGATTTGGCTCCTCATACAGAGAAGTGGCCTATATGCTCTTATTTGAGAACCCATACCCTCCAGGCAATCATGAAAGAGAAAGAAATGGAAACACAACAAGGACACAATGCCTGAGTAACTGTATCAGAGCTTAGCATTTCAGAAGCATACCTGTGCCCTGGCATATGCCTTCATCCACGGAAAAAGCTAAAACTACCATAGACAGTTTTAATAAGGGGCTGTCTTGGTTATCCCTGAATATGAATATCAACATGGAAAAATAATTAAGAAGACTATGTGTTCTAAAAATCTAGAACGTGCACTATGAAAATATGGTCATTTTATAGAAATGGGATAATACTGATTTCGAGCTCCATCCTTCACAGAAAGTAGTCTACGGATGCAGAGACAGAAAAATGGAAAGTTTAAAAACAAATAAGATTGGGTTGTATCTGGACAATTAGAAGACTCTCAGCTAATAAGTGTAGTAATCCTTTTTGCTGTGGTTTATGCATGTTGGCTCTCACAGATGACAAGATGAACTTTGATGGGCTAAGGCAAAAAAAGAAAAATAAAAAAAGATCTGTTGGTTCTTTATAACTAAAAAGCCTAGGAATAAAACTAACACCCAAGAAAAAGAGGCTTAACCTCTGATCTCTCCTCTTACTTCTTCCTTCTCTCTCTCTCTCTCTCTCTCTCTCTCTCTCTCTCTAAATGCAGGCTGGCTTCAGTCATTTAAGGCAACTTTCCTCATAAGTGGAAGGACCTGAACCTAGACATCATTCAACTTCACTTTGCTACAAGAGCTCCCTGGTTTTGCTCCCTGTTCTCAAATTCAGAAGACCTAGTGCAGGACCCAGCCTGACCTAGTCTGGCTCACATCTCCTATTCCCAGCCCCAGTGAACTAATTCTTGGCAGGGAAAAGGACATCTAAAAAGATAGTAAGTCACATTTAATTATTCATTCAATAATTTACATTGGAAATAAGAGCACATCACTTGTTCCAGAAGGCTGAGTAGAGCATTTGGGAAAGTTGGGCATTGTCTATTCTGCTTCTCAGAACTCAGATACCAAGATGGCTTCCGCCCTCCTTAACCATAAATAAAAGTTAGGCTCCTCACTTCTGAAAGAATGCATCCTTGGTAAATTCAGGAAAAGTCTATGCATTCCTCCTTTTTTTTTTTTCTGTTGTTTCTGGAACAAGAATATCAAATAAATTTGTAGAAACAAGGCAATAATTAATCATTCGACCATGATTTTTGAACTTCCTGTGAGAAAAATCAGAAAACCAGGGACCTAAATGAGTTGAAATTTCTGGAAATAATGGATGAAGGTAACATGAGGTGGCTAGAAGGACAGTTGTTGGAAGAGTCGTAAAGTAAAAGGTGCTGAAGAGAGGACATAACTGACCACAAAGCTCATCACCTGAGCTGATGCAGGTGTGTGCACCTGGGTCCGACTTCAGGTTTTCATGTCACATTGTGAAAAAGATCCCATTTGTAAACCCCTGGTCTTATCAGTTTCTAGAACCATCTTCCTCTTTTTGCTTAAATTTTATTGAGATTAATTTTTATACATGAACATACTCTGATTTGTTCATAATTCCCTCCCATTACCATCTTTCGTACTCCCTCCCCTATGCCCATTACGACTCCTCCTCTTTCCAACTGGTGCTTCTTCTATTTTAGTGTCTTTCTTTTAGCCCTTTTGGTGTATCTTTCTCTTAGACCACCTCCATCATTTGTGGTAAAATGTTGATGGTCTCAACATGGTACAGAGCTTATGGAAGTAGTGACAACAACCACTGTGAGTTCATGAATATTCTAGTCACTTCATGTTGAGAGGAGGAGTGTCCCAAAGTCCCCTTTACTACCCTCTGACTTACATTCTTAAAAAAAATTACATATATATATATATATAAATTTATTTATTTGTGAGGGAAAAAGAAGGAGAGAGAGAGAGAGGGCACTCCAGGGCCTCCAGCCACTGCAAACGAACTCCAGATGCATGCCTCCCCTTGTGTATCTGGCTTATGTGGGTCCTAGAGAGTTGAACCGGGATCCTCTGGCTTTGCAAGCAAGTGCCTTAACTGCTAAGCCATCTCTCCAGCACAGACTTACATTCTTTCTGCCTGCTCTTTTGCAATGTTTTCGGAATCTTGAAGGATGAAACAGACTTGTCTCCTTTAACACTGATCACTCCACAGCCTTTTATTCTTTCTTACTTGTAACAGTCGGAGATTTCAGAAGAAGCTTCCTACCCAATAGAACAACTTAAGTTTCAACTAAATCATAATTTCAGGTCCCAACCATCCTCATCTCCTCTGCCCCACAGAGAGTGGATGTTCGCCTGTGCTGTTAAATAAGGTAAGAAACTGGAACCTTCCAGTCCAGATCATAAAACATAATTGAACAAATCTCTATAGACAGTGTAAAATATTGGATCCTGTCTCACACAGATGGGATTATTTAGCCTTCACACAACCTTCAAATAACACATTGTACTCCTTTTAATCAATCCATAATTCAAGGAGGACATCTTTTAGCCTCTGGAGGTTTTCCACTATGACAATAGCTATGGGCAAGCTAAGGCAAAATGTGTTTTATTACAAAAGTCAAAGTCAGCTAGGGCCATAATTTTATAAATCTCATTAGTGATTATAGTTTCTTATTTCCAGGTATGATAAAATACCACTTTTACTTTGTAAATGTGTCTCTGCCAGAAGAAGGGATCCCTGGGCCTCTCCATGGGGCACCTGGAACAAAGGGATGCCTGGTGCGAGAGGCTGCACCAGAGCTGATAAGGAGTTCTGCAGAGGAGCACAATCCATTGCCTACACACAGCACCTTCATGAAAGGTCAGAGAGCAGAACTGCCTCTATATTGAGACCCCCAGGGACAGAGAGGTAGGAGTTTTGTGAATGCTACAACAGTCTTCCTCTTCTGCTCATCTCATGCTCCGATTCCTCTGTATGGTTCAGTGTTATGCAAATAAAGGAGAAATCCCTCCTATCACCAACTGCACTTGGAAAAGGAAGAACTGCATGCAGATTCTTAACCAGAGTTAAGTTGTAGCTGGAGAGAACCCTCATGGAAGACCATAAATCTTCCTCCATCACTCAGTCAGCTGAGCAGCAGTGCCCCTGTGGCCATGGATCTTAGCTGGAAAAAAAAAGGTTAAAAGGTGATTAATATTCATTTGGAAACAGGTTTCAAATACCAATTCCAGGCAGTACCATGGAAGACAAGGTGCTAGGGAAAAATAATATTAATGAAAGATCCATTTTTATGTGTTAAAAATATAGGCAAAACAGTGAGGGAACCCAGAAGTGGTCTTAAGAGTAAACATGAATGTGGTATGAAAGCATGTGGGAAGATCACAGCCTGGACGATAGTGGTCTTCAAGGGAGTTAAGAATGATTCACACAAGGCCTCAGAAGTGAATGGGAGGGAACAATGTCAGGAAGAAAGAGGAAGCACATCCCAAATGTAAAGACCTGCAAGGACATATGCGTGGCACTCAGCTTAGCAAGGGTAGACTACAGATAGTGTTGGTGTGGGCCTGTTCTAGATTTTACCACTGACATTACACCTAGTACCCATTCATCTCAAAAGTATCCCAGTGGGCTAGAAAGATAGTTCAGTAAGTAAAGTGCTGACCTAAGTTCAGATCCCCAGAACTCATGTAAAGCCAGACACAGTAGCACACGTCTATAATCCTAGCCCTTTTGCAGCAAGATTTGAGCCAAGGTAAGGAGAATCCCTGAAATTCATGGTTTGACCTTAGGAACAAAAAACAGTGTCTGCCTCAAACAATGTGGAAGATGAGGACCAACACCCAGGTTGTCCTCTGACCTCCACATGCATGCTACGGCATGTGTGGGCCCATACTCACACACAAGCATGCATATGCCTATATGCACACCTGACATACATACAAACACAAAGATAAATCTCAGAAGTATGCTAGAGTGTTCAAACTTTAAATTGTAGGTTCAACATTGTGATTGTCCACATAAGGAGGGGCATGAGTAACTTCCTTCCCAAGGGTGGCAAAGTTAAAGATCAAAGTCTGATACACTCTCATAGGGATGTAGATATGGACTTGGTTTTATTCAGAAGGCAATGAGACTCCATTAGAAAGAATTTGAGCAGAAGAGTGAACCAAACCAGAGTTACGATTAAGGAACTTAACTCCCACAACAAACCGGAGGATGGATTACTGGAATGGGTAACACTGGACTCGAGGAGACCAATTAGTTCAGTGAGTTTTACAGCACATCCCCCAAAGATATGTCTTCTTCTTTAGTACTGCTTTCTACTAGAAATATACTGCAGGGTGATTCTGTAATTTAAAATATTCTTGTAGCCACATTAATCAAGGTAAAAATAAACAGATAAAATTAATTTTAATATGGTTTATGTAACCCAATATATCAAAGAGACTATAACTATACCATGTAATTAATACTAAAACTTTGGTAGGCTCTGTAAAGAGAGCAAAATGTTATATTTCTCTATACCTAGCCTAGAGAAATACAGAAGTCACTTCCTTGCAGAAGGCTCTGCTGATGGTTGACCAACATGAGGCTCTGATAATGGCCAGTAAATAAGAGGCTCTGCTGGGATGAATAGCATTTCCTGGGGCCTGCATTGTTGAGCAAACTCCTTAAGATAAGTGGGACCCCTGGTCACAGGCCTACCTCGCACCTCCCCAGGTGGCGCTTCCTGTAACTGACCTACAGATCTGTTTACAAGTTCCTTTCTTTTTTTTAGTCTTACTGCTGTAACTGTCACATGTAAATTGTGATTTAGGGTTTAATTCCCATCCTGTTTCTTTTTCCATAAAAACTGACACTACAAACAGTTCAGGGCTGCACTATGAGAATCTGGGGTACAGACCTGATATACCAGACTTTCTTTATACTTTTCATTCATTTTTACCCAATAAAACTTTGCCTCACATTCTGTGAGTCGATGGTCTTATTTGTGCCACACCGAACCCCATAACAACTTTTCAACATTCTTCTTTGTTCCTTCTTTCGCTTTTGTACCCAGCCATAGACATGATATCCACTTTACACATACAGTCTACTAACTGGTCCCATTCCAAGCACTCACTAGCCACATGTGCCTAGGATCCTAGCAATGCATAGCATCGATAGAGGCATAGAAGGTAAACACAAGCAAAGCCACATGCCCAATTCAAGCACTTTACCACTAGACAATTTTCATAAGCATGTTGAATTTTATAAAAATTACCAAATGAATAATAAAGCATTCCTTTTAATGCATTGTTTTTCCCAAAAAATACATATATAATAAAAACTGTAAAATCCACTAGTTTCACCTAAATAGCCCCTAAGAGCTAATACATATCACAAGAGGTTGTTCAAGCTTATTTACTCTCTTCTGCCCTGTAAACTCAGTGTCCATTACTTTTTTACCTGGATGCCTGTGCTACTCACTGATGAGTGCCTTTCACCTGACTGCCCCTCGCACCTATTCTGTTTGGTTACCCTGAGTGGACTTTACAGCTAGGTTTCATCAGACGTTCAATGTGGACTTAAGACCAGAGGGGCTCCAAGAATCCTCCAGGTCTTCAGTGCTGGTTTGGAACTGCTGAGGCATCCAGCCTTGTGGGCTGAGCAGCTACCAGGTTCCTTGACTCTCAGGCCTGTAAACTGCTATTGTTAGACTGTCAAAGGCTAATCCAATAAATTCCCTTTTCAAATTCATGCTTTTGATCCTCTAGGGAATTATGACTAACACTTTCTGCATCAGCATGAGCCCTCAAAAATCAAAAGACAGGATTGCAAGAAGACAGAAATTTAAGAAGGAAACCTAAGTGAGAGGAATAAACAGTTGTGGGGTAGGAAAATACAAAGGGCAAAGATAACCCTAAACAAGAGAGTGGTTTGTTCTTTGGAGTGAGATAAACCTTGTTATTAATCATTTCTTTTATGTTCATGAAACTCCTGAGATTGTCAACTTGTGCAGAGAAAGGGTTTAGTTTGGCTCACATTTCTTAAGGTTTCAGCCCAGGGCCAGGTTACCCTGTCTCTTCTGGGTCTGTTGAGTGATATCACATCATGGCAGAAAAAAATAAAAGTCTTTCACCTCATAGCCAGAAATCAACAGGGAGATCTAGGAATGAACTGAAGTCCCACCATAGGTCCTCCAACTGCACTTAAACTCTTAATTTCTATCACCTCCCATCAACAGGGATCAACCTTCTAGCATACAAGGCCTTTGGGAGAAATCTGAGATCTACATTATAGCAAATGTGAATACAAAACCCTAGCTCCAGGGTTAGTTCTGTAAGCCAGACACCATCTTACACCCTAGATTTCAATTTATATGTCTGGAAGTTAAACAATAAAGACCATAACTCAAGGTTGTTCAAAAGATGAATAATCTCCATAAAGGTTAAGGAACATACTAGGCATGCAATAAACAGCAGTATTTATTATGGTAGAAAAAAAATGTGATAATTGACTTGTTGACTACCAACCTCTCCTGCTTGTAAATTTCCCATGGTTCCCTATTGATGCCTTGAAAATACTTCCAGAGTTCAACTAAGTGTTGGAGATGCAAAGCGGCATAGGAGCAAACAGAGCTAGGAGTTCAGAGAAAGCCAGGGAGAAGGTATGATGATGGAAAAAAAATATCAGACAGAAGGAAATAAAGATTTAAACATGAAAAGCTAAACCTAAAACATTCTGAAATCAATATGAATTTTAAGGTATCATGGTAACTAAAAGTTCAAAAATGAGATGTAAAGACATTAATCATCAAAGGAAATAGTTGTAGCATATCAAATAAATAGATTAATATTCCAGTCGGAAAGAAATAGCGAATTAATATTCCAACAGCCAGCTGGACAAAATGCAAAGTATATGAACGATAAATCATAGAAGAGAAAACACAAAAGAACAGCAAACATCTGAAAAGACACTGAACCTCATAGATAATCACAGAATGGGAATCAAAGCAAAAACCACTTAGGAATTGTTTACTCATCAGACTGAGAAAAATGAAAGAAGGTTAGAAACATCAAAGGCTAGAACTGATGTGGAGAAATGGATGCTTTCATAGATTTTGGTCAAGACAGCAAATATAATTTTTATGAATAATATATCCACAAAAACACTATGTCATAAATGAAATCTAGTAGTGTATAAGTAAGTAAAAAAATATTGTTTCAAATCTACATGTCTAAAATCTGGGGTATGTGGCTGAAGAGATGGCTCCACAGTTAAGGTGCTTGCCTGTAAAACTTAACAATCCAGGTGTGGTAGTTTGAATAGATCCCCCCCCCCAATATAGTCAGTGTTTTAAGAGTTTGCAGTTTGCATCTGTAGCTACCTGGCTGGAGGCAACGTCACTGGGTGGATCTTATGGTATGGTGGTGGGTTTGAGATTTCAATCTAAAGATACACAAAGTGTATCTAGCTGGAGTTCCTGAAGTGTGCTGAGCTATGTGGCTTTTGGCTTTTAGGCTTATTGCTCTCTCTCTCTCTCTCTCTCTCTCTCTCTCTCCCTGGTCCTTTTAAGAGGGGCCAACTTCTTCTGCCATTTTGAAACTTTCCCTGGATCTATAAGCTTCAATAAATCCCTTCCTCTATAACTTTGCCTGGTCTGGAAGTTAATCTCAGCAAACCTGAAGCTGTCTGCTGCAGAAGTTGGTAACAGAAGCAGAGTGAGATGAACCTGACCATATGGATGTTGGTCTTTTGGAACTTCTGTTTTGGAAGAATGGGCATGAACTTGGTGCTTATAACTGAAGATGCCTTCTGGAATGGTAAGCCCAGTTTTATGGACTATTCTGATGAAAGTTTGAGAATGCTAAGTGCAGACAGTATTGAACTTTGAGGCTTGGCTTATGAGCTTTCTAAGGGAAGAAAATACTGCAGAGGATTTTGTTGGAATTGGGCTACTGGCATAAGGACTGGCTGCGTTCTGCTGCCCAGGCCCAGAGAGTTTGATCAAGGTTAAATTTGTTATGGACTAATGTGCTTGGCTAACAATGTTAGAATGAAAGATTTAAGATTTTAGGTTGGAAAACCTCAAGCAACTTAAAATTACAGACATTGAGACTGGTCTTAGGTTACTGAACCTGCTATTGTCAAACACATTAGCAATCTTAAGAAAGATGGCCTAGGGCTGAAGAGATGGCTTAGTGGTTAAGCGCTTGCCTGTGAAGCCTAAGGACCCCGGCTCGACGCTCGATTCCCCAGGACCCACGTTAGCCAGATGCACAAGGGGGCGCACGCGTCTAGAGTTCGTTTGCAGTGGCTGGAGGCCCTTGGCGCTCCCATTCTCTCTCTCTGTCTCTCTGTCTCTCTCTCTCTCTCTCTCTCTCCTTCTGCCTCTTTCGTTGTCTGTCACTTTCAAATAAATAAATAAAAATAAGCCCAAAAAATTAAAAAAAAGAACGATGGCCTAATTGCTTTACATAAAGACAATGGAGAGGGTTCCTGAGGAAAGGAAAGACTGATACAAATGCAAACTCTTAGAATGAGTTGGCTGCTTTTCAAGGTTATGATTTATCCTGTTCCTGAATTAAGAATATGGCTGTGTGCTGCACACCTGGTGTTAGCTTTGGTAGCATGAAAAATGCATGGAATAGTCATGAATTGCACACAGTTCCAGGAACCACTGCTGAGATATAGCATGAGGCAGGGCCTGATGTCCTGATAGGATAAAAGAGCCTTTGGAAGATGGACCAACCGGGGTTTGCATGAAGACCTGAAGATATTTTGTATATACCAGGGCTATGTAAGGGCTACCATGGAGTGCACTATTGTCCTGGGATGGAAGTGCTCCCTGGCTACTCTGCCTAGCTGGAGGGGCAGAATTGGAAGATCTAGAGATTGTCAGTCTCTGGTTATATTGAACTTGATCTGCAGAAATTTAATGTTTGTTTGGTGGTGGTTGAGTCTGCATTGTTTTAGTCACTCCTTGCTATGCATTATACCAGTTAAAAATGTTTACTCTGTGCCTTTATATGTTGAAAGTATTTAACTTGTTTAATTTTATAGGACTTACTATCTTAAATTGGTCAAGATCGTGGGGACCATTGAAATTGGACTGATTACAATTTACAATATGTGATGGTTATGAATCTATTGGGGGCCAGGGGTGGAATGTATTAGTTTGAATAGATGGCCCCTAATATATTCACTGTTTTATTAGTTTGTAGTTTGCATCTGCAGCCACCTGGCTGGAGGCAATGTCACTGGGTGGATCTTAAAGTGTGGTGGTGAATTTGAGATTTCAATCTAAAGATATGCAAACTATGCCTAGCTGGAGTTCCTGAAGTGTGATGAGCTGTGTGGCTTTTGGCTTTTAGGCTTATGGCTTCTCCCTCTCTCTCTCTCTCTCTCTCTCTCTCTCTCTGCCTGGTCCTTTTAAGAGGGGGCCAACTTCTTCTGCTTTTATGGAAGTTCCCCTGGATCTGTAAGCTTCAATAAATCCCTTCCTCCATTACTTTGCCTGGTCTGGAAGTTCATCTCAGCAAACCTGAAGCTGTCTTCTATACCAGATTTGATTCCCCAGTACCCATGTAAAGTCAGATGCACAAAGTAGTGCATGCATCTAGAATTTGTTTGCAGTGGCTGGAAGCCCTGGAGCATATTCCCATATTCATTCTCTCTCTCTCTCTCTCTCTCACACACACACATACACACATCTCTCTACGCTTGCAAAAATGTCAATAAAATCTGGGGTATGTTTTAATAATATGTATACTACAGTATAGTAAGAGCTATGAAAGATAACATAGTTTTAATTGTCTTGACATAGAAGCGTATCCATGATGCACTTTATATTGAACTATATTATCTGATACATTTTATTAACAATAAAGAACTAAACCCTAAGTAGCCTTAGTATGAGTCATATACAACTACAGAATCAAAGGTTTAGAAAAAAATAAGTGAGAAAATGTTTCTTTTTTGGGGGGGGGGAGAGCTTTCTATTAATCCTGAGTGGTGTATATCTCATAGTATTTGATTTTAATTGATTAATAGATAAGACACTGAAATAGAGGAAATGTTTGCACCCTAGAGTATCAGTTACTTTCTCATTGTTGGAACAAAATACCCAATAAGAAACAGGAGTTGATTTCATCTAGAGTCTAGTCCATCATGAAAGGACAACATGGCAGGAACAGGAAATCAGTCACATAAACAGGCAGGGTTGGAGAGCAAGACTATAGTCCCGTAAGGTCCACCCCCAGTGACACACTTCCTCTAACCTCCTTAAGGGTCCAAAACTTCCCAAATAGCATCAGTTTTCTGGGGACTAGTAGTCTAATACTTGAGCCCAAGGGGCATTTCATTCAAACCAACAACATACCTACTTCTAGGGTCATAACCAGAAGTAAAATAGACAGGATGAGAACAGACATGGAAACCAAAGCAAGAATCAGTGTGTAGATAGACCCGGAAAATAAGCTTGGCCTCAAATGAGATGGAGCCTTGGTTTCAACAGGATTAAATTTGATACTATCATTTCATTTTAAATAGCATTTCCTTGATGACCATTGAAATAGGACACCTCTCATATTGTCATGAAGTAATCATTTTCCTCTGTCTCATCGGCCTATATATTTTCCTATTCCCCTTAAATGTATCAATTGATGAGAGCTCTGGATATTTTAGGAATTTACACATGTGTGAAAATGTTCTTTTCTTCACATATTTCTAGTTCCTCCTCTTATCGATGAAGGGTAAGAATAAAGCTGCCTGATATGAATGATCAAAACTTACAAAAGCAAAATTGAGATAAACTGCATAAATTGTTGACCTGAAAAATGTTCACCACTGTAGTAGAGGGCATAGGTAATAGGTGATTAAGATGTGTCCCTAACCAGGAGTCATGTGTGCAGACGATAAAGTGTTGTAATGAAAGAAGGCTTTGTAAATACCTCTGAGAACATGTCCACTCTCCTGGCCTTTCAGGTATTGTACAGTTTGGCACTTTATGGCTCTCACCATAATTGCAATTCATTAATTAGCATGCACATTCTCTATGGCTCTGTCTGTAGAGCATTGGTCACTGCTCCTGTCATGTACTTAGCACATGGGCAGATATCAATAAGCAATTGTCAGCTGCACAAAAGAACATTCTTGGTAGAGTGGTAGGATAATAAGAATTCACTCAGAAGGAAGAAGAGAAGGAGTGTAGGAGAAGTCAGCACAGAAGACAAGATATTTGTTTGTTTGTTTGTTTCCTCTGGAACATGAAATGAGATTCCTCAGATAGACTAGGACAGAAATGTTACAATACCTGCAGTAGTCATGTTATTATGGCTGACAGAATTTATTTAAGCTTAAAGTTTTGATGTTTCTGCATGGTGCAAAGAGCATGGCAGAGTGGGCAGCCAGGACATCATATCTTGTCACAGCAGCAGAAAGGAATCAGCCAGAGTGAGCTAGCTCTGAATACCCAGCGGGCTGAAGTAACAAATTTCTAGTCACATACCTCCTCCAGCAAGGCTCTACCTCACAAAACCTCCATCAGCTAGGACTAAATAAGAGGCTTAATTACAAACACTTGAAGCTATGGAGGTGTTTTACATTCAAACCACCACAGTGTTTATTGGGGATAGGCAATATGTTAGTATGAAAGACAAAAAAAGCATAGGAAATAGTAAAACTAGTACAATGTCACATTGACTACTGAGAGATCTATATTTAGGTATCTTACTTATACTATCCATTCCTATAGCAGAAAACTACACTAAGGACTGAGGAGCTTTTCCCTATAGATTTTTTTTGTTTGTGGGAGGGGTTAAGCAAAGTAATGATAAAATCATATTTGTACTTTTATAACCAACACTTAGAAAGAGAAAGGGAAAGAGAGGGAATGAATAGACAGGACAGGGCTTTGTGCCACTGCAAACAAATCCAGGCTCATGCACCACTCTGTGCAACTGACTTTACATAGGTACTGAGGAATTGTACCCTAGTCGTCAGGCTTTGCAAGCAAGCACCTTTAATCACTGAGCAATCTCTCCATCTCATAGGTATGGCGTTTAATAATATCACTGCCTCTGCAGTTGAGCTGTGAGGTAACTAAAAGTAGGATGGAAACCTGGCATTTATGCTTTTATTTTGCATCTGTGTTGTTTGCTTTGTGTCACCTGCTTCCCTCTGCACTAGACAAGTTAATCACTCAAGGATAAGCATCTAGAAGCAGGTGTCACCTAACCTATCTTGTTCTCCCTTCAAGGCTGAAGATAGAAAGACTCAAACAACTGAAGTTCCTTCTGGTCGGCTTTTACCATTGTCCTATTCCAGACAACACACCTAAGGGTTTACAGTCATTGCCCTAAACCTACAGTTGATTACAGTTGTATTCCAGGAAAACAGACCAATATAGAACTGAGCAACCCACTAGATGAGGGCAAGTTTCCATGCTGGTGAGGCTGCACACCAAAAAAAAGCAGCTCATCTCTTGAGAACTGGCCTTACCTCTTAAGCAATAAGGCCTTCTTCCTACCACTTTGCAGAATTATAACAACGAATGTTCAACCAAACACCAAACCATGCCTTATGTAAACCTTCTCTCCTCCTACCCCAGCCTTCTATTTAAACCCAAAGCTCATGTCAGTACCTTAGAGATAGACTTAGGGCTCACTGAACCCCTTGATCTGTTCTTGTCAATATGACCACAGTGTTCTCTTTAGTTGGTATATTGAAACAGGTGATTTAGTGTAGTCTATTGGGGTTCCTTTAAAACTCAGTTACACTTTTGGAAGACCATCCAATGACAGCCTAGTGTGAGGCAAAGAAGGTTGAGTAAAAAGGAGAGAAATTCTAGAATTCAGAGGGCTCAGTAAATGTTTTTCAAGTAAATAAGGTAGGCAAGTTACAGTCAAATCTCTATATTAAACTAAAAATAGAGACACCTCTCCTACTTTGCCTTTACCAAGTAGAGACAACTGAATTCTAACATCAAGCTCTGCATCAATAACTCTAAATTCCTAACTTTTCAGCAGCAAACTGAATTGTGACAAAGTTAGCAATGAGGCAAACTAGGTAGTGTGAATAAAGCAGCTGATCAGGGTAGTAATAGATTTCATCAATGACTGAAGATACAATTTTATTAAATTGCATGTCTATAGCACGAAGAATTCAACTTAGAATGTCAGTGGCTTCACTATTTTTTTTAAACCATGTGCTGAAGTAATTTAGGTACATCTCAACAGTACTGCTAGGAGTTGAGAAGAAATAAAGCAATGAAATGTTGTGTCATTTATCCTCATTCATTTTTCGTTATGAAAACTAAAGCATGGGAGAATATCTTGAAAAAAATTTTATTTTCATTTCCTGTCTTTCAAGAATTTTGGATGCTTTGCTTCATCATTATAACCTAAGGGACATAGTCTTGTCCCAGAAGCAACATTCTGGCTACTATGTCTACCGGAGATAAAGTTTTAGCTGACTAAATATGTGTTCATATGTGTGAGCAAGACAGCATGATTACAGTTACTTTAAGCTTGCAAACCAACTATCTCAGGAGTTCAAGCAGGCAGATTGACCCAACACATGTCATTTGTGCTGTTCTGGACTCTGTCTCTTACTCCAGTAAACAGGGAAGCTTATATAACTCAGCATTTTCCTCTAATCTGCTGCTTCAGATCTGAAGGAGCTACCACTTCACTAACTTAAGAGGGCCAGAAGAAAAAATACACACACACACACACTTCACTAACTTAAGAGGGGCCAGAAGAAAAAATGCACACACACACACACACACACACACACACACACACACGAATGCACACTTTTCCAAAATCCCAGCCCTAAAATAATGCTGAGTCTGGGTTCAGGAAATATTCCTTTTATGGTTGTCATCGAGGTCTCAATTTATGTTGTATCTCTGTGGGTCTTGATCCCCTTGTTTACAGGGACTTCTTAGAAATGTCTAGTGGCCTTTCCACTTCTCACAGTCTAGGATATAAAAGAGACAATATGACTGGCAATGAGCTAGAGATAATTAAGTCGATTCGTGGAATAACAAAGAGTCAACATTTGGTGCTGGTGGCCTTTAAATACCAACTGTTTTGTATCTTATTCAAATCATTAATATGCAATACTTGAACAATGAACTCTTTAAAATGTCCTCAATTACTAATTACTCCTCCCTTTACTTTAAGGTACTGCCTTTAAAAAAATGTGATGTGGTAAACTCACTTGCATGTCTTGTTTATTTTTAGCTCTCTTGACGTGACTGCATTTTGTCTATGAGATCCGTCAGGACCCTGTTCTCTCAAGTGCATTGTGCAGTAAATCTGTGGCTCTCGGCACTACCCAGCGTGCATGTCACAATAAGCTTTCAATAAAATATGTGAACTTGCCCAGAGGGAATAGTGGGGGGCAAGAAATTGGAAATTCAAGTCTCACACTGTGTGAGCCACAGGAGAGTCAGGCCTTGTGTGTTTAAATGAAAACCTTTCATCTTTGGAGAAGACTCTGGGGTTCTGGTTAACACAGGTCTGTTTCCAGGACATTGTACTCATCTTTATTCCTCCTCAGGACCCTGCAGGGTGACAATGTCAGAAGCTCAGCTACAAAGACAGCTCATTGTTTCAAATATAGTTGCTTTCTTCTATTTCCTTCTCTCTCTCTCTCCTTTTTTTTTCTTAATTTCACACACACTCCACGGAACGGATGTAATGCCATCACTGAATTCTTTATTTTCAGAGATGTGGTAAGGTGATGGGAGGACTGATGGACGTGTTCTAATTGTATGTTCCTGTTTTTCTCAGCAGAACAATTGGACTTTTTCCCCCAGTGTCTCTCACCAGACCATTTTAGCTTTCTCAAAATAAAAGTGAGGATTCTGAGCTCCACTGCTCTCTCGTCTTCCGTTTCCCTCTTGCTTATATGCCAAGGTTTCTAAGGGTCATGTGTCTTAGTTCATCAGCACCTTCTTTTATTTCTTTCTTCTCTGACTCCTTGGTTTTCATTTGATTAGGTAACAGGACATCCCCTCTCCTTTCAGTTGTTCCTCCGACAACATGAAAACCTAATTGCATGGTCTTTCTTCTCCCAGGATCCTCACACTCCTGCCCCAGAGGATTCAGAAGTGGGTCTCTAGGCACCTGTTCTGTTCTGGTGACATGGACAAATATGTTTCTTGCTCCTTATACATCTCCTGGATGGTATATCAAGGAGAAATGAGAGGCATTATGAGCAGCACCCAACATAATGCCTAAAAAGAGAAAAGTGGCAAGATTTTGGGTGTTTTTGTTAATTTTAAGAACAGCTCTTTTACTTAGGTTGGTTCTTAATAATTCTTGCCTGGACTCTAAAGACAGTAGAATATAGACCCCCAAATATGTCTCACTGGTGAAAGTGATACATTAAGTAGAAGGTAACTGACAGGAAACAGACTAAAGGAATGTGCCCTCCTCTCTGCCCAAACTCAAAACAAACTTACAAAGATGACGGCCTCCCCATCTGTAACAGGGAGCACTAAGGTTTACACCCTTCGCAGCCTGGAGAAGGAACCAGAAGAATCTATAGAGCAAGCCTCACTAACCAGCTTCTGTTCTGCCTTCTCAAAACTTGCCACATCTAGAAACTTAAATCCTTTTCCTTCATCTTGTGACTTCTGTAAAAATTTACTACTCTTTGTGGAAGATGCTATATAAACCGGAACTTTAAGTCACTTCTTTTAGAGTTACTCACATCCTGGCTACCTCCCATGGGTACATGAAATATGTTAGTCAACTCCTGTTTGTCCCCTCTTGTCAATCTGCCTCTTCTTGTAGGGGAAGGGTTTTAGCTAAGAATTCAGACAGGAGAGGAAAATGCAAAAATGAATTTCTTCCTCTCCTACAATTCTTTCAGGAATATCCTAAAAATTCCCTTGCTTCTAGGTTTACATATCCTCAAACCTTCATCGAAATCCCACCAGAATCTTCTCTCAGTGTCAAACCTAGGGTGACATGAGCTACTATCATCCTCCATAGAACCTGCCTCAAGATCAAGTTCTCCATGATTAGAAGGACAAGTCAAACCTTTCACATTTTCAGTCTTCCCACTCCTGTCCATGGCCCTTCAGCTCCATCCACAGCCTCCATCTTTTCCAGTCACACTGAATAGACCACAGGTCACCATGTCACCAGCCATTTCATTTCTTATGTAGGTATCCTGTTCAGACATCTCCCTCTACTCCAAATGCTCTTCTTGAATATATGTACACACAGATCATCTATTTAGTTTTTAAAATTCAGTTCATGCTATGGAACCTTTCCTGACCACTGTCTTCAAGAAAATTGAAAACCCTCTCTTTAGAGTCACAAAAGCATCTTGGGTAGAGATCTTTCAGTACATGAGCAACATTTCTTGAACCAGTAAGACTGTAAGTTATTTAAGAGCAAGGATATGTCTGTCCTTACTAACTTTCCAAGATCTGATGCAGTGCTTGATACATAAATAAAAGACTGATGTAGAACATTTTATTTTGCTAAAATCTACCTGTGAAGCTGAGCAGGGTGATTGCCTATACTCCCAGCACTTCAGAGGTAGAGATCAAGATCACCCTGGGATATACAGTAACCCCAAGGCCAACCAGGGCAACATGAGAATCTATCTCAAAGAAAAAATCATAATAATAACTTTATAATAAATTTTATTATAAAATCTACCTACAAATACCTTACTAAGACTAAAACTGAAATAAAGATATAATTTTAATTTTCTCCACTGATTGATTCTGTTCTCCCCTTTGTACTCTCATATGGCAAAAGGACTCCATTGCCATATTGATTATTTCATCCCAAGGACAACAGGACCCCAAGGAGAACACTAGGTCAAATGTGACATGTGCTATGGTATACTTTTTTTAATTATGTAAATAACCATCTGTTCAAATACCATTGTGGGTTCTTCTAATGCATATGGTTTGGGATAAAGGGGAAACAAAAAAAAGCATCTCTCACTTTGGACCCATAAAATTCTGAGTGGTACCTGATTCATTTTAAGTGATGAAGGGTCTCCCTGTTAATGGTGCAGCCTTTTCCTGTGGTCAGAATTCTAAAGCTTTTTAATTGCAGTTTAAACACCTGTAGACAAATTTGAAATGTCTTTCTCATTCAAATTCTAAGCATTAAAATTCCAAATATCTCACTTATGTAAATGGTGGGAGAAAGGGGTAGACTTTTTTTTTCTTTTAGTCTCCCACCCTCCACACAACACACACATACACATCATCATCATCATCATGATCCCACTTTCCTCAATTATGGTTTCTCTATGAGCTCACAGTAAGGTGACTTATTTGCCTGGATGACCCCAGGAATTCAGTTTTGCACTAGAATGTGATGGTTAAATCTTCAATGCGATTTCAAGAGAGGAGGAAAAAAAAAAAGAACTAAAAATAACTACCATTTGCTCACACCTGTTATGTGCTCTGTGTAGTCTCTGCACACATAAAGCAAATTTGTCTTCTATAGTCAATCTTCACAATAACCTTACAATCTAATGCTGTAAGTTCAAGAAAAGGAGGCGAAGGTATGGGAGTTCAATGCCGTAAGTTCCATTGCTAGTATCTGGTGAGCTAAAGATTCAGAGTAGATGAGTCTGTTTGCATCAACTCTTCATCACATCACTGCGTTCCAAATGCCTATCTCTGCCAGAGCACACTACTAGAAATTTTCTAAAGAGCTAATATATCTAAGATGAGAAAGAAAATTACAACATAATGTGCGTAATAGAATCCTGTCAGCTTCAATATAATTCTAAATTCTATAATTTTACATATGTATTTCTAATATCTGTATATCTGTGTGTATGCAATTTGGTGCACAGAATTAGTAACTGTAGTTCCCTGGAGGGAAGGTAGTTACGGGTATAGGTATGAAGTAATTCAGAAAATATCTTCTTATATCTACTTTTCTTTACAAAACAAGATTGTATCATTTTTATAATTTGAATGACATTATGAACAAGAAACTAGAGCATTAAAATAGATTGAAATTATCAAGGAAATTTGACTACATGGAAATACAGAGATATAAAATTATTTCTTTAATTTTTGTTTGTTTATTTCTATTTATTTATTTGAGAGAGACAGACAGAGAAAGAGGCAAAGAGAGAGAGAGAATGGGTGCACCAGGGTCTCCAGCCACTGTAAACACCATCTTGTGCAGCTGGCTTACATGGGTACTGGGGAATCGAGCCTCAAACTGAGGTCCTTAGACTTCACAGGCAAGTGCTTAGCCGCTAAGCCATCTCTGCAGCTCATGAAATTATTTTTTATTTAAATGGAGGAAAATCTTGCTGAATGAGTAATTGTTATAACTAACACTGGTGGTTCTCAGAAAATGTCCAATGTCGATGTCAGGCTAAGGTGAAGAGACACAAGCCCTTACATGGTTCCATTTATTGAAGACATTAAGGAGTTCGTCCTCTAATTTGGGACCACCTTCAGTATCCCTACCCTGATATGGCTTCTTGGGAGACTTTCTTCCAGAACTGTGCCTCTTAATTTCTACATGGGATGATCTTTATCAATGTTTAACAAGGTTCTTCTGTCCTCTTGATTATGCCTGGTCCTTTCCCTAGTATTCAGGACTCTATACTCCTATCCTCTGATAACATATCTCTAAACAACTATTTGTGCATGAGAATTCTTTACGTCAAACTTGTATACCGCCGTGTTATTCATTTCATTTTTGCCTGTTCCTAGCAGTTGTACAGCAATGGTCTAAACCCTTTTTGCTAGTTGGAGGCATCATGTAGTGTCAGGAAGAATCTTCAACAGACTTATCATAAGAACACTGTCAGGAAATTTAAGCTGTTTGGGTCTCTGTTTCCTCATCTCCAAAATGTGCAGAGTAAAAAGCTGCAGTCTAGTAATGTGTAATGTTAAGGAAAAACGTATGTATACAAAGCTTGGGACAGAGAGAGCAAGCACTCTGCATCTCATTCATTCCATGGGATGACGAGGGCTAGGTGCTTTGTCTTTTGGGTGCTTGGAATACACTGGAAACACACAAAAGATCTGGAGCTCCAATCTAGAGTACTGAGTCAGATAAACAACAGTGTAGAGAAGTTATAGCATGTTAGAGGTGGTAAGTGCTATGGATTTTTTTAAAAAAATGAAAGTGAAGTAGAAATTGGAGGATCAGGAATGCGTGGCGGGGGGGGGCGTTCAGCGTATTGAAGATGAGAACTAGAAGGATTAGAAAGTTTGCCAAGGAATATCTGGAAGAAAGAGAAATATTGCCAGAAAGGTAAAACAGCTAGGGACAACAGGAAATTCAGGGAAGACTCAAGAGGTACTGAGTAATGAAGAAGGAGAGCAATGAAAGATGGCTTGAGAAAGGCCAAGGGGATCAGATAAGCAGACCTGGGACTAAGAAAAGGACCCGCGCCTGCACTCTGAGTGAACTGTGAGCTGACTTTGCTTGGCAATCAGGCATAAAAGTTGATTCTTCAGAACTTTCCCTTAGTCTTTACATCCTCTGTGTCTTTTTTTTTTTTTTTTGGCAAGATAGTTTAATACATATAAAATGACTACATTTCTGTGTCTTGGCTGTAGTGCTGACTACTGAAGGGAGAACAGTGGCTTATTCATCTCTATGGTGGCAGTGCCCAACAGACATCCTGTGTCAAGGGCCATTCTCAGTGAGCATCTATCTCTTTTTAACATTTTTTGCATATTTTATTTTTATTAATATCTGAGAGAGAAAGGCAGATAGAGAGAGAGAGACAGGGAGAGAGAGAGAATGGGCATGCCAGGGCCTTCAGCCTCTGTAAACGAACTCTAGAAACATGCACTACCTTGCGCATCTGGCTTACGTGGGTCCTAGGGAAGTGAACGTGGGTCCTTTAGCTTTTCAGGCTGGCACCTTAATCACTAAGCCATCTCTCCAGCCCAGGATCTCTCTCTCTCTTAATGGATGGTGTTCATTAACTGCTAATGGGGGTGATTTGAGGTATAGTAATGATTTTAACTGGTCAAATGCACTGGCCTCTTGATACTGGGAAGATGGATTTATGGTAAACCTTCATCACTTTCTCTCAGGTCACAGCCATAGATGGATGTGTGCTCAACATATATTACAACACTTAATAGAAGGATATAGATTTGGAACCCAACGAGCCTATCTTTGATTACCATTGACTGGTTATTTGACCTTAAATAAATTATGTAATCTTGCAAACCTTTTATGTTACTCTAAGTGATACCCCAATCATGGACTGAAATATAGATCTGAAAATGTAATATGTAGGAAAATAGTTAAGTAAACTTCCTTGCAAATACAAATTCTAAATATTTTTTTTTAATGAGAATGCAGACAGAAGATAATATTTACCACAGAATATGTGCTACAGTTACCTTCTTCTTGCTGGGACAAAATAGCCCACCCAAAGCAGCAAATGGGAGGAAAAGGTTTACTTCAGTGTACAGTTTCTAGAGGAAGCTTCATCATGGTTGGGGAAGCACAGCGTGACCAGGAAGCTGACCCACACCTTGTCCTGTCAGCTGGGAGGGGCCAGGAAGAGTGAACTACGTCTGGCAAAGGGGGCTTGGGCTTTACTCCTCAAGGCCTTCCCCAAGAGACACACCTCCACCAATAAGGCTCCACTTCCCATATTGTCACTAGTTGGGGATGGAGTTATGAGGCTCATGCATAAACACATGAAGCTATGGGGGAACACGTCACATTCAAACTACTGTAGTATGACATTTTTATCGAAACAAATATGCATAATCTTTATCCAAAGGACCAGAAATTATGCTTTGTGACTTTCGATCCAGAGTGAGGAAAAAAAAAATTTCACAAACAAAATGAGCAGTTCTGTTCCTGTAATAGCATGCCAAATGGGTTCCCTTCCATTTTCTAAAACAATTTTGCTTATGTTAGAATGTTCTTAAATTAATATTTTTCCAAATTAAGGGACATTAAAGATGAATCATACATGATCAATAGCACCAGGTTTCATACATGATCAATAGCACCACCCAAACCATGTGACTTATGTGGAAGCCCCTTATAAAGTATTAGATACACTCAGCTCTCTGTCTACATCCTCTGGATTGATTGGGCACTTGTCTGGGCAACTGCCAACCCCAGGAGTGGAGGCTCCCTGTTCCTAAAGGGAGCTTCTGTATGCTCTCTCATTGGCACATTGGCATTTTCAAATTGATTGGAGGGAATGGTACTGAGAGCAAAAGCAGGCCCTTGTGCATGCGAGGCAAGCACTCCACCAACTGAGTGACAACCCCCCCCCCCATCAGGCACATTGGAAGCAAGCTGGTAGCATCCACAGAAATCCAATCTACCAACTGTTTCATTTTTTTCTTCTAAAAGAGTCTGTATTTGAGGATATACATGCCTGGAGCATCTCTCCACAGAATATTATATTCATCCACAAAAAAAAAACAGAAAAAATTCATCTATTTCCCATGCCTGAGTAGGATTATATATTCAGTTTTAATTGACTCTAGAGAATTCAAGTCAATTAGACTAAGGGTATAATAGGAAGGAGAAGCTGTATTATTTTAGTAGCTTGATTATTTCATAAAATAGAAAGAAATAAGTGTAAAATTTGAATTTTTCCACAGCATTTGGATGTACCGTCTCTACCAGGATGCTTTGGTCCACTATGGATAGATTTACTTATTATTTACTTTATTTTTCTTTTTGGTTTTTTTGAGGTAGGGTCTCACTCTAACCCAGGCTGACCTGGAATTCACTATGTAATCTCAGGGTGGCCTCTAACTCACGGCCATCCACCTACCTCTGCCTCCCAAGTGCTGGGATTAAATGAGTGTGCCACCACGCACGGCTGGATAGATTTATTTAAAGTGTTTTAACTAAAAAGGGGTTCAGTAGTGTCAATCTTGCATTGTCCTGTGAGGCAACTCTGGCCATGTGATCAGAAAATTTTAAATATGTAGACTTAAAGATTAAAAATTTTATGAAAACCCAGGAAGTATCCAGTTAGCAATCACCCAGCAGTGATCTACACACTAAGCCGAATTTTTTGGATTAAGGAATAAAATTCTTAAAGGTATTCTTAAATGAATAAATATAGGGCTGGAGAGATGGCTTAACAATGAAGGCACTTGCATGAAAAGCCCGAGAACCCAGGGTCAAGTCCCCAGTACCCATGTAAAGTCAGATGCACAAAGGGGGGCAAGCATCTGGAGTTTGCAGTGGCTAGAGGCCCCAGCATGCCTCTTTCTGTCTCTCTCTTTCTCTCTCAAATAAATAAATAAAATATTAAAAATGTAGAAATATAAATAAAATCAAAGTAAAGTAATGCATTTCTGCTTAAAGATTTCTTTCTAGGCCTGGGGCAAAGAAAAGGAATGGCTAATTTAATAAGAAAAGAATGAACTTACAGATATTTCTACCAATGCAGTGAGATAAATCTTGAAAGATAACTGGGACTTCAACAGATAAGGTGAGGAGCACAATTACTCTAGAAAAGAACACTATAATAAAGTTCTGAAAATACATGCAACATATGGGGTTGAGAATAACTTGGTGAGAGTATATCATAAAGAACATATTGGGAAAGAAAGCTAAGAATGGAGCCGTGGAAAGAAGCATGGCTGCAGGCGTTGATTGAGGCCAGATTGTAAAGAAAGAGAATTGTTTTGTGATCAATTTTGAACTTTGTACCATAGGAAATGAAGAAGTGCTAAATATTTTAAAATATACATATGGCTTATCAAGGTTGGGAAATATGTAAAAATATTAAGTTAAATATCAATAATAGACCAAGCATAGTTCTGGAAGCAGTAAATTATCTATATTTGATATCAAACTGCATTCTCCTTAGAGAGTAAAATAATCACTGTTTTTCTGTGCTTAATTATCCTGTTATTAAAAGAGAATTAAAATCTCTGCACTATGCTAGATTACGAGAGATAGTTTTGAGCTCCAGCCTTCACTGGGTTTACATTCTATGGGGGATATAAACGATAAACATAGGCTAGGTTACATCACTGCAAGTTCTCACTGTACTGTATTACAAAAATTTCAGATTCAGTTCATTACGCTCATCCTCCCAAAAGATTTGTGGAAGTTCCCTTTTATTTTAATAGAATAACCATATTTTCCTTCTATTACTAGTGAATTTAGGGTTCAGTAGCCCCAACATAGACTATTGTGATATATGCATGTTCTTGTTATTCCAAACATTTGTAAATTACCAAGAGTCATTATATTTTCTAGAGAAGAGAAACAGTAAAACTTGTGTCAGCTGGAGTCTTTAAAATGTATGGGTTCACTGGTAAGAAGGACAGATGGCTGAGCTAATGTTAGTAATTGCCAAGATAAAAAAAAAATCCACTGTTGACCTGAAAATACAGCATAATCTATTTCTTTATAACTTACTAGTGATTGTTTTTACCTTAAGTCTTAATTATCACAAAATTGGGAAAGAATACCTTAATGTCAAAAAAAATCCCAAGAACAACAACAAAAAAAAATAGTAAACTACATGTCTATATGTGTCTGTTCATCCATTTACTGAATAGCTTACTTAGGCAATCTCATTTGACCTGTGATTCATCCTGGAATTTAATTAAATTTTCACATGGGATGAAGGGGAGGATTAGCCTTGTTGAGGCAGAAACATGAAAAGATTTTTATGAGACTCACTTTTTCCTCTGAAAATTTAAATGATCAGAGTCATTTTTCAAAGTGTAACTAGTTCTTTTTGATATTTTGATCACAACATTGTACTAGTTTGCTTTAGCTGGTAGAATAAAGTAGCACACAGTAACAAAGTGAGAAATAACCGATGTTTATAGACTGATAGTCCTGGAAGCTGGAACTCAGAGCTCTGGAACTGCTCAAGGTGTCTGCATGGTGGGTGCTCCCTGAAGGCTTTGATCCCTCTTGTTTAACTTCTGGTGCTTTGCTGACAGTCTGAAGCATATCTTGGCTTATAAATATAGCTTCTAGATCTCTACCTTCATCTTCACATAATATTTCTTCTGATTCTATGGTCTGTCCCAATTTCTCCATTTTTTAAAGGATTAGGTCCAGTTCTAATTGTATTATTTTAAGGTTGATTGTCTCCCTAAAGGCCTTGCTTCCAAAGACATTCATATGAAGTATTAGGGGTTGAGAATTTAACCTATAAAAACTGGGAACACCCAATCCAATCAACAACCAATATTCTCTGAGCTGAAGACATCTGGCTTCATTTTTTCACCTTACCAACAAAACTTAAGCAGCTGTGCTATACATTATCAATGGTTGTTTTTTAATACTTTCTCCCTCTCTCTCTCTCTCTCTCTCTCTCTCTCTCTCTCTCTCTCTCTCTCTCTCTCTCTCTCTGTGTGTATGTGTGTGTGTGTGTGTGTGTGTGTGTGTGTGTGTAACTGTTTTTATTTTCTATGCAGCCCTACATGTAAGCATCAGGTGTACTTTAACTATGAGGACTAATATTAAAATACAAGGTACTTAAGAGGCTATATGGAGGATACCTCTCAGCTTTAAACAATGCTGTTTCCCTAAGAATAAGTGCCAGGATACATGCACCTTTTCCATAATCCTTTCCTATCTTTGTGACCCTCCCCTGGTCATATTACTTTAGTACAAGCATAGATGCCTGTGGGATGGATAGATGGCTTAGCAGTTAAGAGGCATGGCTGCAAAGCCTAAAGACCTAGGTTTGATTCTCCAGATCCTATGTAAGCCAGATGCCCATAGTGGTGCATGAGTCTGGAATTTGTTTGCAATGGCTAGAGGCCCTGGTGTGCCTATTCTCACTCTTTCTCTTCCTCTCTCTGTCTCAAATAAGTAAAGAAAATAGGTAAATAAGATGATTTTTTAAAAGGGGATTAGATGCCTGCCACAACCAGATCCAGTGGAATTCTGACATTTGGAATCATGAAACTGAACACTGAAAACACTCAGTGCTGATTGGTTGTGATCTCCCAGAAAAGGCTCTGAACACCTGCTGATAAGGTCTTCTTTCCTCCCACACTCCCTCTCTTATGAGCCTCATTACTATAAGATATTCCATACGATCAATTATCGCGTCTAACTTTTCTAAATTTATTTTTTACATGCAGCCAAGAAGACCTTAATTATAAATAGCTCTGCAATCCTCTGGGGCCTGGCTGTTACTTCCGGTCCCTCTACTTGCCTAATTTCTTCTGGCACATGAATGAAAATGATACCTCCATGAATATGAGCCCACACCATTGATCACAATGCAAACTTAGAAATGAATAGCTTTGGGTAGAAATTACCCCATGTTTCTAAGGAAAAAAAAAATTAAAAGCTTGCCTTTTATCCATGTTGAGTCTATCATATGATCTTTGCATATCTAATAAACATGATAAGACAAACTGTGAGGTTTGTTTTCTATTTCCAAAGTTCTAGAAAATACCTTGGAATATATAAAAAAGTTATAAGCCTTCATTGAAAACAAAATACAAATATAGATTACTGGAAGCTAAGATTTCCTGTTCATGGCTCCCATTCAGGGACCTCCAGCAGAATTGTTGTTTTGCCTTCTTCAGAGGCAGGAATGATAACCATTGCTTGGGAGACGTAACATCCTAAATGTGGTCCCTAGAAGACAGCAACCCAATGTTCCATGTCCAATTCATTCTCACACAAGGACACTTCAGAGAACAATGAACGCAAGACCTCTCTAAGATTCCATGGTCAGTTGTATACATAAATAAAAAATAACAAGGTTCAATTACTATGGTTGCATTCTTTCCTTAATTTAACCTCCTATAGAGCTTTACCTACTACTATTTAGTATATTTGCAAGCCTAATCTACAAAGCACTTTGGCAGATCAAATGTGTAACAAAAGTGAAAGTTGGAATAAACCTTGTTCCCAAAGCACATAACATCAGGACGGACAGATGTCTAGCCATGACTATTACCAAGATGACTGCCTATGCCACCAAACCTCTCAGGACAGAAAGAGTGTTATCACTGAAACTCCTTAATAAGTCTGAGAACTTCCTTGTGGCATCACTTTAGAGTGATATGGCACGGGAGAATACGAAAGTCATGCACAAATCAGCTTCCTCTACTATATCTGTATCAAAGTCATCTTTCACCCAAAGGGTCATCTCAAGACCTCAGCTGAGGGAAGCTTGGTATGGAGAACTGTGGAAAGCCATGGGTCAAAGAAAGAAAAGAAGCTGTGTTGGAATAAAATGCAGATGGATGGATGAACCAACATGGAAGCTTGTTCACTGATGGTGATAACCCCAGGCCGATCCTTGGAAAGACGTGGTAAGCTGAAGTTTATCTTGCTACTGTATTCTCATTCATGAGGAAATAGCAATATTTTCTGTTACTGTTAATAATCTGATTAGAAATGAAACATTGGGTGTCTTCCTCTTACATTCTTCACCGTATTTACTGAGGCAGTGTCTCTCACTGAACCCAGAGACCACTGACTGGGCTAGTCTAGCTAGCCAGTGTGCCCAGAGGATCCTATCTCTACCTCCTGCATGTTGGGATGACAAGCCCACGCCACTGTACCTGGCATTTACGTGTGTGCTGGGTATGCAAACTCGGGTTCTCACACTTGTGTGGCAACCACTTTACCCACTGAGCCATCTCTCCAACCCTCAAACCTATTTTAACATAAAAATACTCCAACTCTCTGCCTACTTCCAACATGAGTCAATTTCTGTCATTTATAATTCAACTTAAGAGAGCAGCAACTATGCCATTTGAAGCTGTCAACTGACAGCTATTTGAAGTCTTGCTGACAATGAACATGCGTGTAAGTATGCACAGCAGATAAAGCAAACCCTTAACGTCAACTAGACACGGATTTTCAATAAGGTTCATTTCAAGAAAATGGTGTCTTAGTTTAACCTTGTAAATGTCATTAGATGGTTTCAGTTAAAAAGAAAAAGAAGAAGAAGAAATGAATGAATGAATTTAATCATGTGCCCAGGCATGGTTGCTCACACCTACAATCTCAACACTAGGAAGGCTGAAACAGCCTGACTGCTATGCGCGCTGAGCAAGTCTGATCTGTATAATAAGTTCCAAGCCTGCATGGACTACAGAGTGGCTACAGACCTTCTCTCAAAAAGCCAAATAAGAAAAAGCAGTGAATTTAATCACGTCCTTTACAAAAGACTTGGCAACTGCAACATTAATAGAAACTCTGGCATATGAAAGCGTCTGGAGACCATATAATAAGGAGGCGATGGGATATTTCAGGTGGACAGCTGTTACAAATTCACCCATCTCACTGCTTTTGTGGCCTGTGTTAAGTTTCCTGTGAAAATAGAGAGGAATGAAAGTAAGAAAAGGAGGAAGATGGGATGGCTTGGAAAGAAAGACATAATGGACTGCTTCATCCAGGTAATTTTTCACACAATGGTAGGTGCAGACGGTTGGAATAGTTCACGGTGATATTGCAGTCTGGTTTCAGATTTATTGCTAGAATTAATTCCTACATTTCTGTGCAGGGCATTATATATTCCATTTCTATCATTTTAAATAATAAATTAATTTTAATACATTTCTCCTCTAGCTTGAATGGAAACGATGAAGAGCCACTGAGAGGCTTGGAGTTTTCAAAATGCCTTTCAAAAAGATGAAAAACAGAAGGCATCCTAAGCCAGCTTCTCTAAAAACAGACAGTAGCCATCTGCTGGGGCTGTAGAGTTATTCTACTCTAAAGCACTTCACAGTCCAGGCATAGCAGCTACAACCCAAGCAAGCTTCTTGACTGATGGATGCCATGGCCCTGAGAGCCTACAACCAGCAGGGCTTTTTAATTAAGGTGCCCTCTCTATTTGACAGTACCAAGGAACATAAAGAAGCTACTGATAATTTTTCTAGACCTAGAAGACAAAAACAACCTCTGGGCTGGGGAAATTGCTTAGTGGTTAAGGTGTTTGCCTGCGAAGACTAAGGACCCTGGTTCGATTCCCTGGGACCCATATAAGCCAGATGCACAAGGGGGCACATGTGTCTGGAGTTCATTTGCATTGGCTAGCGGCCCTGGTGTGTCCATTCTCTCGTTCCCTCTGCCTCTTACTCTCTCTCTCAAATAAAGAAATAAAATATTTTAAAAAATAACCTCAACAAACTCTTCACTAGTCATAAGACTTTCTGGGTTTCCCTATAGTGATTTCAGCTAGCAGGTGGAACTCGGGAGGAAATTGCCTCACTCTTTATAAAGAAAGCGCTATGTTGGGACTTGAGCAGAGAGAGGAATGAAACTATTTTAATTTTCTTTGTTCATCTGCTTTCTCTTAATTTCTTCCAATATCTCTTTCCTGTTTTTAAAATCATTTATCTTTGGTCCATTTTTTGTTTTCTATACTGGGAACAGCACTAGCAATCCAGTTCCCACATAGCATCTCCTCTTAACCCTCCTCTTCTACTTTAAATAGGTGCTCTTTCCAGGGACAAAGTATACAGATAGAGTGACCTTCTTATCTACAGGACAGAACCCTGTGATCTTTATTTCAGTTATTGATATCTAAAGGAAAGACCACACATCTGGAAAGGCGTGTTAGCTCTTTTTTTTTTTTTTTCCTTTTTTTTTTTATTAGTCAGTTCTCTATTCAGCAAATACAGTCAGTTTGGTACCATTATTAGGCTCATCCATGACCTACCCCCTCCCCTTGGCCCCTCCTTGTTGAGGTATACGGGTCATGCATTGTGGAGTTAGCCCACAGTTATGGGTAAGCTAAATGTCTCTGCATATCATGACCCAACATGTGACTCTGACATTCTTTCCGCCCCCTCTTCCGCAAAATTTCCCTGAGCCATGTTGGGTTCATTTTTGGTCTGCTTCAGTGATGAGGTGTTGAGGGCCTCTGAGGCTCTGGCTCTCTGATTTGGTAGGAGTTGATTTTTCTCTATGCTGATCTGCTTCCCCCTTGTGCTGGTGTCCGGTTAATCAGGAAAAACAGCCCCCTTGCTTGTTTCTCGAAGTTTTCTTAGTTTCAGCCGGAGCCCTTTTGAGGTATGATGGGGTGGCTCTCTCCTTAGGGTCTACATCTATCTGAAAAAGAGAAGCAGATTCTCCCACGGAGAGTAAGTTAGCACCATGACAAATGAGATAACCCTTACTTTTTTTTTTTTTATAGAGAATTTAATAGGTGTAGGCCCTCTTGTAGCCCACAATTGATAGTAGGTTGATACTGGAGAGTGGGCTTATGTTTGGATATGGTTTTGACTTGTTTCCCAGCTCCAGCTATGGGTCCCATACCAGTGAGGGGATCAGTTAGCCAAATTGAGAGCAGTTGGTTCCCCACCATGGCTGTGTGCCACCACTGCACTTGTGTGGGCATCACAATAAGTTATTTGCTGCTAAGTAGGTTAGACCATGCGTTGCTTCGATAGATATTGGTCAATTTCCCCCAGTCGCCCATGTAGCACCTTCTGGCACTAGATGCGCTGACTGTCTGGGGACTGACTCTCATCCAACTTCCAGCTATGCCATTCTAATTTGCATGTCAATCACATAAGGTATCTTCAGCAGTAGGGTCTTACCACTAACCTTTGGTGGGTCATCAAGTACTCTGACAGAAATCCGTCTGTCTTTTAGGAAACCTTGTAGGTCTCACTGATCAAAAGCTCATTGTGGATGATAGCCCCATGCTGGTTCTGGGATTTATAGGTCAGTGCCCACTAAGAAAATGAGGAAAAAGATAACTAATATACAAGAGTTAGAGATAAGAGAGAGAGAGACAGGGAGAGGGGAAGTGAGGGAGGGAAGATGTAGGAGACTAAGGTTAGTCTTAATCTTACCCTCTCCAGTGTCTTGTGATTCAGGTGTTCCCTGTAAGGGCCTGGTGAGGGATCAGCCATTTGGTCTATCTTTTAGTAAGTAGAAGATTATGGTACCATTGCCGTTTGGGTCTAGATTTGTGTTTCCCACCCCTTTGATGCCCTCCCCTCCCTCCCCTTCCATCCTAGTGTCTAATCTAGGAGATGCTTGCTGGGTATGTAAGGTATCTTCGGTAGATTCAGGTTAGGTGCTGTAGATGAGTGAGACTATGTGGCGATTTTTTTTCTGTGATTGGGTAAGTTCACTGAGAATGATCTGTTCCAGGTTCAACCATTTTTCCTCAAATTTCATTGTGTCATTTTTTCTTACTGCTGTATAGAATTCCATTGTGTAGATATACCACATCTTAGTTATCCATTCTTCTAGTGATGGACATCTGGGTTGATTCCAGCTCTTAGCTATTACAAATTGAGCTGCTATAAACATGGTTGAGCAAATCTCTTTAGTCTGTGGTTTGAAGGTTTTAGGGTAGATGCCCAGTAAGGGAATAACTGGGTCTGTTGGTATCTCTATACTCAGCTTTTTCAGAAGTCTCCATATTGCTTTCCAAAGTGGTTGTACCATCCTACATTCCCACCAACAGTGGATGAGTGTTCCTACTTCTCCACATCCTCGCCAGCATTTGTTTTTATTTGATTTTTTGATGCTTGCTATCCTTATTGGGGTAAGGTGGAATCTCATAGTTGTTTTAATTTGCATTTCTCTGATGATTAGGGATGATGAACATTTTCTTAAGTGTATGTTTGCCATTTCTATTTCTTCCTCTGTGAACTGCCTGTTCAGCTCTTTGCCCCATCTTGTGAGTGGGGTGTTTGACTTCTTACTGTTTAGATTTTTGAGTTCTTTGTAGATTCTAGAGATTAGTCCTCTATCAGTTGGATAACCCACAAATATTTTCTCCCATTCTGTGGGTAATCTATTGGCTTTGCTAATTGTATGCTTGTCTGTAAAGAAACTCCTCAGCTTCATGTGGTCCCATTGGTTGAGTGATGGTTTAAGTTCATGAGCTACTGGGGTTTTGTTCAGGAAGTCTTTTTCCATTCCTATATCATGGAATGTACTTCCTAAATTTTCTTCCAGTAGTATTCGAGTTTCTGGTCTTATATTGAGATCTTTGATCCATTTGGACTTGAGTGTAGTGCATGGTGAAATGTGTGGGTCAAGTTTTAGTTTCCTGCATATGGTTATCCAGTTTGTCCAGCACCATTTGTTGAAGATGCTGTCTTTTTTCCAGCGTATATTGTTTGGGCCTTTATCAAATATCAAGTAGCTATAGTTGCTTGACCCAAAGTCCGGGTCCTCAAGTCTATTCCATTGATCTATAGTCCTGTTTTTATGCCAGTACCATGCTGTTTTTATTACTATGGCTTTGTAATATAGCTTTAGATCAGGTATGGTGATGCCTCCAGAGGTATTTCTTTTGCAGAGGATATGTTTGGAAATGCGAGGCCTTCTGCCTTTCCATATGAAATTTGAGATCATTTTTTCTATCTCTGTGAAGAACACTGTGGGGATTTTAATTGGTATTGCATTAAATCTGTAAATTGCCTTTGGTAGGATTGTCATCTTCACAATGTTAATTCTGCCTATCCAGGAACATGGGAGGTCTTTCCATTTTCTCAAGTCCGCCTCAATTTCTTTTTTGAGTGTTTTTATGTTTTCATTGTATAGATCTTTCACTTCCTTGGTTAACGTTATTCCAAGGTATTTTATTTTTTTTGTCGCAATTGAAAATGGGACTATGTCCCTTATTTCTTTTTCTGTATCTTTGTCCTTTGCATAAAGGAAGGCTACTGATTTTTGTGCATTGATTTTGTATCCTGCTACTTTGCTATAGGAGTTAATCACCTTCAGGAGTTTTGGGATGGAGTCTCTTGGGTCTCTTACATATATAATCATGTCATCAGCGAATAAAGCTAACTTAACTTCCTCCTTTCCAAATTGTATCCCTTTTATTTCCTTCTCCTGTCTTATTGTTTGAGCTAGGACTTCCAGAACTATATTGAAAAGCAGAGGTGAGAGTGGACAACCCTGTCTTGTTCCTGATCTTAATGGGAATTCCTCCAGTCTCTCTCCATTAAGTATTATTTGGGCCTTCGGAGCTTCGTATATTGCCTTTATTAGGTTAAGATATGAACCAACCATGCCAACTCTCTCCAATGTTTTGAACATGAAGTGGTGTTGAATCTTGTCAAAGGCCTTTTCTGCATCTATCGAAATGATCATGTGGTTTTTATGTTTAACCTTGTTTATGTGGTGTATTACATTGACAGATTTCCGTATGTTGAACCACCCCTGTGTTCCTGGAATGAATCCCACTTGGTCAAGGTGGATAATGCTTTTGATGTGTTGTTGGATTCGGTTTGCAAGGATTTTGTTTAGGATCTTTGCATCTAAATTCATCAGGGAAATAGGCCGGTAGTTTTCTTTTCTTGTGGCATCTCTGCCTGGTTTTGGAATTAGGGTGATGCTAGCTTCATAAAAGGAGTTGGGTAGCTTTCCCTGTTCATCAATTGTGTGGCACAGTTTGAGGAAGATTGGTTTGAGTTCTTCCATGAAGGTTTGATAGAATTCAGCTAGAAGCCATCTGGTCCTGGGCTCTTCTTTTTTGGGAGGTTTTTTATTACTTTTTCAATCTCCATGAGTGTGATGGGTTGATTGAGGTGATTAATCTGCTCTGTGTTTAGCTTTGGTAGATGGTATGCGTCCAAGAATTTATCCATCTCCTCCACATTATCCAGTTTTGTGGAGTAGAGGTTTTTGAAATAAGTCCTGATGATTCTCCCAATTTCACTTATGTCTGTTGTGATCTCTCCTTTTTCATTTTGAATTTTGTTAATTTGAAGCTTCACCTTTTTTTGCTTGATCAGATTGGCCAGGGGTTTGTCAATCTTGTTTATTTTTTCAAAGAACCAGCTCTTTGTTTTGTCAATTGTCTTAATTGTTTCCTTGGTTTCCAATTCATTGATTTCTGCTCTGATTTTAATTATTTCTTTCCTTCTGGAGCTCTTTGGGTTGGATTTTTCTTGTTTTTCCAGTGCCTTTAGGTGGATGGTTAGGTTATTGATTTGGGACCTTTCTGTCTTTTTTACGAAGGCATTGAGTGCTATGAATTTTCCCCTGAGGACCGCCTTCATTGTGTCCCATAAGTTTTGATATGATGTGTTCTCATTGTCGTTCAATTCCAGAAATTTTGCAATTTCATTTTTTATTTCATCCACTATCCATTTATTGTTTAAAAGTGTGCTGTTCAGTTTCCAGGTGCCTTTGGGATTCTTGGTGGGTCTTTTATTGTTGATTTCTAGCAATATAGCATTGTGATCTGATATCATGCAGGGAATTATGTCAATCTTCCTAAATATGTGGAGGCAGTCTTTGTGACCCAATATATGGTCTATTTTAGAGAATGTTCCATGGACTGCTGAGAAGAATGTGTAATCTGTGGATTTGGGATGGAATGTTCTGTAGATGTCCGTTAGGTCTAAGTGATCTATGGTTTTGTTGAGCTCTCTTACTTCCCTGTTGAGTTTCTGTTTGGATGATCTGTCTATTACTGATAATGGTGTATTGAAGTCCCCAGCTATGATGGTGTTTGTGGTTATTTCTGTTTTATTGTCAAGTAGGTTTTGTTTTATGAACTGTGGTGCCCCTGTGTTTGGTGCATACAGATTTATGATTGTAATATCCTCTTGATGGATCGTTCCCTTGATAAGTAGGAAGTGGCCTTCTTTGTCTTTTTTGATTATATTTGGTTTGAAGTCTATTTTGTCCGATATTAATATAGCTACACCTGCTTGTTTCTTATTCCCGTTTGCTTGGAATACTGCTTTCCACCCTTTCACCCTGAGGAGATGTCTGTCTTTAATGGTGAGGTGGGTTTCTTGAAGGCAACAGATTGAGGGGTCTAATTTTTTGATCCATCCTGTTAGCTTGTGTCTCTTGATGGGTGAATTAAGGCCATTAATATTTAGGGTAATGACTGTGAGATTTGATTTGATCCCTGCCATATTGTGATGGTAAATGTGGGTTGGAGTTTTCATGGACATTGAAGTTTTTTGTGCCTACTCTGAGTTTGGTTGTTGTGATCTGCTTCTTGTAGGCAATTGTGTTTGATTATTTTTTTCTTCTCTGTGGAGAATTTCCTGAAATACTCTCTGTAGGTTTGGTTTTGTGTTCATATAATTGTAAAGCTGAGTTTTGTCATGGAAAGTTTTTTGTTCACCATCTATTATGAGGGATACTTTTGCTGGGTAGAGTAGTTTGGGTTGGAAGCCATAGGTTCTTAGACTTTGTAGTGTTTCATTCCAGGCCCTTCTAGCTTTCAGGGTTTCCATTGAGAAGTCTGAAGTAATTCTGATGGGGTTACCTCTGAAGGTGGTGTGCTGTTTTTCCCTAGCTGCTTTTAGGATTTTCTCTTTGGTGTCAATGTTTAGAGTCTTAATAATAATATGTCTTGGAGAGTTTCTCCTTTGGTCCAGTCTGTTTGGAGTTCTATTGGCTTCTTGTATCTTGATGGGCCTTTCTTTTAAGAGATTGGGGAAGTTTTCTTCAATTATTTTGTTAAATAAGTTCTCCATGCCTTTGGTCTGGATTTCTTCTCCTTCTGGTATTCCAATGATCCTGATATTGGGACGTTTAACTGTATCCCACAATTCCCTCATGTTCTGTTCACAGGAGCTTTTAAACTTACTGAAATTTTTGAATTCTCTAACTGTTTCTTCCATCTTGTCTTCCAGATCAGAGTTTCTATCCTCCACTTGGCTGCCTCTATTCTTGAGAGCTTCTAGTGAGTTTTGGGCTTGTTCAATTAAGTTTGCATTTTCTATTATTTTTCTATGTATAATTTCCATCCCTCTGTCAAGCTCCCTTTTCACATCATTTTCTGATTTTCTTGATGATTCTTGGAGTTCATCCTTGCATTTCTTTATGTCTTCATTTAGCATGGTCAGCTGATTTTTAAGGTCTTCTTTTTTTTCACTTTCCCTCAAATCTCTTAACTCTCTTTGAAATCCTTCCATTTTCTTATCTAATCCTTCCAATTTCTTATCTATTAGTTCTAGTTTAGTGATGGCAGCATCCACACGATTGTCTGCCCTTTGTTGCTTTCCTGCAAGTTCTACCAATAGGTTGGTTAGAGTTGCATTGCTCATAGCTTCAATGTGGTGTTCTGGTCCTATTTGTTCTTCTATGTTTTGGTTAGAAGTATTCATTGTGGGAGTGGGTGATCTAATTGGATTTTCTTGCATTTGATTATTCATGTTATTTCTTTTGCGCTGTGTTCTGCCCATGACAGTGTATGGGCAGATAAGTGGGCGTATCAGCCTGGGCTCAAGAACAATGGGAATCTTATGCAGCCTGGGGGCGTTGCCAAGAAGCCTGGGCTTTGGCTGTCACTTGCCAAAGCCGCCTATCTACTGCCTGGCAGGGGCGCCGAAGTTGCCTGAGTTCTCAAGCGGTAATGTGCCAAGGCTGCCTGCGTTCGAACTAGGAGTGGCACTGAGGCACCAAGCACTGATGCCGCCCGATCTCTGGCTGGGCACGCTAGGAACCGGCAGCAGTCTGCGCTCCCCTGCCACAGGACAATTGTGGACAGCCGCGAGTGGAGGAGAGTGCGGAGCAGTCTAAGCTTCCGCACGCAGGGAACAATCTCACTTGCCAAAGCCGCCTATCTACTACCTGGCAGGGGCGCCAAGGTTGGTTGAGTTCTCAAGCGGTATTGTGCCACAGCTGCCTGCGTTCGAGCTAGGAGTGGCACTGAGGCACCAAGCCCTGAAGCCGCCCAGACTTTGGCTGGGAACGCTGGGAACCGGAAGCAGTCTGCGCTCCCCCGCCACAGGACAATTGTGGACAGCCGCGCGGCAGACAGAGGGCGAGTGGGGGAGAGTGCGGAGCAGTCTAAGCTTCTGCACGCAGGGAATAATCTCACTTGCCAAAGCCGCCTATCTACTACCTGGCAGGGGCGCCAAAATTGTTTGAGTTCTCAAGCGGTAATGTGCCAAGGCTGCTTGCATTCGAGCTAGGAGTGGCACTGAGGCACCAAGCACTGAAGCTGCCCAGACTTTGGCTGGGAACGCTGGGAACCGGAAGCAGTCTGCGCTCCCCCACCACGGGACAATGGCGGCCCGCCGGTGCGGCAGGCAGGTAGGGGGTGGCACCTGAGCTGACGCAAGCGAGAGATACAGTCTGAGCTTGTGGGACTGGGCACACTCAGTAGGTGGGCGAGTGGACGAGGGTGCGGAGCAATCTAAGCTTCCGCGTGGAGGGAACGATCGGCGCGCAGTGGCAGCCGTGCGGGCTCCGGAGCAGCAGCAGCGGCAGGGGTGGAGCTTTGAACACGGTGGTTATTTGGGGCGAGGGGTGCCTACCCGCCCGAAAGGGGACCAGCAATTCCCTGTTCCCCCACCTCTGTGCCCTCCCAGATTTCTCTCCCCTAAAAGCCACTATATACCCTTAATATCTTGCCTTTCTTTCCCCGGGATTTGCAGCGCAGCTAGGCGGTCGCCATCTTGGCCGGAAGCCGCGTGTTAGCTCTTAATTAGTCTTAACAATTAATCTTTCCATACTTGAAGCAGCTTTGAGAATATAACTCTGTACTTTATTGCTCAATAATTGATTGCAAGCAAAGATTCTTCCAGAAGATATTCATGACATGGCTGTTAACTGGAAAACCCAACATGACTTCTTTTGCCTTCTGATTCATGCTCATGAAAGCTGAGAAATTCTCTTCCACAGGACCCAAGTAGTTCAAAGTAGTCCCAAGCAATGAGATTAAGAGTATAAATACAATGAGTACTGTGCAAAAGTATGCATTTTCCTAATGTCAGCAACACGTGCAGTTTCAGCTTCCCCTTCCATTCAGCCTTAGATGAAGTTATGACAGCTGGAACTGTTTCACCAAGTTCAAGGCAAAAGCATTAGCAAAAAATCCAATATGTCAAACATGACCGAGCTAAATAAAGACACAGCCCAAGTGCTGGAGAGCCTCATCTATCCACCTGGACTAACATCGTGCATTCTTATTTCTAGTTGATGAGAGATACTAGCATCTATTTGTTTAAGCTACCATTTTTCTGATTTTATTTCCTGCAATTAAAACCATTCTAGCTGATAATTGCATTTCTGGCACCTGATGAGTGATTGATGTGTGGTAATCATACCATCATACAATTGTTTAGTGCATTGTAACTTAACAATGTTGTTGCTTTTCAATGTATTATCTCATTTAATCTATGCAACAGGATAATAGGATAAAAACCATGCATTACTATAAATACAAGTCAATTTAAGGTCCCAGGGTGTGAGTAATACATCCAAACTTATAGATAAAGAATATAAATTCTTGATTTTCCCTTATCCTCTGACTCCAGTTCCAAATAGAATATAGTTTGCTCATGTCAAAAGTCAAATATTTCCCTTCACACATTTATTGTGCTATTCATACTCACGGAAGAGCTTCAGTGATTCACTCGGAAGAAAGTTGGCATAAAAGTCAGGCAGAGTGTCACATATGAATATCTGGGCACCGAGGAAGTAGAATGGGAAGATCAGGAGTTCAAAGCCATCCTTAGCTACATAATGAGTTTAAGAGACATAGTGTCAAAAATAATAAAGTAAAAAAAAATCATTCATTAGAAGATAAGACACAAGAACTGGTTAAAAAATGGTCATAAACTACAGTTAACATAGTCACCATAAGAGTCTCTGGTGTTGTAAAGATGAGGAGGAACCCAAACTGTGAAGTCTGAGGTTCCAGGCCATGATAAGGATGGCACAAGCTATTCTACATATGATAATGAGTAGGGATAAAGGATGTTGGTTCATTTTTCATATAGGAACAATAATTTTATTTGGGAGTAAGCAGGCATCAAAACTGGACAGAGGATGAAGTCAAAGGGGAAAAAAAGGAAAATCATTAACAAATTTCGTGTGTTTCTGGGCTATCAGGAGGGAAAGTTTCTGTGGCTCCAAAGTTGTACATCTACATAATAAAGACTTTTGTGGGCTTTGGTGATTTTCATGCATTTGGGTGATTAAGATCAATAGAAAGATTTTCAACATGGTCTTGCTATACTTAGAGGCTTATTTTTGAATACTTCTTTGTCACCAGGCAATAAACTGGAAGTAGACCAGACTGGAAATGGGGTTTGAGTAGGATGTTGGAGCGATCATCCAAACAAAATGCCATGAGACCATAAACTCAAGTAATGTCTGTGGGTGGGACAGGATGAAGCAGATTGGAGAGCTATTCAGATAATGCAATTAATGGGCTATAGTATACAAATGGACATAGTTGTACTAGGGCCTGGTATGTGAGAAGAAAGAAAGTAAGATACTATGCAGATTTCTGACTTGGGCTTCTAAGGAGATGGTGCCATTCATGATAGACTATACTAGAGAATACTATATAGAGATAAAGAAGATGTGGCAGCGAGATGGCATCCACCTAACCACACCTCACCCCGTGGGAAAAGAAAGGCAAGATATTTAGGGCTCATTGGGATTTTTAGGGGTTTGCAGATGCTAGGAGACCTACAGTGGGAGGGTGTGGAGGAGGAAAGTAGGGAATCTGCTGATTCCCATGCTCTCTGGGTTGCCCACCAGTCCCCCAAACTCCTCAAGCAGCCGTCCCAGCTGCAGGTTCCTCCTTCACTATGGGCAGGCTAAATGGGCTCAGGCCAGCAGGCTAGCATGCCTCCCCTGCCCTAGGCTTTCCTTCCACCACAGAGCTCCACATGTGAATGCCATCCCACTCACCGCTTTCCACCAACCCCTGTGCATGGACCCAGGCCAACAGGCTAGTGTTCCTCCCCCACCCCTGCCCTAGGTGTTCCCACCAACAGATGGCTTATATCTCAACATAATAAAGGCTATATATAAAGTTCCTAAAACCCAAATAATACTTAATGTGGAGATTCTCAAGGAATTCCCATGTAGATCAGGAACAAAATGGGTGTCCACTCTCACCTCTGGTCTTCAACATACTACTGGAAGTCCTAGCTCAAGCACTAAGATAGGCGAAAGAAATAAAAGGGATACAAACTGGAAAGGATAAACTTAAGTTAGCCCTATTCATAGATGACATGATTCTATAAGTAACCTGAGCACCTCCATCTCAAAACTCTTAAAGGTGATTAACTCCGTCAACAAAGTAGCAGGATACAAAATCAATGCACAAAAATCAGTAGCCTTTCTATATACAAAATACAAAAATACAGAGAGAGAAATTTGCCACATTGTCCCATTTTCAATAGCAACAAAAAAGATAAAACACATCAGAATAATATTAACCAAGGATGTGAAAGACTTATATAATGAAAACATAAAAACACTCAGGAAAGAAATTGAGGAGGACTTGAGAAAATGGAAAGACCTCCCATGTGCTTGGACAGGCAGAATTAACATCATGAAAATGGCAATTTTAACAAAAGCAATATACAGATTTAATGAAATACCAATAAAAAATCCCAAAATTTTTCTTCGCAGAGATGAAAAAATGATTTCAAAATGTACATGGAATGGTAGAAAGCCTCAGATATCCAAGCACATGCTGAGAAAAAGAAACACCTGTGGAAGCATCACCATACCTGATCTAAAGCTATATTACAAAGCCATGGTAACAAAAACAACATGGTACTGGCATCAAAACAGGACTATAGACCAATGGAACATAATAGAGGACCCAGAATTTGGCTCAAGTAACTACAGCTACTTATTCGATATTCGACAAAGACTCTAACAACCTAGACTGGAAAAGAGACAGCATCTTCAACAAATGGTGCTGGACAAACTGGATAACCATATGCAGGAAAATAGAACTAGAGCCTCACATCTTACCATGCACAAAAATCAAGTACAAATGGAGCAAAGACCTCAATATAAGACCAGAAACTCTGCTACTACTGGAAGAAAAAATAGGAGGAACTTTCCATGATATATGAGTGGGAAAAGACTTCCTGCACAATACCCAGTAGCTCAGAGAATTAAACAATCACTCAACCATTGGGATCTCGTGAGGCTGAAAAGTGTTTTCACAGACAAACATAAAATATGCAGAGCCAATAGATTACCCACAGCATGGGAGAAAAATTTTGCCAGCTAAACAACTGACAGAGGCTTAATTTCTAGAATCTACAAAGAACTCAAAAACTTAACCAATAAAAAGTCAAACACCCCACTCACAAAATAGGGCACTGAACTGCACAGCAAGTTTTCAGAGGAAGAAATACAAATGACAAACACACACTTACGAAAATGTTCAACATCCCTAGCTATCAGGGAAATGCAAATTGAAACAACTATGACATTACCCCTTACCCCAGTAAGGATAGAAAGCATTAAAAAAAATCAAATTAAAACAAATGCTGGTGAGGATGTGGAGAAATAGGAACCCTCTTTCACTGTTGGTGGGAATGTAAGATGGTACAACCACTATGGAAAGCAATATGGAGACTCCTAAAAAGGTTTACTATAGAGTTACCAATAGACCTAGTTATTCCCTTACTGGGCATTTACCTTAAAAGCTCCATGCCTTAGTTCAGAGAGATTTGCTCAACCATGTTTATAGCTATTCAATTCATAATAGCTGAAAACTGGAATCAACCCAGATGTCCATCATTAGATGAATGGATAACCAAGATGTGATATATCTGCATAGTACAGATCACAGTATCTGTACATAGTGGTAAGGAAAAAAAATGATACAAGGAAATCAAAGAAAAATGGTCAAACTTGGAATAGATGATTCTCAGTGAACTCACCCAATCATAGAAAGACAATCGTCACTTGGTCTCACTGATCTTGGCTCCTAACCTAAATCTGCCCGAGATGCTGACATACCTAAAATAGGCATCTCGAAGACTGCACAATAGGGAGGGTAGTGTGGGAGGGTAGGTTAAGGGTGGGAAAGGGACACAAAACTGGACCCAAATGGAACTAGTACCATAAAATCCTATATCCTGAAAGACAGACAAAAGGGTCCAACCTTCACTGGGTCCTTAGAGGGAACACCTGAATCAAAGGGCCCTGGAGAGAGCTTGGTGAAGACTAAATTTAATCTTCTCTTGTTTCTATTTCTCCCTTTCTCTCTCTCTCTTTCTCTTGTATATTACCTATCTTTTCTTCTTTTCCCTTGGAGCTGGCCTGTATCTCTCAATACCAGGATGCAATTAACATCCACAATGAGCTATTGATCAGAGAGACCTACAAGGTTTCCCTAAAGAAGACAGATTTCTGTTAGAGCACTAGATTACTCACTGAAGGACCCTACTGCTGAAATCACCATATGCTGTTGGTACAGAACATGGAAAGACCTAGCTGAAATCCAGAAGAGAGTCAGTGCCCAGACAGCTTGTTTAGAGCCAGAAGGTGCTACAAGAGCGACTGGGGGAAAATGGCCAACATTTGTCCAAGCAACTTGTGGTCTAAGCTACTCAGCACTGAACAACCTGATGTGATGCTCACCCAAGTGCAATAGTGGTACATAGCTATGGAGGGTAACCAACTGCTCTTGAATTGGCTAACAGATCCACTCAGTGGAACGGAACCCATAACTGTAATTGGGAAACTAGTCAGAACAACATCCGAAAAATGAGTTCACTCTCCCATATCAAGCTCCCACCAATCTTGAGCTACAAGAAGGCCTACACTTCTTAAATTCTCTCTAAAATAATAATGGTTATCCCATTTATCTGGTGCTGACTTCACTCTCCATTGTAGAATCTGCTTCTTTTTTTACATGGATGCAGAGTCTGAGGAGACAATCAGCCCATCACATCTCACTAGGGCCCCAGCTGAAACCATAGAGGGATTGGAGAAATGCCAAGGGTGCTTCTTTCTTAGTGATCCTGGTACCAGCACCAGAGTGAAGGAGATAGACACAGAAAGCACTCAACTCCTACCAAACCAGATATCCAGAGACACAGTGGCTCCCAAGATCTCATCACTGAAGTAGACCTAAAATGAACCCAACATGGCTCAGGGAAATTTACAGAAGAGGGGGTGGAAATATTATTAGGCCCACAAGTTGGGACATTATGCACAGAGACATGGCCTCTGCCCCATAACTGATGGCTACCTCCACAATGCACAACCACATTCCCCAATGAAGAGGCTCCCTTCAGAGGGGGGAGGGCAGGGAGGAGGCTAACAATGGTACCAACATGGCTACTTACACACTGAGTATGTACATAACTAATAATAAAAAAGAAGAAGAAGATATGGCAGCTCCTGAGAACAACTATATGGAAATAGATTAGTGCCAGGAAAATAGGACATCTACATGCAGAATAATGAAACCAGATTGCTATTTCTCAGCATGTATAAAATTTAACTCAAAATGTCACAAAATCTAAATGAAAGACCTAAAGCAATGAAACTATTTTGCAAATATAGACGAAACATTTCAGATCCTTGACGTGGTCAAGGAATTTTGGATAAGCCCCCCCCCCCCAAAGCACAAGAAATAAATGCAATAGTGAGAGATGGGAATCAGAGAAGGAAACTAGCAGTGGGAAGAAGAGACAACCTATAGAACGGAAGGGTATATCATAAACTGTATATCCAGCAAGAGGTTGATAGTCAAAGTACCTAAGAATCTCAACGCAATAGAAAACAATCTGATTTAAAAATGAGCAGAAGATCTAAGTAGACATTTCTCCAAAGAAGACAAACAAATTGCCATCAGGTATATGACAACATGCTCAACATCATCAATCAGCACTGAAAATGCAAGTCAAAACCACAATGAATCATCCCAGGCCAGGAAGATAACAACTATTGTTAAATATGTGAAGGAAGTGTTATAATGCTGGTGGACATGTAAATTTAGTACCCCCATCATGGAAAACAGTTTGAACATTCCTTCAAAAATTGAAAATATTACTAGTATGTGTGAGGCCCCTGGGTTCAATGACTAGTACAAAAAAAAAAAAAAAAAGACAAACACATCATAAGCTGATTCATACATGGAATCTTAAGATCTGCTTTCATAGAAGTTGAGAGTACATGCGGAATAATGAAAGTAGATTGCTACTTGCAGAGGCTGGGGAGAAAAGGGGAGAGAGAATATGGATAAAGATGGACCAGTGTGTACTGAGGTTGATAGAGAAGAGGAATAAGCTCTGGTATTCTAGTACACAATCAGTGACTATAAAATTGATAATGTTGATCCCTTGTGTGTTGATCACTGTGAGTTCAAGGAAAGCCTGAGAGTACATAGTGAATGCTAGCTCAGCCTGGGATCCTACCTCAAAAACCAATAAAAAATAGATAACATATTTTCATATTTTAAAAAAGCTAGGAGAAGGGCTGGAGAGATGGCTTAGCAGTTAAGTGCTTGCCTGTGAAGCCTAAGGACCCCGGTTCGAGGCTCGATTCCCCCAGACCCACGTTAGCCAGATGCACAAGGGGGCGCACGCGTCTGGAGTTCGTTTGCAGTGGCTGGAAGCCCTGGCGCGCCCATTCTCTCTCTGTCTCTCTCTGCCTCCTTCTCTCTGTCACTCTCAAATAAATAAATAAAAAAAATTTAAAAAAAAAAAAAAAAAAGCTAGGAGAAAAGATTTTAAATATTTTTGCCACAAGAAAATAGCAAATGTTCAAATAGATAGTTGAGTTTACCGTGACTTCAAGACTGCAAAAATATGCATGTACAAAAGCATCAGATGGGACTCCACAAATACAGTTTTGACGTGTCAATTTTGAAAATTAGATAAATAATAAAAATAGAAGATTTAGCCAAGTGGTGAGAGTAGAATCCAGATTGCAGTGGGAAGAGAAGTCAGTGGGAGGTGAGGAAGAATATGGCAGCAAAGGGAGTCAGTCTATTAATTCTAAGAAGCTTCATGAGAAATAGAGAACATCCCAAGGGTCAACTTTATAACACCACCAAGATTCTGGCTATAGGGAAAAAGCAGAAAGGGGGACCAAAGTTATGATAGAGGTGATGTAGAAGTGTCCCTGCAAAGGTGACATAGGAGGATATGATGGCACAAATGAGAATGAACTAGCCATGAATCTGAAGAGTCACACACCTTTCTCCTAGAAGGGTGACAGTCCAACATGTGTAAGTGCAGAATTTGATAAGGAATGTTAGCGTTGAAATAACAAAGAGGAAATTGCATGCATGTAACTTTACAGGCTCCTGCGCCTCCAGGGATTGTTGGTCAAAGGCCTGCCTCGAGATCTTCACCTTTGGTCTCTGCTCTTCAGGAATGTTCGCATTCTTCTGTAGAAAGCCAGTTTGTGTAGACCAGTAAGTTTCTTATTTTAAGATGATGTATTGATTAAGGTTCAAGCATCCTCTCTCCACAAGTACATAAAGCTTGGCCTTTTTGAGAAACTTAAATTAGTTTCCTCTGGAAGTAGAACACAGGATTAAATAAACATGGTGCAAGTGGCTTGTTTAGTAATTGATCTAGGAAACACCAACAGAGAAGAAAGGAATTGGTACTGAGAGATGGTACAATGTAGGATGAACAAAAACGTGGTTCCTACAGGCAATTTAGGTCCACATCACTGGGGGACTCCAGGAAATGGGAATGAGTGTACCCCAATAGAGGGACACAAACATCAGCAACAGAGCAAATCTACTAATCATTGTGACTACCCACCATGCTGTTTGTAAGCTGAAACATGTCCCTACAACCAAAAAGAACTCTGGGTAGAAAGTCAACTGGGCTAGGGCTAGCAGTGTGGGAAACATAGGAAATAGGGGCCGTACCTCAACAGTGTCTACAGAAAGCTACTTCTCATGAATTGAATTTCTAATTGCAATTTGTGTTTCCATTTAATATTCTGTATGTCTGTAAAGGAGACAAGCATGCCTCTCTTAGGTCTAGGTCTTCTGAAAGATAATCCTTGAGACTGTTCTACATTGTGGATAATGAAGGTTGTGAGCTTTCAGGATAGGGCCAGAGTGTTTGGGAAAGAGATACAGTGCCCTCCATTTCTTATTTGGACAGAACAAATTTATGAACTAAGTCCTAGTAGAAAGAGTTTATATTCCTTAACCCCTAATTTTTCATCACTGATGAAACCCAGGCAATTTTGAAACCATGATAGATACACAAAAAAGAAAATAGAAAGGTCTCAAGTAAACAACTTAATGATCCACCTTAAGGCCTTAGAAGAAGAACAAGGCAAACCAAAAAATCAGTAGACAAGAAGAAATAATACAGATTAGGGCAGAAATTAATGAAATAAAAACTAAAAACACAATACCCCCCCCCCAAAAAAATGATAGATACATGCCAACAGAAAAACGAAAATGTAGGTTCAAGCTCTGATGCAACTCCTTACTGTGTACACTTGGGTTAGTTGCCTGACCTCTTCAGGGTTCAGTTTCTTATCTGCAAACAAGCATTGTACTTCCTCCTTTATGTTTCAAATCTAAGCAAATCATGTGCACAGCACCTCCCAGACAGAAGTCTGAGGAAAAAAGTATTTGGCTCAGAAGCAAAGAAGTCATGGAAGCTAGGAAGCAACACAGTTCTGGGGAGTCACAGGAAGCACCGTGAACTGCATTGTGATTTGGATTGACTCTACAGGCCACAGGGAGCTATGGAAGCTTATAGCAGGGAAGCAGCATGATGGGCATATATATTTTGAAAGATATGTGTGGAAAAAGAGTTTATCTTACCTCTAGGCAAGAGAGGTAAAAACTGCATAGGGGAAGACCAAAGTCAAATGCCATGTTAAAACATCCATTACCAATCTCTGAGCTGAGGAAACAGCTCCGTGGGTAAAGTGCTTGCCTCAAAAGCCTGAGAAAGGCTGAGGAGATGGCTTAGCAGCTAAGGTGCTTCCCTGCCAAGCCTGAGGACCCACGTTCGATTCCCCAGTGTGGTGGTTTGATTCAGGTATACCCCATAAACTTAAATATTCTGAATGCTAGTTTCTCCAGCTGATGGAAATCAGAAATTAAAGCCTCTTGGGGGCAGTGTATTGTTGGGGGTGAGCTATAGCCAGTTTCCCCTTGCCAATGTTTGGCACACTTTCCTGTTGCTATTGACAAACTTATGTTGGCCAGGGAGTGAGGTCCACCCTTTGCTTATGCCATAGTTTTCCCCTGCCATCATGGAGCTTCTCCTCAAGTCAGTAAACCAAAATAAACCCTTTTATCCTCAAAAGATGCTCTTGGTCTGGTGATTTATGACAGCAGTAAGAACCTGACTGCAACACTCAATACCCATATAAGTCTTTGTTTGTAGTGGCTAGAGGTCCTGGCAAGCCCATTCTCTCGCTCTCTCTCTCTCTTCCCCCCTTCAAAAAAGTAAATAAAATATTTTTTTAAAAGCCTGAGGGGATGAAGAGATTGCTTAGTGGTTAAGGTGCTTGCCTGCAAAGCCTGAGGACTCATATTCCACTCTCCAGGTCCCATGTAAGCCAGATGCACAAGGTGATCCAAGCACACAAGTTTCACACAAGGTGGCACATGTGTCTGGGGTTCAATTACAGTAGCTGGAGGCCCTGCTGCACCAATTATCTCTCTCTCTCTTTCTTTCACTCCCTTTTATTTAAAAAAATGGGGGCAGTTAGTTGGGCTTGCAAAAAAACAAAAAACAAAAGCATGAGACCTGAGTTCAATCCCCCATACATAAAATCTCAGATAAGTAAATAAGTAATAAAATAAGTCAATAAGTAAAATCTCAGATACATGGCAGTGTGTGCCTATAATCCAGCACTGGGGAGGCAGAGATAGGAAGAGCCCTGGATCTTGCTGGCTAGGCTGGTCTGAATGAACTTCATGCCAGTGAAAGACCATGTCTCAAACAGAGGAAGGTGGTGCTCCTGAGGATGACACCTGAGGTTGTCCTCTGACCTCCCACCTCACACAGCCATACATATATGAGCATGCCTATACAAACACGTAAATAAACATATAAATAAAACCTTACATTTCTGACATCTATCTAGCAGTTTCCTTTGGACTGAGGGCTGATGTTGGGAAAATGGAGAAAGGAACTAACATTCTGGAAACAACCCTAAGTATGGTAAATCATGAGTACCTCCTCACTTCAGCAACCAGAGCTCCATCTCCAGATTATCAAGAGGACACAGAATTCAACTTAGAGCTAGAGAAGATATGTGTGCAACAGGAAAGATTGCAAACAGCCTTTTAGGATAATATGAAGCCTTCACCTAGTGCTTATAAATATATAAGACATCCAAACTGTCTTCCTGATTCAGCTCAAATTAAATACAGTTATTTTTTAAAGGTTAGTGAGCTTGGCTTTTGCTGAAATGTTCCTTCTCCACATTTTGTTTTAATTTTGCACTGACAAATTGCCTTCACTTTGAGGATTTATTTCCCTTCAGGTGTAGCTCACCAAATAGAAGCTGAAAAGTCTTAACACTTCGAGGGTGTGATTAGTGGTAAAAGGTGGAGGGTAAGATCAGGGGAGGGACAGAAGAGAAAAGGAATGTCTGCAGAGCCATATCAAAAGAAAAAGCATCCTTGGAGCCAGATGAAAACATCTGCCACCCAGGTTTTCAGGGTGTCATTATCCCTCTAGCTAATCACCTTCTGCTATGCCACAGTGCAAAATTCTACCCTTGTGACGAAACTGGGAAATCACAAAGCACAGGGGTCATCCCTCAGAGCTTGTTCAAGAACAACATTCAGAAAGCCATGGTTCTGTAAGAGTTTACAAAGAGGACTCTGCCTTCTAATTCAGTGCAAGGCTTTCAAGGATCTTGTCCTAACAGCCACCAGGCTCTTGTCACTGAGAAATGAACAAAGCAACTTCAATGCAGAGGAGACAGCCCTCTGGGTAGACAGACTCTCAGGGAAAAAAAAAATAGTCTGCCCTATTTTGGTCCCTGTTCATGAACTCCCTTGGCAACACTGCCTGGAAGGTATTTCTGTACTCACAGCTGCTACTGGCTTTTCCAATTCATTGAGAAGGAAGCCTGCAACATATTAGTATAAGGCCATAGAGGAAGGCTGGCTTAGCAAGCCCTTCACAAGGTGGTGACCTGTAGAAACCTTCAATAAATGTTAGCTGTTTTATGTGTTTTACTATAATTATGTTTCTAATCTTACCAGCCTGATGAAATGCTGACATTAAAATTACAATTTAGCTTACTGTGCTACCATACCTTAAGCATTTTAACTACTTTATTAAAGCTTAATTAATACACACAAACGTCCATGTAGTTAGTATGTACAGTTCAATGAATTTGAACATATGCAAACACCTCGGATATCATCACTATGATAATATAACAGAAATATCCACCACCTCATAGTGTCCTTGTTTTTGTTTGTTTGGTTGATAGCTGTTGTTTTATTTGTTTGTTTGATAGCAGGCACACTTAACATGAGATCTTCCCTTTAAGCAAAACTTGAAGTGAACAATACCTTATTAGCTATAAGTGCTATGTTGAGTAGCATATTCCTCAGATATATTCATCTAGAATAACAGATTCTGTACTTATTGCACAACTCTGTATTTCCCCCATACCAGCTGGGCAGCTTGAATGAAATGTCACTCATAAGTTCATGTATTTTGAAAACTTGGTCCCCATCTGGTGGAAATTTGGAAAAGTTGTGAGGACTTAGAAAGGAGGAGCCTTGCTGGAGGAGGAGTGTCATTGGGGGTGGACCTTGAGGTTTATTAGTCTAGTCCATTGGGTATTCAGAGCTAGCTCACTCACACTACATCTTTCCTGCTGCTATAGAAATATGACAAGATTTGAGTCAACTTCTGATCTGCCATGATTTCCACACTATATTGAAACTTCCCTTTGAGGCTGTGAGCTGAAATAAATGTTTTCCTTCCCTAAGTTGCTTCTGGTTAGGTGTTTAGTCTTAGCAATCAACCACTATCAACAATATTCCTCTTCTGAATTTCATTATCATAGGATCTCTCTTTTTACTGTCCTCCTAGTCACCTCTAATGTTAAAAAAAGGTAGAATTTCCCTCTAAATAAAGGCTAAAGGACAGTCATTTGTGCCTTTCACATCTTTTCATCTACCAATGACAGTTACCTTCTCATTGCTAAGACAAAGCATCTGACCAGAAGCCACCTGCAGAAGGAAAGGTTTTATTTCTGGCTTACTGTTTCGAGGACAAGTTTCATCATAGCAAGGGAAGCAAGGCAGGAGCAGACAGCAAAGTATCATCTTCACATTTGCAGGGAGGAAGTAAAGAGAGTGAACTGAGGGTAGCAAGTGGGGTTGGACTATAAAATAACCCAAGGACTTTCACCAGTGACACACTTCCTTCAGCATGGCTCCACCCCTCAAAGGCTCTGGCAATGTTTACCGCCACCAACATGGTATTAAATATTCAACCACATGAGGCTGTGGAGAACATTTTATATGAAAATCACCATATCATTTATCTATCATGTGCCCATGAATTATTTGCACATACCAACTATTGGGAATAATCAAGACTTTATAGAAGAAGGTAGGGCAAATATGAATTTGTGATCCTATCTTTAATTCTTTCAGCAGTAGTCATATGATATTTTCTTCCTTCTAAGCATTTAGGAGCTTCCACAATGTCTTGTACACCAGCTGTATCCTTTCATAATCTCTCTAAATGTACAATAATTCCAACTTTTCATATCTTTTTCAATATTTATTATCATCTACTGTGTTTTCAACAATGGCCATCCCTCCAAAGGTAGATGACATGTCCTTATAGTTTTGATTTGCATTGCATTGTTCATAAGTATATGAATGTACAACCTGTTCACCATACCTGTTGGCAACTTATGTATCTCCTATGGAGAAATATATGATCAAGTTCTTGTTCTTTCTTTTTTGAGACAAGATTTTATCAAATGGCATCAAACCCTTTATTTAGCCAAGAATGACCTTTAACTCCTGATCCTACCAACTGAGCTGTATCCCTAGCCCTTTCCAAATTTAAAAATAAATATTTTATTTATTTATTTATTTATTTATTTATTTATTTAATTGAGAGAGAGAAAGAGAGAGAGTGAGAATGGGTATGCCAGAGCCTCCAATCAGAGCAAGCCAACTGGAAGCAGAGAAACAGAGAGAATGGGTGCATCAGGGCTCTCTAGCCACTGCAAACAAACTCCAGACACATGTCATTTTGTGCATCTGGCTTTACGTGGGTACTAGGGAATCAAAGCCAGGTTGTTAGACTTTGTAGGTAAGTTCCCTAACTGCTTATCCACTCCTCCAGAACCCCTTTCTTATTTTCACTGCCTGTGCTTTTGATATCATATCCCCAAAAGCATTACAAAACAGTATCAGTAAACTTTTTCTCCTGCTAGAAAGATTGCTTGGTAATTAAGTGCTTGCCTGAGGTGTTATAGCTAATGGTCTTACAATTAAGTCTTTAATTCCTTTGTGAATTGTTTGTCAAATGTTCTACAAGGATTTGATTTCATTTATTTTAATGTAGTTATGAAGTTTTCCAAGCACCATTTATCTTTAATTTTTTTGTTTGTTTTTATTTATTTATTTGAGAGAGAGACACAGACAGAGAGAGAAAGAGGCAGAAAGGTAGAGAGAGGGAATGGCCACACCAGGGCCTCCAGCCACTGCAAACAAACTCCAGATGCATGTGCCAACTTGTGCATCTGGCTTACGTGGGTACTTGGGAATCGAGCCTTGAACCTGGGTCCTTAGGCTTCACAGGGAAGTGCTTAACCTCTAAGCCATCTCTCCAATCCCCCAGCACCATTTATTAAAGACACTTTCTTTTTCCTTGTGCATTCTTGGTAATCTTGATGACGATTAGTTCATATAAATATGTATGTAGTTTAAGGTTGTTTTATGTGTATATGTGTATCACTGTGCCATTTTAATTATTGTTGCTTAGTGGTGTATTTTAAAAATAGTGTGATAGCACCAGCTTTTTTCTTCCTTCCAATATCACTTTGGCTATTCTTTGTTTTTTGGTGGTATTCTTTTTCTATTTCTGTGAAAAATGTCATGAAGAACTAGAGAGGTGGTAAAACATTTTTAAGTCTGTTAAGTTTTCAGTTCATGGAAAAGGGATATCTCCATTTACTTGTATGTCTTTTTCAAAATATTTCTCATTTGCTTATTTCATGCATGTTTTTCATTCCTTTGCTAAATGCATTCCAATGTATTTTATTCTTTTTTTTAACATATGTGATTTATTTATTTATTTATTTATTTATGAAAGAGAAAGAGGCAGAGAGAAAGAGAAAGAGAGAAGGAGAGAATGGGCGCACCAGGACCTCCAGACACTGCAAACGAACTCCAGATGCATGCATCCCCTTGTGCATCTGGCCTATGTGGGTCCTGGAGAATTGAACTGGGATCCTTTGGCCTTAACTGCTAAGCCATCTCTCCAGCCCCTATTTTATTCTTTTTGATGCTACTGAAAATAAATTTGTATCTTAATATCTTTTTTGGATGGATTATTATTAGGGCATAGTAATACAACTGATTTCTGTGTTTATCTCATATGCTACAAGTTTCTGAATTCACATATTAAACAGTTTGTAAAATCTATAGGGTTTCCTACATCTAGGATAATGTCATTTGTAAAGTAAAATACCCTTCTTTTTCTCCAATTTTCATGCAACCATCTTAATTTCATGCACTTGTGCAGTGATTAACAGTGGGAAGATACTCTGGGAAACCTCTTACTTGGTTTCATCATTGGTAAACATCATAGAATACACAAACAAAGATGATATACTATATACTTGGGATGTGTGTGTGTGTGTGTGTGTGTGTGTTCTTTCACTGACTGAATTATCAGATAACAGATATCAGGCATTAAAAGAGCTATACACTATGATCAGTGGAATTTGTCTTGAGGATGTAAGAATAGTTTATGATAGATAAATCAATAGTTATAATGTAACACAATAACAGAATTGAAGATAAAAATTGCATAATCTTAACAGATGTCAAAAATCATCAGGCAAGGGCTGGAGGGACAGCTCATCCGTTAAGGTACTTTCCTGCAAAGCCTAGCAACTTAGGTTTGATTCCCCAGTGCCCATGTAAAGCCAGGTGCCCAAAGTGCTGCATGCATCTGGAATTCATTTGTAGCAGCTGGAGGTCCTGGCCAGCCCATTCTCTCTCTCTCTCTCTCTCTCTCTCTCTCTCTCTCTCTTCTTTCTATCTCTCTCTTCTTACAAATATATAAATAATTCTTTAAAAAATCACTAGCAAAAATCAATATTATTTCATGATACAAAAAAGAATACACCTTGGGGTGGAGAGATGGCTTAGCGGTTAAGCGCTTGCCTGTGAAGCCTAAGGACCCCGGTTCGAGGATCTACTCCCCAGGACCCACGTTAGCCAGATGCACAAGGGGGCGCATGCATCTGGAATTCATTTGCAGTGGCTGGAGGCCCTAGCGCACCCATTCTCTCTCCCTCTCTCTGACTCTTTCTCTCTGTCTGTCACTCTCAAATAAATAAATAAAAATAACAAAAAAATTAAAAAAATAAAAAAATAAAATAAAATAAAAGAATACACCTTAATGCAATACATGGCAAAGTCCCAGCAATGTCATATTCAATAGAGTAAAGCTGAATGCTTTGCCTGTAAGATTAGGAGCAAGAGCATACTGCCTATTGCTATCACTTTTATTTACCATAGTGCTGGGAGTTCTAGACAAACAAAATAGGCAAGAAAAAACATTAGGTATTTGTGGCGGTGTTGGTGGTGTCTCTCCATAAGACAGTTTGAAGAAAGTTGAATTATAGCCAATTATCATGAAAAAATATCACCATTAGGCAACCATAAGCTCCAAGAGACCAGAGGTGTTTCCTTATTTTTCACATCAAATAACCAATTAGTACATATAACAACTCCTCTTTAATTGATTATTTTTCCCCACTTTCCTCCTCACTACTCCATCTTTTCCCTGGTCTCTACTTATTCCCAAGGGCCAGAGAGCTCCATTCTTGAGGGGAAGGATTGAACTTGCTTCAAATTTAACACTCTGGGTGGTGGCTGTCAGTTCTTCTGCTCAAGATACAATGGTGTTCACCACAAACTCTCCTTCGTATTATATTGATTTCCTCTCACAGTGCAGCTTCTTTGTATTATTTTGTCAAACACTGTCTCTACTTCATGTTTTTCTTACTAAATACCTCAGATCCTGGAAGGAATGCAAGCACGCAGAGAAAGACAAGTAGAAAAGCAGAATCCCTCCTGACACAGCATTGCCGCTGCCTTAGCTCACATGTGTTTGGTAGTAGGTCTGGAGACCAGGGTTTTCCATTCAGACCCCAACTTCAGACATTCAAAAACACTTGCACTTTGTCATAAATGCTCAGGTCTTCCTTTGTTTGTCAGTGAATAGTTGAACAATATCTTTTGTGCTTCCTAAAGAAAAAGAATGTAATTTTTAAAAATAGCTCCCATTACAGCTGAGTAAAACTTCATTATGTATATGTACCATATTTTCATTATGCAGTCATCAGATGGTGGACATTTGGTTAATTCCATTTCCTAGCTATTGTGAATAGAGCAACAATAAACATGGATGTGCAAGTGTCTCTGTGGTAGGACATAGAATCCTTTGGTTATATGTGCAAGGAAAGATAAAGTTATGAAATTATGAAATTTTGTAGGAAAATGGATGAAATTAACTGAGGAAACCCAGGCCCAGAAAGACAAAAATTACATGTTCATTGCTTGTATGCATGAAAACAAGGAGATGGGAAAGTGAGTTTGGACTATGATTTGAGATAGGAGACCATAAGAAGAACATGACGTGCCTAGAGGGGGGAAAGGAAAAAGGAAACATGCTGTATAAAAGCAGAAAGGAAGCTTAATTGTGCAGGAACTATGAGGGGAGGGAGAAGGGGGAAAAGCAAAGGAAATAAAAAATGCTTGCAAACACTATAATGAAACCTAATAATTTGGATGTTAGTAAATGTTTAAAAACAAAATTAATTCAGGTAAATAAATAAAAAACAAATACATAATGCCCCTGTCTGGAACCAGGATCAGTTTTAAAGACAGGGATGAACTCTAGAGATGGATTAGCAGTTACGTTAAGGTGTTTGCCTGCAAAGCCTAAAGACCCAGATTCGATTCTCCAGGTCCCACGTAAACCAGATACACAAGATGGCACATGCATCTGGATTTCGTTTGCAGAAGCTAGAGGTCCTAGTGTGCCCTTTCTCTCTTTCCCTCCCCTCTCTTTCTCTTAAATAAAAATGAATAAATAAAATATTTTAAAGACAGGGCTGCCTTATTCAGAGGCTTCTGGAAAGAAAGTGCCTATCCTATCTCAGATGCTGTAGAGTCATTCAGTGGATAAGTGCCTTTCGCTACCAAGCATGAGGACCTGAGGAGGCCTGAAATCATAGAATTATCATCCCCAGAACACATGTAAACAGCGGGGCATGGCTACCCACGTCTGCAATCCCAGTCCTATGCGGAGCAGAGACACCCCCCCCACACACACACACACCTACCTACATAAAATGGCAGACTCCAGAATCAGTAAGAGACTACATCCCAATGAAAAATAGGAGGAATCAGACCCAGTTCTTCCTGGGTATACCCAATCATGCACATACATGTACATAAATTATCCAAAACACACACACACACACACACCCCATTCCACACCACGGCATAAAAACATGAATATGCAAAAAAGTAAAGTTGAAAGTGTACCTTATCTCAGAAACCAGTATCATTAAAGTAAACAGCGGCAACAATTTCAACAAGGTGAGAATTGGTTTACAGCACATTAAATCCAGGCACTAGGAAAGATGAAAGCACAAATTGAGAGCCAGATCATTGGGAAGCGGATTCCAATGTTAGGTTAAAACTGGAAGCAGTACATACTCAAAACTGAGCCAAAAAGCAAATGGCGTGGAGGTCTTTCTAGCACCCCTGCCTGGAGCCAGGATTGGTTTTAGTGTCCAGGCTGCAGGCTGAGATTAAAGAAAGATCTGCATCATTCAGAGAGGCCTCAGGGAGTGAGCCGATGTTCCGATCATCTGTTAATAAGAAATTTCTTATGCATATTTGATGTCAGGAAGATAGGAACACTTTTATTTCTCAAGAATAAGACCTTTTTAAATTCTGACTATTACAATGGTGGTGATATTTTATGTTTGGACATAGGTTATTGGTACTTCATTCTTAAAATTTTCACCTGCTTCTCTAGCCCACCTGTGACACCAGAGAAGAACAGATGCAAATTCTGAAAATAAGAAATAAATACTAGTGAAAACATGCACTCCCTATTTTCAAATTATTGCTTGACACTTGTATACAATTAGATTTAACACAGTAGTACAAACCTAATTTCATTGCCTGGTCCTGCTGCTATATTTTTCTTCTTTATCAGAAAAGAATGGCTCATTGATGCATTATTTATCCCTTTTTAGATCTGTAAGGTTCAGGAGTGACAAAGACCACGCAAATCACTCTGAGGCAAAGATGAAAGCTTTTATTCAGGAAAAACACGAGCTGCCAGGACTGACCCACAAGAGAGGAGCACAGCCAACCTGAGATTCCAGATACTGGGCTTTATAAGGCTCTTCAATTGGGGGAAGGTTAGGAAGGAAAAAGTTGGATAAAAAAAAAAAAATGGTTTCTTTAGGGGAGATCTAAGATAGCCAGGGTGTGACACCAGACAGTGACCAGGTGACTTACAAGATAAGGGGACAGGAAATCATGACCTGGGGGGCATTGTTAGGCAAGGAAGGGATAATGGCTGGGCGGTTTCTTGAGGAATGTGGATAAGTTTCTGTCACCATCCTGCTGTCCTCGGTGACTCCATTTTAGGAGCATGTGCCGACCAACCAAGATCTTTTTAACCTCGTGAATATTTCTTCTGTCTCCCCCTGCCTGGCAGACAAAGATAGAGAAAACAAAGTTGTGAGCTTCTATGTATGTTTTTCTCTTTTGTTCTCCTACATCCTCTTCTTCACCAAGTCAGAGTCAGCCTTTAAAACAATTCTCAACTAGAGGCAATTTTGCCCTCCAAGAGCCATTTTGTAATAACAATTTGGATTGTCACAGTGGAGGACTTTATCACAGGATGTCATCTAGCATGTAAAAGCTGTGAGTGTTTCTGAACATCAACAATAAACAAAAATCACTCACAACAAAGGATTTTATGACCTCACATGGCAATAGGACAAAAATTGAGAAGCCTGGCTTTAAAAGTCTAGTTATATCATGCCCCTCTTCTATTTAAATCACTCAAATGGCTTTATATAAAGCAGACTGAAGTTCAAATGTCTTTTTTGAAAATACATGCTTAGGAATAAATAAGCAAAATAATGCATAAAGAAAAAATTGTTACCATCATCCTTAGCATTTTTGAAAAATATTAAATTCAACCAAAATGGAATATGGATTTAAGTATCATATGATTTAGACACAGAATTCAGAGGTAGAGATGATTGGATTTAACAGACATATTACATATAGGGAAAGGACATTTCATACAATGATTGATATAATAAAAGGAACAAAACAGAAAAAAATTAAAGACACATGAAGTAATAGACAGGCTAGCCAGACCTGCATGGGGCTTCAGATAGAGGACTAAGTCATGAAGGAAAAGAATGGAAATCCAGATAGTAGATGTAACATGAAGGGCTTTAAATGTCAAAGTGAGCTTTCTGTTATATGAAGTCATATCACATCCCCTGGCAAGATGTACACACTGATCAGGATTTCTTTGCTAGTGAAGATTTTATTTTAACCAGTACTACAGGCATGATTTAATGGTGCTGTGACATCCTAATGCAGTACACAAATCCAGATTCTATTTCACATGGTGGGAGATTATAAAGAGGCAATGACTGGAGATCCCCAGTGACCAAAGTCTGAGTGGGAGGCAGGGATGTAGAAGATCATGGAGAAATCCAGATTTTCTGATATTTTTATTGATCATTACTTCCACCCACTTGGGGAGCTACAATTTAGGACATGATTTCTAGAAATTTATTTTGAAATCTCATATTTCTCCCAAGAAATATCAGCACTTGGAAGCAAATTGAAATAAAGTGATATGGAATAGTAGGTATAGTGGGTCATATAAACTTCTCAGAATTTGGAAGCAAAATATCATTATTTAAGATAGATTATACAATTAAGACACCACACCCTTTGGAACCAAATAACTTTTATCAGCTTCAGAATCTTCGTTGGAAAAGCAAGTATTAATTACAACCATCAAATACCTTGGCAAGTTGAAAGTGGCATTAAATAAAATAAAGATACGCTGATATATTTGGCTTCCTTTAAAAGATTTTTTTTACATAGCTCTGCTTTATGTAAGAAGAATTTTAAAAAGCAAATTACAAATTAAAATGGCCTTTGTATTATCTTGTGAACATAAAATAGCAGACTTTTTTAGCTTATATAGAATCATATGGGTATGAAATGTCAACACTGCAGTTGTCATAATCTAAGACCATCTCCAAAAATTCTCTACTCAAGGCAACCACGAGTCCTGTGAAATTCTGTGTTGTCAATTTTAATGCACCTGCTCAGCACCCAAAAGATGTGATCATATGGTGATGAAGATTATACACTTTAAACTTTTGACAACTTAAGCTTTAATTCTGGCCCTGGCCCTTTACAAGTGCTTAAACAAGGACTTATTTCTTGAAATACTGTTAAAATTGTGTTGAGCTGTTTTATTATTTCTTCCATCTCTATCACATTCTTTTCCAGGTTATTTTCCTTCTCTGTCATATCTATTATGTCCTATACATTAATTTATCATGCTTTTCTTACTCACTAATTCTCTTATTAGCTATGTTTTGTCAACTCTGGTTGGTCCACTGGGGTGTTTCTTTGTTCATTTGTGTTATCAGTTGTCTTGTAAATAGCATTATTCTTTTCAAATGTGCCCGTTTTCATACTTTAAAAAAACAGTTATTTATTTGCAGGCAAAGAGAGATAAAGAGAAGACAGACAGAGAAAATGGGCATGCCAGGGCCGCCAGCAACCTCTAGATGCATGCACTAGTTTGTGCATCTGGCTTTATATAAGTATTGGAGAAATCCAACTCAGTTCATTAAGTTTTAAAATATTTTTATTTATTTATTTGACAGAGAAAGAGGGAGAGGGAGAGAGAATGGGTGTGCCAGCGCCTCCAGCCACTCCAAACAAACTCCAGATGCATGTGCCCCCCTGTGTATCTGGCTAACATGGGTCCTGGGGAATCGAACCTGGGTCCTTTGGCTTGGCAGGCAAACACCTTAACCACTAAGCCATCCCTCCAGCCCTCGGTTCATTAAGTTTTAACTGCTGAGCCATCTCTCCCGGTTCCTATTTTCATACTTTTATCCTATTATCACATGAATAATTATGCTTGTATCAAAGTGCTCTATTATTGCAAACTCATTGCTGATGACTTCTATAATTTGTTAAATCACCAAACTATTTCTTATGTCATTCCTCATGCCATTATTAGGACATGATAAAACACACAAACACAACATGATCTGAAATGCTGTAACTTAAATGACAAACTTGTAATGTCCTATTAAAAACAAATCAAACTGTTGAAGTTGTAAGGGACAAAACTCTCAACGGACTTCTAGAGATGCCACAAACCTGAATTACCACCAATTAATTACAGAGAAACGGGTGTGGCTTCAGCATTTACAGGAAGTACTGAACCTTTTACAAGAATACTGGGGTCTCTCACAAGAAGCACTGGGCCACTCATCGTAAGCATTAGAGCTTGCAGGAAGCAGTAGATTCCTGGGTGGTGGTACTGGTCACAAAGATAGGTACTCCAGGCATAATGGTAACAGGAAACAGCTGCATTAACTTTTATTCACTTTTATTAGGGGGACCCAAAAGTCAACCTGCAACTCTTTACAACAGTTCATCATATAATTTAATGGTATGCATCAAAGAATGAACAAAAAAGTCAACATTTGGATAAGACTCTGACATCTCGTAGCCTACGTCAGAAAATCAGTCTTCTAACTTGAGTTATTTTACCTTAGCACTGAAAAATTAATAAACTTTCTTTTCTTGTGAGAACAACTAGGATACATGTGTAGACAGATATCCAGATTTAAACATGCTCTTGCAGCCAAGATTCATCCCTTACATACATCTCAGACCTCTAGTTCTGCCAAAAATAATAGGCTAGATAATCATAAGACATCTCACTACCCAGAAAGCTGAGAGGAATATACTGGGTATCCTTTAAACTTATTTCTAAGAGTCTTAGAGAATAATCCAAAATTTTCAGGGACTAGTTATAAAGAGAATATTAAAAAGTACAAATGTAAGTAGGTGAATAGAAGTTGCATTTGCCCAGAGGTGACATCAGCCTTAAGATCTGTATTTTATATTCTTATGTTTTATTACCATAATAGGTGAAATCTTAAGCCAATGGGAACTATAGAGATATAACTGATTCATACCTGAGACAGATTCATATAATATAGCAAAGAAACATTGTCTCTAGCTTTTGAATGGAAAATAGTCCCTTCCTTTCAAATACCATATTACATATCAACAAAGTTATACACATATGCTGGGCATGGTGGAACATGCCTTTAATCCCAGCACTTGGGAGGCAGAGATAGGAGGATCACCATGAATTCTAGGGTGCCCTAAGACTACATGGTGAATTTCAGGTCAACCTGGGTAACAGCAAGACCCTACCTCAAAAAAAAAAAAAAAGTTATACACATACTTGATATGTAAGCTACTAAATTAGGAAGATAATGCTAAAATTGATCCCAACATGCAATATAGTTCTAGGATGAAGAGAACTGAAAAACGCTTAGAAAATTGGACTCATAAACCAAGTCTTAAAGGATTTCCCTTAGGGAAAGCCAATGTAAGGGAACTCTCACATCTAAAATTATAATGAACACCAGAAACTGCCAACCATAAATAAAAGTCAGTTTATGTGCATGCATTTACACATGAAAACACACACACACAGAGGGATTCCAAGAAAATCAGATTATAGATAATCTGAAATTATAAATAGTCATTTCAAAAATGAGGACAAATAAAAACAAGTCAGTAGATCATAAAAGAACCATAGTAGAAATAACAGATGATGTATTTGAGGAAGAGAAACAAAATATATCTATAGGTAATAAAAATATCATTTAAGTTATGGTTCAATTGACAAACTAAAGAGTAGTTGGAATATAATTAAGGGAGCTGAAAACACATGAGAAAATCATCCCCCAGGAAAGACAGGGAATTGAAAGTAAATAAAATATTAAAAAGATGAGTTTAAGACTAGCCTGGTATACATAGTGAGTTCAGGACAGCCTGGGCTACAGAATGACACCCAGCATCCCCCTGTCCCAATAAAAATAAGAAAAAAAAAAGAATGAATGAATTCCTGGCTAGGGAGATTGCTCAGTGGTTAAAGATACTTGTTTTCAAAGCCCATGGGCCTGAGTTGGATTTCCCAGCACCTGTGTAAAGCCAGATGGAGAAAGAGGCTCTGACATACCCATACATTTGTTCTCTTTCTTTCTCACCTCTTTCTCTTTCTTTCTTTCTTTCTTTCTTTCTTTCTTTCTTCTTTCCTTCCTTCCTTCCTTCCTTCCTTCCTTCCTTCCTTCCTTCCTTCTTTCCTTTCTTTCTTCTTTCTCTGTCTCTCTCATACACACAGACAAATAAATAAATAAAAATATTAAAAGATGGGCTGCAGAGATGGCTTAGCAGTTAAGGGGCTTGCCTGCAAAGCCTAAGGACTCATGTTTGACACTCCAGGTCCCATATAAGCCAGATGCACAGTGACACAGCACACAAGGTCCCACATGTGCACAAGGGTACACATGTTTCTGAAGTTCAATTGCATTTGCTAGAGGCCCTGATGCACCAATTCTCACTCTCTCACATTGAAAAAAAAGGCAGTCTGTTGGGCTTGCCTCAAAAAAAGATAAAAAAATAAAAATAAAGAAAATATTAGAGGACAGGTAGAATTTTGAGAGAAAATTGATAAAAATATTTGAGATTTTAATGGTTAGAAATATCATACAAGTAATGATCTAGTGAAATCAAAGACCCATGAGAACCATTAAGAATGATTTACAAGCTGATAATAGTAATGCACGTTTAGGATCACTGTAGCAAGGCTGCAGTATTCCAAAGACTATTATTAGAGGATAGAGAAGGTTCTCAACTGGGGATAGAATACAACGACAGAACTTGACAGAAGATGATGCCATTTCTATAGTCTAAGGATTAATAATCTGAAGAAGGGGGAGGTACAGTAGCCATAGCAGCAGCAGCTATTTGCAATAGTATTAAAAAGGGTAAAATACTAAGGAATAAACTTAAAATACAGAACTTGTACTGCAAGCTTTGAAATGTTCCTGATACCAACTAAGGAACAGTTCAATAAATGGAACAAGTCTTTGTTTATAGAAAGGGGGAAACTTGAGGTCCTTAAGATGGCAATACACTGAAGTTGATTTAAACAATCCATATAATCCTCATTAAAATCACAGTTCATTTTTTGTCAGATTCCAAAATTCATATAAAAATGTACTATAACTTATTTAGGTAGCAAATATCAAGACTACAGTGAGATAATGCTATCTAGCATGGAGGATGGCTGCAGTTTTAAAAATGGTCAATAAATATTGGTGAAGATGTTCAGAAATCCTTGTGGACTGGTGATGAGAATGTAAAATGGTGTAACCACTTTGGAAACTGAGTTGAAAGTTCTACTAAAATGCAAGCAATCTCTAAGTAAATTGAAAATGTTCTAGCTAAATGCTCTAGCTAAAGAATTGAGGATATGTAGATACACAAATGCTAGTACACAAACACTAATAGCATTATTCATATTAACCAGAAAGTGGAGACAATCCACATGTACATCAACTAGTACATGGATAAGTAAAACGTAACATCATCATACAGTGGAATTGTGCCAGCCATGAAAAAGGAATGATGTATTTGTTTATGGTTAAACATAGATAACCTTATAAATATCACATGGAGCCAGAAAAAAAGTCACATACTGAATGACATCATTTATATGAAATAGTATTAACAAGCAAATCCACAGAGACAGGAAACAGATGGTGTTTCCCAGGTATGGAGGTTATTTGTAGAATATTGAAAATATTCTAGGACTAGAATAGTCTAGATCTAGATAGTTACATGATTACAAATGTTTGCGTATGTGATAAATACCATGAATTTTTTACTTTTAAAGGGTGAATTTGGGCTGGGGAGATGGCTCAGCAGTTAAGGCACTTGCCTGTGAAGCCTAGCAACTCTGATTTGATTCCTCGGTACCCACATAAATCCAAATGCACAAAGTGGCACATAACATCTGGAATTTGTTTGCAGTGGCTGGAGACATGGGTACACATATTCTCTCTCTCTCTCTCTCTCTCTCTCTCTCTCTCTTTCTCTCATTCTCTCTATATATCTATCTCTGTGTACTTGAAAATAAATGAATAATTTTTAAAAGGGTGAATTTTATAGCAAATTAAGTCAAAGTGAATAAAAGGAAAGAAAACTGTAGAAGCCCAAGCATGCAAATCCGTTGTGCAAATGCACCAACCTGTGATTCATATCACAGCTAGTAACATCCCATTGACCAAATAAAGTCATATGATCCAGCCCAGAGTCAAGGAAGAAGAAAAACTTGCTTCACCCATGGTGGTGGTGAGAAGTAATTTTCTTTTAACCAATTAGCTAGTGTAACACAAATCATTGTATGTTGTAGCATTGAGTATATAAAATCATGAAGAAATTAAAACACTGGGCAAAATCAACCTATAAAGTGAATGATTTGAAGTATGCTAAGATTATAGTATTTATTACAAAGAGGGTAATACATGAATTAGCTTTGGATAAAAGTCAATATATAACTGAGATACCTGCATGCCAATGTTTACTGTAGTCAAATATGACTATTCATAGTCAAATTATTAAAGTAATCTAGGTACATATCATAAAATGTGATATTCATATGCACACATACATATACTACACAGAGAGATGAAATTACATAATTTGCAAGAAAATGGATGGAATTGGAAATGATCATGTTAAGTGCTAGGTTAAGTTCAGCGCCAAAAAGTTTCCATCTTTTATTTTATAAGCAAACCATAAATAAAGTGCAAAATAGACAATAGAAAAGTACAAGAGGTGCTATTTGGAAATTGGATGGAAACCAGTAGGGTGGAAAGGGGATAAGAAAGGTTGAATGGGAAAAATAAAATCGAAGTACATTCATATTCACGAGTGAAAATGGCATAATAAAGCCCATTATCTTATGCAATTAATTTCTGCTAATAAGAAAAGTGACAAACCAATATATGCAATTAATATCAATGTACAAAATTAGAACATTATATACACATGTGTATATTAAAAGGATATGTTCACATATATTTTTATTTGTAAAATGATAGAAAAAGGAATCTGAAGTAGGTGAAAAAGGAGGAGAAGGCGGGCATGGTGGCACATGCCTTTAATCCCAGCACTTGGGAGTCAGAGGTAAGAGGATCACCACGATGGCCACCCTGAGGCTGCATAGTAAATTCCATGTAAGCCTGGACTAGAAAGAGACCCTGCCTCAAAAAATCAAAAACAAACTAATAAATAAATAAGAAGGAGAAATTAAGAGAAAATGTAGCAGACAGAAAGTACGAAGCAAGACATTAAAAATACCTTAAGAATATTAGTGGTCATGAAATATAAATGCTGCAGTGTGTTCAAATAAAAGGCAGACATTTTAAAATTAGATTTTTTGTAAACAAGGAATGCATTGATGTGTTAAACACAAATGAAAGAAATAAGGTATTTCACCTAATTGCCAACAAAATACAAATATCTCCTTTCATCTCTTGAAAACTGGTCCTAATGAAAAACACAGTTAATTAGTTTATGGAAGTGTGTATTATCACTTTGCTTCAAGTTGAGGAAATTAAAGCACCATGTAGAATTTTCCAACATTCAACCTTATACACACCCAACCCTATGGGGCACCAAATAGCAAGAACCAACTTTTTTGAATGGAAAAAGTGGTAAGACCCACAAAAATTTGCAAGCGATTTCCCAAGTATCGCTGGAAGAAGCTGAGACTTAAAACATTAAGTCTCCTTGCGATAGTGGAGTTGGGGGAGTTTGTGTCAAGGAACAGATCACACCGCTTCCCCTCCCAACCTATTATTTTCAGTTGGCCCAAACCACACACAAATACAGAAGCCAGGGACATGAGGATCACTGTATAGAAACTGTGTTTGAGGTAAATTTGCTACAAAGTGCAATCCCCACATTTGGTTCTGGACTGAAAGAAAATAAATAGTTCATCTAACTCTGATTGATCTGAAAGGCTTAGCTAAGCATGTAAGATATATATGAAATGAAATCAACATGCTTACTTGCTATTCAAGATCTTATCTTTTAAGAAAATTTCCATATTCTTTTAGCTTATTCTGTGACATGAGGACTACCAAAGGGGTGCTTCCATGCCCAGAAAGTGAGCTCTAGACATTGACCATCTTGAATAGATCACTGAACGCAATGAAAATAGATGAGCCGTTAAAAATGGTTGGGTATAGCAGGTTGACTGACCAAGAAAGTCCTTTCACTATTAGAGATCAAATTCCTACTTTCTGAATTACAATACAATATCATTGCCATGGGCGTATGACTACTATTTATTTTCCAATTTCTACTTTTCCAAAGAGGCATTTGAAATCATCTTTGTGACTTGGTTAAATAGATGTGGATACATTTATAATTTAGATATGTATCAAAGCAAGGACATGCTCCATCACAAAGTAGCCATCAGAGTTAAACATCAGCAATGTTGGGACTTGCCTTTGCATTCTCTGATTGGGTTTTCAATGTGGAAAAGTAAGTGTATGAATGTGTTTTGGGACAACAAGAGGTGTACATTCAGAAGCACATTTGTCTTCATCCCAGAATCCAATTACTTTCCTTCTGAAGACAAGAGCATGGTTTTCCCTTGAAAAAGTAACCTGTAGCCTTCCTTAGTCATAGAGTCACCTTGGACTAACCCCACATATACCCAGTGGGTACTAAATAGTTTACAACAGCCAATGAATCCCAACCTTTAGCTCTAATGAAGTGAATTATCCCGCAGGAAAGAAAGAAACAAACTCTTCCTGCCTACCTCTGTAAAGCACATATCTTTCTCTACAAAACAACTTTAGTGGTAATCATTTTGTTTATTTCATTTGTCTGGTAGCTCCATATTTGAAATAAATTATTTTAATTAATTTTTGCATAAGACACACACCAGTGTTGAATCCAACACATTGCTCCATCTGTATCAGAGAAACACCAACCATTAAGACAATCAAAAATACCTATCAGACAAATACGTGTCAGTTAGCACTGAGCAACCAGAACAGTGTTCCACAAGGAGAGAGGTCTTGTTAGAAAATCAGATTGCCCTTTTAATTGTCTTGTAGTTGAAATGCACTGATAATAATGTGAAAATCATGAGAATTTACATAATTTCCTTGTTTTTCTGTAACAACCACAAATTAGCTGGGTAATGATAATAAAAAATTCACCATCTTCCAGTTCCATTGGTCATAAGTCTGACATTTGGTCCCACCAGACTAAAATAACTCTAGGAGGAGTTCCAAGTATTCATTCATTCATTCATTCAAATTTTGGCAGAATTCATTTACATATGGTTAGAAGAACTGGTTTTCCATTTCTATTCTGACTGTTAGCTAAAGATTATTTTTAGCTTCTAGGATCTTCCCTCATTCTTGACCTTTTGCCACAGTTGGAGGATGATCTCTCTCCAATACTGGGAAAATCTTGTCTTTCTTCTTCCATCAAATCCCTCTGACTCACTCTTTTGCTTTGGGCCTCCTTGGATAATCCAGGGAATCTTGATCAAAAATTCCACATGGCTCAGGGAAATTTTGCGGAAGAGGGGGCGGAAAGAATGTCAGAGTCACATGTTGGGTCATGATATGCAGAGACATTTAGCTTACCCATAACTGTGGGCTAACTCCACAATGCATGACCCGTATACCTCAACAAGGAGGGGCCAAGGGGAGGGGGTAGGTCACGGATGAGCCTAATAATGGTACCAAACTGACTGTATTTGCTGAATACAGAACTGAGTAATAAAGAAAAAAGAAAAAAAAAGTGGGAAAATTAAAAAAAAATTCTACTACCTTAATCGCATATGTAAAGTTTGTTTTATTATGTAAAGTAACAAATTCAAAGACTATAAAATTGAAATTATGGATGCATCTTTAGGGGGACATTCTTCTGCCTCAGATAGATTTGCTAGTATAGTTTTTAAGGGATTTTAATGCAATGTGTTACAGAAATGGAATCACAATAATGAATATTTATAAGCACTAACACTGCACCCAACATTGCAAAATCAAGTATGCATATTACTTATGACATCTGGAAAAAGTGGAAACAGGTGCTGGAGAGATAGCTTAGCAGCTTAGCAGGTACTTGCCTGCAAAGCCTTAGGACCCAGATTAAATTCCCCAGTACTCATGTAAAGCCAGATATACAAAGTGCTGCATGCATCTGGAGCTCATTTGCAGTGCTAGAGGCTCTGGTGCACCTATTTGTATTCTCTCTCAATCTCAATCTCTCTCATTGCAAATAAATATTTTTTTTTAAGTTGAAATAGTCCTCATTTCCTGGACATGCTTTATCTCTTAGTGATATCTACAATAGATGGTGTGACTCATACAGAACAGAGGTTCCTTTCTCCCTGTAACATATGAACAATTGTTTAGTAATGATGAAAAACATCCACACTGGGTTCCTGAAGCAGATCACCATGCATTTTTCTCCTCTGTTGAACACATACTAACTACCCCACCTCCAAACTTTTTTTTTTTTTTTTGGCTACAAATACAAGAAGAATTTGACTTATTAGGATTTATTTAATTTTGTTCACTGAGCTGATCTCAAAACCGGGTACATTACTGCTTGATTTCTTGAAATTTAATCCTACCTGTTGTAATCAGCTCCATGTTGCTGGGATGGTCCTCTAAACCAGACACAGTTTGTAGGAGGAAAGGTTCATTTAAGTTTACAGATCCAGGGGAGATTCCATGGTGGAAGAAGCTGGCTTCCATTCATAAATCTAAGCACAGAGACACTACTAAGCAGCCAGTACCACAAGCAAGCACAGGGACAGTAAAACAGTAGAGACCCAGGCAGAATTCAGACTATTTTGCATACCTTTGGCTGGGGAATTCAGATCTGCCTCCTGTGTCACAACTGCCCCCACTCTGTAGCAGGAGTCTGCCTGCTAGGAGCAGAAGCTGCAAACTCAATTTTAATAACACTTGAGTCTATGGAGGGCATATGTTCAAACTACCACACTACCTAAACAATGAATAAGCAAAGAAAACAAGCACTGGGGACTAGCAATAGGGTTCAAGTCTCTGTGTGCCACTAGCAGTCATGAGTCTATTGGTATGTCATTTGACTCCATTGGTTTTCTCATTTACAAAATGAGAAAGATTAGGCCATCCCTAGTTCTATATGTCAGTATGATTTATTGTCTGAGATATTTTATCCAGAATCTTGTAAAATCTCTCCCTTCTTATTGGCATTCCCAATTTCATCAAGCCCTTATGGAATGGCTATATTTTAATATTTAAGACTCTATATAATAATTTATATTATTAACAATTGCAGTTATTTCCCTGACCTTTGGAAAACAAGATAATGTTTATTTGTTCTCCACAGAGGAGGCAAAACCATGTCACTGTCACTATACAGACGCTCTCAACTTCAGCCTGCCTGGGCTCAGTGCCATGGCTCTCCCATAGCTGCATCATTGTAAAGAGGTGACCAAACCTCTGTAGGTTCCCATTTCCTAATCTGTAAACTAAGAAAAACAGTGATAGCTAGCTCAGAAGCACATGAGGTGGGGTGAAAAAGCTAACACGAGACTCTTGTCTACAGTCTGTCATATAGCCAATGTTCAATAAATGTGAGATATTATACTAGATTCACAGGTTCATTTTCTAGAACTAATGGCTCTACCTTGAAATAGTCACCAGTCCCCCTCTCCAGTTTGAATCTGCTCCCAAATGAATGTTTGAATTCCTTCAAGTAATGACACATATGCAACTAAAATAATTCAGAGCATCTACCTGGATCTTCCCTTGTGCTAGTGGTAGTAGAACTTAGTAGACCTAAAGCTACTTCTCTAGATATTCATTTTAAGTGTCTTCAGTAGACAGCCTCGGGTTGCTACAATGAACCTCCAGACCAGATGCACCTCATGTGTATGATAAGGGGTATTTATTAGATTGATACACAGGATACCGGTTAGGTAATCCAACAATAGCCACCTTCAGGTTGGAGAGGCTGAAAACTCAGTAGCTTCTTAGTCCATGAGGCCATAGGCCTCAGAAATTCCAGTCTGGCACTGTAGGGCTGGATGGGTCTGGAGAGGCCATGGTGGAAGGCTGATGACGTTGCATTCCAATGTCCACAAAAGATAGCAGCAACAGGATAGATTCATGTACCGGCGAGTAGCCAGAGGCAGATGGGCAAAGGGTCCTGCGTTCTCCTTGAGCATCTTCATATTTAATCTACCACCAGAAAGGGCTATCTACTCTGGAAGAAGGATTTCCTCCCCTCCCCTCAATCTTTCCTCATAGACCTGTCCAGGAGGCCTGTCTGTTACTTGATCCCTGATCTGATCCAGTTGAGAGCAGATTTGAACCTCCACGGAGAGGAGGACAGCATGCTCCTGTGAAACACCAGCCCTTTCCCTATGTCATGCCTGTGCAGTGATGACATCTGCCACAGTACACGGAGCAATATGAAGGCACACTGAGGTGAAGCATCAGCTCCCCACTCACGTGGTCTAGACCAGTGAAGACCTGAGTTGAGACCCTGACACTAACCCCTGGACTTTGTGGCCTCTACAAAGATGCTAGAAAGGGCCTCTTCCCCTCCTCAGCTCTCCCGCACAGGGTGTGTTTCTCTTGTCTCATTTTTCTTTAGTATCCAGGTTCATAGTCACTGCTTGTGTTTACTTATGAAGGGCTCTGCTCCAGTGATTAAGGACCTAAAGCAGATAATTACCCTGTGATTTGCAAGCGGTGCAGTGGCTGGTATTTCTCGAAGTGGTATTGCCATATAAATATTACCTGTGTGCTGTGTCAGCTTATTGCCCACCTTGAGAGCAATCTCCCTGTTAGTTTTATGGCACATTAAGTCTCCTTTTGGAATGAATTGGGTTTGTACGAGTGGGATTGGTTACATCAGAAGAAAAGAGTAAACAGCAGGGATGACTGGAAAGCTATAAACTAGAAGCATTAGGGGAGGGGAAGGAGAAGGAGGGAAGAGTGTTTAAAGGAGACATTCAAAAGGATAAACTAATGGGGACAGTAGCAGTCTGAGACGGTTGTGTTCAGCGCAGACAGTGTGACTGCTACCTCAAAGGTGTGAGTCAGAAGATGAGATAATATTTAGCACTGCAGGAAGGCAATTATCTGGGGTTGGGAGAGAGAAATGTTAATATTTATTAATTGGCTCCTCTGCATTTTTTCCTTATGCTCTTAAGCTAACTGTTGATACATACTTACTGACCTTGGGGGCCCAGTCAGACATTACTGGAGGTCTCCCACTTGACTTGCCCCCATGCCCCTTACCCCTGCCATCTCCAGCGTCATCAGGGTAACACCTAGGGAGAAGAATGGAAAGAGGTCTTGAGCACCAAGTACCACAGTACGCAGATGCCGAGAGTTAAGCTTGCCTCTTAACTCTTCAACTACTCACATCAGAAAGCATCACATGGTTTGGTGCACCAGCTGCTGGCACAAAGCTCTCAATATTTATTAATACAAGAGGAAATAAAGAGGAATTGTTGAGCAGAAAGTGCACTTATAAAAGTGCCTACTAACTGGGTTTCATTTCTTGGCATATATTTCAGTACAAGATTTGATCCTTGAGTTTGGTGGCATACCTACCACATATGGAAAAAAAAATTTCAAGTGGTTTTAAAACATTTTTGTTATCCTTAATATTGCTGGCAAACTATAGCTGAAAGATAATAGTCTGTTTTTTTTTAAGGTTAGTAAACTGTTTGTGGTAGTGCTGATAGTGTTAGATTCTAAGATTGTATCAATTCTGTCATTTCAAAAGTTGGTAATTGCACTGGTAACATTGAAAACCAATTTTGGTAAGAGAAAGAAATAGAGATCAGAGATGATAAGTTAAAATTCATAAGACCTAAGTTTTAATTGAAATCATCAATTTTTTCTGTGTCTTATCATTGTGATAATCAGATTTTCTTTGTGTATGGAAACACCTAAGATAAACAACATGTAAGAGAAAAGATTTATATGGGCTCACAATTCTGATATGATAGAGGGTCCCTTTGCATATTACAGAGCAAACTGTTTATTTCATAGTCAAGAACAAATAAGGAAAAGGAGAGGCCTAGGGCCCCATAAACTCCTTCAGGGGCATGCCCACAATGACCTAAAAAGCTCCAAGTAGGCCCTACCTCATATAGACCTCATCATTTCATAGTGACACCACACTGGGGATCAAGCCTTTAACACATGGATATTTGCAGGGAGCATTCCAACATCCATATCAGAGCAATATTGAAGTATTAATGTTTATAGATAAGCAGGCACATATATCTATGTTCAGATACACATGTACATATGTACATAGGAACACATACAGATATGTATACTTTCCCTAATTCTATTGGCAAGGCCTAGACATGACAGTTATCCCAGGAATAATGAGTACCCCCACTGTATAGACAAGGCTCTTTGAGAAACTGCTGATTCTAGATTTTAGATAGGAATGGCATAAGAAGAACCTACAAGTCAGACGTGGTGGCACATGCCTATAATCTAAGCACCCAGGAGGCAGAGGTAGGAGGATCACTGTGAGTTTGAGGCCACAGTGGAACAACAGAGTGAGTTCCAGGTCAGCCTGTGCTAATACTGAGATCTGACCACAAAAAGATAAGAAAAAAGAAAACCTGGCCACATCCCATTAGACCATAAAAGAAAGGAAGTTACCAAGGACTATTTTGTTCTTTCACTTATTAACATATTCTAATAGCAAATGCAAAATGTTTTACTAATTGCTCTTCTGTCTTTATATTAGGTCCCTATTATGTAGCATACACATATACACTCACATATGTATATTCAAAACCCATTAAAAATAAAAAACTATTCATTAATATTGGAATTTCTGTAATCCATTCTCATTTAAAGAATTAATATATGCTATTAATTAACTTGAAGTCTTGGCTGCTCCCAATTAGCTTTTCATGTTAACTTTTGTTTCAAACCAAAATTGTTTTCAATTTGTTTTTGTTTTACTCACATTCTATGCTCTACTTTGTTGTACTAAGTTAACTAAGCATAGAGTAATTTTTATGCCTTTACTAAAATCAATAACAGGTTTATGTTGCTTTTAATAGAAATTAAATACAGACAAAAATGGATGAACTCAGCTGCAGACTATTTCAATTATACAATGCAACAAAATATAAAGTGAATTAAAACTTTCATGTTTAGGGATGGAGAGATGACTTAATGAATAAGGCACTTGCCTGCAAAGCCAAAGGACCCAGGTTCAGTTCCCCAGAACCCACATAAACCAGAAGTACATGGTGGCGCCTGCATCTGGAGTTCATTTGCAGAGGCTAGGGGTCCTAGGACACCCATTCTCTCTCTCTCTCTCTCTCTCTCTCTCTCTCTCTCTCTCCTCTCTCTCTCTCTCCTCCCTCCCTCCCTCCCTCCCATAAGTAAATAAAAATAAAACATGTTTCAAAAAACTGTCTGTGTTTAAATGTTTCATGTTTTTAGGATACATTTTGAAATATATTTTATGTCTAATTTATTGAGCCATAAATGTCTACAAGTATCATCTTATTTTTTGGAGTCTTATGTTTAGGAACATAAAACAACCAACCATTTTCCATTTAATGCTTCCTACCTTGAATTCTTCTTAGCTGGAATTAAAAATGTCACCTCTACCCTCCTTTTCCTCGTGCATTTCTTTTCAGTAGCATAGGATTGAACTTTGCATTTTATCCAGTCAGCATGCTTGCTATAGTTTCAGAGATAGCTCTCCTCTGTCTATAAAATATCTGCAGGGATAAATGTCCTAAACCATAAAAAACTATTCTTTTAAGAGCAAGTACAACACAATACAATAAAAGAGAAAGTATGTGGCTACATATTCTGTTGTCTCCTAAAAGACTGTGATTTAAATGTGGCTTATGGACCACCTGTGTCAGAATCAACTGGGATGCTCTTCACAAAAGTACACAGAGGACCCTCCTGAAGCTTACTGAATAGGAACCTGCAGGTAGTATAGTCTTAGTGTCTGTCTGCCTTTTCAGCAAGCTCCACTTAAGCTGAGTCACAAGAACATGGTAATTTGTCAATCTCTGACCAAAAGAATCATGAAAACTCACTCAGATAAGTTCATGATTATGTACTGAAAAGATTTTAATTGGAAAGCATGAAAATTAACTTTGTGAAGGAAAGGTTAAGGAGTTAATAGGAGTGATTTGACAACGTTTATGGAAGAATGTTTTCCTATTCGCATTCTCAATAACTCACAACAGGGGGCATTTACTTCCATGAGATCAACCCTAAACCCAATCACCTTTCCTAATATTAGTCATCAACATCTTTTTCCTTATCAGTAGCTGTAGCTTCTCCCACGTGTCTCTGTCTCCTCTTCCATAGTCTCTCCTCCGGTGTTACCTACTTAAATCTCTACATGGGAGCTACATCAGTTACTTTCTCATTGCTGGGGAAAATATTTGAGCAGAAGGGAGAAAAGAACTTATTTCAGCTTACTATTCCAGAGGACAGAGTCCATCATTGTGGATGAAGCTTGGCCACAGCAGGAAATCACGGTTACATCATTTCAAGGAGGAAGTAGACAGTGATGAATATTCAGCTAGCTTTCCCTCTTTCTTTATTTGCTTGTATGCATGTAATGTGGGGGGTGTGCGTGTGTGTGTGTGTGTGTGTGTGTGTGTGTGTGTGTGTATTATGTATATAATACATAAGGAGTGTGGTATCTGAACACATTTGTGTCCATGCAGCACTCCTTGTGATTGCCTATGGTGGGGTGCACTCACCTGCTGTGGCTGAAGGGGAATGCCTTATGTCCCACTCTGTTGCTAATCTGTCCATTCTTATTTTGAGCTGGGGTCTCTTACTGATTCCAGAGCTTGTCATATTTCACAAGCGCTCTAGTTATTCTTGTGTGTCTACTCTCCTGTGGTAGTGGGCTTACAGATATGGGTAGATATGCCCAGCTATATATGCTGACCCTTGGGGCCAAACTCTAATGGTCTTCTCAGGCCCTCATGATTACAAGAAAAGTACTCTTAATCACTAATCTGTCTCTCCAGCCTACTTTCTCTTTTTTTATATAGTCCAGGAATCCAATTCATGGGATGTTGCTACCCACAGTTAGGATGGGTCTTCCTTCCTCAACTAACATAATCTAGAGCAATCCCTCACAGATAGTACCAGACATTGTTTTTTTTTTCATGGTGATTCTAGATACTGCCAAGTTGACAACCAGAAATTAACCATCACAGGAACCAAGGCCAGTAATCTCAAAATGATGAATATTTTTATTGAAACATTCAAACGAATGCCATATTCCATTTATACTATGGTCCAATCACACTGTCATTGTCTAAAAGATTAGATGGTATCTATATCTCTAAATCATCTGCTACTGTCCCTCTTCTTGCTCGTTAAAATGGAACATGGAGATTCTTGGTGATTGTTCACATGTACAAAACACATGGCTTCCTGTATCATTGCAAATGGTAGTAGTTCTGCCATTAATGCTCCTCTTTCACCTCTTATGGCTCATGTGTCTCTTGAAATTCTCCTCCCTTAGCAAAACCAGTCTGGGTCAGCTTATATCAAAAAGCCATAACCTCTCCTTAACACTCTCCTTCTCTTTCCCCTTGTTCAGATTTATTCTTCTCTGTAGCATTGATTTGTCTGATATTTAATTATAATCTAATATATTTATTACTCCCAATAAACTACAAGCTTTGATGGAAAGCCCAGTGCTTAGCACAGGGCCAGTTATCTCTACCACATCCACCACAGTTCAGGGAACATTGCATAGGAGGAGGTGGCAGAAGGAACATGAGTGCTAATGTCAAAACTGGTCAGAGACGCTTCTCTATGGAGATGGCAGTATACACTGATAAGACTCATTGAAGCTGAAAATAAGAGGCTTTCAAGAGCTCAGTACTAAAGGAAACATCTCTAAAATGTCCCACAAGGCCCAAGGAACATTGCAGAAGAGGGAGCTAACATCAAGGGAATGATCCAACATGAGAACATCACAATCACAAATACATATGTGCCAAACACAAGTGCACCACAGTTTATAAAAAAAAGAAAACAACTACTTGACAACAAAACAGAAATAAACACCAACACCATCATAGTTGAAGACTTAACATTCCACTAACATCAATAGACAGATCACCCAAGCAGAAAATCAACAGGGAAATAATAGAGCTCAACAATACCATAGATCAACTAGACCTAATGGATATCTACAGAACTTTCCATCCCATCTCTACAGAATGCACATTCTTCTCAGCAGCCCATGGAACCTTCTCCAAAATAGACCATATGTTATGCCATAATGGATAGGCATGGAGGGTTTATATCTCAACATAATAAAGGTTATATATAAAGCGCATAAATCCCAAATAATATTTAATGGGAAAAGACTCAAGTTGTTCCCACTGAGATCGAGAACAAGATGAGGTAACCACTCCCACAACAGCTCTTCAACATAGTACTAGAAGTCCTAGCCCAAGCAATAAGACAGGAGAATGAGATAAAAGTGATACAACTTGTAGATGACATGATTCTATACATAAGTGACTCTAAAGTCTCCATCTCAAAACTTCTAAAGGTGATTAATTCATTCAGTAAAGTAGCAGGATACAAAATCAACAGGCAAAAATCAGTAGCCTGTTATATCTGCAAAGTACAAACATACAAAGAAAGAAATCAGTGAGGCTGTTACAGTTTCAATAGCAAAAAAATAAAAATAAAAATAAATGCATTGGAATAACACTATCAAGGATGTGAAAGAACTATATAATAAAAACATAAAAAATCTCAAGAAAGAAATCAATGAGAACTTGAGAAGATGCAAAGACCTCCCATGCTCCTAGATAGGTAGAATTAATATTGTGAAAATGGCAATTCTACCAAAAGCAATATACAGATTTAATGAAATACCAGTAAAAAAAATACCGGTATTATTCTTCATCTAGATAGAAAAAATGATCTCCAAATTCATAAGGAATAGCAACAGGCCTCAGATATGCAAACATCCTCAGGGGGGAAAAAAAACACCTCTGGTCTGGAGGTATCACCATACCTGATCTAAAGCTATATTACAAAGCCATAGTAACAAAAACAGCATGGTCCTGGCATAAGAACAGAAACATAGACCAATGGAACAGAATTGAAGGCTCAGACCTTAGGTCAAGTGACTACAGCTACTTGATCTTTGACAAAGAAGGAAATAATGTAGACTGGTTAAAAAGACAGCATCTTCAACAAATGGTATTGGACAAATTGGATGATTGCATGTAGAAAAATGAAACTAGACCCACTTATCTCTCCATACATAAAAATCAAGTCCAAATGGAAAAAAGACCTCAATATAAGACCTGAAATTCTTCTCCTACTGGAAGAAAAAAATTAGGAAGAACTCTCTACAATATAGGAATGACAAAAGGCTTCCTAAACAAAATACCAGTAGCTCAGAAATTAAACAATCACTCAACCAATGGGATCTCATGAAGCTGAAAAGTTTCTCCACAGACAAACACACCATAAGCAGAAACAATAGATTGAATGGGAAAGGATCTTCACCAGCTATACCACTGACAGTAGCCTAATACCTAGAATCTACAAAGAACTCAAAAAACTGAACAACAATAAAAAAATCAAACAACCCACTCCAAAAGTGGGGCAGAGAACTGAATAGGGAGTTCTCAAAAGAAGAATTACAAATGGCTAACACACACTTAAGAAAATGTTCAACATCCCTAACCATTAGGGAAATACAAATTGAAATAACCATGATTCCACCTTACTCCAGTAAGGATAGCAATCACTAAAAAAAATCCAACAATGACAAATTATTAATTAATTAATTAAAAATTAATAATGCTTATACCATTCAAACTATACTGACTTCAGTCCCCATTGGATAATCTGTTTTTATTTTTCAGAAGGTAGTGAGACCAGAGGAGATAAACCACCCCTCACACTTCAGCCAAGCCACAGCTGAATCCACAGAAGAATCGAGGAGATGAGAAAGAGCTGCTTCTATTCTGTTCCTGATAATCAGTGCCAGGATGTAGGAGACAGACCCTGAGGATACTCAATACCTACCAAATCAGAGATCCAGAGGCTCCTAAGAGCTCAGCACTGAGGTAGACTTAAAACTCACCCACCACAGCTCAGGGAATTTTGCAGAAGAGGGGGCAGAAAGATTGTAAGAGCCACAAGTTGAGATATCATGCCCAGAGGCATTCTCTCCCCCCAAAAAATAATTGACTACTGCTCCCACAATGCATAAACTACAACCCCATGGGGAACCCTGAGGAGCAACCTCAATGGAACGGGGGCAGGGACTAGGGAAAAGAGCGTCCCAACACTCGATGTATCTATACAAAACATCTTGATAATAATAATAATAATAATAATAATGTAATAGCCACAGGGTAGGAAGATGTAATTGGGGGCACTGTCATCCAGACTTGAGCAAAATGCTTTTGGTGGAACTCCCTCAAGGCCTTCACTGCTCTGAGGTTGGTCAGCATTTTAACATCAAGAACAGTGAACAAAAGAAATGAGAAAACAAAATCGAGGAAGGACTACTTGGAAAGAGGAGCGTTCTCAATGGGATGGAGGCAAAGGGGACAAAAGAGGATAATGTGACACAAGTACAGTCAAATTACAGCATGTTCATACATTAATGTCATTGATTAGAAAATAATATAAGATTAATGAGAACAAAAGTTGATTATAGTGCTTGCTTCCAATGCTATAATCTGTACAGCTGTGCCTGTCCCACACTAAGACCTTAGTTAGCATTTACAGTACATAAGTAAATGTTCTAGTTTCTTTCACTGTGTGGCAAAATCAGAAGTGTGTGTGAATGTGTGTGTCTGTGTGTGTCTGTGTGTGTCTGTGTATGTCTGTGCATGCATGTGCATGTGCTCATGCACACACACACACACACACACACACACACACACACATTCATGTAGCCCACACTTTAAGTAGTTAATTCTGGATATACTTTAATAGGTTGAGCCATATATTGTTTAAAAAATTATCAGAGAGATGCACTGGGGATATGGCTCAGTGGTTAGAGGAATTTGCTTGAAAACCTGCAGGCCTAGGTTCAATTACCCAGTCACCCACATAAAGCTGCATACAAAAAGTGGCACCTGTTCTTGTTTATTTGCAGTGGCAAGAGATCCTGATACACCCCACAATCACAAATACACAAATAAATTTTTATTTTATTTTTTAATGATTTTTTCTTTATTTTTATTTATTTATTTGAGAGCGACAGACAGAGAAAGAGGCAGAGAGAGAATGAGAATGGGCACGCCAGGGCCTCCAGCCACTGCAAACGAATTCCAGACGCGTGCGCCCCCTTGTGCATCTGGCTAACGTGGGTCCTGGAGAAGGAACTTGGGTCCTTTGGCTTTGCAGGCAAACGCCTTAACCGCTAAGCCATCTCTCCAGCCCACAACTAAGTTTTTAAAAGAGAGAAATGATCCAGAGAGAATATGATGAAAATTTCTTTGAAAACCTTAAAAACTGCCACTTACAAGAGTAAATAGAACATAGGTCTTGACCAGGATGAATGGGAATTTTAGAATGGTATTTATAGGAAAATAGATTATTGCTCCATTGTAGGTAAGGACTTCAACTGATATAAATAACTGAGGGTGGAAAAAGCTGTCATGTGGAATAGCAGGCTCTCTTCATTCAGATCTGTAAGACCTCCTGGCCAGGCATCCATGGGCCCAGCTGCAGAAACTGCTTGAACTCCAAATGGGTAGCCACTGGGAATGGACTGACTGGTCCTGAGCCAAGGAGCTCTAATATGGGAATTTTCCCATGTTATCATTCCTCAGAACATGTATAAAATACTTTCTTCTAAATTGCTTTCAAACCCTATGGCTTATTGCTACAAAACAAATTTGTGCTTTGAAGAAAGCAATAAAAGTCATTGATATGTTTTCTAATTAAAAAAATATATACTATGACTTGAATATAGTTATTTTATTTTGAAATGACTTTTAAATCCATTTATCACATAATTCCCATATTATTTTGAGAAATGATAGAATTATTGAAGAATCAATTCTCACATTCTTCCTTTGAAGAAAGCAATTTGTTGAACTTGCAAATTGTGATCTATATGAAAGAAAAAGAAAGATAAAATAAGGCATAATAAAGTCATTATTAAATAGCATCATAACCTCACCTCTCACATAATATTGATTAATCCCACTAATAATTTAAGGTACTTGAACTGAGAATCTGATGTTAGCGCTTTCAAAACAAGTTTTGTAGCAGTAACTATTACTAGTGCTCAATTTGGCTATCAGTAAGAGATGTTATGTGACTTGGCCCATATTGCAACAGCAAATTAAAGGGAGGGTATGGACCAAGTCTCCAGCTCCAGGTCCAGATCCACAGCAGTGTTTAACCTCTGCTCTTCTAGTGTGGAAAACCTTCACCAGCTTTGCAAAATTCCAAGCTCACCTAGGGTTTGTGGGAGAAATAATTCGTGGAGGTTTGCCTTTGCTTTTCCTCAAGCCACGCCAGTGGAAGGCTTCCTTTCCTGCCTCCTTGTTGGAATGTTCCAGCTGTAAAGCACAATAAAAATGTCAAAAATTATTCTCCGCTCCTGTAATGGGGCCTTCCCTTGCCAGCATGAGGAGAGCAATGATGGATTTTCAATACAGTTTATAAATTGTTACACCCTTGTTATTCTGTTTTCTAAAAATCTATTTACATTCCATGGCTTTATGTTAAGCCTGGGTTACTAACTCACATATTTATTCTAAACTTAATTGAATTTTTATTACTCATGATAAAATTGGTGTTTTGCATTATACACAATATTTCTCTGCTGTGGGCTTTCATAAGGTACAATTGTATAAGAAATGGAGGCTGGGGCAGTTAATTATTAATGGCGGAGTAAAGATATTAATGTTTATCTGTAACAAATAAAAAGCTACATTTGCTTTTCTCAATTATCACTACAGGTCCTGAATTTTGGTCCCCTTTCCTTACCTTACTCAGTTTCAATCCCAGGATTATTATATATATATAGGTTGTGTAATATTGTATTTTTCTAAAATAAGTCTGTGTGTATGTGCATACATAGAAATATGTGTCATATATATATATATATATATATATATATATATATATACCTGAATATGAACACATACATGTATAATAAACATACATGCAAACACACATACATGGACATATTACATACATACATATACATATGAAAAATATACACAGCAGTACACATATAGATTGTTTTGTATTGATTTTTTTAAATCAGATCCACTTCCCAGGAACCTTGTAAGGTAGAAAAACAGCATTTTCCTTTCTTCAAGTTTCTTAAGTTACCACACTAAGTAACATGCTTTCTTATAGTATTTTTATACATACTTTGTTTTGGTTGATCTTTCTCCACAACTCTCCCCCACCCCTCAGTCCTCCCTCTACACTTGTACACTTCTGCCCCCAGTACTCCTCTTTCATAGTACACACGTTCTATCATCCTCCACCATCCTTTCTTAAAACCTGTTTTCTCTATAGCATGGTCCCCCTGTCATATTCACATTCACTACCACAGAAATGCATATATGCATGTATATATATACATATACATATATATATGTGTGTGTGAGAGAGAGAGAGAAGCTAGAATCCACATATGAGAAAGAGTAGAAAGTATTTGTCTTCCTGAGCCTGAATTACCTCATTCAACTTAGTATATTCTAATTCCATCTTTGTGGCTGAATAAAATCTCATTGTGCATATGTATCACACTTTCATTATCCATTCATTTGCTTATGGATATATAGACCAATTCAGTGTGCCTGTTTGCTATTATGAATAGTACAGCACAAATATGAGTGTGGAAGTCAGTATGTCTTCATCTTAAAGATGAAGAATTAAGAAGACTTGAGAATTTCAGCCACTCACTGATTGATGGTCATGCAGCTAGTCAATGGGAAAGCCAGGGCTAAAACCCTGACCTCACTTACGGCAAAGCCCACCACACTGAGTGCTCAGTCTCACACTCTTGCTCACACTGATGACATGTGAGCATTAAAACATCAGGCAATTTGCACATATTATCTCATTAATTCTTCAGAACAGTCCAGTGGGGTACATGTTAATCCATTCATTACAGAGGCAAAAAAATAAGTAAAATAAAATAAAAACAATGGCAACAGACTTGGGTTAGGGAAGGTTGAAGAACTTGCTCAAATCACTTTGGAATGGTGGACAGTTACTCAGATCCTATTCTGCTTTCGGTTGTGCTGAATCATACATTCCTGGTAAGATTTATCCTCTGATAATAAGAAAAGACGAGTACTGGACACCATATCACCATTTGTTTAAAATACAAGTGCGTGCTTATACAGTTGCATATTTTCTTTGTTTCACTTTCCTTAATGCTACCCCTTCCAGCACATCAAAGGCCATTGGCTTGTCTAGGGAGGAAGGGATGTAATACAGGATACTTGAGAGTCATAATTTCATATGCATTAAGTGTTTGATAAGTAGTATTTTAAAATAGTTGACATGTTTTATGAAAACAATGCATTTTATAATTACAATTTTAGATTTAGATTAATTAATCATCATTGAGTACTTAAGATGTGTTGAATCCTATGTATATATAAAATATAAATTTATATAATATACATATATATTTCCATGTCACTATCTCAAGAATTTTTGTATATATATTATTTCATGTCACTGTTTCAACAATTTTTATGAAATATATTTTTGTGTATTTTAAAAAAGAAATTGTGGCTCCAGCTTTCACTTAAGAGACTTGAAATACCAGAGCAGGTGAACGGTATGATTAGATTGAAAAGCCAGCCTTCTGACACAGGGTAGAATACTGTTTATCCATTGTATTGTCCATAGTGTCTGAAATAGCACACCTTATGTTCAAGGTAACTCATCAAGCTTTACCCACCTGTCACTATTTATATTGGGTTGCCTCTTCTGGGTGCTAAGCATGGCTTCTAAATCTGCAGGTGAACTGTATTGTTCCTCTAACTCAGATGGCCTCAGAGTTAAGTTTGTGTAACAAAAAATATGTTACAACTCTTTTTTTGCCACTTATATTGTTATCTGCTAGGTTCTAAGAACATTGGAGAGAAGTGAAATCCTTGGTGCCATTGGTTATTTGAGTCCCAGTTATTTGAGTTATATGATTATGAGGAGAGATCAGCCATGAATAACAGTAAAACAAACCACATGTAGGAGATGCCAAATTGGAAGAAAGGAAAAAATATTGTGAGCAAGGCCATTTACTTTTATAGAGCAGCAAGAGCTTAATACAAGAGCAGATTTTTAGAAAGTCAAACGCAGATGAAATTATGGGTTGGGTATCGGAACTGCTGGTGAATGAGAGAAAAGTACTGCTTCAGTCTTATCAAGTGCTGTGAGAAGCAGATGAGGCACACTTCACTTTCAAAATCTTGGACTACAGCAGCCAGCATGAGTCTAAAACACAAGAGGATCATATCTCTTGCTGTAATGAGTGGGTGTGCCAGCTCTCAGCCTGTCATCTTTCAGTCCCCAACCTTCCATCCTCTGGAGTGCTTGTCTCTAGGCGTTGCTAAGCATATTTCTCTTTGGTGAATGATTTCCATTAAGTTTTTGTCAACAAGAAAAAAAAATAGAATGCAGGAATGAAAAAAGGACTTCAATTTTGCATCTACTTTTTTATAAGAGCTCCCACAAGAAGAGCTCCCCTCTCCTGCAAATAGTATTTGGTTCTGCTTTCCTATATTTTTTCCCAACATTCCACTAGGTAGCAGTACAAGCTAAGCTGCAAACTGCCCTCTCTCTCTGAGCTTCTGGGGTGCCAGAGCCAGAGCAAGGAGAGGAGCACCCATGAGTGCAGGTTCCAGACTGTTACTAACTCACTCCCACCAGGCGTCCAGGCTCTGATATCCCTACTATCTCTGTCTTGTCTCCCCATCCATCATGGTGGTGACTGTTTGCTGGATTTATTTACAATTACTATACTGCCTTGTTAATCAATGACTTACATTATTTTTTTCAGAAAAATTACTACTGTATTGTGTGTGTGTGTTTGTGTGTGTGTGTGTGTGTTTGTGTGTGTGTGTGTTTGTGTGTGTGTGTGTGTTTGTGTGTGTGTGTGTATGTGTGTGTATGTATGTTTCTGACAGAACCTTGCTTGGTTGTTCTTACTGTCATCTTCTATGTAGAGTTTCCAGGACAGCACCTAGAAATGTCTTCCCTTCAGTGTAAATGGTTAGGTTACTTTACCCACAAGGATGTTAGTTACCTTCACGTTTGACCAGTGCTTTTCCAACGTGCTTAGTCAGGGTTGCACACTGCCATTATCAAGCAGATAACTGGTAGACAAGTGTGAGATGAGGCTACCAGCAAATCATCACAGAATCTTCTTCCTTCTGTGAGTGAGCATGACCCAAACTTTTCATCATTGGATTCCCTGGTACTCTTCATCCTGTACCTCCTTTGAGTCATTGTCATTACAGCATATTAAAAACAATTTTCATTTGAAAATGTAATGACACTCCTAAAGGTCCATGAGAAGTCTTTGGAACACTATCCACATACTGCTTCATAAAAGATCTAGCTCTCTTTGGTTACCAAAGATTATATTGAACTGAATCCAAAAGCCCAAATGTCATTAAAGCAATACCTCAAAATTCACCCAGTCCCTACTTCTGATATGTGCTTAGGGAAGAGGAAAAAAATTGAGCTGGTGCTTCCCATTTTTCTTTCCAATAGAAAATAAATAAAGTGAAAAGGACAGGATACCAGTTTGGTTCTAATTTCTTCATTTCATTTCATGATAAAGAAAGTGGAGAACCACCACTAGGGACTTCTATTTTGTTATGTGAAGAGTTGGTGACTTCCCCTGAGAAGCATACAATTTTTATTTTAATAACTGGTCATTTAAAATATATTTAAATTTTCATTCTCATTCATTAAGAATGTATTTTCCTAAGCCCGGCGTGGTGGCGCACACCTTTAATCCCAGCACTCGGGAGGCAGAGGTAGGAGGATCACCGTGAGTTCAAGGCCACCCTGAGACTCCATAGTGAATTCCAGGTCAGCCTGGGCTAGAGTGAGACCCTACCTCGAAAAACCAAAAAAAAAAAAGAATGTATTTTCCTAAAGAAACAATAATTTGTGGGAGGTTAAAAAGAACCATGTTCTCACCTGTAGCATTTATGTCCTCCCCCTGCCCACCCAAGAAAAATTCCAGCATGAGATCTTATAACTCATAAGAATTTAAAAAGATTCATCAAGGGAAAATATTTGAACGGGTAAGATGACAATCAATATTTGATGATAAGTTTATGTGACATTTGAGGCCACCTTGATACTGTGCACTGCTTGACAATTGCATCTTTATATTTTTGTAGTAAGACCTATAGTCTCAGAAGTTTGTTTGGGTTCACTGTTGTTAACTCTGTTGTAGGGCTTTTGCTACTCATATCTCTCCTGTTCTACTTGGCAGGAGGTACTTTTGGTTTTAATGAGTTTTCTCTGTCTGTCTAGCAGTAATCAGAGAATATATCCAGAACTTTGCGGATTCCCAGTGATGGTAACCCAATTCTTGTTTTACTAAGTCTCACAGTCATATAGGGGAGAAAATTTTGTTGCTGAATTTGAATACAAATGCTGAAATCTCATTGGTTGAAAAACAAAATATGCTGGGTTTCTACAGTGAGTTGCCATCCTCTGTGTTTATTTGAAAAAAAGAATTTATCAGAACCTACCAGTTGCAGTATTTCTTTTTTAAAAATATTTTATTTTATTTATTTATTTACTTGAAAGAGAGAGGAAGAGGCAGATAGAGAGAAAGAGAGAATGGGCATGCTAGGGCCTCTAACCACTGCAAACGAATTCCAGACACATGCTTCCCTTTGTGCATCTGGCTTATGTGGGTACTGGGGAATTGAACCAGGGTCCTTTGGCTTCACAGGCAAACACCTTAACTGCTAAGCCATTTCTCCAGCCCCTGCAGCATTCCTTATTTAATGAAATTTTTAGTGCTTTAACAAAGTGTAGGTATACATGCTATTTCATATAAGCACTTGATAACTGCTACTGTTAGCTATGAGGGGGGCATGAACTTAGATCCTATTTCCCTAAAGTATAATGCAATGCTTGTGAATGAACACATAGGATGAGATGTGGTCAAAGAATGGCTTCTTAAGTTTGTATGTGTAGAAGACACATGGTCTTAAACGTGTTGATCTTGAGACATCACATACAAGCAAGAAGGACCTCAGATGATACTCCAGGCAATGCAAGACCCACCATGCAGAAGTAGAAAGAGAAAGGGGTGGGACTCAGCATAGCTCTACGACTGGTCATGAAGACAATGCTGAGTAGAGAACTGAAAGGTGTCTTTCTTGTATAAAATGAAAAATAAAGCAATACTTGTAGCTTTAAGGCTAATCGTTAGAGAGGCAATGCAAAAAAATCCTAGAAAATAATTTAAAAGCCTAATGCACTAATTGCTAACTCCAAAATTATACAAGTTGAGATGGAAGCAGACGGTTGTCCTAATTGAAGCCTTTCTTTAAACCTGAGGACCATTATGAAACTCAAATCCTCTACATCATTCCATAACTGCAACCTGATGGTCCTGTAGTTGGTTCATGATGACAGAAGGGACTCTGTTGTAATAGAATTCCATGGGAAAGTGCTTAATGTGTGCATGTGTGTGTGCACATGTGCACTCACACACACACACACACACACACACACACACACACAGTGGGGTAGATTTGAAAACACATTGGACAGAAAAGAGAAAAGCTAGGCAAAGAATCTTTTACTGAGATGTGTTCTTTGAAATAATACACTAACTTTCTACATTTCAGCTATTGCATTGTACTGCATGATAATGAATATAATAGTTTCATTGTAAGCTTTTCAAAATATAATAATACAAAGCTAGATTCAAATTCTGAATTGACCTCTGTCTGAACTTGGATACATCCCTTATCGCACTTAAATATCCTCATCCTCAGCTTAAACATAAGATTAGATTAAATCAGGAGTAGATATGTATTAGTGTGTATTTGCAATGTCCTGAAGCCATCTGTTATCACACTCATAGTAAAATTGCAAGAAATTTGGATTTAGTAATATAAACAAATGAACCTATTTGATGTTTCTATAATAATTTACAAAATGCCTGATACTTATTTGTTAAAAATAAGTTCTTCATTTGTAAGAGCTTGAGTTCAGAAGTCTGGACATCAGGAAAATGTTAACAGTAATGAAAGAAAAAAGGATACAAGATGAGTTTCACTAACTTGTAAAATGATACCCAAAGCCTTGATCAAATGCTACAGTCTCTGTACATATCACAGCTTGGTCCTCCTGTATCTACCAAACTTTACATAAAAAATTAGGCACAGCATGTATAGGAATGAAACTGATGCTTTCTTATTTTACAGAATAAAATTCCCCCAGGTTGGTAACAAATTGAAGCATGGTTCAGAAGAGAGCCTCCTTTCAAAATATCATGAATGCTAGTGGTAACTAACCTGCTATTCAGTGTTATAGTCAAGAGAGGAAAATAATGTTAGCCTGGTGGTGTATGCCTATTTCAGCATCTGGCATTCTTTTTCTAGAGAAGCAAGTTACATCCACTCAAATACCTTCATATCTCCTCCTGGTGGTCTCATATAAAGAGAACAAAGGCTCCTACCAACACCACCAATTATCTACATAAACTCGCTATTCAAAGATATAAAGTATATTGCTGTGTAGATTGAGAAGTAATAAGCTTTTCATTTTAAATTATTTCACAAAAGGCTCAATTGATATTTTTCATGAGACCCAAATATACCTACTTGTGTTAGGCAGCATAATGCCACCCCCCCCCAAAAAAAAGTATCCTTACCCAATCTCCTAGAGCAAAGGAATATGCTGCCTTACATGGCAAGTGAACTTTTACAAATGTGATAATTAAGGACTTTTTGGTAATACTGGAGATTGAACCTACAGTGCCCAGCATAGTTGACAAGCACCCTACCACCGATTCACTTCTCCATGATTCCTTTCACTTTATTTTTTTTTAAAGTTTTTTGTTGATTTTTATTTATTTATTTGAGAGCGACAGACAGAGAGAAAGAGAGAGGCAGAGAGAGAGAGAGAATGGGCGCGCCAGGGCCTCCAGCCACTGCAGACGAACTCCAGACGTGTGCGCCCCCTTGTGCATCTGGCTAACGTGGGTCCTGGGGAGTCGAGCCTCAAACCGGGGTCCTTAGGCTTCACAGGCAAGCACCTTATCTCTAAGCCATTTCTCCAGCCCTCACTTTATATTTTGATACAGGATTTCACCAAAGCTTCCCAGGCTTGCCTTGAACTCAATGTGGATCACAAACACTCCTTGAACTTGAGTTCTTCCTGTTTCTGCATCACATGTAGCTGGAATTATAGGCCTGCGCCATCAGGCCCAGCTTACGTAGAGATCTTAAGGCATAAAAATATCCTTGATCGTTCAGTTGTGACTGATGTAATTATGAGAGTCCTCATGTGAGAAAGAGAGTAGAGATTCAGAGGAAGAAGAAAGGATGGGAGGATAGAGGCAGGGGGCAGAGGATAGGATGAACCCTTTTCTGCAAGAGATCCTTGAGCCTAATAAAAATAGTTTCCACAAAACTAGAAAAGTAAGAGTTTCAAGAAGGAGAGCCCCCTTGTACACTCACTTCAGGTTTCTGACCTCCACTACTCTAAATGAAAAATCTGTGTCAAATCATCTAGTTTGCAATGATTTTCTGGTGTACAGTTGTACACCACCATGTGTAATGTTAGTTGAGGTTTTCACTGGGTCTGTCTTGATTCTAAATAAGGTTGGGTTGCCATTTTAACATTATCATGTGTTCTTATGCATGATCATGGCATACCTTTCTTTTAAGTAATTTCAACTTTTTGATAAATATTTGATATACACGGGAATAAAATTATTTAGACATAAAATTAAAAGAGGCATTCTCCAATTACTTCTTTCTAACCCAGAACTAGAATCTCACCTCTATGGGTGGTTGGATAGAAAAAGTAGACTCTAAATATCCTTTTCCAGACACATGACTTAATGTGACCGGCCCTCAGAAATGCAGTCAGAAAGAAAACCAAAGTCTTACTGATAATGTTTTCCTCAAGATAGTAGATATAGCAGGGACAATGAAAACACATACTAAGTGCCCTAATAAATGTAAAGTTCTTACCATTTTTAGTAGTCAGATGACTCAGTCCTTCTTTGACAAGGTTGAGTGTGTGGGAAAGTAAAGGAGGAACCCCACGAAATTTAATACATTCTTCTGGGGAAGGAAGCTGCATTTCTTCTACTCTCTGTGAAGTAACAGATACTGCCTCTTACACTTGGGTATGGTCAAATTTCTGCTGTTTAATAATGTTTGTACTGTCTCTGCAATAGAGAATTGCAAAGGAATAGGAAAGACAAAACAGGAAGGTAAGTATAATGAGGAAATATATTTGAATATATCAAAATATGGGTACAAGCTCATTAAGTTATGGAGACTATTAAAAATAATAATTCTAGCTTCATAATGTTTTAGGAAATAAAGAATTTGAAGATTCCTACTTAATAATTTTATCACCGACATATAAATTAAATAAGAATAGTTCATAGAAAAAAAGCAGATACATTAAGTCCAGAAATGATCAGAAAATATGTTGTTATTTCTTCCAAAAAATGCTAGTGGGAAGTATTTCAAGGACCATTGTGCTCACTGTTGTATTCCAAATCCAGCAGGAATGGAATTCAGATTCCCTTATCAGAAATGCTTTAGATTATTCCTAATTTCCAGAGAAAATTTCCTTCTCTCAGTTGTAAGGTAGGTACTTTCTAAAGTGCATAATCTACCCTTACATATTTTGCCAGCCTTTGACTGGTATTAGCTATGTCAGATGAGTACTTATGCTCCTATTAAGTACTAAATACTTCCCCATACACGATACTTTTCTCATTTTACAAACAATATAGGGAAATAGCATGACGTGACTCTTAAGTTTACACTGCCCTGCTAATAGTCCTTTTTTAAATTTATTTTTATTTATTTCCTTGACAAAGAAAGAGGGAGGGAGAGAGAGAGAGAGAGAGAGAGAGAGAATGGGCATGCCAGGGCCTCCAGCCACTGCAAACGAACTCCAGACATGTGCGCCCCCTTTTGCATCTGGCTAGGGTGGGTCCTGGGGAATTGAACCTGGGTCCTTTGGCTTTTCAGGCAAACACCTTAACCACTAAGCAATTCCTCCAGCCCCCTGCTAATAATCTTTACACTACCAAATAGCTGTTGTGAGATGTTAGACAAATAACTAATCTGAACCTGTTTTAGCTTAGCGATGTTCATCTCACAAGGATCTGCTATGGAGATTCAAACATGCCCCCTCCAGAATTCATGTTGAAACTCAATCTACACTGTGCTGGTATTACCAGGTGGGTTTTCTGAGAAGGGATTAAGTCATGAGTGCACTACCTTACATGGGGGAAGTATCTAGCCTTATAAAAGGGCCAGAGAAAACTATCTTAGGATATTTATGTCATTCTACCTTCTACTATGTGAGGACATATAAATAATGTCCCCGACAGTCTGGAATGTAGACTCATGAATGGTGGTCCTCCCACTGCCTCCAGAATTGTAAGAGTCTTCTTTTTATAAGTTAATCACTCTGTGTTGTTTTGTTAAAGCAGTATGAATGGACTGAAACAGGAGGTTTTGTTGTTGTTGTTGTTGTTTTGTTTTGTTTTTTATTAATTTGCAGGGAGAGAGTGAGAGAGACTGAGAATGAGAATGAATGAGCCTGCCAGGGTCTTTTGCCACTGCACACAAGTTCCAAATGAATGCACTACTTTTTGCATCTGGCTTTGTGTGTGTATTGGAGATTCAAACCCAGATTGCCAGGCTTTGCAAACAAGCACCTGTAACCACTGAGCAATCTCCCCATCCTAAAACAGGATTTTAAACTGACTAAGTAAGATAATCAATGTTAGCAGTCCAGCAGTGCCTGCCGTGTAGAAATCAATCAACACATCCAAAGTATACATTTAAAATTTTGTTTCATGAATTGTCTTATTGAAAGTACTTTGGAGCACAGAGTACATTAATTTTTACAGTACTAAACACATGTACAAAGTCCGAAAATAAATAAAAGATTTATTATTTTACTGACATGGGTCTTAAGGCAAAATGGTAAGGATATACAGTCTGCAAGCTTTGAGAAGCAAACATGCATTTTCAATTACAATACCACAGAATAGTGCTACTGCTTATGCTAGTGCTTATGGTGCATATAAACTCTCTTATTTTTTTTTTTGTTTGTTTGTTTTTTGCTTTTTGTTTTGTAGGGTCTCACTCTAGCTCAGGCTGACCTGGAATTCACTATGTAGTCTCAGGGCGGCCTCGAACTCATGGTGATCCTCCTGCCTCTGCCTCCCAAGTGCTGGGATTAAGTGCACCACCACGCCCGGCACTCTTAATATTTTAAGAACTCATTAATAAATGACTCTTGTGGATTAAAACTCCAGGCACCCCACTTGGACTCCAGAGGACACAGCTCTCTTGTCAGTAGTAAATCCACAGCCCAGGACAGAAGGTAGGTCGCTGCCCGCGGTGCTGAATGAACTCTCCCCAGGACGGATCCGTTCAAATTCAGCAAGCTGCTTTCTTCTCTCTCCTCTCGCTCCAGAATCCCTTTCAAGCAGTCTACTTGCAAGGCGCAGAGACAAACACTCCGCATCTGTTTCCCAAATGGGCTAATTCTCACTCTCTGACTCTTTTAATGTTCTGGAGCCCCAGTGCCTTTCCCGCGGAGCCTCAAAGTTTTCTACCGAAAAACCATGGAGTCATTTCATCTAAGGCTGTATTTTTAATGTGTTGGCTACCTAGCGTCCTTGGTTGTCATTTCAGAGAACTGATCTTTCGGCCACACCTCCTTCTTAAAGAGTAGGCAAGTCTGCCGGGGTTTCTTTTTTAGAATCCCCGGAGGCAGCAGGACTACCGGCTCTGGCTCCTGCGATCAGCCCAGCGCGTCTCGCTGTTTCAACGTTCTCCCTCCCTCTCCCTCCCTCCCTCCCTCCCTCCCTCCCTCCCTCCCTCCCTCTCCCTCTCTCTCATTCTCTCTGTCTCTCTCTCTCCCTCCCTCCCTCCCTTCTCTAGGGTCTCCTCCCAACCTCAGTGTAAAGATCCCCCATCCTAGACAAGAATCCGGGGATCCCTGGACTGTGACTCCCCTGGCGCTCATGCCGCACCCTAGATGTCATCCACTCGGAGTGCTTGATTCTCTCTCGGAAAGACTGGGCTGCATGCACCGCACCGCGCGTGGAAAGAGCCCCGTTTCTTTCGCGTCCTTCCTTTCCACTTACCCACTCTTTCTGTTCCTATTAGACCTACACTCACAGTGAAATGGCTTCTAAACACGAGACACCTAAAAGTGCAAAAAAATATTCCCTGCGGGTTAAGCAGTGAGTTTGTGTTTGTTGTGTGTGTCCATCCGCGCTTATGCAAAAATAAATAAATAAATAAATAAAAATAAATTTAAAAAAAAAAGCTCCCAACGTCACAGTTGTTCGGAATCCGGACAAGTGCATGGAGAATTCCTGAGACCTTTCTAGGGATTCCCTCTACCCTGCCCTCCTCTTATACACCCCTAAAGAGGTAGGGAGGACTGGGGTTTTGTAAAAACACTCCTGCAGCGACAGACGTACACAAATATTGCTCGCCGTCCTGTTAGGCGAACAGTCCGGAGCGCAGGGTTTCTCTCCATCATTTCCGCGCGCACCCCCGCACCCCCCCCCCTCCAACTCCCTGCATCCACTCTGCAACCGCTGCGGGTCCCTGTGTGGCTGCGGAGCGTGCGTGCGCCTCATCCCAGACCTTGTGCGGAAGGACTGGCCGGCGGCGGCGGCGCGGGCTCGGTGGGTGGTGCTCGTGCCGCCCCCTCCTAGCCCCGGGCCAGGGTGCGCGCGCGCCGGCCCGGTGGGGAAGCCTTCCCTGGAAGCTGCTGGGTGTCTCCGGCGGAGATAGTATCCCCGGGCCGAGTAAAAGCCTCCAAAGAGAGCTGCTTTAAAGAGAAACAGAGTAAAAGAAGGAAAAAGAAAAAGAAAAAGCAATAAACCGGAGGGGCAAATCCATTCCCGGAAGGCCCGGGTTCCAGTGGTCTCGGATCCTCCTCCGGGAGCCGGGTTCGAGGTGCGGCTGTCTATGGCTGGTATCCGGACCTAGACCATTTCTCACCCTCTTGCTGGAGGAGGGAGGAGAGGGACTTGCGGGCAAGAGTTGCATCTGATCTGGGCACCTGCAGAGAGAACTCTGGGGTAAGTAGTACTCCGGTACCAGAGCAGAAAAGGGGACGGAAGGAAAGGAAGAGGGACGAAAGGGAGAGGGCAAGGAAAATAAATAAATAAATAAAAATCCCCAATATTCCGCAGCAGAGGGAGAGCGCAGGGCACAGTGGCACCGTGGTCCCAGGATGAGTCCCGCACGGGTCTGTGGCGCCGAAGCAGCAGGCGCGAAGTTCTTTTCCAGGAGAAAAGAAACTCCAAGATCGTGGAGGGGGCCGGAGGAAGCCCGGCAGGGGAAGAGGGGTGGAGGGCGGAGGATGCAGCCTGGGGCCCCCGGCCTAGGCAGCGGCCGCCACCGTGGCCCGAAGCTGCGAAGGCTGGCTTATGCCTCACGGCCCCAACCCGGACCGACTAGTGCCGCCGCCTCCCGGGGCAGCTCGGCCCAGCTGATGCGGGGACTCCTGGCGGGGTCGGGGACGCTCACCTGGCGGAGCCTCCTCCTCCTCCTCCTCCTCCTCCTCCTCCGGCTCCCGCCCCCACCTGCCCTCCTCCCCTTCTTCCTCCTCCTCCTCCTCCTCTCCGAATCCGAAAGCGTCGGGATCCGTAGGCGAGGAAATAACGACCCCTGCAGTTGCATTGCGGAAAATCTCGGCGCCGGCGCTAGTTGCGGGCGATGGAAGCGAGGCAACTGGGGTTTCTGGGGAACCCAGGAAAATAGCGGAGGAGCAGAAAGCGCGCGTGCAACGCGGGGAGCCGGCGTGGTCCGCGGCGAGCACCAGTGGCCAGCCCCCGCGTCCCCGGCGCCCTGGACCCGAGGCGCGCCGGCAGGAACCCTCTGGGTGGCGGACTCGGGGAGCAGGGAGGGTCAGCAGAGGCTGCCGGCGGTTTGAGGCAATAATCTCCCCGCTTCTCTTTCTCTCTGTGGGTGCTGTGTCTGCGCTCCCCCCGCCCTCCCCGCCCTCCGGAAGCAGGAGGAGGACAGCCCCGAGCAGAGCCAGCAGCCTGCCGCCCTCGGTGACCATGCTGCGGTGAGGGGGACGGACTTCGAGGGCAACTTGCCTCCGCCGACCGCCCGGGTTTAGCCAGCGCACTAGCAGCGGCTAGGAGCACAACCCCCCCCCCAACCCCTCCAACACACGGAACTGCACCGCGAGGCCCGGCGGGGGGCTGTCGTCTATGTCTTCTTGGGGCGCCCGGCGGAGCGGAGTCTCGTTTTTGCAGGAAGAGCCCAGCGCCGGTGGCTTCAGGTGTCCGCGGCCGTTGCCATTTCCACCCCTGGTGAGACGAGCGGAGACGCTCGAGCGCGGAGACCTCCGAGGCAGCAGGGAGGCATCGGACATGTGTCAGCACATCTGGGGTGCACATCCGTCGAGCCCAAGGGGAGATTTACTGGAACAATACAAACTGCGATATTGATCTTGGGGGGGTGACTGTCCCTGGCCGGCGGCTGTCGGGTGGGAGCGCGAGTGTGCGCTCTCTCGGGAGTGTGTGCGAGTGTGTATATGTGTGTGCCGTGTCGGGCTCCCCCCTTTCCCCCCCTGTTTTCCCGTCGAGTGATGCACTTGGAATGAGAATCGGAGGATGGAAATAGTCTGGGAGGTGCTTTTTCTTCTTCAAGCCAATTTCATCGTCTGCATATCAGGTACGGGACGTGCTGGAGTCAAGGGGAGGGTTTGGGTGATGTGGTGATGTTTGGAATGTCTGGGGTTTTAGCGTGTGTAGACGTGGCGAGGAAAGCCAGGGGGTGGCACAGCCCCTTTCGGTTCTGTGGCTTTGCTGTCTTAGAAATTGAAAGCCTTGTAAGCCCAAGGGTGTGTGAGTGCTTCTCTCTCTTCTCTCTACTCTCTCTCTCTCTTTCTCTCTCTCTCTCTCTCTCTCTCTCTCTCTCTCTCTCTCTCTGTGTGTGTGTGTGTGTGTGTGTGTGTATTAGTGTGTGTGTGTGTGTGTTGGTGTGTGATGGGGTCAGAATCTCCTGCAAAGGGACGAGGGAAAGGATAGGATCTGAGAAAGAAGAGGGATATAGATGTTTGATTTTCTGCTGTTTTCCTGCCTGAGAACTCTGGCGCCGAAATCTGAGCCTTGGCAACCCCCACCCCCATGCTCTGGCTTTCAAAGTTCCCAAACTCGGTGGTTCCAGGTTGGCAAAATGGACGCGGAGCTTTGCGCTGGCATCTAGGCACTTTCAAGGGACTGCGGGAGTATGCGGGGCTAGGGAGCGCCTGCAGAGATCCGGAGAGATGGAGAAATCCTCTTTACATTCCCTCCACACCAAGGGTAGGTTTATAATGTTAGAAATTCGGGGCACGCCCACCTCCACCCCAAGTAAAAGAAAAACCCACTCAGAAAACAAAATATTACAAAAGCCACTTTAGAATTATGGGTCTTAATTCCCAGGAGTAAGGTTGTGCTGTCTCAGATGCTGGCCCAAGGCTGCTTGTGCCAACCTGTGGTTTCAGGAGCGAATAGTTCCAAGGTGCTGAGGATGAACAAGATAGGGCTTGGACATGCTTGCACCGGAGTGTTCGTGTGTTGGGAGGGGTTGTCATTTTTAAGCTGTGTCTTTGTTGGTACAAGAATTTGGGAATGGGAGGGAATTCTGCCTGAAAAGCCCAGGACCAGCTTTATTCCCCAGTTCCCTGGCTCCTCCCACTGACCAGCACCCACCCCATTTCCCTTGCACCTGCCATTTAAACACCCAGGGTGTAGCCCATTTGCTGTGTTCCCTTCTGCCTGCATTCCCTCTGCAGAATTGGGGACTGAGCCAACTTCCCATGAAGTCACCAAGGGAGGATAAACAGGAGCCCTGCCCCCTGTAAGCCAGCTGACACATTTGAGCAGCTATGGGGATGGGGTAGAACAGATTTTCTGCCTCTTCCTCTAGCCTTGCCAATCTCCACTCCCTCCCCCCAATTCGGATCTGATTCTGACTCTTAAAAACCCTTCATCTGCCTTTATCTTGGACCCATTTCCAAACACCGCTGTTTGATGTCAGTGCTCTCCTCCTAAGACAGGAATGGAATCTGATACCTGAAATCATATTGGCTTGACCACAAAACTAAAAAATGCAACTCGGTAGTACTTTACTGAGTTCTAGTGTTCACGTGGCAGGCATGGGAAAGTGCTTCAGGGTCATTGCCTTTTGCCTCTCACACTTTATCTTGCTTTACCAGTAAAACAACCTGGGTCGCTTGTAAAGGTTTCCATAAGTTCTCTGTCCAAGATTAGACTAAATGGCATCCTATAAGGCCAATTTTGCATCTTTATGTCAGACTCTTCTCTTGTTCCAGAATATTTCACTAGCCTTTTTAAAACCTCTTTCCAGCATCATAAATAATTTTCTGTCAGACAAGCCATCTGAGTTTCATTCAGACTGGCAAACATTGGCTAAGGCTGTGGGTTTCCCCCAGAATCCTCTTTGGCCCAATGCTCTAAACCTTACCAGGAAATGACATAGGAGAATAAGAAGAGTAAATATGTGTTCTGAGCCTCCAAAAGAGGTCTTGGTGGCACACCTGTCATAGCTGCATTTGATTCGCTATATCAGCAACTAAATTATTCAAACAGAATAATAATTCCAGGCCAGGAGAGAAGTGCTATGAAGTGTGTGTGTGTGTGTGTGTGTGTGTGTGCTTTTTCATGTATTTAGGAAATAATCATCATTGCTATATAATGAGGGGATGAAAGTGCTAGAAAAATTGCTAGTTATTAGCAAAACACAGAAAACTAGGTTAGCCTTCCACATATTTAGTTGGGAGCTTCCTTCCTTGGCACTCTATGAAGACATATACTCAAAGATGCAGCATTAGGTACATTATACTTAACTTCAAAAGGCCATTCTTTCTCCATGATCTATGTGGTTTCCTCCTATAAACAGAACCACTTACTCAATGATGCTCATCTATGTCTAAATTATGATTAGTGATATAATCATGAATCACAGTTGCCACAGTGTGGATCTTCAACTCCTTTCTCTTCCCATCTGACAGCCTGAGGATGTGTAGGAATGCAGCGCACTAAGATTGAATAATCGTGCCTCAGAGAGGGTTTAGTGGCTCTTTCATTTTTGTTCTCATGATTTGTAGTTTTAATTTACTCATGACTGAGCTTCACCAAAAGGAACAAAACCTGATCATAGAATCTATTAAATCAAAAAAATTAATATATAAAAAATAAACCCTTCTTCACCATCTTAGAAAGAGATATTCTGAACAGTGAATGGGTAATAATCTGCATCACATTACCAGACATTGATGAATGATACATTGGTAGGGTCAACTTCAATCCTGAGGAACATGGGGCTGGGAAAGGCCAGCATTAAAAAAAAAAAAAAGCCTGCAGTATAAACATTTTGCAGAATGAAAATGCTATGTGGAACGCTTGTAGAGTGGAATGTATTTGATGGTCTACTCTTTTAAGAAAACTCTAGGTTTATAGCTTATGGGTTTGTTCAGCAAATGTTCCACCCCCCACTCATAGCCCCTCCATCCCAACACACATAGAGAAAGAGAGAGAGACAGAGAGAGAGAGACAACACTTCTCTGCATGCTTGTTTTAGTACCTCACATTAAGTAAGATACCTGGGCTTGGTCGACTTGGTGGCTCTGCAGAAGTAATTTGGTTAGGAGAGAGACCAGGGGTCCCTGAGTCTAGGTTAGTTTACTGCTGAGTAAGTAGCATGTGTGTCTTCCATTTGAGAGATCATGTAATTTTGGTGACTTAGGGACAACACAAAAAAAAAAGACGAAGAAGGAATGCCATGATCAGAGAATTCTCCTTGGCTTACATTAAACCCAGATGTCTATTTTGTTAAAAATGTAAGATAGGTAGCTGGGATGTGTAAAGAGACCAGGAAGAGAGGAAAGAAGAGGGAGATATGGAGCTAGAGAGAGAAAGAGATACATGGTTTTTCCCTATGCTAGCAAGAACACCATTCCCTCCCTACAAAAACCTCTCAAATGAGTGAGGAAGAATGCTTAGCAGCATGAGAAGAGAATTTCCTGGTCAAAGAGAGCTGCTTGGTTTTCTTCATACAGTGTACCTTACTTTCCTCTTATGTAACTTTGCTTCCTTGTCAGTTTATTCATAGTAACAGCAATAACAATTTGAATTATGAGATACATTTACACATTTTAAATTTAATGCAGGAATTTTAATTTGTTTCTTCTTAGAATTTGTAGGGGGTAATTTCAAAGATGAGGCAAACCATTCAGAACTCATACCCAGGTCAAACTGAACTAAAAGTCAGTATATCATTTCATTCAAGTTGTCCTTCAGATGATTTTTTTAATTCAGTGTTTAATTTTAATTTTGATATCTCTCATTGAAGAATAAATTTGGTTAAGTGGGTACTAATATTAAAATTTGGAAGTAAATATAATTTAAAGCTAGAAATATGGTAACATTTAGTTGGACATAATTCTTTCAATCTATCACATAAAGCTATTACCCAAATATCCCCAGCATGCTTTAAATAGTACTCCTGAGCCAGGCATGGTGGTGCATGCCTTTTATCCCAGCACTTGGGAGTCAGAGGTAGGAGGATCACAGTGAATTAATTCAAGGCCACCCTGAGAGTACATAGTAAATTACAGATCAGCCTGAGCTAGAGTGAGATCCTACCTCAAAAAAACAAAAAAGAAAAAAAAATGTACTCCCCAGACACAAGAAATCTCTAGTATAGTCCTTTCCTAATCTAAAGACTATAAATTTGTCTATCTATGTATACAAAGGTTATGATAACATAATACCTTACATATTTGTTATATGGATTAAATGTGATGATGTGTTTGGTGATGTTTCAATGAGGACAGTGTCTGACATATAAGCATTCAGTAATATCAATTATTATTTATTTCCCAAAAGTCCCAATTGATATAGATTTGGCTGTGGTAGATTAGAAACCTTTTTTCCCTTGTTGGCTTGTTTAAAAGGATACTCATTGGCCAGAATATTTTATAATACAGAGCATCAGTTCTACTTCCAATGAAGTCTTGACTATAGCCTTTGAAAATGTGTCATTTTTGTGTTCTTTTAATAGAACCAGTAGCATTAAGCTTTGGTACATCATGATGAATGGATCCTTGCTCATTTCTATTCCTCAGTATTGATATGAAACTGGGAACATCTGATATATCACCTGGTACTATGTACTGCATATTAACCATGGGATCAACTGAGTTTTTCACATTCTTCTTGTATATTATAGTTCAGTGCAGACCCAACATTAAAGTCCTTCCAAGTTGGCAAATGGCCTAGGCACTCAATATGACTTGAAATAGAACAGCCCATTAAATATAAATGAGCCCCACCCAAAATGACTACTCATCAGATTATCTCATTAGCAAGATAATGTCAATCCTTTTTCCTATGTGATGTCACACAGCCAAAATGCAAACCCTCATCTTAGATGAAACTCTCAAATCAGTAAGTGGAGAGAGTCTTCCTGAGTAATAAAAAAATACCAAAGACAAAAAGCCATGTAAATGTGGAGAAACCTTTCCCTGGCTTAGAAGGGTTTGACTGACATCTGAAGAAGTCAGTACCTATCACTTTATTTCACCTTTTTCACTAAGTGTTACATATTTTGGCCTAAGGTATCTATCAGAAAGAAATCCAGGTGCCATAAAAGTGTATGGTAGTCAATCCCCTCAGAAATTTCATTCTACCATCCAACACTATTCTAACCACCTACATGATGTAAGTGGTTGTCTTAACTTCTCAGTCTGTTTCCCTTCAAAAATGACAATTAGATTTACATTCTCTATTTATAAAGGTTTGTTGAGAGAAATGTCAGAAAATATCCTAAACATTCTTCATGCTTTGCAAATGTAACATGTCTATGTCTTTACTAAGACATAGTCTACTTAAGATATAGTTATAAAAGCAAAGTTAGGCACATGTATACAGTGTAGGGTGATACAAAGTAACATGAATAATGCATACCTAGGTGTAATTACAAATGCTATGATGCTAATATTTATTATGTTAGTATGTAATGGAAACAATGTCAATTGTCTGATATAGAATATAAATTCTGTAAATTGGAGGAATCATGCATGAAAGAAAATAAGGACATTGGATGAATTCTAGACCTTGGAATGAAAGAAATGGAGACATTTGTACTAAAGGGAAAGAGCAGGGGTGAGTGGAAATAAAGGGCTGGGGCAATTACATGGCAAGTGAAAGGGCATGACAGGAAGCACAGGGAGACTATTGTAAATGAAATCAAAGATTTTCTTTGGGAGATGCTGGAAAGTTGGGATGAACCTTCTTAGAAAGCTACTGAGTTAGAAAATATAGAGTAGTATTAATATAGTTATGTTCATTCTTGTTCTTTTAAAAATTGTAGATCATCATCTTAATACAATGGATGAAACTTAACTAAAACTTGCTTGCAAGTTTCACACTATTTTGGATCTCAAGTTAATATAACATGTCTCCAACTACTGCTATACTTGACATAGTTTATATCCTATTTAGGATTGCAGACAGTTGAGGGGTTTCATGTGGGGCAGGGGTTCACCTTTTTCATATACAATATGGAGTAATACCACTACAGGTTTTAGCTTCTGCAAGGTAAGTACAAAGATCACCAAACACTGTTGGTAAAATGCCTAGCACAATATCTAGACTGTAGTAACCCACTGTCAAATAACAGATATCATATGAGAACCAGCATAGACTTTGGAACAAAGATGGGCCTGCTTATGAATTACAACTTTGTCATTCATTCTCTTATAGTGTCTGAGAAGTAACTTAGGCTCAGTGAGTCAGCCCTTCCTTATCTGTAAAATGAGGATTGGAGAACTACACAGTCAGCCACCACACTGTGCATGTGGTAGCAACCCAATGAATTAAAAATATCCCCATAAAATAACTATGACTCCATTATTGCCATCATCTTCATGACTAACACCAATAGTGATCACTTTGGTAACATTTGGGGTCCAGTTTTGTATATGCTAATTAATCATTCAGTCATTTCCACGGTGTTCAACAAAATGGTATGAGCAAATACCTGTATATGAGGTACTGGACTCACACAAATGTACATATGGTTTTTGGTCTTTTATAAAACAGCATATGTAATGTGATACAGATGTATGTAGACTATAGTGGGAATATGAAATAGAAGCAATTGACTGATGGATGCAAAAAGTGAAAGGAAGAATTTATAGAGAAGAAAACATTCAAACTAGAATACATGCAACATCAAAGTAACAGGGTAGGAGTAAGGGAAAATGCCATAAGGTAAAGGTATTCTGTTTTTTCACAAGCATAGACCAAAAAAGAAAAATCAAAGCTCTGGTTAAGTGAGCATCTAGTCAATGGGTTGGAATAAGTAGCTAGAACTAGAATTACAGAAAAAACCTGGGGTCAAAATGAAAATGTTCTCAAGCCAAGATGAGAAGTTTAAACCTTAGCTTTTTGTTACAAGAAGCCAAGGAGGGCTGGAGAGATGGCTTACCAGTTAAGCGCTTGCCTGTGAAGCCTAAGGACCTTGGTTCAAGGCTCGATTCCCCAGGACCCAACTTAGCCAGATGTGCAAGGGGGCGCACGCTTCTGGAGTTCGTTTATAGTGGCTGGAGGCCCTGGCGCTCCCATTCTCTCTCTCTCTCTCTCTCTCTCTCTGCCTCTTTCTCTGTCTGTCACTTTCAAATAAGTAAATAAAAATAAAGAAAAAAATATTTATAAGAAGCCAAGGAAAGTGATGTAATAACCTTTGTTTTTAACCTAATAATATACATTTGTAATAAGCAGTAACATAGAAACCAAACTCTTTGCTCCCTTTCCTATCAACCTCTATTCTTGATCACAGAACTCAGAAAATCCAGTTTTTCAGAACTAAAAACCTAGTCTAGTTCAGCCTATGGTACATTCTGTGTGAGATAAAACACAAGGAGCCATTTTTCCAAACTCATTTGGTTCTGCATTACCTTGATCTTTGAAATTTGGTACTTGCATGCTAAGCAAATGTCTTCAATTTTTTACTTGAATCATGAAAACAACCGTGTCTTTAACATCATATGAAAACCAAGAGAATGGATCCATTCATAATATTCGTGTCATGAAGATTAACTGTGGGCTAAGCAGTTGACACACTACATGGCATGAAACAGATGCTTGAAGTGCTACCAAATAGTTTGAAGAGATTTTACTTAATTTACTATGTACCACTCTTATTTCCAGTCCACTACATGATCATTTGGGAGAACACACTAGTGGCCCACCAAATTATATACCCATTGAAACCTCTCAATGATCTGGTTACTAATGAGACAGTATACAGACCTAAAATTAAACTGCTATGTACCTATTTATGTGACATTCATTGAGGATGTGCTAAACTTATAATTTATAATCTAGTAAAACACTGCATGTGTACATTTTTGTGGTATGTGTGCATTACATGTATGTATGTTTGCATGGCTGTGCTGTACACATATGTGTTTATGCATGTGTGCACATGCATGTGGAGTCCATAGGTTGATGAGGCATTTCTCTCTCAATCACTTTCCTCCTTATTTGTTGAGACAGGGTCTTTCACTTGAGCCCAAGGGCCCAATGAATTGGATAATCTAGCTAGTCAGCTTGTCCCAAAGACCCCTGTCTCTGCTTTCCCAGTACTAGTATTCCAGGTGGACCACAAAGCACACCTGTCATTTATGTGGGTGCTGAAGATCCAAACTCAGGTATTCCCACTTTACCAAACAGATATCTCCCCAGCTTCTGAATGTTTAAAATATTAGCAGTTACTAAAGAACGTAATAGGAAGGGTAGAGAAAGTGTAGTAAGTGCTGCTAGAGGATACTGAGCTGGGTCTTGAAGAATGCTACATTGTTGGCTTGGGAAAATTGGCTGATTAAGCTGAGTGTGAGGGATGGATGGTCATAGGAAACTGCAGAGAGATGAGGCAGGAGGCAACTCATTCAATGAATGTCACAAGGGCAATATAGAAACAACTGGAGATTGGAGTATGGCAGACAAGGTTGAGATGAGAGTGTTCAGGAGTATGATTTCATTAGAAGCGACTCCTTGCAAGTAACAGTGCTAGCAAAGCACACACACACTGTGCCTCTCTCTTCAGGAAAGGCCTCCTTGTGAGGCCCTGAAGAAACAGTGTCTGTGTCCTTCTCTTTATTAGAAACAGACTAGTCAGGGTAAAGCTGATGGCTCTGGTCCAGCCATGCCCCATTGGCCTGAGGTCACTGAGAATTTTCAAGTGGTGTCTCTGGTTCATTCCAAGGGGCTTCCCAGAAGCTTTTGAGGGAACTCAGGTATAGTTTAACCTCATTTTATTTATTGTTAGGTATTTAAACCATAGGAAAGAGCCAGGAATCTACACTTTGCAATGTACCAATTATCATCTAATCCTCTGATTATTGACTATTTCCCTTGTTTTTTGCAGTTTTCATCCCTAATAACCTAAATCATAACTTTAAAGGATTTCTAGCTTGCATAGTTTAGGGGCGGGTCTTCCGGTAATAAGAACTGGGGTAGGACAGCCTTTATAACAAAGCTACAATTACTCCATATTAGTATAATAGGGCTGGTAATTAGGTACCCAGCCTATGAATTTGATAATATTTGCATGAAGGACTATCAGGATGGCAGTGGAGAGATGATCAGTGGCTAGGAAAGAGGATGCCTATAAATACCTCCTGAACTGGGAAAGGTGTCACTTTCCTCATAGCAAATGCCAAGTTAGTCTTTAATTCTGTTGAATCCCTCAGGCCCAGTGACTAAAGGGGATGGCAGTAGGAAATGAGGCCTATGACTTTCAGGTGAGTTTTCCAGAGCCAAGTTTTGCTGGCTTTGCAACACATTTGGCAACGATGCCAGAGTTGGAATAAACACATTTACTGAAGGATATGAGTCAACACATTTCCCTTCCGCTCCCTGCTCTCTCCCCACTACACACTCTGCTAACTTTTACCCTCAAGAAAAACAATTCTGATGGAGGCATTTGCTGAGTGAGTTCAGCCCTTTTCTCTGTGAGGTTAGAATAGTAATAAATGTTGCATCAGACTCTTGAAATCAATAAATCCATGGCAGGTGATTACTTTTTTTCTCCCCCAGTGTTTGTTCATTCATTCCACGCAGGCTAGTGAAAGGATGCCTCCTGTGATGTGGGCACTGGGCCAGTCATATGGTAAAATGTGGTGAACAAAACATTTTGATCTTTGTCTTTGTAGAATATCCATGTAGTGATTCACAAATAGTATTGGGTTTATTTCCATTATCCAGCCCAGAGCCTGGCATTTAGAAGATGTGCATTAATGAATAGATGGATGAATATATAAGTTAATAGAGAGGGGTGATGTAGAATTGTGTTGCGAGGCAGTGGTGGGAAGGCACGGCAAAGCAGATATCCTCACCAGCTTTTCTCTTGCCTGTGCTACCTGTACGTTTCCAATGTGCACAAAGTGACAGAGAAAGAGAACAAAAGGTTTTATAGTTTCCTACCAATGCCTGAGTTTTCTCAGACTCAACTCAACAAGTGATAAGTTGTTTAAGATGTATTTCAGCTTCTTTGTGCTCTGTGACACCATGCTAAATGCCTGAACTAGGATCATTGAGGATCAACAGATTCATTGTTGTTCCTTTCTTCATATCATCTTGGTCCCTCGTAAAAGCGATCACTTCAGATATGTGTTTTCAGGCTAGGAAAGATAGCTCAGTCAGTAAAGCCCTTGCCTCTTAAGCATGAGTCCTGGAGTTTGAGTCACCAAACCCACATAAGTGCCAGGAATGGTGGCATGCACCTGAGTCCCAGGTGCTCAGGAGTCAGAGATAAGAGTATCCCTAGTACTCACTAGCCAGCCAGACTAGCCTAATTGGTGAACTCCAAGCCAATAAGAGACCCTGTATCAAAAAAGAAGGTGCACAGAATTACTGAGGAACAAAACCTGAGGCTATCTTCTGACCTCTACATGCACACACATACATGTACACCTCACATATGTGCACCTACATACAAACATTCATGCATATACCACACATAATACACACATGAAAAATAAAAGATACAGTGCTTTGATGTTTTTCAGCTTGGGAAAACTGATACTTTAGAGGAGCTCACTGTCCTTTAATTAGTACTAAATGAAAGTATTTCAGGGGAATTAACCCACCCCCCTTGACTATTGATGCAAAGAAATAAAGGAAATGACTGTTCTCTATGGTATTTTCAAATTGTGTCAATTAAAAAAAAAAAGCATTGCTTCTCTTCTGTTCTGTTGCAAAGAATAGAGTTATATGGGCTGTTAGAGATTGCTTAGTGGTTAAGGCACTTGCCTGTGAAGCCCAAGAACATAGGTTCAATTCTCCAGGACCCATGTAAGCCAGACGCACAAGGTGGCACATGAATCTGGAGTTTGTTTGCAGTGGCTGGAGGCCCTGATGTGCCCATTCCCACTCTATCTGCCTCTTTCTCTCTGTCTCATAAATAAATAAATAAATAAATAAATAAATAAACAAAAAATACTCAAAAAAAAAAATGAACAAGGTTATAACTGACAAGTCCTTACCAGAGAAAAGAGTCAGGGATCTAGGAATTTGAAACAACAGATTTTGTTGTTGTTGTTGTTGTTGTTGTTGTTGTTGTTGTTGCTGTTGTTGCTGTTGTTGCTGTTGTTTGGGATGCAAATTCTCTGTCTCATCACTTAGCAACTATAAGAAAATTCAGTAAGATAAATCTTTGTTGTTTGTTTGTCGTTTTAATTATAGGAAAGGAGGTAGGGAAAGGAGGAATTAAAAACTGTCCCCCTTGATAACTTCTGATCACATACGATGTTTGGGGACTGTACTGACAAGAATCAAAGCATCTTGGATATTCTACTTCTATGACATATCTTGAGTGTGAATAGAAATGTGTCATTTGTCATCTAATTCTCATAGCAGCCCTTTATGTCTCAACCCTCCATCAAGTGACTCAAACCCTTGCCTAATAAAATATAAAGTAGGAAAGTCATCATTTTTAATATGTGTGACAGCTGCACCCCTGTCTCTCCTATGTTGAGCAGTTTTTGTGGCTTTTTGAATTTAGTGTAGTGTAGTATTGTGGGAGTTAAATGAGAAATGCAATGCCAGGTGTATGAGTTGGTGTGTGTGACCTTTTAATGTTTTAATGTTCTTTCTCCTGGCCATATCTTATTCCAAAGGAGTAAAGGACTTGTAGACTACCTTTGTACTCAGCAGCAAAGGGAAGAGGTTAGCTCAACAGTTAGCTAGTATCTGCTACTTTATTCATCATACTTTATGATCTATTTATTAAAAATAGCATTTTATATTTGTGGGCCCTATTTTGAGATATGTGTGTGTGTATGTGTGAGTGTGTGTTATATATGCTTTGTAGTTATCAACTGTTTTCAGGTGGATAGAAGATAGATAGATAGACAGATAGATATTCTATTGAATTATTTATTTAAGATAATTCAAGTATTGTAATTACTGAGTTGTGTTGTATTAAGTTCTTTATGGTTTTGTCATATGACATCCATAACTAAAGTATAAACTACCAAAAACCTTTAAGAAACACACCTGAATTTCTTGAATGAGCATATATGTAGGACAGTGTCTAAACTGTCACAGATCCTTTAAGAAGGATTTACCACCACCTTCTGAAAACTATTAAGCATAAACTGAGTGCTAATAGGGCATGGTTGAGTAAATGGCTCAGCAGATAAAGTACCTGCTATGCAAACATGAAGATCTGAGTTTGGCTTCCCAGTACCTAGGTAAATGCTAGGCAGGCTTATAATCCTAGCACTTGAAAAACAAAGATAGAGGATTCTTGAAGTGAGCTAACTAGTTAGCCTAGCCACATCAGTGAGTTCTGGCCTCAGTGAGTGACCCTGCCTCAATAAATACTAGATGGAGCAATTCTCTGGTCTCCACAAGCATGAATGCACATGTATGTTCATGTGCCTGCACAACACACACATACACACACACAACACACACACACACACACACACACACACACACACAATGTTGTTGTGCTTCACAAAATTCATGTCACAAATAGGAAATTGTGGATAAAAGCAAGTACGTGCCTTTCTTGGATGGATCTAGAATTTGGGGAATTAGGTAATGTTCCTCAAGTATGTTTGTATTAAGTTACAGGGATGAGAGAATAAATTGGTTTTCAGATAAAAATATTAGAATGAAATTCAGAACCTTTCATATTTACTGTTAGTTTGCTACCCCTAGTACTATGTGTTAGGGTCAGTCACTTCTTTGGCTCCCAGTTTTCTCCTTTTAAACCGGCATCTTATTCTAACATGGGAGCTTCATGGTGGTAAGAGACTTTTATAGATAATTGCACACCTTACTGGATGATGCTTGGCTTTTTCAGTTAAGGTTATAAGACTTAAAAGTACAGGAAGAACTTTCAAGACTACATCAGAAAAGGGACAAGTGACTTTCTAGATGGAAAAGCATGAGATATGATATTGTCACAGAATAGCATGAACTCTATTTGCAAAGAGATAACATTTTAGCCCACTAGCCAGATCCTGGAGCAAAGCATAGGGCTCATTATTGACTGTTACATGAAAGTATTTGTTGGAAACTTTGTCTATTCTTTTATTATTTCAATAGCTTTTCTGATAGTGATTGTGTGACCTTGAGGTGTTACTTAACATCCCTAAGTAAGCCTTGGTGATGACATGTACAAACTGTAAGTGAGTGCGTTTGTCTCTCAAGTTTAGGGGGAATTTACACTTACAGTAATATGGTGCTGGGTCTATAGAATGAACTTGATACATATGTTTTTAATATTTTATTTTTATTTGTTTATTTATTTGAGAGAGAGGAATAGGCAGGAGAGAGAGAGAGAGAGAGAGAGAGAGAGAGAAAGAGAGAGAGAGAGAGAATTGGCACACCAGGGCCTCCAGCCACTGCAAACAAACTCCATCCAGATGCATGTGCCCCTTTGTGCATCTGGTTTACATGGGTCCTGAAGAATCAAACCTGGGTCCTTTGGCTTTGCAGGCAAGCGCCTTGACCACTAAGCAATCTCTCTAGCCCTAGATTTTTTTTTTTTAATTTTAGTACTCCGGGGTAGGGTTTTGCTCTACCCCAGGCTGACCTTGAATTCACTATGTTGTCTCAGGGTGGCCTTGAACTCACAGCAATCTTCCTATCTCAGCCTCCAAGTGTTGATACATGACAAATTTTGCTATTGCTATATCTGTAGGTAAAAGAACAAAAGACACATTGAGCAAAATTAGGAAAGAATTTTGTAATATCAGGTCAAACATGGTGAGTTAATGAAATAATGCATGTGAGAGTGTTTAGCAGAATACTTATACATAATCAATTAAGCTTGGTTTTTTTGATTCATTTGGGAAATATTTTAAAGGTAATAAGAAGGAAGACAATCATGTTTCTTCTTAGAATGAGCTTCAGATACAATTTATTAAGTCTAAGACATTACTTTTCTTTATGTTTTAACTTATTGCTGAACATTTTTCAGCTTATAAATATGGTTTAAACTTATCAAGTTTTCCAGTGTGCATGGTCTCATGCCATCCTTTAAAAATCTAACATTGTGGCTGGAAAGATAGCATAGCAGTTAAGACACTTGCCTGCAAAGCTGAAGGACACAGGGTTTGATTCGCCAATACACATGTAAGCCAGATGCATAAAGTGTGCATGTACTTTGAGTTCACTTGTAGTGGCTGGAGGTTCTGGCACTCCCATTCTCTCTAAATCTGCCTCACTCTCTCTCTCTCTGTTTCTGTCAAATAAATAAATAAAATTTTAACAAATCTAACTTTGATATAAATAGCATAAGCAAAACCCTATTCCAAGAATTTCCTTAATATTTTTTCCTACTTAATAAGTAAGTAAATATTGACCTATTGGCCAGAACAACAAAAAAATCAAGTATCATTCTCCAATCTACTTATAATAGAAAACAAAACATTTATCCTGTGGGTTCTGAAAACTGTCACTTGCTTTTACTGAAATGTGACTACTATCCTGAATTTTCATTGCTGACTTTTGTGAGCTTTCTTCCAAGTATTAATATGTGCACATAGAGGTAAGTCAAACCTTTAATTAATTAGTACAGGTAACCTTAACCATGCTTTTCTTCAACCTATTTGCAAATGAAAACATAGTTTTGAATTATATTTAATATTCTGTTGAGAGAAGGATTTTTTAATGATAGCTAAATGTTGGGTGTTCTTAGAATTCTGACGTGGCTCATTTTCAAGTACGTCTTAGAATTTTAGCAAAAAAGAATTTTAGCATAAAAGAAAAACCAATGAGAAATAGGACAGATGATAAATCCTGGGTTGATGTTAAGTAAAGACAAGTAAATTGTGACCTAAGTATGTCTCTGGGGAGCCTACTTTAGAGCTTTTCTGAGCTGTCAGGGTTTTGTACTGGAAGTGTATGTGAGGGGGTTCCCCCAATCACATTGGCAGAGGGTGGATTACAACTGAGGATGCAGAGATTAATGGCCTGTTGTGACTAATCCACTAAACTCCTACTCCTGTTTCTCTTAAATTGATTGAATTTAGAGAAGCTGAACATAGACCCGCATCAGACAGTCTGGTATTAGATCTGTTTGATTTAATGAGGCCTAACAAAACATGTGAGAATCGGGGAAGTGTCATGGAATATCATTACTTCATGTGTTCAAGGATTTGTCTATGACTTAATAGATTCCACTGTGTTGTTTAATAGTCTTTCCTTTGTAAAAACACTTTCACATGCATGCCTTATACAATAATCACACTGATATAACTAAACTTTAAATGAGTCAGAGAAATTAGATGATTATCAATGCAATTTTTGCTAATATTTCGATTTGTCTCCAAATTTGTTAGATAAAAATATGGCTTGTGTTCCACCTAAAGTAAAGGAAAAATATTTATAGCATTGATGATAAGCATTTTATGCAAAATTAACAGGTTCCAAATGTATGAAATTTGAACAAAATTTATTTGTTATTATTAATCCAGTGATCTTAAAATAATTAGCAGAGAGTTAAAATGGAGAAATGTGTTAATAGCATTGGAGACATTTGACTAGGAGAAATAATAAATTTGGAGTAATATAGAAATGAGATTTGAAAAATCCTGTGTTTATTAAAATACATAAATATGCTTAAATGTTTAAATGTACTGAGAAGCAATGGAGTTTACATTCCAAATGATTGTTGGATAGGAGTAAACTCATCCACTATTTCCTAGAAGCTAGCAAGCTTTGTGGAAGTTGACTTCTTCATTTTCATTTTCTAATCTAAAAGACAAGGTTACAATAAACATTTTATTGATTTTTTGATAAGAATGAAATGACCTTCTGAAAGTAAAGCACAGATATTCTTCCTTTAACAGATGCTAACTCATCCTGGTGGGTATTCATGTGGGTTTTGGGGTATCCTTTCCTCACTCCTAATACAATATGCTGATTGGTTGAAAGTACCTCACAATCTGGAAGGAGACCTCACAGGTAGTATCTGGTGATTGAACTTGTATTTCCTCTTCCCTGACCCAACTCTTTCCTTGTAGAGATATTAGATCTCAGACTTGGCTTCACAAACAAAAGCTGCTTGGTTTAATAAGAGTGTTTTCTGAACACATTAAGTTTTTACACCACTGGGCAGAGTTGAGAAGTTACACCATGGGCCTCATTGCCTGCAGTGCCTAAAATATTCACTCTGTTGGCCTTTACAGAAAGAGCATGTGGACACCATTCCTTGATATTAGTTGTTTACAGAAACAGCTGAAAAATCACAGTTTCAGAGAGTTTCTGTTCACAGTAATGGGAAGGTATGATGGACTAGCTCACTAAGTTTTTGGCAATTGCAGTACATGGAAGAGGCTATTCACATCATGGTGGACCAGGAAACAGAGATTGTGACAGGTACTGGGGTCCAGGTACAACCTTCAAAGGCCCACCCCTGAAAGACAGACTTCTGCCACCTAGACTCCACCTCTTAAAGACTCCACAGCCTCTCAAAATCTCTCCAGTCATCTGGCGAACAAACATTATACACATAAACTTGTGGGATGACATTTCTCATTCAAACCACAAAGTCCCTTACCTGCAATTGGTTCAAATTCTTCCAGCAGATGTAAGAATAAACTGGTGACCTGGATAATCTACTTTCTTCAGTAAAGAATTGGTTAACTTTTTGGTGAATCATTTAATTTTTTTCAAAGTCTGGGAGCTTTAGGAACCTCAAATCTACCTTTGTTTTGGAAATATATTGGCATTATTTTAGAATCAGAATGTAAGTGTTAGAAAACAAAAACAAACAAACAAAAAGATATCTTGGTTTATGCTCCTTTGGCTCTAGACACCCACTTTGCTGTCAGAGGAGTTTGGAGTTGCTCTGGTCCTGCCCCAGCAAACATTCTGGTGAAAACTTCCCAAGGAAGGTTTGTGTTAGGGATGTCAGGTTGGCAGAAAAAATAAAGATTTTTGAGACCACTATTTTGCTACCAATGTTAAAAAAAATAACCCAAAACTCCTCTTTGGAGAATGAAAGTCATACTATATTCATATATATTAAAATTACCTGGAGAATAATTTTTGAAATAACAAGTTGAAAATGAACAAATATTTCCCTTTGTAGAAGAATATTTGCAAACATTAGTTGTAACATACATGTAATATAACAGTTAAAATTTACTGTATTGAACACTGTCTTCAATTGAAGTGCACACACACACACACACTTATATACATATGTACACACATACATATAAAATAAAATCTAATTTTATATCTTCTTTTTGAGGGGATTAAAGAAAGAAAATGATCCTTTAACTACAACTATTATCGAGGTATTTTTCCTTTTTCCTCCTTGAACTTGGACAATCAAGGATCTGATTTGTGTCACTAGTCTCAGCTTAGAAATGCTTAATTGTGGAGCTTTTACAAATCATTTGTGCCTGTGTTAAGGGAGGATACTGGAGGGTCATAAAAACAGAAGTTTATTCTTTCACTTGGTAATTCTTTAATTTACTTCAAATGCCCACTCTAAGCAGCCACTTAACTGTTCTTAATCGTGAAAGCTAACAAACAGGTACTGTGCACAGAGCCCTCCACTTATATCCTTTAATTCTTTAACATTACAAGCACATTCTTATTCATGCTCGATATCATTTAACTATTAATACACTTTACACACTAAGCTATTTCCCCAGCTTGGCCTTGGTCTTTTTAGATTGAGATGAACACAGAAATCCCTAAAGAAAGCTCTATAAAAATATTTCCTTTCCCTATATTTTCTTCTACTATAATTTAAGCTGGTTCAGTTGAGCCACCCTTTGTTTGGAAATCTTCATTGTACTTTCAGAGCCTTTTCATGAAGGCAGAGCTCCTAAGTGCTGCCCCCAAATATTGTTCACAGTTACAGCTTACTGGGGACTTTCCATTCTATCCGCCTCTCTATAGGGTCAGGACAGGAGGCTGTGGCTGTTCGAGCCTTCTTCTTTGAATAACAAAACCTCTTCAAGACCAGGGAAAATAGAAAAGAAATTTATTACAGCATTTGAAGCACTCATGGAATCAAAAAAGTGAGGATGGGCGGCTATACTTATAGGAATATGTTATGTGACTATACTTTATTTTTTTAATTTTATTTATTTATTTATTTATTTATTTGAAAGGAAGAGGCAGAGAGAGAGAGAGAATGGGCGCGTCAGGGCCTCCAGCCGCTGCAAACAAACTCCAGATGCATCCGCCCCCTTGTGCATCTGGCTAACATGGGTCCTGGGGAATCGAGCCTCGAACCGGGATCCTTAGGCTTCACAGGCAAGTGCTTAACCGCTAAGCCATCTCTCCAGCTCATTATGTGACTATACTTTAAAAGACTCTAGTTCCTTCCATTTTGATCAGAAAGGCCATATCTCATTGCTGGTGCAATCTCTGGTATCAAGAAAGCTGGTAACTTTTGCCACCCATATCACTAAAGAATGGATTCTATACCACACCTGCTTCCTTGGGTTACTTTACAGTTAAAATCTCAGGCCCAGCACCTTTATCTTAGAAAAGAAAATTAAAACTCCATTTCAGATTCCAACCAGGTGGAATGGGACCCGACAGGTAAGGAAATGTTTGATGCATAGTGGACTGGCTGGATAGTAACCTTCCAAAGATGAATTCAGTGTAATCACAGGAATCTGTGAATAAATTACCTTACTTGGTAAAAGGGACTTTGCAGCATGATTAAGGATTTTAAATTCTCCCAGATTATCTGGACATATACAAGGCTATCACAAGAGTCATTGTTACTGGGAGATGGGTGAGTTCGGATTCAGCTGAGGAGATGTGGTGGCAGAAGCCGAGACTGGACTGATGGGGTTTGAGAATGGAAGGAAGGGGTAATGAACTGAGTGATGCAGTGTCTGTAGTAGCTGGAAAAGGCAAGAACTGGGTCTTGTCCTATGACTTCCAGAAGGAACACAGGACTGATGACACCTTTCATCCTTAAGACTCATTTCAGACTTCTAATTTCTGGAGCTGTTAGGCAATAAATGTGAGTTTTAAGCCTACAAATTTTGTAGTAATTTCTTACAGCCACTATAGGCAAAGCCAACATACATAGAACAGCTATTCATAATGTGAAGGGAAGTAAAGAATGGTGAATGCTTAGCACAGCAGCATGGAAAGGATGCTGGGAAAATTCTCTCCCACATTCAGTTCTTGGGGTTTTACCTGCTCACCCCATGAGAGCATTCTAAGAGTCCCGAAGCTAAATCGGGCGAACATGCTGAGTAAAATTGCTTGTGGTTATTCAGTTTGCTCACTCGTATTATTCATTCCATGATTTATTCAACAAATGTTCTATTCATTAAATAAATATTTACTGGATTTAAGTGCCAAGCGCTGGGAAAGATGTTGTGGTTTCAAAGAAAAGTGCAGAATCAGACTTAACATCAAAAGTCAAAAACTCCATAGATACCATGTCTGGATTTTCATCAATTACTTCTTATCAACTGTCACAAAAAAGAATGCCACATTTAGTGCTGGGGAGATGGTTCAGTGGTTAAAAACACTTGCTGCTTAAACATGAGGGTCTCTTGAGCCAGACACCAGCAAGTTTGACTCCCCAGAACCCAAGAACAAAACCCGGTTGTGGCCATGCACATCTCTAATCTCAGCTGGAGGGGCACATGCCCCAGAGAATCACTGAGGTTTGCTAAGTGATACCAGGTCCAGACTGAGGGAGAGTCCTATTTCAAGGAAAGAAATAAAAGGGTGAAAAATAAGAGGTCACCTGATGTCCTCTGAGCTCCTCAATCTTGCTCATGTGGTTCATGTAAATCTGAACACACAGGCATACACCATAATCACAAAATACACACACATGCACACAGACATGTGTGCGCATACTCGCACGCACTCACACACACACACACGCAGACACACACGCACACACTCTATACTGAGGTGTCCTGAAGAGGATAAATTATATTGTTTACTTCCAGATAAGGAGTGCCAACAATTTATGTATGTATGAAAGCATTACATTGGAGTGGACATTTTAAATTCAAAATAAATTATAAAGGTGGTCAACACTGAGTGATTCTTTAGTGTTCAAGGTTATAATTGCAATATTTTATATGCCACATATTATTTTCATCATATCAGTCCCAAGAATAATAGGCAGTTCACACCCCCATTTTACAGATGAAGGAACCTACCCTTAGGAAATTGGACCAAATATCACTTTGATAGGATATGAAGCTTTAAATTAAACCTAGACACCTAGCCATCGGACTTCTGAATCCAAACAGTTTGTCACTCTACCTGCCTTTTGTGCCACACCCTGGACTAAAGGCTAGAGATTTAAGTGCATATGAGAATAATTACTGTGGGCTGGAGAGATGGCTAAGCAGTTAAGGTGTTTGCCTGCAAAACCTAATGACCAAAGTTTATTTCCCCAGAACCCACATAAATCCAGATACACAAAGTGGCATTTGTAGCTCACTTGAAGTGGCTATAGGCACTGGTGTACCCATACTATCTATCTGTCTGTCTGTCTATCTATCTATTATCTACCTTTCTGTCTCCCCCTTATCTCTCTGTATCTCTTCAATTGCAAATAAAAAAGAACTTAGTAATCCAATCTGTATAACCAATTAGATAGAGAATGAGTTCTAAAATGAGAAATATACTCTGTGAAAGGAATGAACCTAAAATTTGAGTGGGCAAAACGAGATAAAGAAGTACACGAAAAATTGCATACCATTCCAAGCTAACTATCTTTAAAGGGAAATTCTCTCATTTTTATATAGTTTCTGGTTTGTCTGGTAAAAGGGTATGTCACAAGCTAGTAGAGGCAGACCAGTGACCTTGAAAGGGATAGTTGAAATACTCTGGTGGAAATCTGGGTTAGAGTTAGATGTCACCAGATGAAGATAGTAGTATATATATTAGGGGGGAGGTACAATGGATAGAATCAAAGTTTATTCTCCCAGATTATCTCAGTTGCAAAACTCATATTCCATAAGCAATGTGCATAAATATGCTCTTGTTTACCTTCCCTTTACTGATAGCTATGCAAATCCTTTGATCAAAGGTCCTGTTTACATTACCCCTTGTGACCTTGTTCTAGAAAGCGTACTGGTCAGAAAGGAGGACAGAAGTAACCTTCCAGGTCCCTGAGCTAACAGCCACTTTACTTGCAGTGGGTCATCAAACAACCACATACAAAATGCCAAGGTTGTCAGGTCACCAGCTATCACTGTCACTCCTAGCTGGAGCACCTGGAGTGTATGTATACAGTGCCTTGACCACTGAGCCAGGGGGCTGCATCGTGCACAAATGGCACCTAAGTGTTCTGCTGCTTAGGCTCTGGGAGCTGCCGTTTGCTCAGTTCATGCTCAGCAGTCCTGCTGACAGATGGTAGAACTTGCTCATTAAATCAGAGCCCTCCCCATGCCAAGGGCCCTGGGCATGTTAGAAGACAGCGTTGGTGGTGTTTTCTAACTCTGAATGGTCGGCAGCTCAAGAGCATGAAGATAAATATTCTCCACCATTGTGCGTCCACTAACTGAAGCCTTACCGCGTCTGCTCCCTTCATGTCGACGGGGCACATTTAGAAAAGTGAAGTGAAGTGCTTTTAGGCACCAAGCTCCTCCATTCATCACTCTCTCTTTTAGTATGCCAGCCTGGCTCTCTATTTGTTTGTTTATTTATTTATTTATTTATTTATCTATTTATTTATTTATTTTTGCTTCCTTTTTTGAGAATTGTTTAAGAAGTGTTTTATGCCAATGACATGCAACACACTGATCCAAAAAGATACCTTCCTAGTCCAAAGTTCAGAGATGAACTTTGGATTTGAGACAGTATAGGGGAAGGTTTATTTATTTTTTTTTAGAGAGCTGGCTTAAAGAAAACTGTCAGTGCGAATATGGGGTCTAATATAAAGTCAGCAGGGCTACAGTACAGATAATAAGCACAAGCCAAAGGATCCAGGTTAAAATGTATATTTGTCTTAAGAACAGTCAAAAGCAGTGAGAGAGCCTGCAGGTAGTTTGAATATAATAATTTCAATGTATGGTGCCATAGACTTTGTTGTTTTGTGTTTTATTAAAACTAAGCTTATAACTTGGCTCTACAGCTGCCTGGCTGGAGGAGGTATCACTGGTGGAAGATCCTGGGTTCCAACCCTAAAGTGTGTTTTGGGGTGCATCTTCATCCCAACTCAAAGGTGTGGAGAGAGAATTTTGTGTCCTGGCAGTTTGTGGTGGTTTGTGGTGCTGGTTGTTGGTGGTGTCTCTCTGCTTGGATCTATGAAAGACAGCCAGCTTGTTCCGCTATTGATGGTGTGCCCGTGGATTTTGTAGGCCTATAATCAACCACTTTCCTCCCATAAACTGCATGTTCATCCCAGCCACAAGGAACTGACTGCAACAGGCCTTAAAGTTGAGAGATTCACAACCTCATGCTTGCCCTATAAGATGACTCATCTGGCTATACAGCCTAAGAACTGCTTGAGAGTGATGAAGAAAGAGGCAGACCAGTGACCTTGAATGGGATAGTTGGAATAATCTGCTGGAAGTCTGGGTTAGAGTTAGAGGTCATCAGATGAAGATAGTGGTATATATATTGGGGGGGGTGTGTGCAATGGACAGAGTCAAAGTTTCTTTCTATAGTAAAACAAGATCTTTCTATAGAGCCCAAGATGGCCTCAATCTTGAAGCAATTCTTCCTACCTCAGTCTCCCAAGTGTTGGGATTACTAGAGTTCATTTCAATGCCTAGCTCAGGATCCTTAAGATATGATCAAAAGATCCTAGTGATCCTAGCTGCACTTGGCTTACGAGCTGTGTCACTATCAGGGGTATTCTAGGAGCAAGGGCACAGCAGAAGCAGGAGCAGTGATCATTCCAAGAACTGTGAAAAAATACCTTGAATAAGGGAAGGAAATGAGGAGTTGATGGAGGTCAGGGAGGAATAGTATAGTATAGGAGGGCATAAGAAATGATTTATATTGATTAGGTAATATTGATTGCTTATGTGTATCTAAAGCTTACAAGAGGCTTCACTTCATAGACAAACCCTTAGATCAGTATCATACATTATCCTCAGGGAGTTGAACATATTGAGTACAGAGATATTGAAGTTAGAAAGCTAATGGTTGGACAAGCTAGAATTTGAACCCACATTTTATGACTCTGAAGAATGCATCTTATTTCTTAGGGAAAATTTTCACTCCAAGGAATAAATGAACAGATGCAGGAATAGAATGGTGGAAATTAAGAATAAAGTCCTGAGAATCTTAATTTCAGCTGGGGCCCTTTTGAGGTATGATGGGGTGGCTCTCTCCTTAGGATCTATGTCTATCTGAAAAAGAGAAGCAGATTCTCAACACAGAGAAAAATCAACTCCTACCAAATCAGATGTCCAGAGACCCAGAGGCCCCCAACACCTCATCACTGAAGCAGACCAAAAATAAACCCAACATGGCTCAGGGAAATTTTGCAGAAGAGGGGGCGGAAAAAATATCAGAGCCACATGTTGGGTCATGATATGCAGAGACATTTGTCCTACCCATAACTGTGGGCTAACTGCAGAATGCATGACCCATATACCTCAACAAGGAGGGGCCAGGGGGAGGAGGTAGGACATGGATGAGCCTAACAATGGTACCAAATTGACTGTATTCGCTGGGTACAAAACTAATTAACAATAAAAAAAGAAAGAAAAAGTCCTGAGAATCTGATGGGAGGCCATTGTAAGAATATTTCTCAGAGAAGTAGAGGTCTTTTGGTTTTGAATGAGGCTATAGATGCTAAATCTTTGGATGAAAACACATTAGGTTCAAGTAGGGAGCAGATAAATGAGATTAATAACATTTAAGGTGAAGAAGCCACTTGGGGAATGGCATGGTAAGAAGCTCTTAAAAGCATCATTCTACTTTACTACTTTTGATTATTCTTCTTTGCTAATAAGACAACGTACAAAGGCTTAGGCCAGCCCTTCATCTAGCATGCCAATGCTAATGGAACTTTACAGCCTCACTTCTTGCCTTCCTTCCCTCTGTATACCCCACTCCAAAGGGCTGCCCCACTCTCCCTTCCTTCATTGTTTCATTCATTATTCATGAAGAGATTATAAACTGCATGCCTGTTATGTTCCAGAACTGTCTTTGGTGTATAAACATAAACATCCTTGAGGAAGTGATAGATGGCTATAATATAAAGGTCTATAATTCATTGCCTTATACTTTGAAATATGCCATTGCACGCATGGCATCTAATGAAAACAGGGACCTTGAATGGGTGTGGTTTTGCCTATAGGAGGTACACTTTGCACTGGAGTGGAGAACAAGTAGAGATTTTCAAGTGCATGGAGGAGTTGGGCTTTTCCAGCAGAGGAAATAAATATTCCTAAAAACTCACAAACTTCCTGGAGAATGGAAATGTTGACCTGAGCATTTTCTGACATGTGACAGGTTTGTGTTTTTTGCCTTGTTCCCACCTTTTGCTTTTCTTTTCCAAAATCCCAAAGCTGCCTCTTCTCCTGTCTCCTTTTTTTCAGGCTTTCTTTCTCCTTTTTACTGACTCTCTGGATTAAACTCTTCACTGGGGACCTCTGACAGTTTCTCTCCTGCTTGGCTAACCACTTTAAAAAATAGACATTTAAAAGCCTTCTGTGGATCTCCCGCTATGTTATGGCTCTCGTGCTGTGTGAATCGAGACTACCTGCCCAGAGGATGGATACCCCACCGCTGGGACCCTGAAGGCTCTGACGCTTGCCTTAGAGGTTTGCACCATGGGCAGTGCTGAACGACAGCTTGGTTTCCATCCCCCAGGGTTAGTCACCTGCCAGGCACCAGCCTTCAGCAAAGGGCATGGCACCAGACTGCTTGCTCACCCACAGGACAAGGTGTGGACAGGGCAGTGAAGCAGCCCCATGCAATATGGCTCCAGGTTTCCCTTAGCTTCAATGTCACATGACCCGTGCATGCATACTCAGCCTGCCCATTGTTCTCTGGGATACTCCCAATCAGAGAATACACACAGTTATATAGAGCTATTACAGCCCATGTTTTTGAGCTCTGATCAAGACATCTTTCCTGCTCTTTCAGTGTGGTCCTGTGTTTCAACTGATAAGATTTCATCTGTGTCATAGACTCAGTCTCCAGTTCATGCCCTTGCCCTGATGAGAGGACCTTCTCATTATACTTAGTGCTGACCTTTCAGATGTACTAGCTTTGTTGTAGTCAGCTCCACATTGCCAGGATGAACATACGAACCAGACACAGTTTATGGGAGGAAGGGGTACATTTGAGTTTACACATGCAGGAAAAGTTCCATCTTTGGCAGAAGAAGCTGGCACTCATTCATAAATTCAAGGAGAGAGAGAGAGAGTGCCGCTAGCCAGTAAAAGCCAAAAGCAGAAGACATAAAAATCCACCAGAGCTCAGACCTTTCTGCATACCTTTGGGATTTAATTCAAATCCATCCCCAAACACACCTTTGGGCTGGACCCCAGGATCCACCTCCCCCACCCAATGACACCTCCTCCAGCCAGGCTACTGGATACCCAAAGCTACAAGCTTTAATCAAACACCTGTCTATGGAGAAAATACACTCAAATAACTACAAACTTATACAGGGTTCTTGGAGTCTAGCCCAGTGTCCTCCCTAAATTTGATTCTGTTCCTCATGGGGTGACCTTACTAAAACAGCTGGACCCAGGTGGCCTGATCTAGAAGAAAAGATGTGCTGACTTCATGAACTCCACTGTTCTTCCATTCTCTGTTGTTTTGCCCCATATATTATAAGGCAGAAAATCAGAGGTCCAATAGAGTTCTCATAGAAATGCCTTTCAATAATACAGTGGTTAATAGTGACAGTGCCTCTCCCATGCCTGAGACTGCAAAGTCTCACAAGAGCTCCATGAGCAAAGCCCTCTCTGGCATCAGGATTCTAGTCAATCCATACACCTTTTCTCCAGAACTCTCTGCCTTAGCTGTCCTGGCTGCTTCAGGTGGACTGTGACATCTGAAATGCTCAGTGCCTTCGCAGCTCCATGCACTGTCTTCCACAAACTTCCTGAGTCTGCCCCTCGAATGCTTCTCTACTTATTGGGGACAGCCATTTTTTATTAATTGATAAATAAAATTTGTCACTATTGGCAGTATATAACATGATCTTTTCATGCATGTAGATGTTGTAGGATAATTAAATCAATAAGTATGGGTATTGCTTAATATACTTATCTTTTTTGTGATGAGACACTTAAATTCTGTCCTAGATATTGTCCATATACATGTATGATTTTCAAATGGAGTAATCATAATATGCGATTGATCTCTTGAAAATATTTGTCCTGATTAACTGAAATTTTATGTCCTCTGACCAACATGAACTCAACCTTGTAGTCTTTGGTAACTGCCATTATATTCTCTGCTTTTAGATTTTACATGCAAGTGAGATTAAGTGGTATTTATCGTCGTGTTTCATTTGACAGTGTTCTGCAGGTTAGCTAATGTCGTTGCAAATAGCAGGATGTTCCTTTTAAAAGGCCGGACAGTGTCATGGATTCTTCATTCATTCATCTGTTGGTGGACACTGAGGCTGTGTCTTTATCTTGGCTACTTTGAACAGTGCTACAATGAACATTAGCATGCAGATGTCCCTTTGATATACTGATTTCACTACCTCTGGTTATATGCCTTATGCAGAGATGTCCAGATTACAGTTATTATATTTTCAGACCCTTCATACTGTTGGCTATGTTGTGGTTAGTAAGATGTCCCCTGTAAACTCATGTGTTCTGAATGCTTGGTCCCCAGATGGAGGCAATTTAGGAGGTGGAGCTTTGCCTGTAGGAGGCATGTTGTTGGGATGGGTTTAAGAGTGTTATAGCCAGCTCCCCTTTGCTAGAGTTTGGCTCATTCTTCTGCTGCTGTTTTTCGCCTGCTGTGGCAGAGGCACTATCCACCCTCGGCTCATGCCACACTCACCCGCCACCATGAAGCTTCCCTTCAACACTATAAGCCAAAATAAAAATCTTTCCTCCCATCAACTGGTTTGGGTTGGGTTCTTTACCCCAGCAAAGAGAAAGTAACTGCAACAGGCTATACTAATTTACATTTCTATCAACTGTGCACAACTGTGCCTCCTTACTATCTTTTGTCTGTTTGATAACAGCCATACTGAGGTGATACTTTACTTCTATTTTAATTTTCGTCTCTCTAATGATTAGGGATATTCTTGCTGGGCATGATGTCCCTCCTTTCGACAAACTGCAATTCAGGCCATTCACCCTTTTTGAGATGGGGTTATCTACTCTGTTACTGAAGACTTGTTTGCATTCCTTGTATGATTTTGTTATAACTCTCCATGGAAGGTATGCTTTGTAAATATTTACTTCCCTTCTGTAGGTTTTTATTTTCACTCTTGATTGTTTCCTTGGCTTGATAAAATAGTGAGCAAATATTATTCTAGTCTTGCCTCAACCTCCCTGCCCAGGTCTATGTTACGTAATTAAATCATGTGCAGCTGAGTCTTGAGATGATTGCAGAGTGCACTTAGTGATACTGAAAGGACTGCTAGTGTCCGATTGCATATCAAGCAGCTAATGAGTAGTTATTACACGACAGTCATGTGCTTGCCACTTTCAGTACCGTAAAGGGATCACATGGAAGAAAGGTTTCAGTGAAGCTCATATTTTCTAGAACAAGGAGTTCATATTTGAATACATACCCCATGCAGTATCTGTGAAGCCTTGTGTGAGATACTTGTCCTCTCCATGCCTCAGTTTTCTCATCTAAAAATGGGAATAATGATGAAGACACATATTTCATAGTTTTTTTTTAATTTTTAATTTTTTTATTAATTAGTTTTGTATTCAGCAAATACAGTCAGTTTGGTACCATTATTAGGCTCATCCGTGACCTACCCCCTCCCCGTGGCCCCTCCTTGTTGAGGTATATGGGTCATGCATTGTGGAGTTAGCCCACAGTTAGGGGTAGGATAAATGCCTCTGCATATCATGACCCAACATGTGGCCCTGACATTCTTTCCACCCTGTCTTCTGCAAAATTTCCTTGTGAACATTAATTGAATTAATTCACAGGAGCTCTTTAGCACTAAGTTAAATAATATTGGGTATGATGACAATAAAGTATACAGCGATACAATCCCTGCTTTAAGAAGTTTTAAGCTTACTAAGGAAAGCAATAAATCACATAACATAACATAAAATGAGAACAGGGCTAGAGAGATGAGGACCCAGATTTGATTCCCTAGTACCCATGTAAGCCAGATATACAAGGTGGCACATGTGTCTGGGATTCATTTGCAGTGCCCTGGCCCACCCATTCTCTATCTGCTTTTCTCTCTCTCAAAAAAAAAAAAAAAAAAGAATGAAAACACATATAATAAAATGCAAGGCTGAGTGACAGCAGACATTTAATAATTCCCTGCTAATTGTTGAGGACAACTGGGAAAAGAAGTGCAGCTTTCAGGATGAGGCGCTGCAGGTATAGTAAGGGTGAGGCAATGGCTTAGCCTGTTTGACCCAATAACTACTTCCTTCATCAGAGCACTGATTGTTCTTGGTAGAGTGATTACTATACGTTATCCTAATAAATGAGAGCCAAGAGATTTTGGGTAGAAGCTGCAGTTGAGGAGGCTTGCATGAGTCATACATGAGGTGTGACTCATACTTGGGAAGCTGAGCATGGATTGGAAAATAACTCAAAAACTTGTGTCCAAAGATGGAGCTGGCAGGAAAAGAAGGTAGTCGCATCAGGTTTCCATCAATGGCTGAGATGGGAAAAGCAAAATAAAGGTATATCCAGAAAAAGGAGACTTGTACTAAACAACAGAAAACAAAGCATAGAGGTAGGGAGCAGCAAGTTTCAAAGGGCTTCAACTGATAAATTAAAGCAAATAATTTCTAATTAGGGAACCAGGTAAATTAATTCATGTTTGGCACTAGATCCTGCATCAGTAGGCTCCTGGAGAAATGGGCCAGAATAACAAACAGCTCCTAATAATAGAGGTAGAATTAAAAACCGTGAATGTCTGAAAGTTCTGTTGTGGGAATTAGCTCCTACAAAGAGCCACAGTTAGTGACCTATGCAGGTCATTTTCAAATTCAGTTTATGAACACACCCAGTAATCTTTAATTGTTTGTAAGAAATTTTATGGTATTGGATGGTGTATATGTTTTATTTCCAACATACATTTATGGAGCTCCTACTGTGTTTGAGGTTCTGTGTTTTTCAGAACCTATGATCTAGATAGCAACACACACTAAAAGATACATGACTGCATGCATCTTTTGGTTGAGAAGATGACAGTTGCAAATATAATTCCTATTCATAAGTAATACAGCATAGGAAGCAATGCTTGATACAAAGGTTATAGATATAAAGAGGCTTACCTTAGCAGGAACTCAGTCCTGGAAATACAGCCCAGTAGCTGATAGTTCAAAAATGATCAATGGGGTCACTCAGACCAGAACCAAAATTCTGTCCTTATGCTTGATAGATATTATGAGTGTGGGTAGACTGACACAGCTGTTTGACCATGTCCTATTCTTGAAAATATAAATCTAAGAAGTACCTGCCTTATAGTTAGTTTGAAAATTAACTGAGATAGGTCATGCAGAATGTTGGGCCCTTAAAAAGTGGTAATTGGGGGCTGGAGGGATGGCTTAGTGGTTAAGGCATTTGCCTGCAAAGCCAAAGGCCCCAAGCTCTATTGCCCAGGACCGACGTTATGCACAAGTGGGCACATGCATCTGGAGTTCTTTTGCAGTGGCTGGAGGCACTGGAGGGCCCATTCTCTCTCTCTCTCTCTCTCTCTCTCTCTCTCTCTCTGTCAAATACATACATACATATATATAGTCCTTTAGAATATAAAGGACTACTTTGTTAGGGTGAAAGGAATACTAGGTCCAAATAATATCTGATAGAGATCTAGAAATAAAAGACAAAGCAGCATCAAGGACAAACCACTCAAATACAATAAGAAGAAAGATGGCAGACAATGCTCCTTCAGTCCCCTGAGGACTTGCTTAGTGAATAGGCATCCAGGATCAGGATACCATATTCTCCTTCCCTACATAGGTCATTAGAGAAATGGCTCTTAACTGGAATAGATCCTCTTGGGGGAAGAATAAATTGATATTCTGTAGCTGGAGAATAAGTCTACAGTGTTGGTTAAAACTTAAATGGAAAAAAATAAGTGAGTGCTCTGAAAGCAGAATTACAAATCTCAGTGTATGCTCTGGAGACATATGAATGCGCGCGTGCACACACACACACACATGAATATGTACTAGCAAGCATACATAACATGAAGATGTTGGTAATAGTCCAAATGTCCACTAAATAAGACTGGGGTAAATAAACTATGACAGATATACATTATATAATACCATGCAACAGTGAAAATAGACTATGGTAGAACTCCATGTTACTATATGGCATGGTCCCTAGGACATATATTGAGAAAAAAAAAAGTGTTCTAGAAAATACGTACTCTGTGTTACATATTATACAAAATGAATATATGTGTAAAATCATACATTAATTCTAGAAGGATACACACCAAATTTATAACAATAATTACTTCAAAGTTAAAGTGTTATTGGAGAGGAGAGTAGTATGTAAGGAGACCTGGAGCCTTTTACATAGTCTCTGAATTACCCCCAGTGGTGGTCACATCTTATTGTATAATAGCAAATAAACCCACAAATACATTTGTAAAATAAAGAGGCCTATACTCAGTCCAATTTGTCATAGTGTTTCCTTACTCCAAGGCACTATTCGAAATGGTGAAGAGGCTTTAGTAAATGCAATATAGAAAAGACCTGACTTAGCGTATTTTCATGTACTAGTCCTTTATAAAGCTTGTTTTAAAAAAAGTATGCTGCCATTTTTTTTTTCAGTTTTGTAAGCAGTCACAGGATTAAATTTGGTTTCTAAGTTTCATGGGGAATGACTTAATGTTCTCCCACACATTGCTGGCATTCACATATGTCCCAAATAAAAATGAGCTGCGCAGAAGTATAAATAACATTTATGTGAGATGGACAGTCACACTCAGCTTGTTTTTCAAAGTAGGCATGGAAATGCCCATTTGAATTCACATTTACACAGGAAAATCACCTTTATCTCAACAAGACAAGAAAAATAATAATGATCCTAGAGGTCAAAGTGTTCAAGATCTCAGAATGCAGGCAGGTTAACTAAAAGTTCAGATGAGGACTGCAGCTATCAGTCCAACAGTTGCTCATTTTTCAATCACCGAAATGACTAATAGGCTTTTTTTTAATTCATGTGTTGTCTCTCAGAGTGGGTAGAGATCATATTCCATACAAATTAAAATAATAAAACCATGTGCTTGATATGTTTTCACACAATACCTTCATATTTCTTTGTACCTTGGCCTCATAGCAACCCTCAGCTGGTTATTTAGTTATTTAGAGCAGATGTAATTTGTGTCATTTGATACCATCATTTTGAGACATAGAGTATTCAGAGATATTTAATAGGCTTGTCCAGGATAGAATGGATAATATTACAGCCACATTTTTCCTCATAGCACTTATCATTAGCATCTATAACTTTGTATGCTTATCATTTTTTATTATGGTCTGACTGACTCCTTCCCTAGAACAGAAACTTTATAAGGACACAGGTTTCCCTGTTCCCTTTATAGCCTAAAATAGAATCTAGTACATAGACAGAATGTACTATACAGCTGTTGAGTGCATGAGTAAAACCAGTTATCAGTGAATGAATGGGTAGGACCAGAGCATGAATTAACACATTCAAAACATAAAGACGGAGACAGATCTCAAAATTAAGAAGCACATGAACATGGCTCTTTTGTGAAGGGTTGTATCAAAGAAGAAAAACTAAACACTGCATTGAGAAAGTCAGCCACTCAAACCTTACAGTGAGGCACTGGAGAGGGGGCATCACAAGGGGATGCATGGTGGAAGCATTCAGGCTGCAAGAACAGCATCAACCCCAAACTCATGAAATTTCTGGAAGACAGTGATATTACAGTCAAGATCTCATGGAAGACTGAGTTGTAATTTTCCTAGCAAAATGGATGAGGAGCTGAATGTGCAGAAGCTCAGGGGAAAGGGGGGGGGGGAGAGAGAGAGAGAGAGAGAGAGAGAGAGAGAGAGAAGACTGCAATGTGCATGTGAAAACTGAAGGTGTCTCAGTCTAGATGGAATGAGAAGGCCCACAATGGTATGGGAAATAACAAGCCTGAAGATGTAACAAGAGCCAGATCATGAAGGGCCTGGATGGCCACTTAAATTAACAGTGTGTAGGGGGAGATGAGACCACGCCTCAAGTGATAAGGCTTCACAAGTCATGTATAAATTAAACAAGTTCTTGGATGAGGGGTTTTCCAGTTCAATGGAGCAGGAGGGGCATTGCAGAGGAAGCAATACCTGAAAAGGGTCAGAGGCATGAAGAAGGAGGCTGGAGAACCTGCCAGGCCGGCATGGCTGGGCACTGTGGGAATGGCAGGAAAGCAGCTCAGGACCCAGTGAGACAACGCAGACTTTGCATAGAGCTTTCCCTGCTTCTCCTCAGGGAACATGTACTAAGGCCCCCACGTGGGGGTCAAATAAAAATAAATATTTATTTATTTATTGACTTATTAAAGAGGGGGGTGGGAGAATGGGCCCTCCAGGGCCTCTCGACCCTGCAAACAAACTCCAGATGTGTGTGCCATTCCATGCATCTGACTTTACATGAGTCCTAGGGAATTGAACCCAGGCTGTTAGGCTTTGCAAGCAAGTGCCTTTAACCACTGAGCCAACTCTCTCCAGCCCCAAAGCACATTCTACATATGCAATGATCTTTTTTATTCTGAGTGTACATCCTTTGACACACTTTCACCCTTCCACTTATAAAATCACTTTTAATAAATTCTCTTTGTCATATCCAAATGTCCGTTATTACTGCTATTTCACTGTGAGGTTGCTGTTAACTAAAATAAGCTACTTGAGCACAATCATCATGATTACGCAGCAGAAAGCTGATAACTGAGGCAACCAACTGGTCTGCGGGTAGGTTGTGCATACAGTGTGGGTACACTGAACAATGACGTGATTCATGTCCCACGTGGGAATGAATGAGGTGGTGGTATATTTCTTTGTACTGTGCAGAATGACATGTAATGAGAAACTTAAGGATTTCTTATTTATAGAATTTTCCATTCAATACTTTTCATCCCATAGTTGGCCACAGATAGCTGAAACCACGGAGAATGAAATAGTGAATAAGGAAGTAGTACCATATCATGCGAAAAAGTTATAACTGAATTCCACAGCGACAGAAAGGACTGGCCTCTCCACTTTTATCTAAACCTTCTTGTATGACCTGCGACTTCTCACATCAGGCTTTAAGGAGCTGCATGTTACATACCAGGGCAAGTTCCTTGAAAATGGGATAGACTTCTGGACACATATGAAGACAGTGAGAAAGTATTCACTTTGGGGAAAGGAGATACATTTCTGAATCCTATCTCTATCACTCCCTGAGATTTGGGGCCAATACCCTTAACTTCTCTGACTCTCAATTTCTTTATCCCTAGTATGGGACAATTGGCTTCTGTTGTTTCATTGTGAGAACTAACTAAGTAAGTGTGGAAGATAATATCCACACTGGACCCAATTGTGTGCATTGTGGGGGGGGCATTTGGGACAAAATAGAAGAGGATCAATGTGGGACTTGAGGTAGCATGTTGGATGGTAGGAATGGACAAGGTGTAGCTTTACAGCAAAAATGAGTATGGGTAGGATCAGATGGTAAGTAGAGCAAGACACTGCAGTCTGTATGGGACAAATGGAAGAAGATTCTGTGGAACAAGTCACCGCTGTTTGTCAATGGACAAGGATGAATGAGGTGCTTCATAATGGCTCTGAATGTTTTTCTTGACATGATGACTTTTTTTCAGGAAGCGGATTAAGGCTCTTCTCTCATAGGATACCCTATATCTGTCTCAAAGACACCACAGGACCCCTATCTGTCTTAAAGGCCCATAGCTCTACACTGATGGCAAAGAACATATGTGCTAATTCATTCATTCAATAAACAGTTGCTGAGTCTGTCCTAGAAAGGTCCTGGCAGGATACTGGGACACACTGGCAGTCTTCAGCTGAGAAAGCATGCATCCTAGTAGATAACCTTGAAAAGCATCTGCAAATGTAGTTTCAATGTATTAAGTCATGCTCTAGCCAATGACTGCTGGTCTCTTGACCTACTTGTCATGTATTTATTATCCTTCAATTTCTGGATATTTGCTCAAAAATTCATTGTTTTATCATGTGTCTTTCAGTTGTCTCTCATAGCTGATTTTTTTTTTCAACAAAACTTAATTTCCTATCTTGGGAATCCTGGATTGTTGGGGTTTTTTTGTGTGTGTTTTTCTCCCAGCTTTTAAGTGAAAGGTGCATATTACATCAGTGCGTAATCCTGTTACTAATACACCAATCATCACTGCACAAACCTATATGAATCCACCAGACACTTCTGTCATTCCTAACTAATATTTTATCACAGTTTTGAGAAGTCTTCAAAACTGGAGAATAACTGACAAATACTTGTTGTCCTTGATGAAGCTGGGCAGGCCAGCATTAAGGTCAAATATCCATGCCTATGTGTTGGCTCAGTGTGACAATGCTAGGGTCTCTCCACTCATCAGATGACTGACATGTATCCCAAATAAAGTTATCTTGGCTTGATCCATGGTGGAGAGAACTTAGGTTGAGCAAATATTGAGGGAAAAAAACGTCCTTTTTACAACCCCAGAGCCTAGGAGACTGGGAAGATTGCTCAGTGGGTAGAAATGCTTGCCACACGAGCAAGAGTGAGTGTCTGAACTTAGATTCCTAGAACCTATGTAAAATACCATGTATGGTACATGCCTGTATTCCTAGCATGGGGGAGGCAGAAACAAGGAACCATGGGGGTGGAGAATTCATTTGCTAGTTAGTCTAGCAGAATTGGTGAGCTCTAGATTTAGCAAGAGAACTTGACTCAAAGAATAAGGTATGGAATGGTTAGGTATGATCACTTAGTGTAGATCTCTGGCATGTGCACATGTATAGAAGAATGTGTAAGCATACACAAACATGCGTAGACACAGACACGCACCACACATTCATACACATGCAAAAATCAAATTAAAAGCCCAGAGTGTGATTAAAAGGGGGAGACATAGACTTTGAAGGTACAAAGACTGGAAATTAGTGATTGGAAAGAAGCTTGTTTCCAAGCAAGAACTGACAAAAAGCAGTGATGGAGAAGTTAATGCTAAACTTTCCAACCATACTCTTTGTTGAAAAAATGACCTAACATCACAGTCCAAGAAGAATGTTTAGCTTCATTAAGGATGCTTACATAACAACTGGTCCCTAACCCATTTGCATTAGTTCCAAGGCCTCTGATTTTTCTATTTCTCATTTTTAAAATATTTTAAATATTCTAATTTATTTACTTGCAAGCAGAGAGAGATAGGGAGAAGAGAGGGAAAATGGGCATGTCAGGGACTCCAGCCGCTGCAAACAAAATCCAAATGCATGTACCACTGTGCATTTGGCTTTACGTGGGTACTGTATCAAACCCAGGTCCTTAGGCTTTGCAGGCAAGCACCTTAACTGCTAAGCCATCTCGCTCTAGTCCTTTTCTTTTTTAAAAAAAAAATTCAAGTCAGAAACAGTATTCTAGAAGGCTGCCAAAGAAGGCAATGTCTTTGCTCTTTGCACGGACAAGAGACTTGGTGATTTGGAGCAGGACAGAAGTGCGGCTGAGATAAGTGAGCTGTTTGCCTTCGATGTGCATTTAAAATGGTACCTAAAACTCAGACGTTGAGATAAGTAACATTCTAATGAAATACCATTCCGAAAATCAGAAGTTGTGTCAAAATCCATGACAGATGAAATAATTAAATCTTTTTGCTTGCTTCTTGTTTTTTTTTAATTTTTTTTGTTTGTTTATTTATTTATTTGAGAGCGACAGAGAGAAGGAGGCAGAGAGAGAGAGAGAGAGAGAGAGAGAGAGAGAGAATGGGCGCGCCAGAGCTTCCAGCCTCTGTATACGAACTCCAGATGCGTGCGCCCCCTTGTGCATCTGGCTAACGTGAGTCCTGGGGAATTGAGCCTCGAACTGGGGTCCTTAGGCTTCACAGGCAAGTGCTTAACCACTAAGCCATCTCTCCAGCCCTGCTTGCTTGTTTTTTGAAGTAGGGTCTTTAGCCCAGGCTGGCCTCAAACTCACAACAATCCTCCTACCTCTGCCTCTTGAGTGCTGGAGTTAAAGGTGCAAATCTTTACTAGACAGGATTAGCACAATAGGCTTTTCCTTTGGCCACAGACTTAAAAACGGGCCATCAAGACAATGTCGAATGCTATTTGACATTTTGATGTTTTGTTTACAATTGATGTTTTTGAGTTATAAGTATTTATTAAAGATCTTATATCAAAATGTTATCTATCTAAATTCCTGGGTTTTTGAAGCACCATATATTCTGTTTTGCTCCAGTTCCCTAGCCCATGGTGCAGCAGACAGCTTCAGGTTCGCTGAGATGAACTTCCAGACCAGGCACAGTTATGGAGGAAGGGATATTTATTGAAGCTTACAGATCCAGGGGAAATTCCATAATGGCAGAAGAAGCTAGCTGTCCTGCCTTCATGGGTCTAAGCAGAGAGAGAAGCACAAGCCAAAAAGCAAAAAGCGAAAAGCCACGCCACACAGCACACTTCAAGAACTCCAGATAGGTACACTTTGCATATCTTTAGATGGAATCTCAAACCCACCACCACACCTGAGGGCTGGACCCTAAGATCTACCCAGTGACACTGCCTCTAGCCAGGTGGCTACAGATCCAAACTACAAGCTAATAAAACACCCAATATATTGGGGGCCATATATTCAAACTACCAAACCTGGCATCTATGTGTTCTTTCTATAAATCTGACTTTGTGGCTTCTGTTTCTGGTTTTTGAACTTTTTACTACTGTTCTCCATTTACACCCTGTTTTAATGGCTATCTGGGTCATTCTGTTTTGTGATGTACATAAAGGAATATTTGTTACAGAATGAAAGGGAGTATAAAGTGCATTGTGAATGGGATTTGGTTTTGGAAGTAGTAGAATTTAATGGTTTCACTGTGAGAAGTACATCAGAGGTGGAGAGGAGTGAGAGTAAGGCTCCCAATAGCCAAGGTCTTGCCTGTAGACTCCAGGAGGACACTGGATTGGGAGCACAGCATAGGTGGGTAAGGCCTAGAGCAGTGTCTGAGAAATAGGTTTTCTTTTGTAATACAACTTGCTCTGTATGTTCCCAGCTGAAAGTCATTGTGATTGACAAGGTGCCTTCTTAATTGTGGTTGGAGGTTAATGCCTATAATTCTGCTTAAATGTGGTGATTCTCTCTCTTTCTCTCTGTCTCTCTGTGTGTGTGCGTGTGTGTGTGTGTGTGAGAGAGAGAGAGAGAGAGAGAGAGAGAGAGAGAGAGAATAATGTCCCAAATCGTTTCCCTTTCATGTGATGTTTAATGAATAGTTGGAATTGTCTTTTATTGTTTTTACTTATTTATTTATTTATTTATTTATTTATTTATTTGAGACAGAGAGAGAGAGAGAGAGAGAAAGGAGCAGAGAGAGAGACAGAGAGAGAGAGAATGGGTGTACCAGGGCCTCTATAGCCACTGCAAATGAACTCCAGATGCTTGTGCATCTGGCTTATGTGGGTACTGGGGAATGCAAGCCTCAAACTGGGGTCCTTAGGCTTCACAGGCAAGTGCTTAACCACTAAACCATCTCTCCAACTTTTTTTTTTTTTTTTTTGCTGAAGGTCCCTTTCTACTGAGAATTATGGGATGGGTTCATGGCTCTAGAGAGTGATTTATAAAGAGCTACTCAGCAACTTTGCTACATACTACATATGAAGCAATAGACTTTAGTTTGAGGGCTACACAGTAGTCATTTTGTGAGTTTTTTTTTTTAAAGTAATATCCTTTTCCGTTTGTCTTCTCCCTGTTTTCATGCTGATGAGACAGCCTTGCTAATAATAGCAGAAGCAGGAGTTCTGGATACCGTCGTACCTTTTAATTTTGACAAACCCACTGACCAAGAGGCGAAACAGAGGAAATGAATCCTCAGAGTATGCTTAGAAGGAGCTCTCAGCACATCTGCCATGTCTGTGGGAGAGTGGGTGACTCAGCCTTTTGGGGCTATCTTCCATAAGGAAAACTCTGGCAACACTTGATTGAACTCGATGCCAAGCCACAAATAGCAGAGATGTTGAAATCAGTGAGATTCTTGGAAGCACATGAGGTGACAAAGAAGGTTTCACTAGGACAATGGGAGGTGTCCAGGTAGACATTCCAGCAGGTGGAGCAGGCTGGGATACAAGGTCTGGGTCTTAGGATTTCTCACACTGGTTAGCCTACGGGATGTCTGTCAGAAAAAAACAGACTGAACGTAGCAAAAGAACCTCCTAGACAGAAGGAGAAGGTTAGAACTGAGTTGCTAGAATTAGGTCCTATTGTTAAATGCAGAAGTGGGGTATAATACACATAGCCAAAAGAGTAAACTGTGACTTTTTATGGCTTTCTGTGACGTTCTTAGTGAAGGAGACACTGCTACCCTTGTAGCTGACATATTAATTAATGTTAAGAATGTGTAAGTGCTTAATAAGTACTGAGGATAGTTCTAAAAGTTTCACATTTGCCCTGAGAACATTGTGAGTTATGAAGACCTCCCACCCACAGCTTGTGACTGGGCACACAGAAGCTCAGGCAAAAATAAGCATCTTGTTCAAGACCACAGGGATAGAGCTTGGCTTTGAGCCCAGGCAATTTGATTTTGAAACCGTGTTCTTCACCACTCTGCTATGGAGTTCATACAAACAGATCACAGAATTACCCAGAGAAGCATTCAAGTGGTTTTCTGTATCTGTATCTGAGTGAAAGCTTCAAACTAAATCTATTGGCAGACCTGGGAAGAAGCCCTTTCCCCACACACCTAAGAAGGGAAGTACCTGCCAGAAACTGTTGAATGCCGTAACTAAGCTTCGCTGGAGAAACTCCATGGCAGGCGCTTCAACGTGGTCTTTGCACAGCATCTTAGAATGGAGCTACTCCTGCTCACTCATCCTGGCTTAGGGAAGCTTCCTCTGAGTCCTGCTATGCTATGTCAACTCTTGGTTCCATTGATGTTGTTCAGGCCCCTATCCAATCCTCCTAGGCTAAATACAGGATCACATCTTGTTTCAAGATTTCATCATACCATGTGTCTTGTTTTCCATCTGAATCTTTTGGTCTAAACGGCATGTTACAACCGAAATTGTAGGGAAACAACAGTCTGATTGGAACACATTGTGAGCCTGGGAAGCTAGTTAATTAATGTTCATTTTAAACTAAAGCACTTTGAAGGACTCACTTAAAATGTAAATATATATTTAACTTTAGGGTTTTTCATCTTCCCTTACTAGTAGGAATAAGAGGGCCATTTTCTTGCGTCTTGCATAACAAATTCATGTGTCGTGTGGACCTTATTCTTTTCTAAAATTTCTATAACACTAACTATCTAGGAAAACATTCAGCAACTAATTACTTGCTACATGGAAGTATCTTTCCCGTTGTTGTCTTGTACTGTCATTGAACTCATTAACCGCTACTTAACTTTTCATGGGTCTGTCGTGTCTTCCTGAGTGGCTTATTAACACTCTAGGATGAGAGTTTTCACTCATCGATTTTCTTCATAGCCCCCAGGGCAGTGCCTCGCATATCTGTATATCTGTCTATATCTATATGTCTACAGATAGATAGATGGATAATAGATAGACAAAATGTTTACTTACAACACTATTCTTTTAAATACTGAACTCTGGCTGGGAAGGAAAGGGGAAAAGAAATTAAAAGAGGCAAAAAAGAAGTATAATCCATTCTTATGTCTGTGTTTTTTCAAGAAAGTGAGTTTAAGAAAGCTGTTTTATGATTGTTTTCAAAGACTACTGGTAAAGTACTGGAGGGTATTTGTGTGTGTGTGTGTGCGTGTGTGTGCACACACACACAAACACACAGGTGCTTTCATGTTGTTTTTTGTGTTTATTATTATTATTGAAATGTTTCGTATGGATACATCATGTGTTGGTACCCTCTTTTCCCTCGTCCCTGCCCCCATTCCATTGCTGATGCTCCTCAGTGGGATTGCTGGTATTCCCCATGGAGTTGTAGTTTATGCATCGTGGAAGTAGAAGTCAGTTATTTTGGGGGGAGAGAATGCCTCTGGGCATGATGTCTCAACCTGTGGCTCTTACAATCTTTCCACCCCCTCTTACACAAAGTTCCCCGAGCCATGGTGGGTGAGTTTTAAGTCTACTTCAGTGATGAGCTCTTAGGAACATCTGGATCTCTGCTTTGGTAGGTGTTGAATGTCCTCAGGGTCTGTCTCCTACATCCTGGTGCTGATTATCAGGAACAGCACGGAAATAGCACTGTCTCCCCATTCCTCTGTGGATTCAGCTGTGGCTTGGCTGAGGTGCGAGGGGTAGTTTATCTCCTCTGGTCTCGCTAGCTTCTGAAACAGAACTCTAATGGAGAGTGAAGTCAGCATAGTTTAAATGGGGATTTTTTTTTTTTTTTAAGCAGGAGATAGCACAGCAGCAGAAGGAGATTTAAAACCACTGATTTTTGTTTGTTTGGTTGTTTTGTTTCATTTTTTAAGGTAGGGTTTTACTCTAGTCCAGGCTGACCTGGAATTCACTATGTAGAGTCTCAGGGTGGGCTTGAACTCAGGGCAATCCTCCTACCTCTGCCTCCTGAGTGCTAGGATTAAAAGTGTGTAAGAAAGAGAGAGAGAGAGAGAGCACATGTGTGTGGATGGATGTGTATATGTGTCTTCAGTGAGGACCATGAGATATTTGAAAAAAGAAAGAAAAAGCCAAATATATTATTTGGTGTGGATAATTCACAATGCAATCAATGTCTTACATGAAAATCCATAGCAATTACAAAATGAGAAAAAGGTCTAACTTTGGAATGATTACAGCAGAGCTCCGGAGCAAGTGTGTGCCTCTATTTGTTTCCTAAAGCCTTATTGGAATGTAGCATGTCCGTGCATTTACACTTCGTCCATGGCTGCTTTTTCGACACAACAGCAGAGTTGAGCTGCTGAGACAAAGACCATCCTGGCTCATAGAGTCAAAGATCAACCATCTGGACCCTTACAGAATATCTATGCTGCCAGCTATAGTGGCATACACCTATAATCCCGGTACTTGAAAGGCTGAAGCTGGAAGATTAAGAGTTCAAGGCCAGCCAAGCCTGCATCATGTGACCCCATCTCAACAAATAGAAACAAAGGGAACTACGAAAATGGCACAGTGGGTAAAGTGCCTGCTGCAACCAGAGATGAAGACCTGAGTCCAGATCCCCCACACCCACAAAAAAGCAGAGCATGGTGGCCTGTGGCTATAATCCCAGCACTTGGGGAGCTAGAGACAGGAGGATCCCTAGGGTTTACTGGCCAGCTAGCAAGCAGAATAGGTGAGTTTTCCTGTGTTCAGAGAAAGGCCGTGTCTTAAAAATGAAGGTGGAGAACAACTGAGGAGAACACCTGACATCTACCTCTGGTGTCCACACACCCATCCTTCAAATATGCCATGATGCTCACTGAGTTGAAGGAAAATATGGTGAACTGGGATGATATGCCTGCTTTTTCATTTAATTTTCTCAGACTCCACAGTTAATAGTTGTATGCCCATCCCAGTAAAATTTCTCTTCCCTTTTTCATATGGTATCTTTTGCTTCTCACTGTTAGTGTTATCCTTATACCTGCTAAGAATTGTTTTCTGAATTCAGGTTAATTGTTACCCAAAATGAGAGCATTTGAAGAAAGCCCAGGATCTCTTTTGCATCTTCATAAACGTGTTGTAGAGGGAAAATATTCACAAACTGAGTTTCGAACATCTAAACTATTGAACTTGGCAGCTTAGCAATGCATCCACTGTAGAGTGCCCATTCTTTAACAACATTATTATATGGCTACAAGGAGCTGCACTTGGCTTTCACTGCCTGGCAAACATAAGAGAGCATTCTATCACATACTGCTAGTGTCAGAGAAGATCAAATTTCAAAGGCTGAAATAAAGTTTTAACTGAAGTTATAATGTTTGGGTACCATTGCAAAATCAAAGATGACCTTGTCATAAGTCAGGGGCCATCAAGAAAAGAAAAGGAACTGGTTCCCCTTTTAAGTCGGGCTCCATTTTATTTGTCCCTAATGATCAAGAACAGAAGTAAATTCTCTGAAAAGGAATGATTAATTCAGGAGGAGATATGGAATTCAGAATCATTGAACATAAAGTTGATGGTAGAAGAACTAATATTAATACTAATCACTGATCATTATATAGTGTCATGTGTTTTACAAAATACATCCCCCCTTCCCTACTAATTATCAACCAAGCCATCTCCCCCCACCCATGGCTACCTGAGGATTGGTCCTGATGCTATTTCAGAGTGGTAAGGCTTCTGCTACAATCTCATATGAGCAAGTACTGGGACCTAAGCATGTTACTTCTTCATACATTTGCTGATGGAGATGGAAATTCAAGCATGACATCAGTAGATCTAGAAGCTGATACTTTGACATCTTCTGTCTCTTCAAATCTGATCCCTGCATGTCAAAAAGAAGAAAAAAAATGCGTCACTTAAAAGTGCATCTGCCACTGACGTGCTTGGAAACATGTCACAGTGAGTGGTGAAACATTATTAATTCCTTTTGCCTTCGAAGAATAATTCATGCACTTACAAGTATAATCTGCATCACAATGAAATATTTGGATGTAAGCGTAGGTGTAATTAATGCTGGAAAATCTCTGAAACAAGGGAAGCAAGGAAATTAACAGTTAAGTCAGCTTCAGACATAATCAGCATGCCAGGGAATTTAGGGATGTGCTACAACCTTGTGTAGTCTTAGTAATTATGAGGACCAGTGAAGGGGAGAAATGTAAGAGCTGCCTCCAAAGCTTTTGGACCTGTGAACAAGGCATGAGTGACTCACGCTCATTTTACAACCTCCCCATAATTTAGACCTTTAATTTAGCTTGATGTAACAACTATTTATTGAGTCCCTGTCATATCAAAAGCTCAGATTTGGACATAAGATGATACAAATAGAATAATAATGGTGTAGTGGATACCACTGGTGCCCTGCCAAGATCTCTTTTATTTGATCACAGTATTATCTACTGTCAGCTCACAGCTGCCCTCTTCTTCAGGAAATTGGCCATGACCAAATGGGAGCTGCCTGGCCATGGAGAGTGTTTCTTTCCCTTCTGCCATGAGAGACAGCTGGCATAGCGTTGGGATGGTAAGAGAATATAAAGAGATGGATCCACATCCAGGTAGAACTAGCTCTGGTTACAACTGGTGCCCCAAAGCTCCCTATGGAATCTGGCTGGAGCTGGATTTCAGCTTAGCACCTCCCTTTGCTCAATCTTGTCTTCCCTATCTTCCTCATTCCCTCCTGAGATCATCCTTCAGTTAAATCTCAGGCACTTGCATACCTGTCTCAGAATATCTCCAGAAAGCCTGACCTAGGACAGAGTGCTGTGTCTGCATCCATTACCAGCGACATGGCCCAGCTAAGTGATTTACATGTGTTGTCTCATTGCGGCCTTATAATTACTATTTACCATTGAAATAGACTCAGGCTCAGAGAGGTTAAGTGCTTGCAGGTAGAAGAACCAGCTTTCTCATCAGTCAAACTCCAGAGGCCACATTCCATCTTGCTGCCAGAGACAAGTAAGATGCATGAATCATGTATTGCTGCCCACAGGAGCTATGATTTAGCTGACAGAGAAGACAAATGAAAAACCCACTATCACAGAGATGCACAAAAAGCTATGAGCTTTCAGAGGAGGGGTACACTCCTATCCAGTTTAAAGCATGACTGTTTATGGAGGTTTTATCAGATGCTTACACAAAGACCATCCTGGTCTCTGAGGTTTTCTAGATGGGCTCAAGCTGCTGTTTAGTCTGGTGTGTTTCATGCTTTGGACTTACAGAGTAGTCATATGGATAGATGGAGGGTCTGATAGATCACCGCTTCACTCAGCTTCTCGTTGCTGGGATGCATATCCAGCCAGCCACGGTTTATGGGAGGAAGGGGTTTATTTCAGCTTACAGATCCAGGGTAACTTCCATCAGTGGTGGAGGAAACTGGCACCCTTTCACAGATCCAAGCAGAGAGAACAAACAAACAGCCAGAAAACACCAAAAGTGGCAAGTGGGAACACTGGAGCTCAAACTGCTATCTCCACCCTTTTGGGCTAGAATTCAAAACCACCTCCAGTGACAGGCCCCAGCCCAGCAAGCTGCTTGAGCTGTAATCCAGAAGCTTAATTTAAAATTACCCAAGGCTGTGGGGGGTATACATTCCTATTCAAACTACCGCAGTCACAAAATATTAGCTCCTTACACATTTGTTGATACTTTTATTGTCATGATATCAAAGGTAGCATGAGATCTGCCACTGTCTTGTGGGTGGTAATAGAGACAGGGACTCATGTTCTTTTTTTTTTTTTTGGCATGTGTGTATCTGTGTGGTGTGCATACTGTGTCTGCATGTTAGTATGTGTGTAGATACACCTGTGTATATGAGTGCATGTGGCTGTCAGAGGTTGGTGTGGGGTGTCTTCTTCAATCACATTCCACATTACTTTTTGAGACAGAGTCTCTTGGAGAACTTCAAGATCACCAAGTCAGCTAGACTAGCTAGCCATCAAACCCTAGGGATCCTCTTATTTACTCCTCAATGTTGGAATTACAGGAATGAGCCATCACATCTGATATTTGCTTGAGTGAGTACTGTTAATCTGAACCCAGGTTCTCATACTAATGCAGGAAGCACTTTGCCACTGAGTCATCTCCACACCCCTTGTTTTCTTTTTAAGTATTTATTTATGAGAGAGAGAGATAGAGAGAATGGGCATGTCAGGGCCTCTAGCCACTGCAAATGTACTCCAGACACATGTGCCACTTTGTACGGCTGTCTCACATGGGACCTGGAGAATCGAACCTGGGTCCTTAGGCTTTGCAGGCAAGTGCCTTAACTGCTAAACCATCTCTCCAGCCCTACCTCTTGTGTTTTAATAGTGATAAAATAAGAGGCATATTATTTGACACTCCAGCCTCTTAAACTGGCACAAGTCACAAGACACATCTAAGATGACCCTATTTTGACTTTTGTGGAAAGTAATCCAGGATAGATAGGAATAACACGACTGAAGAAGATGATGTATTTCCAGATGTATTGTGAACTAGTGTTGATAGATTTTAAAGAACTTTCTCATGGGATTGGATGTGAATGGCATCAAACTCCCTCTCCATTGTTTTACCACCCTTAGAAATTAATATCCTTTGTTTTGTCTGCAGGTTTCATGCAGAATAGAACTAATGTGCATTAATCTGCAGTAGTTCATTGCCCCACTGGGAACTGATAGGGATTATGTCTGCCAACATTGTGATGTTTCTCTCCACACAGTGCCTTGGGGCTGATCTTCCTATTGAACAGAACTCATGCTTTGGGGGAAAAACAGTGACAAAATCAAATGTAAATATTCTGCACCTCTGCATGCTTTTGTGTTCTTTTCCTTAGTAAGCCATGGCACATTTTACTTTGGCTCTGCTTAGAAAGGAAGACACATACATGCGTGTCTACATAGAGTCCTAATAGCTTTAGAATGACTTGCATGTTTCTTCACAAATACATGAGAGAAGTATTTTGACAATCAGAAGAGACTATTACATGTGTGTGATTTGATCTTTGCATGCAAGGTGTATGATCTCAGTTTCATGCATAAAATGAGCCCAATCATGATCCTTGTACCCTCTTTCAGTGTTGCCTTAAGAAACAAATCAAATCTTGCATTTGAAAGTACCTGGCAGACTAAATGGCTAATTAAATGTAGAGGTGGCTTATTATTTTCCTTTTATTCTTGGATTTCAGTGACTTTTCACTAAGCTGGGTCAATCAATTTTACTTTGATTTATGTGGCATTTTCTGCCATCCCTCATGGTGGGAAAATACTACTCCACTCCGCCTTTCTCAAACCCTCTTTGCATTTGTTTCAAGGATGGAGGACTGCTCTGTGCTCGCTGTGTCTGAGGAAATGTCTCCTATGAACTGTGACTGCATTTGGGGAAGTTGAGCACAAACTAATGGAAGCGAAAGGTTACTGGTCACATAGCAGGTCAGCTTTGCAGAGGGAAGGAGTTCAGCTTTATAAAAATGTTTCTGTTCAGGAACTCAGGCAGCTTTTCTCCCCTGGACTTGAAGGAATCCATCATTTCATTGTTTCAAAATTATAAAGACCAGGGGCGGGGGAAATGGCTTAGCGGTTAAGGCATTTTCCTGCAAAGCCTAAGGACCCAGGTTCAATTCCCCAGGACCCACGTAAGCCAGATGCACAGGGGGTGCATGTGTCTGGAGTTCGTTTGCAGTGGCTGGAGGCCCTGGTGGGCCCATTCTCTCTTTCTTTCTGCCTCTTCCTCCCTCTCTGCCTCCCTCCATCCACCCTCCCTCCCTCTCTCTCTCTCTCATCAATAAAGAAGTAAAATATTTTAAAAAAATTATAAGGACCTGCAAAAGGTCTGCATCTGTTGATGGATTCCTTTCTCCTCTGTTTTCTAGATGGGAAAAGCAAACATTTATTCAAACAGTTCATGTGGAGATAATCATTTCAGTTACAAGTCTCAGTAGCTATGGAAGGGATAAACCCTTGTACCTCCTAGGGAAATTTCATGGGTGTGGGAGACAAAAAGAATTTTTATTCATTTATTTTGAATCTAATACTTTATTGTGGTGGGTAGAGGGAGAAGTGGAGACAGAAAGGATAGAGAAAAAGAAAGAAGAAGAGAAGAGAGATAAATGGGGTGCTTGCAAGAAAGAGAGAGAAGGGGAACGAGAAAGAGGGAGATGCAAGCATCTGTATCAGGAGAGCCAAGACAAGCTACTAAAAAATTTTATAGGGAAATTATTCTCCTGGAAATTTCTGCATGTCATTTACATGTGTTTGAGCTTGGCATGTTGTGGTGGTTTGATTCAGGTGGCCCCATAAGATTAAGTGTTCTGAATGCTAGGTTCCCAGCTGGTGGAAATTTGGGAGTTGGAGACTCCTGGAGGCACTGTATTGTTGGGGGCAGACTTATGGTTGTTAGAACCAGCTTCACCTTGCCAATGTTTGGCATATACTCATGTTGCTGTTGTCCACCTTGTGATGTCCAGGAGGTGATGTCCACCCTCTGCTCATGCCATCGTTTTCCCCTGCCATCATGGAGCTTCCCCTTGAGAATGTAAGCCAAAATAAACCCTTTTTCCCACAAGCTGTTTTTGGTCGGGTGCTTTCTGCCAGCAGCATGAACCTGACCACAACATCTTATGTCAGAACTCAACTCATCAGAATTCAAAGGAACCCAGACGTGGAAAGGCATTAGGACTAGAAATTGGGGTACCTGGCTTTCCATGGAATGTTGTACTTACACCACACCAGCTTGAGAGACTGAAAAGACATCCCTGCATGTCTCCCTCCAACCTTCTCCTTCCATAGATGGGGAAGACAGGCTCATAGAAACTCTAGCCTCTGGGCTCGTGACCATGTTTATAAATCACCAAATGTATGAAATCAGATCTCCTTTAGAGAATATACTCAGAAATAAAGCAGATAGTTTGGGTTTTAGTAGACACAACTCTTTCTGCCATACTCAGAACTGACCTTTAGAAAGTGAGCCTGAGCTTAAAAACCCAGTTACTAAAAATAGTTGTAGTATTTGTAGGGTATGGCCAAAAACAGAGTTGTACTCCAGTTTGTGGCCAGAAGAGGGCGAACAAGTTAATGCAATCTTCTTGAGCTGTTAGGCTCTCAATTCATGCATGGATGTGAATAAATAAAGAACCAAGTTAGCCTAAATGTTTGAAGACAAGCCCTTTAATCAATATCCACTACCTGGGGGAAACACTGTTTGTTTTATACACAGTAGTCATTCCTGGAGGAGCATTACAGTTACAGTGTAGCCTGTAAACATCCATTAAGCCCCAAGAAACAAGCAAACTACTCCATCACTGTGAGGCCCAATACCATCAGTAGAAGACAGGCATGGGATGCCATGTTTTCATAGCAGTCGTAGAAATTTCTCATTAGCAAAAACAAAAAGCTACCCTCTGCCAGAGTGAAAAGACCTCATATCTATGGAACGGGGAGTGGCTTGATTCATTTCTCATACCTCCCTCTTCCTCCCTGTGTAATTTTCAAGGGCTTAGCCATAATCTGATTGGCGTTGGAGGATTGCACCTCCCTGGATCCTACACAGGCCGTGTAGACCAGGGAAGCTGTTGATCAGCCCCAGAGACAGGTTTACAGCATCTGGAAATGGAATGGATGACCTTGTGGTCAAGGAAGGGTTTTGTAGCCTTCAGATATGAACTAGATCAGTGTGGAGCGTGAAGGCATAGATCTGTATTCCCTAGGAATTCATTCATTTGTGCATCTAGAATACAGTCTCTGAAGCTCTGATGCTGGCCAGCCTGTCATACCTACCCAATGCTGGGAGGTGAGTACTAGTAAAATGATTGTCTCCAATTGAGGAGCTGATTAGACCTTATTCTTGGGCAAGAATTATATTAAAATATTTAAGGATTATCAACATTTATTAAAAATCTACTAATTCAGCCAGGCATGGTGGTGCATGAATTTAATCCCAGCACTCAGGAGGCAGAGGTAGGAGGATTGCTGTGAGTTTGAGGCCACCCTGAGACTACATAATGAATTTCAGGTCAGCCTGAGCTAGAGTGAAACCCTACCCCAAAAAACTAAAAAAAAAAAAAAAAAAAACTACTAATTCCTATTGTCATAACATGTAAAATTTTAAAGTCTCCTGCTAGCTATTTTATATATAATGTTTCTTTGAGGCCTCATTTCTTTTATGTTGTATATAAACTCCTGATGTACAAGGATTTTAAGAAAATAGTGAACAATCTCAAAATTGGAAAGCTGATACTCATGTCACGTGTGTGTATCGTGTTCACAAAGTGCTCACCTACAAGGGCTCAATAAATACACTCAATATGAAAATCATAATTGCTATCACTTAATGAAAGGTACTATGTAGGTCTGACATATCATGCTAAGTGATATGGATCTGATTGAATCCTCACAAACACTTCTCCTTGTGTGGTAGGTAGCATACGTACTGTCATTTTATATGTGAGAAACTAGTATGCACCTTGTTCGCAGCAATGTAGAAGTAATTATAAAGTGTGGACTTGAACATGAGGCTCACTCCAGAGCTAAAGAGTTCGACAAGGAGACAAGTGATTTTAGTGTTTAAGAATCAACCACTGAAAAACTTGGACACAGATTCCTTGACTCTGCTCCAACCATTCAACCTTGATCATTAAAAAAAAAAAAAAAATCAGGGCTGGAGAGATGGCTTAGTGGTTAAGCGCTTGCCTGTGAAGCCTAAGGACCCCTGTTTGAGGCTTGATTCCCCAGGACCCACGTTTGCCAGATGCACAAGGTGACGCACACATCTAGAGTTCGTTTGCAGTGGCTGGAGGCCCTGGCGCTCCCATTCTCTCCTCCTCTTTCTCTCTCTTTCTCTCTCTCTCTCTCTCTCTCTGTCTGCCTCTTTCTCTCTCTGTCATTCTCAAATAAATAAATGAAAATTAACAAAAATATTTTTTAAAAAAACACCAGGGAATTCTAAAGTTACCCACTGGCCTCACCCCAGGTGAGCTGAGCCAGAATCTCTGGAGGTGTGGGTGCAGACTTCAGGGAGCACAATGTAGCAGCACGGTAATAAACTACATGCTGAGGTCTCAGAGGGAGACCTGGGAGACCTTTCTTTAGTCTTTTCTTAAAGCTTCTATTCATTACATGCTTAATTTATACACATATATCACAGATTTGATCATATTTACTTACCTTCATTACCTTCTCTTACCCCTACCCCCTCTTGCCAGTCTCCTTTCTCTTCCCAAATAGTAACTGTTCAACTTTCATTTATTATGTTTTTATCTAGATTTCAAAAATGACAGAAAACATGTTATGCTTGTCTTTTTGAGTCTGTTTTATTTTGTACCATGATGATCTCTAATTCCATTCACTTTTCTGCAAGTGTCATAATTTTGTTCTTTAAAAAAGTTACATTGTACATATGTGCCACATTTTCCTTATCTGACCATCTGGTTTGTTTTTTCTTAAATGTTTTTAAAAATGTTTTATTTTTCTTTATGAGAGAGAGAGAGAGAAAATGGGTGTGGCAGGGCCTCTAGCCACTGCAAACCAACTCCAGATGCAGGTGCCCCCTTGTACATCTGGCTTATGTGAGTCCTGAGGAATTGAACCAGGATCCTTTGGCTTTGCTGGCAAGTGCCTTAACCACTAAGCCATCTCTCCAGCCCTTACATATTTTTATTTGTTAATTTGCAAGAGAGTGAGGAGACAGAACATGGGCACACCGGGGCCTCTTGCCACTCTAAATGAACTCTAGACACTTGCCACTTTGTACATCTGGCTTCATGTGGGTACAGGGGAATCAAACCCGGGCTGGCAAGCTTTGTCAGCAAACACCTTGAACTGCTCATCTATCTCCCCAGCTCCCGCTTGTCTACTTATGTAGGCTGATACCATATCTCAGCTATGGTGAATAGTGCAGCAATAAACATGAATGTGCAAGTATCTCTGTTGTATTTAGAGCTCATATAATTTGCCAATATTCTATATGAAAAGTTGCTTACATATCTCTTCTGTTAATTAATCTCGACTCTTTCAGCTACTGAGAGAAAAGAAATTGTGCAGCAGATGGTGAATAGATACAATGAAAAAATATAGCAAGGGGGACTGGGGAATATGTCTCTGTGGTAGAGCACTTGCCTAGCATAGGCAAAGCTCTGGTATCAATTCCTAGCACAGCAAGAAAGAAGAAACAAAGAAAGAAAAAAAAAAAAGGAAGAAATGATGAAAGGAAGGAAGGAAGGAGAAAGAAGGAAGGAAGGAAAGAAAAAGGGAGACAAGGAAGAGGAAGGAAGGAAGGAAAGGAGGGAAGGAGGGAGGGGGAGAGAGGAAAGGAGAAGGAAGGAAGGGAGAGTGGGCAGGGAAATGTAAAGAAAAATAGTATATTAGTTACATTCCTTGTTACTGTGACAGCATACCAGACAAGAAGCAAATTAAGGGAGGGAAGGTTTATTTCGTCTTATAGCTTGAGTGGGTACAGTCAATCATGACAGGGAAGACAGCTAATTCTAGATCCTGTCAAGGTGACAATATCAATCAACCATTCCACCTAGCAAAGCTAAGACCAGAGCAAGGCAGTGCAGTGCCCAAGGTCAACCCTTCCGGATGGTGGGAGTGAGTATGCTTAGAATCATGTGCCCTGGTAGCTTCACTTGGTGTGAACCTACCCACAAAAGCAACAACTAGATAAGTCACCAAGAGAGGAGGGAAAGTTGGAGATTTTGAAAAGAGTCAGACCTAGAGGTGGGGAATGAATAATTTTACAAAGCTCTTCCAGTAACTATTGGGTGTGTCTTTATTAAAGTAATAATGAGAATTCAGGGTGTAAGACATGGACTTTTTCTTTTGTAAGGAGAGCTGAGTATGAACTAGATGTCTAACGTGAATTAGCATCATCTTACTGAATTCCATTAGAGTAGATATTACTGTTTTATGATGCTCCCTATTTTATGAACAAGTGTGATCATTGGCCAAAAGTTACAGAACAGAAAATGACAGGGTGAACTCATGTCAGTCTGCCACCAAAGTCTGAGCCACCACCACCCCAGGCTGGCTCCCTGCACAAGTGAAAATATCCAAGGCATGAAGAGATACTCACACCAGAGTGAAGCTGCCAAACCAACTCCCAAGTGTTGAGGAGTCCAGTCTGTGCTGTGAAAGCACTGGACCACGTGCCTGGGACAAATGAGGCCGCAGGAGAAGAAGAAAAGTGATGGACTACATTCTCTGTTGTTTCCATCAATCACTCATCAGAGAGTAGCCCATAGGTCTGTGGCTAAAGAAAACCTTCTGGGCTGAAATCATCATAGTTCGTGAAGGCAATGCTTTGCTGTACAGTCAGAGGATACCATCCACTCCGTGTTCAGTGGGGAAATAGCAAAGGTTGAGTTACCCTTTTGAGGATCAGCTGCCAAAGCCTTGGCATGGGCCACTGTGTCCCTGTGAGTAGGAAAGGGTTTGCCTTACTTTGAGCACAACTGACCAGTTTCCTACTTTGTTGAGGGGGGAGACAGAAATAAGATTGGGATAATGTATTAGTTTACTTTTTTGTTTTGTTTTGTTTGTTTGTTTTTTGTTTTTTTGAGGTAGGGTCTCACTCCAGCTCAGGCTGACCTGGAATTCTCTGTAGTCTCAGGGTGGCCTTGAACTCATGGTGATCCTCCTACCTCTGCCTCCCAAGTGCTGGGATTAAAGGCATGCACCACCACGCCTGGCCCCTAGTTTACTTTTGCCAGGGACAAAATACCTGGCAAGAGCACCCTAAGGAAGGAAGGCTCATTTTGGCTCGCAGTTGGAGAATACAGTTATGGTGGCAAGAGTGTGGGGCAACTGGTCACATTGCACCCACGAGTCAGGAAGCACAGAGAGATGAGTGATCGTGCTCTATCAATTTGCCTCATCCCTTGTACTCAGTCCAGAATCCCACCCGATGGAATGGTACCACCCACCTGCAGGGTAGAACTTCCCACCTCAGTGAGCCCTATCTAGAGGCTCTCTCACATATGTGCCCAAAGTTTGTTTCCTAGGTTATTCTCAACTGTATCACGTAGAAAATATTAACCTTCGCAGGTGGCAGCAAGTGTGCTACGATGGTTGAATATGTGGACAAATCACCCCCAGTGACTCACTTCCTCCAGCAAGACTCCGTCTCCTGCAGGCTGCACAGCCTTCCCACATGGCATCAACAACTGGGGATTAAGTATTCACCACATGAGTCTATGGGGGAACATTTTACATTCAAACCACACTTGCTGCACAGTTTATTCCTGAGCCTGTAGTAGAGTTGAGAACATTCTGTTTACCAACATTCTAGAGGAGAATATTTTGTTAAAATGGAAATCAAGACACAAAAAAGCTCAGTGATTCATGATTTTGGCAGCAAGTACTAGGAAAGGCTGCGATAAAGAAACTTTAAGGTGAAGGCTTTCCCAAAGTCAACAAAGAAGCAAGGCAAGCAAAATATTTGTGTGTGCATTGTTAAATAGTTACATTATTTGGTCATGATCTGTCCCACGACAACTGCATTTGAGGTTCAGTTCTAGGATAGCTTTCAATTGGTTAAGTTTAAGTTTCATTTTTTATTAAGTATAACTTACATGTGTGTGCACCCATGCTACAGGGTCTCTTACCACTTGCTGCAAAAACACCAGATGGTTACACCACTTTTTGCAACTGGCTCTACGTGGGTATTTGGGAATCAAACCCAGGTCACAGGTTTTGCAAGCAAATGCCTTTCCTGAGCCATCTCCCCATTCCTTAGCTTAATTTTTGTTATTCTAAAACATGACATTTATAAGCTATAGATCAAGTTAAACTTCACCTATAGTTCCAAACGTTACTGGCTATATCTGTTCATGAATTTCTCGTGCATGGTCTCCATTTTGCTTCTTTTTAGCAACATATTTGTTGAAGGAAAACCATTTGGCAAAGTTGCTTAGTGAGAGGTCGGGTGGGGTAGGTAGAGTCTTCAAGAACATATTTAAGTAATCAGAGATGTTCCAGGAGCAGCCTTCCAAAGAGGCCAGACCTTGCTCCCTGTTAGAGACTCTGTTTTCCTAAGAACCATGGTGTTTAAGTTTGCAAGTAAGAGCTGAGAATGTGCTATCTTAGGAAGCAGAATACATGGGGAAGTCATCTGAAATGCCACAAGGGAGCGAATGGTATCCAGAAAAAGAGAGCTATAAGTCACACCATGACTAAAGAGGAATTCAGGAGAACAGAATTATCGGTGAATTTTAAGTTTCAGTGGAAATGCTGTGCACTGAAAACATGAGTCAGTCCCCTGACTTTAGTTCTCATCAGAACATATTACCTAGAGGAAAACTAGCAGGAGAAGGAGCAAAGAAGAAAGAGAAGAAGGAAGAAGGTATGAAAAAAAAGAGAGAGAGAAGAGGGTAAAGGGAAGAAAAAAAAGAGTAAGAGAAATGGAATGAGGAAAGGAAAGGAGAACTAAGGAATTCTTTAATTCATGCCTCACTCATATACTTTGGGGTATTTCTCTTTAAATTCTTATATATGTGTTTTGTTAATTTTATTTATTTCCTAGGTATAACAAACACCTGAAGTACACTAGAAAAGAATACACATTTCAGAAGGTAGCATTTGGGAAATACTAATTAGAAGTCCACAGTTCAAAGGCAGCAAGCCAAGGAGTCAATTTTCTATGTGTAAATGGACATCTAATAACTTTATTGATTAGCCTAAGAGGTGATGGAAGTGATTTCTTTTTGGCATGGGCATGTGTAGTGTGTGTGTGGTGGTGTGGTATATACATGAGTATGTGCAGATACTTGCTTATGCAAAAGCCAAAGGAGAATGTCAGATGCCCCTTTTTCAGTCAGTCAGCTATTGGTTCTTTACAGAAAGAGTCTCATTAATTCTGAAACCTGCTATTCTCATGGGACCCAGTGATCCTTTGGTCTCTACTCCCCAGAAGACTGAGGTTACAGGCAGGTGTGACCAAGCCTAACTGTTTCTGTGGGTGTTGGGAAATTAAACTCAGACAATGCCAGGCCCCCATAGGCTCTCATGCTTGCATAGGAAGTGTTCATAATCACTGAGCAATAAATCTCTCCACCCCTGATTCTTGTTTTGTGTGTGTGTGTGTGTGTGTGTGTGTTCGTGGAGTGGGGAGTACATACAGTGCATGGAGGTCAGGGTGTTTTTATTGTCTTTCTAGCCTATATTTTTAATTTTTATTTATATAATTGTGAATGTGCACATGCACACACACACATACACATACACACATGTGTGTGCGTTTCAGTTTCACAGTCTCTTGCCACTGCAAATGAGTGCCAAACACATGCAGCACTTTGTGTCCAGCTTTTCATGAGTGTTGAGGAATTGAACCCAGGCTAGTGGCTTTGTAAATAAGCACCCCGACATTCTGAGACATCTCCCACCCCCCCACACACCTTCTTGTTTTGAGGCAGGGTCTTCTCTCTTGGTTGTTTTGCTGCTGTGTGTATGCCAGTCTACCTGACCCATGAGCTTCCTGATCCTCCTGGCTCCAGCTCCCACTGACATAGACACTTTGGGATCACAGATGCACGTACCACTTTGCTTCTAGCTAGTGGATACTGGGGAGTTAAGCTCTATCTGGAAGACTTGCAAGCAAGTGTTTTTAATCACTGAGCCATCCCGCCAGCCCTGGAAATGATTCTTTGTTGGTAAAATGAATAATATTGGAGACATGTGGCTAAGCTGGAGGAATTCCTTAGGCCTTTGAATAAATGAGATATGAGGATCTGGCAATTTCAGAAGCTTTATACTGCTGTCTGAAGGCAGCCTCCACTTAAGGACCCCTTCAAGTCCTAGATAGTGTCACTTAGCAAGAGAAATGCTACTCAATTCCAATGGGAAGATTCATTTAATTCTGTCTATATTGCCATAATGTTACATTTCCCTCAAAGAACCCTTTTATACAGGGTCATTTTGCGAGAGTCTAAAAGAACAGAGATGATGTTTCTTTAGTTCAGAAAAAAACATATAAAATTTCATGTTCCTGCCCATTAATAAAATTATGGGTGGCATGTAGTATAATTAAGAGTTAAATTTTCATTGTGACATCCTAGCTAGTTGTTGGTTGTTAGGAAAGGAAGCTTGCTCTCAAATGTATCTCACCACTTGAAGCCATTAACATGCAATCAAGAGATTCCACCATCTGTGAAGGATACCTTTGGATCCCATCCTCCTAAGCTTTGTCCAGACCTGATATTTTGTGTAAATGTGTAAAAGGTCTGAAACTTGCAACCATATTGATTTAAAACAAAAGAAGGGCATTCCTTGGGCAAGGGGCTAGCTAATATATGAACAATGGAAAGTAGGAGAAAAAAAATGTTGACTTTATCTTACCTTATAAGGTATCATTATTCCCTTCATAAAACCTACTAAACCAAATGACGAGAAATGAATATGCTGAGCAAAATAATGAAACCAAGACAAAACAGACAAGACAGATACCAGTGGTGGGGACATTTGTGACTATCAAGAAAGGTTTTGATGAAGGAGATATAGTCTAAGTGGACCTTATAGAACAAGTGGGATCTCAACATGACAAAATGAAAAGCAGTGTGGAAGAAAGCTGACAATTTTAAGTGTCTAGATAGGTAATGGAGAAGTGGGATTGGATGGGGCGTGTTCTGAGAATTTTAAAGGGCTTATATATTCTGTATAAAATAGCAGATTTACTGTCCCTGATTTCTTTCTTTTTAAAATTTTTCTATTTGCGAGGAGAAAGAGAAAGATGGAGGGAGCAAAGGAGAGAGAAAGAAGGGGTGTTACAAATTGCAAATGAACTCAATGCATGTGCCACTTTGGGCATCTGGATTTACATGGGTACTGGGGAATCAAATGGCAGGCTTTTCAGGCAAACATCTTTAACTGCTGAACCATCTCTTCAGCCCCTATCCTTGATTTCTTTATTAGAAGTTGCTTGCCCTTCTCTTGCTCATTTTCATGTAGAGTTTTGTAATTTATTTATGTGTAGTTATGATGGATCCAGCAGGGTGTTGGCATGCCTGCTTTTCTTGAGACTTGTTTATGCCTTTTTAATGAGAAACATGGAGTAAACATAAGTCAGACAGGAATTCTTATAACTACTCATTGCCTCAGCATCCTGTCTGCACTCATGCCATCTCTTTTCCTTCATCCTGCTTCTATGGAGATTGTGACACTGCATCTATCAAATCCAAGCCCTGAAGCTTTTGGTCTGGATCCAGGTCTCTTTCACTTTCTCAAGGTCTTTGCTCCTGCAGTTATAGCTCCCTTTACTCCTGAATCATCATGTTATCCCTCCCTACTAGTTCATCCTCATTACCATATAAATATCTTCTTTGATCTCACATAAAAATTGCTCTCTTGTTTCCCTCAACTTACCACTCTCTTCACTCCTTCCATCTAAAATCTTGATCTGACTATATACAGTTGATGTGGAATTTGGGGGATCAGGAAGGAGTCTTCAGAATTTATGTTCCTCAGGTTTTGGGTTCTGTCCTACCTTTAATAAATAATTAATAAAGACTGACTCAAGAAAGATAAATTAGGAATTAAGTTCATTTAGGGGGAAATCACAAATTGTGGGGTTTATTTGTGGGAGATGGGATTTAAGAGTAACTTAGGTTTTTTTTAATTGTTTATTTTTATTTATTTATTTGACAGCGACAGACAGAGGGAGAAAGAGGCAGAGAGAGAATGGGCTCGCCAGGGGCCTCCAGCCACTGCAAACGAACTCCGGACGCATGCGCCCCCTTGTGCATCTGGCTAACGTGGGTCCTGGGGAATCGAGACTCGAACCGGGGTCCTTAGGCTTCACAGGCAAGGGCTTAACTGCTAAGCCATCTCTCCAGCCCGAAACTTAGGTTTTTAACAAGAGACTAGAGTAAAGCTGCAAGAATGTGAAAACTGAGGCCTTTAAAGAGAGATTAGGGTAAAGTTGCAAGCATGTTTTTTTGTTTTTTGTTTTTTTTTTTTTTTTTTATTACAGGAGGATAGAATTTAGGAGCTGGGTGAGAAGATTTAGGAGGAACACCCATAGCATTAACCCTGGGTTTCCCCATAGAAGAAAGTTAAAAGGGCAAGTGGATGTGACTTAAGGAAAAATAGCAGGGAGAAAATATTCAGATGATAAATGAGTAATAAAGTTACTCTCATGATTACCCTGAGCTTAGAGAAATTACACAGGTAGCAAGCTTAGAGTAGGTGAGAGCACCCATGTGGTAGATCTGGCATGTAAGGAAAGTGCTCATATGGCAGATTTGGAGACCAGAAGAAAATCATATAAGTAACCAAAGTGGGAAATTATTTCAATGTATAAAACAGAGACAAGCAGAAAAGTTCAAATCAAGAAACAATGTTGTGTCCTCTAATACCCACGCGGAAGGCTAGGTGGAGGTAGAAGCCAGACACATGTGTGTCTGGGCAGGGATGAGAGGAAATCCAGAGAGAAACCCTCCACACAACACCAAGGGGCTGTGTCAAGAAAGAAAGGGAGGAGCTGGAAGGCCACAGCCTTTATAGCATCAGATTCAGATATGCAAGAGAAAGACCCAGTTGGCTTGTAAATTTGGAGGGTGGATTCCAGAGCCAGCCCACCTGAGCCATTTTGTTGAAATAGCATGCTAGACTGTGGGCAGCAGGAACTGCTGTAGATGAGCCTCAATAAGACACAAGTTCCATTCTTGCCAAGAGTTCCAATCTTGTGCCAGGGCAAGGTGGCATGTGGGGTGGCATCTCCTGGTTCTCTCTGGGCCTCAGTTTGTAAGTGAAACTGCCTAAAAAGGCTAGTTTTCTCCTATTGTCCTTCATAGTCACTCTTTCTCCTTCCACATGGAATCCTCCTCTCAGTCCGTCTGCCAAGGCATCCCTCCTCACATTCTGTGGTAAGTTTTCACACTGTCCAGTTCTTTGTCTTGCAACCATGAAAAATTAGGCACAGGATGACAAGGTATGAGTAAGGAAAAGGAGATTTACTTAGAAAAATGTGGGAAAGCCAAAAGTGTCAGAGAAAGTATGCTTAGGATTTAGTCTGGATCCCAAGAGAAGAAATAAAAGGGAAAAAAAGAAAAACTTATGTGTTTTGAGTTAGATCTCAGAAAAGCCAGCAGGCTCCACAAGATCTGTGATCAACTTTCACCCAGTGAGGTGCTTCTGGGGGCATAGCATATTATTTCATTAATGAGATAAATAATTCTTCCCCCTCCTGAGCATGTCCACAGGGAAGGGGTGGTCTGTTAACCAGGTGAATGATCGACAGGCTCCATACAGGGCCAGAGGACTTTGTTCATTTGGTCAGGAAGAAGTGCCCCTTTCCTTTGGGGGTTGGGGGCAATTAAGGTGTATCCCTTTTGAATGTTACCAGGGAAACAGAAGGTAGGGTCTGTCCTTCAATGGCCTTCAGGCCAATGTCTGCCTACCTACAACAATTCCACCAGGGCCACTACTATCAAAATCGCTTGTAATAACAAATAGGTATTGCCACTGTTCTTATATGTCATGATCATGAGATAGTTGAGTGACTAGGCTCAAAAGTTAAAGCAAAGACTGTCCTTGAGCCTGTCCTTGAGCCTGTCCTTGAGCCTGTCCTTGAGCCTGTCCTTGAGCCTGTCCTTGCCACCTCCACTTTGCTACACTTTAAAAGAAGGTTACAGCTTCTCCTTACCTCTTTCTGCCTAAAGGAGTTTCACAGATCTGCTTCTCCATAAACTCATCCTGAGGCCCTCCCAAGAAAGGAGTTCTCCTTTTCTAGAATTAAGATTCCTAGAAGGATTAACCCTGAACCTAGAGTTGTGACTGGTTACCTCAGCCCCTATTCAGAACCTACACATGACCCCGATTTGGGTCTCTGAGTGGGCTTTTCCCTATCCCCACCTCCTCATAGGCAGGGGATTTGTAGTCTCTGTTCCCTCCTTTTCTTAAGCTCTAGGATTTTCTGTTCTTGGGCACAAGCTCTGCATTGCTTCCTTCTCTTAGATTTTATCTATAGTCTAATGAAATATGCAAACCTTGACTTCTGATCTGTGGACTTCAATTCTTTGAATTCGTTAAATAATAATTCAGGGACACCCCTTAGTTATTCGTATATTGGGATATGTTGGTATGTTGGTGAGGAACTCCAAAATTCTTGTTTCATATTGGTGCATTGGTGAGGAATCCCAAAACTCCCATTTCATACTGGTGCATTGATATTGGTGCATTGGGAAGGAACCCTAAAATTCTTGTTTCAGTCTTACAGTAGCATCAGATTTAATCAGCTCTTAAACTTCCTAAAAGATCTTAGAGTTCATAAAATCCCAAATCTTTTTTTTTTTCTCATTCTTAAGGAGCCATTCCTCAAAGTCCTTTAATGGTTTGCCTCTAGCAGTCTGTGTGTGTAGCATCCCCTACGGGAATGCCCTAGGGACCATCTGTTATGTACACAGACCTTTCACTCTAGCTGTGACACCAAGCTGATTCAGTAGGACTGTTATATCCACCAGCCAACTTAATGCCAACACATGGATGTCTACCACCTATCTCAAACTTACCAGTTAAAGGAACCTCTCATGTTCCCTCCTTAAACATGAAGCACAATGTAATGTTTCCCAACCAGGTTAATAGCTTAAATAAATGAATGATTGCTAAATCCCAATTAAAAAAAAAAAAAGTCAGATGCTTAGCAATTCCATCTGAAACCTCAAGGACACTTCCTCTAATGCAAGTCCAAAGTCTTCAAAGGTCCTCAACCCTTCACACTATACTGAGAGTGAAATCCAGATGCTTGACCCTGATTTGCACAGTTAACTGGGTTCTAAGCCCTTTCTATATTTCCAATATCAATTATGTTCTGTTCTCTGTCTCTACTCATTGTGCTCTGGGAAGCTCACTGATATCCCTGGTCTGTGAACCTGTTATTTCCTTAAACGTTTTTTGATGATGATGATGATGATGTAGATGTGGCTTATTCCTTCTAGTTGTTCAGATTTCAACCTAGATTATACTGACTAAAAGAGGCTTTCCCTTACCACCCAATCCCCTATCACCATCTGCCACTTTCTTACCTCTTGTTATTCTGAGCATAATCCTTATAACCATGTAAGAATTGTATGTATTGTTGGCTTATTCATACATTCTTGATGTAGGGCAGCTTGTCTCAATACAAGTGCTCAAACACCGCTTAATGAAGAGACACACTGTAGGAGCCACCTGGGGGTTTAGCTCACTGGAGCATTACTTGAATTCAGAAGTGGGTCTTTGATGAGCTAGCTGGTGTGCAAATGCACACTGGGCATGCTTTCACTATGAGCTCACGTGGGTGAATGACAGACAGATGAGTATTGTGACCCTTTCCAACATCACTCATCTCCAGTGTGGCTGCAAAGTAATACATTTTGGTACAAAAACGTATCATTGCAGACAAAAGATGAATAAACATTGACTCTAACCCTCAGCCTTTTCTTATAGGTCTCAGGGTACTCAGGTCAATATATAGCCTTAGTATGACACAGTTGCCCAAAAGCTGACGTGACATTGGCTGGGTTGGGGGTATTGTATTAAATTTAAGATAATGTTGATTGAAAGGTTTCCTAATGTGTGAGAGTCTTGCTACTCAAAATATGGCATCCCAGCACATTATCAGACTTAGTCCAGTTTCTCAACCACACTCTGCATTTTAACAAGTTCTTTAAATGCTTCATACATGTGTTAACCTTTCATTAGCATTGTGATAAAATTATTTCTTCATAGGCTTAGGTATCTTTGGGGGCACTGTCATTTCACAGTAACAAGACACTGTAAAAGAAAATAAAGTACAATGGTTAGAACACATGAATCCAGATCACAACCTAAGGTAGACACTTCCAGAGGAGACAGTCAAAATACGTACCAATTCTGGGCACCAAATAGGCAGAAGATAGGCCAGCTGCTGCTTATCTTCTTAAAGCATCCCATGAAAAACTTTAATTAATATAGAGATGTTGGGGCCTATCCTTGGAAGAATGGCCAAGTGATGTTAAAAGCTACCTGAGGGGTTCATAACAATGGGTACTTCTCACAGATGCATTTTATAGAGAGAAATGTCCCAATATTTTAGTAACTAGTGAGGTGAGATGGTAAATACCTGCAAAAATCTTCCTTACATGTGCTATCTTTGTTTTTGTGTGTGTCACAATTGTGGGTCTCTCCTTGTAAACCCTATCTCCTTGATGCTAATGACCTGTGTCTTATTCCTGAATTCAGTTAGGATTTTATTACTATGGGCTGAAATGAACACATGAATGAATGAATGATCAAATAGATGTTCAAGGTAGTCATATAAAAGAAATATCAAGAGGCTGAGGAGGCATCTCAGTGGATGAGGATCTTGTCACACAAGTGTAAGGACTTGTGTTCAGATCCCTCACACCCATGATAATGCTCTGTAGGCACAGCAGCGTACCTATAATGCCAGCATTTAGGAGACCAAGACAGAGGAAAGCTGGCTACCAAGACTAGCCAAATCAGTGAGTTCTGGATTCAAGTGAGAGACTCTGTCTCAATAAATAAATTGGGGAGGAAATGAAAGAGCTGAAGTGAAATTCTGGCTTCCATATGCACATGTGTACACTCAGACCCACATGCACATATGAGCACATACAAACAGACATAGCTACACCACACACAATGCAGAGACAAAAAATTAAAATAAAAAGGAAAGGTTAGACAAATTCTGTGCCATCAGAGAATGCAGGTCTGCTGTACTAGATAGAAATATCAACCCTGTAAGACTCTGGAAAATAAAGGTCTGTACAAAGGACTGGGCTTTGCTGGGAAGGGGTCAAATTGTCTGGAACCAGAACCAACCCATTTAATAAACAACTTGATATACAAACCATAGCAACAAGACTATTTGTGGATATGGCAGCTCTAACAACCATAAATGTATGGAGAATTTGCTCTGCCTCACTGGGATTGAGCAGAAATTAAAATCATAGTGACATGCCATTTTGAATCCATCCTATCAGCACACATTTTAAAATCTGATTATTCCAACTGTAGGCAGAAGATGTGATGGTTTAAATTGTTACAATCACTTTAGAAAGATCTAATTTATTTCAAGATAGTCATACTCTACCATTCAACTATTTCACTTCTTGGTAACTATTCCAAAGAATTTAAATGGGATACCCTGGCACATACAACAATGAGATCCACACAGAGATATCCATTATGGCAGAACTTCAAGCGACTCAAAAAAAAAAAAGGGCATCCAACTATTTGTTGGATAATGGACAATTCAATGGTCATTTACATAATCATTTATATATAACAGTTAAAATGTATGAACGGAATCCCCTTAATGATAAGCAAGAAAGGCATGTTAGAAAAACATGAGTAGGGCTAGATGCATGTTATGTAACTTTATAGTAATCTAAATAATAGTATGTGAGGATTGCTGATAAATACTAAAAGAATAAATGCAAATCATTTGGACCAACTTTGGAAGTGAACTGAGGGGAGACAAAATGAGAAAAGATGGAGGGTTGAACTTCTGCCCAACTTGTAGTTATTTTTTTGTTTGTTTGTTTGTTTTTGTTTTTCGAGGTAGGGTCTCACTCTAGCCCAGGCTGACCTGGAATTCACTGTGGAATCTCAGGGTAGCCTCAAACTCACAACGATCCTCCTACCTCTGCCTCCCAAGTGCTGGGATTAAAGGCGTGCTCCACCACACCCAGCTATGTAGTTATTTTTAAAAGTGAGGCATGCTACCAACTTCTCTTTCAAACAGGTGGTGGTAACAATAGTGTCTGTTTATTGTTACCTGAGTTGGTTAGTGTCTGACAATATCCAGTAATTGTCAAAAATTGGAATAAGGCTAGGAATGTAACTCGGTGGTATAGTGCTTGCCTAGCATATGTGAAACCCTGTGTTAGATCTTCAGCACTGAAAATAATAATAATAATAATAATAATAATAATAATAATAATGTATTACAATAATAAAATAATAAAAATAAAGTGAATTGAAGAAACCAGTTTCCATGATAGGTTTTGAGGTGGGAGATAAAAAGATTCATATAGAACCACAGTGGATGGTGCGGAGTATAAAGGACAGGTCATTGTGCCCTCTGAGCCAGTTCTGTTCTTTCTTCCATGATCAGACATGTCAGGATTACCTGGAACTTTCTCTGTAAGGATAAAAGAAAGCAGACCTGAGGATCTGAGTTCCCTGGTCGTTATTCAGTTAGGACACATTTGTGGATTCTTGTTGAACATTCCTTCCTGATAGCGGAAGGTCTGGGTTCATGTGTAGAAATAGCCACCAAGCTCCGGAGAGGAAATGTAGACCAGAGGGAAAGTGCCAGACAGAGAGCAAGGAGATCCTAAAATTGTGGTGGAGACACTCAGACCTGCTTTTTCACTGACCTCTCCCTCACACCTCGTGTTCACAGTCAGGTAAACCCTACTGCCATGCTTGATACCTCACAATGTACTGTTCACATGATTATCCTGTGAGGCACTCACAATATGTTATGTAAATACAGGTATCCTGGACATTAGAGGTGATAGGACAAAGGTCCAACAAATGAAAGGCTTGCCCAAGATATTGTAGATAATGAAAATCATGAACATACTTCTCTCTGTCTCCCGCCTCTCTTTCTCCCTCCCTCCCTTCCTTCTTCCCTGTACGTGGTCTCACTATGCAGCACAGGTTGGCCTGAGGCTTTCTATATAACAAAGGCTTGTCTTGAAGTCCCAGTCTCACCGTGCCAGCCTCACAAGTGCTGGGGTTATAAGCAGGAGCCACCATACCTGATTCAGGTTTTCTGATATTATCTCAGTAGTGAACATTATCTTATTTATACCTTTCAATCATCCTCAAGACCTTTTTCATTTGTTGCAGTGTTTTTGTTATACCTTAACCTATATCCAACAGGGTTTTGAAATGGTAACATGGATGCTTGTCAGGATGGAAGGTATGTGTAGGAGCAGGGAGCAGACGAAAAGAATGCAAGTGGGTACAATGAATCATGCCAGGAGAGAGATTAGTTGAATGTTAGACCCATCAGGATATATGGCTTGTAATCAAGCAAATCTTCTCAGGGTGTCTGATACGAAAAATGTCTTCTTGGACCCTGTCTATCAAAGGGAGAGATCATATAAATTCTCATATAGGATATTGGTGTATTTGTAATTACATATTCATTTGCAGTGTTGTGCTCTTTGGGAGATAGAGTATTGTTTGATGGATTAGGAGCTTTCATTAAGGTTAACATTTAAAATGCACAAATCTTAATTACAGAGATTGATTCATCTTAAAATATGTATACACCCATGTAACTACCACCTAGACCAAATAGAGAACATTTTCATCATTTCAACAGATCTTTCTCTGCTCCTTTGGAAAAAAAAAAAAAGCTATTTTGAGTGTACTATTTTGTCACTTAGCAAATTGTGAGATCCACACAGGTTGCAGTTACTCATTTCTTTTTACTGATATGTAGTAAAGTGCTTGTGCATGATGAAAACAAACCAAAGATTGAATCTTGGTTTTGGGTTCCAGCATTTCTACTTACCAGAGAAATAAATCTGACCAACTAATTTTGAATATCAGTTTCCTCATGAGTGAGATTAAACCCACCTAATAAATTGTGGTGAGAATTAAAGGGATGTATGTAAAACATAAACCATACAGGGAATGCCCTGGAAAATGTAGCTATTTCTCTCTTCCCCACTCTGTAAGTAAATGTTAGCAATACTTAGAAATATTGTCAACTTGCACTGAAAATACTAATAAGTTAAACATTTATTTAACATCTACTTCTAGAGGGGAACAGAAAAGACACAAATCTAACCTTTCCTCAGTGAAGAATCGATGACAACAAAGAAGAGTGAATTAGCAATAGGTAGGTTAAGTAATAATTAAAGGCACCAATTACAAATTATCCACAGAAGAGCCCAGAAGAAAGTGACAAGAAGTGAGATTCTCCCCTAACATCCAGAGAAGAGAAGTTTCAGTCGACAGTAACAGAGGAAGCCATCCCTGGGCTGATGATGGTAGGGCATTAATGGCATTCATGGAGGAGGAAGAATCATCTCAGATATCAAATGATGAGCAGAACACAAAGAGCATAGGTTAGAGCCACTTCTCTACTTCACTGGACTGAAAGATTTGTTGAGTTCAGGACTGGGAAATAGGGCTAGGACTGGACTAGTTCATTAATTCAACAAGATACATTTAGAGCTACTATATCTCCAACTCGATCGTGCTTCTTTCTTTCTCCTGAGTCTTTTTCCTTTAGTTTCTCTCTCTCTCTCTCTCTCTCTGCCTCTGTGTGTGTGTATCTCACTACATATCCAAACCTGTAACTCATTATATAGCCCAACCTGACTACCATTTTATGGCAATCCCTCTTCCTCAGCCTCTCAGGTGCTGAGATCATAGGCATGAGCTACCATGTCAACTTGATTCTTCTTTTCCTTATGATGTGCCCCATTTGATATATATATATATATATATATATATATATATATATATAAAATATACATATATATATACAAATATGCACACAGACACTTATCATTAGTTTACTTTTAATATTATTTTAATTTAACCTTTAACTCCAGTTTATCTTTAGATTGTCTTTAGTTTTTTGAAGATAATAAATGGAAAAATTTGAATATAATACATTACAAAATCTCAGGAAAAACAAAGGAGAATTAAAAAAAAAAAGAAACACCATTCCTATAGCACTCACTCCTCAGGTGAGGTGATGGACACTGGGGTCTTGCCCCGTAGCAGCAGATCCTTGGAAAGATAAGTTACTATTGTTTAGGAATGAAAATCAGCTTGGGGAAAGTTAATATGGGAGTAATGGGAAGCGTATGGAGACAGAAAACATATGAAGCTGGTTGTACACCTTTGCATCACAGAGAAGGTGCCCTCGGCAAGCATACTGAGAAGGGAGTTAGTGCAGAGGAGGCCCCAGGGTGCCTCTCTCTCTCTCTCTCTCTCTCTCTCTCTCTCTCTCTGCCATCTGCCTTCCATTTTCCTGTGAGCAGACAGTTGTTACAATCCTCTGTGAGCTTGTTTCTTCTACTTCAGTTTGCTGAGTGCTGTGACTTAAATAACGAATAAAAGCAACAAATATGAAAATAAATCTTGTATCAGTCCCCCTCCCTTTAAAAATTCTATTAATAGCAGGACATGGTAGTGCACACCTTTAATCCCTGCACTTGGGAGGCAGAGGTAGGAGGATCTCCGTGAGTTCAAGGCCAGCCTGAGACTTCATAGTGAATTCCAGGTCAGCCTGGGCTAGAGTGAGACCCTACCTCGAAAAACCAATACACACATAAATAAATTATACTAAGAACAACGACAACAAAAAGAAAGAATGTTGCAGAGAGTAAAAGAGACAGAGAGAGGAGAGTGACATTGGGAGAATGAAAAAAATACAAAGAGATAGAGTCAGATTGACAGAAACAGAAATACAGTAAAGACAGGAGACACTGAAAGAGATAGAAACAGAGAGAAGGTAAGACAGACAAAGGTAGTGGTGTGTGTGTGTGTGTGTGTGTGTGTGTGATGTATGTGTGTACAAGCACCCTGAGTGAGGAGCCCACAGGAGAACGTTAGCTGTCCTTCCTCTGTCACTTATCCATTTGTTTCTTTGAGCTTACACCCAGCACTGCCATTTTTGGTCAGACTGAGTGACTAGAAAGCTCCAATTCTCTGGTCTCTGCTGCCCACAGGACTCTAGTTACAAGCATGTGTGGCCACACTCAGCTGTTTACATGGGAACTGGGGAATCAAACTCAGGGTGAATCAGGCATTCTCAGTCCTTGTGCTTGCAGAGCAAGCTCTCTTACCTGCTGATTCATTTCTTCACCCCAAGAAAGATTCTAATCCATTCCTGCTACAGAGAGATGGGTCAGCATGTAGAAGTGTGTACAGTGTTTCAGAAGCATGGGATTATGTGATAGCCCTCAACAGCTTTTGCCTAGGTAGCATCTATCCCATTTCCTATCTGCCTCGTGGACTCTCATTACTGTGCCCAGAACATGTCTTTCCAGGATACACTTCATTGTGCAGGAATGTCCTGCTCGGAAGACCCTGAATCATGGAGATGAGCATTGGCTTCTTAACAATATTTAAGATTTCCGGGGAAATTACCAGCATATACAATGAGGTCCCTCGCAGTGACATCCATTGTCATTTACAGCAGCAATGTGAAATTGAGTCCAAAATGTTATCAAGTTTCCTGAGTGTAGGGCTTAAAGTAACACTCCAGGCTCCCTTCGTTAATAATCACCCTTAAGGAGGTTTCTTTGATTTGACATGTATCTTTTATGCATGAGTCAAAATGAGTAACTAAGAATGAGGGGAAATTGTTCAGCCAGCAGCACAGCAGCCAATGCGTGGGAATGAGAGAATTATTAGGGACCATTGGTGTCCTTTGGGTTTTCTTTCTCCCATCCATAGGGCTAAAATTAAATATTAATATTAAGGAAACTCATTATTTCACCAGGGGAGAAGTTGTCACAGTCTTCAGTGAAATTTAGTTCACTGGTTCTGGGATGTTCAACACAGTGAGAAATTTTGCATTTTTGATATTTGTTTCATGTGTTTATCTTAATCATAAAAATTGATATTTCAGGCTGGGGAGATAGCCTTGTAAGCATTAGGACCTGAGTTCAATCCCAAGAAATTACATTAAGAGGTGAATTTGGTGACACATACATATAACCTAGCCCTGAGGAGGCTGACAAAGTTGGATACCTGGGCTCACTGGCCAGCCAGACTAGTCTACTTGGCAAGTTCTAGACCATTGAGAGACTCTGTCTCAACAAAAAGGTAGATGGTGCCTGAGGAATGACACCTGGGATTGTCCTCTGACCTCCATATACACACACATATATGCATGTATGTGCACACACACATACACAGGCATGGGAAAATGCATATACACATATACACACACAATATAGAAAAAACCTGCAAAATTAAAACTTGGAAAAATAGCCTAACTTATAGTTTATTTTCTTCCATATTTCTGTTTTTTTTTCTCAAAATTAGCATCATATTACATATGCTTTTCAAAATCTTGCTATTATCCTACTTTGAGTTGAGATTTTTTTTTGTCTTTACGTAATCTTCAAAAAACCATGACTTGGGCTGGAAAGATGGTTTAGCGGTTAAGACATTTGTTTGCCTGCAAAGCCAAAGGATCCCGGTTCATTTCTCCAGGACCCATGTAAGCCAGATGCACAAGGGGGCGCATGCATCTGGAGTTTATTTGCAGTGGCTAGAGGCCCTGGTGCACCCATTCTCTCCTTCTCCCTCTCTCTGCCTCTTTTTCTCTCAAATGAATAAATAAAAAAAAATTTTTAAAAAAAACGTGACTTAGTACATTTCATGTAGTGATCCCATGATGCATTTAGCTCATGTGTTATCTCTAATGTTCGCTTACCTGTAGGTTTGTTGATGAGTGTACTCTCAGACATCTGCATAAGTCCTTAACTTCATTGGCTTACAGCAGTCTACCCCAGAGAGTCCATTTTCCTTTCCATCAAGAAGCCTAGTTCATTACGTAATCCACACAGCTGCATCCAGTTATAACCCAGGGTTCAGTTAATCTCTCCAGGGAGTATGGTCAGCATTTGGTTCAGTTTCTCGGTGTTCATAAGAGTTTGGTTGCGGGTCTACTTAGGGTGCATAAATCACCCACAGTTTAGAAGAAAATGACCTATCTTAAAGTTGCCTTAACTTCTGACATAGAAAAAAAATATGTCTTGATTTTATCTCCTTACTTTAAAATATTTTTTCTACATTTAACTATTTAAAATTTTAATTTTAATTTATTTATTAGCGAGAGAGAGAGAGAGGAAGAATGGGAGCACTGGGGCATCCAGCCAATACAAACGAACTCCAGAGGCATGCTACCTAGTGCATCTGGCTTACATGGGTAGTGGGGAACTAAGCAATCTCTCCAGCCCACGTTTAACTTTGTAATCCATCTAGAATTTATCACAAATATAGCTTATGCATTTCATTATATTATTACCCTAGTGTCTTAATAATTGTTTAATGAGCCACTTCTTTGTCATAGAGTTTGGTAATTTCATTGTCATATCTATTAACAAACATGTACTGGCATGTTTCAGCATTATCAATGCTCTGTCATTGTTTACCTGCTGATTTCTTGCCAATAATTAATCTGATTAATTATTGTCATTTTACGAAATTTTCATATGTGTATAGATAAGTGCTGAACAATCTACTTTATTCAGAACAGTAGAAAAGTGGGTTTATTAGTTAATAACTAGATATATTATAATGCTTTTCCGCATTAAAGTTATTATTTAAAAATATTGACACATAATAGTATATATTTTGATGGCCTAACATAATATTTAAGTAATATATACATTGGATCAATGTGTTTAAAGTGCTTTGTATTTATTTACATGTAAATTTTAGAAACAATTGAAGTTAATACAGAATCTCTTGGTGATATCAACATTTTGGTGAGATTGACATCTATGTGGTCTTTCACTTCTGAAACACGAGGGATCTTCTGATTGCTGTTTTAGTGATTACTGTCTCAATCATTCTCACCTGTTCTAAGGTTGTTTTGCCTAGTTCAGTTCAAAAGCAAATATCCCATATTATCCGATAGCATGTATATTTACAACTACTCCTCACATAGGTCTTTAAAATCATTTTTCAAATTTCTTTTGTACCCAACTTATTTTTGAGTCTACATTAATATTTCTAGGCATAACACACCTATTTTAACTACTGTATGGCATTCATCAGTATGAATATAACAATTCATCTTTTTCCTCTATGGATTAAAATTTAGATTGTTTCCAGTGTCTACTTCACATTTTCCATGTGTTGGTGGTATATTACACTTAGCCCTACATTATAGAATATTTAATTTGTAAAATTCAGCAGTGAGTCTATATGCTATAAAAGTTGAGTTTACTCCATTTACTGTTATAGTGGTGACAACTAAAATATATCTGGGTACATTTTCCAAGTTTACTCTATGTTTTCTGTCTGTGTGATTTTCCTTACTCCTCCTTACCAATGAACTTACAGATCATCCTGGCTTTATTTCTGTTGAGAATTGGAATTTCTATTAATTTATGTATTTCTTACCACTGGCTAGAGTAATGTCACTTCTATGGTGTGTCCCAAAGAATTACACAGTGATGCCCCATTCATAAGAACATATCTGTAGTATCCTAAATATGATTAGCTGGTCTGGAAGGAGGACAGTGTCTGTGGAAGGATGGTTTAGTGTTTTCTCTGAGCATCCATCTGGACCTAGGCCTGTCTATCATTAATATTTCAATGTGTCCCAGACAATTACTGTATTGTTCTTGCTTCCACCTGCTCCTTCTATAAACTATTTCTCTAATCTTGGTGACCTCTTAGTTCTGTCGCTATTTTGAGTACTATTCCCTGTGATTGAATGAATTCCCTCTTTTTTGTTTTTTTGTTTTTTGTTTTTGTTTTTGTTTTTGTTTTTGTTTTTGTTTTTGTTTTTGTTTTTTGAGGTAGGGTTTCACTCCAGCACAGGCTGACCTGGAATTCACTATGTAGTCTCAGGGTGGCCTCGAACTCACAGTGATCCTCCTTCCTCTGCCTCCCTCATGCTGGGATCAAAGGTGTGTGCCACCATTCCCGGTTCCCTCTTTTTGAAGGAAAAAATAACTCACAATTTTCTGAATCTAGAGAAAGTAGGCAGAGTGGTCAGAGACACAGACTTGGGAACCAAAGTGCCTGAGCACAAGATTCAGTTCCACCCAATTACTAAAGAAAACTTTAACCTAGTCATTGAACATGTCCAACATCTTAAGTTTTCTTCCCTGCACGAAGAGGAACAGTACCAGGTATGGTGGCCCATGCATTTAATACCAGCACTGACAAGGCAAAGGTAGGATCACTGTGAGTCCAAAGCCAGCCTGAAACTACATAGTAAATTCCAGTTCCAAGTCAGCCTGTCCTAGAGGAAGACCCTACCTTGAGAAACCAAAGACAGAGAGGGACAGAGGAGGGAGAGAAGAAGGGAGAAAAGAGTGACATAAAAGGATTGATATGAGTTTAGTAACATAAAATCTTTCATACGGTATTATCTATAACAGATATTAGTTAGGAATTTTTATTGTATCTTCTCTTGACTGTTAAGAACAACTTCTATCCAACTCAAGCCCCACACACCTGATGCCAGCCCTCCATTCATGGCCCCCTTAATGTCACCATTAGTGCTGGCCATTCACCATGCCCCGTGTCTTTTCAGTTAGTGCCACAGTACATGAGTGACACAAAAGCCTCAGGAGAAGTCAGCATTCATATATTGTGTGCAAACCTCTTCAATCTTCCCATCTTTTCGACCTTGAAAATCAGAGCACAGATTTTGCCTCAGCAGCAGGCAGAACTTTTCTGTGTCAGAATTTGCCTACCTTTTGAAATTCATGATCGCATGGTGCTACATGTTCCACAGGAAATGGATTTACAGAATTACAAAGCATTAACCTAACGAGGAAAGGGCATTTGCTTACTTTTAAACAAAATTAATCTAGAGAACTCTGGGAAGGATGATATCAGCATTTTATTGACTGAGTTATATAATCCTTATTATTTTTTTTTTGAATATCAAGAATGTTGTGCCTCCCAGGAGTGACATCTATCTCGCTTGTGTGGGAAAATTCTAATGGTGTGTGAGCACTGTTTCTTTCCTTTTCTTTTTTTGTTTTTTTCTGAGTGAATTTATTTATTCATTTACTTATATATTTTTCTGTGTGCCTGTGTTCATACTGAGGGCTCTTGCCAATGCAATCCAATGCCCTTCTGGTTTTACATGAGTGGCCAGGGAATTGAACCTGGGCCAGCAAGCCTTGAAAGCAAGTATCTTTAACCACTGGGCAATCTCCCCAGCCCATTTTCTTTCTTCTGCTTTATTTTATAATTAGAGCTTAGATGCAACATTTATGACAGAAATAGGATGTTCTTTGACATTCCCAGAAATTTGAGAAAATTTATCACTTAAAAAAAAATGGTCACTTTAAAGGGCATTTTACCTTTGTTTCTCTAGTTATACGTGTCGGATGAGATCTCAGAGTGCAGGCTCTCATTCCTCATAAGTATTTGTCTTTGATTTGCACTTGTGTGGCCCTCAAAGGCACATCACTGAGTTCTGGAGACAGTCTCCGGAACTTAAAACTCTGGTTCTTGCCAAGCTCTTCTTCTATTTTGTTTTCCCAGAAAGAAAAAGTACATCTGCTTCAGGACCCACTTTGTCAATAAGATAAAAATCTACTGATGTGGGACTTCACTGACTAATGCTTATCCAGAATGACTGAATTGGATGCCCTGTTGAATTGGCAAGCTCTTCTTTCCCAGTTCTTATTTAAAGAGATTTTGTGTGTGCTTAAAAGAGCAGCAGTTTCATCAGCAGAAGCCCTAGGTCCCAATATTGCTCCTGCTGTGCTGAAGGCTTCTCTTCCTTGAGATCTCTGGTTCCCCCATCTGATAAATAGTGGGAAGAAAATGGGATTTGAGGGTTGAGAAGATGGCCCAATGGGCAAAAACATTTTCTGTACAACTGTGAGGACCTGAGTTCAGATCCACTAAGCCCATATAAAGCAGTATACAGTAGGGTATTTCTATAATCCCAGCACTCCTACGGCAAGATGGGAGGCAGAGACAGGAGAATTCCCAGAAACTCATGAACCAGACAGCTTGGTGTACACAGCAGTAAAGAATAAGAGACCCTGCCTCAAACACGATGGAAGGTGAGGACCAACTCTGGGGGTTCTCCTCCAATCTGCACGTGGATGCCATAGTGTGCATATGTGTACACCCATACTCATACAAAGATTTTCTTAATGTTTTTACTTTATTTTTACTTATTTATTTATTTATTTATTTGACAGAGAAAGAAGGAGAGAAAGAGAGAGAGAATGGGCATGCCAGGGCCTCCAGCCACTGCAAACAAACTCCAGACATGTGCGCCCCCTTGTGCATCTGGCTAATGTGGGTCCTGGGGAATTGACACTGAGTCCTTTGGCTTTGCAGGCAAACGCCTTAACCGCTAAACCATGCCTCTAACCCTCACACAAAGATTTTTTAAAAAAATAGAAATAGAATTTCAAGGCTTCCTTTCCTATAGATAATTCTGTCATATTTTCATTTTACTAAAAATGGTGGCCTATAATTAGAAGAAAGCTCAGTGGAATGAAATAACTTTTTAAATAATGTAATTATACTTCATTGTATTCAGTATGCTAGCAGCTTTTCTCACTGTATAGAACAGGAATTGAGGAAAGCACAGGAGGTCATGTTGAATTTCACTGATGGAGAGAGTTTCTCAGAGAAGGGGAAGCCCCAGACACGCATTCTACCACCCAGCCTTTGAAACCATCAATAAACCTCTGCCCCTGCCACTTACCACTTTGCATCTAACAATAAAAAGGGAAAGTATCTGAATAATCATATTTCTAGTCATTGTATCTTTCCTGTAGCTAATTAGATTGTTTTTATTGACTTATCAGCTGTCAAATGACAATGGAAAAGGCAGAGGAATGGAAGAATCCTGCAAAATCCTGGGTCAAGTTAGACGTTATGCACACAAGTCATCTATGAGTCAATATTGGAAATAAATATAATTACCCTGCTGGCAGATTCTCCAAGGTGGCCAAAACTACATATAGCAATGATGCTATCTATGTGCAGAGAACACCATATCATTTAGAATCTAAATGGGGATTCTGCTGAGAGCGGAAGAGAGCTCTTTTGTAATCATACTGTGCCAATACATGTATGCTGGGATCTCATAGGCCAATTATAAGATGTACTCACTGCAGTTATGTCTTCTCCAAAACATACTTCCTCCTCCTCTGGGCTTATCTCAAAAGAATGAATGGAAGTTTTCCAGTGCTGTGAAATATCAAAAGGAACATAAAGGACCTGACAAGTCTTACATCAGTTCTGTCTGATCACACACCACATTCACAGCGGGACTGCTTCTCCCCAGCCTTGTTTAGTTAGGCAAATTGACCAGACTAAGCTCTAGGCAAAGGGAGGTCGGGAGGTAATGAGTTGTATTTCTAGGTTTATGCCATGAGAATACTTTATGAGAGACCTGTCTACTCTTTCTTCTGGCTGTATGTTCATAGAACAATGTACTTAGATGTCCTATGTTGTGGGTGTCATAAGGCAGAAAGAGCCAGCACACTGGAGGGAGAGAGAGACTTACACTTACCTAAAATCTAGTTCGAGATTTCATGTGTGTGATAAATGAACTTACCCAACACTATAAATTTTTATAATTTCTACCAATGTATTTTCAGGGTCTCTTAGCTAGACCCACTGGAGAAGTTTGCCAACTACCACATTCATCTTGAATAAACCAGATCAGTCATTGCTCCAATTCCCTAACAGTGGTGAGGACTGATTCTTCAGAAAGGGGGTTGGGGCAGTTTAGGGTAACAGCCCCCCCCCCACACACACACACAAAGTGAAAGCAGGGAATGTCCCTGGCTTGCCCTTGCAGTCTTCACTTTTGCTAGAGATCAAAGAAGGATTTGGCTTCTCATTAATTCTTTCATAAAGAAATTCAGTAGATATGTTTTTCCATAATCAACCTGTGTCCCTCCCTAGACAGAAGTTCCCTTTTTCTAGAATTAAGATTCTTGGAAAGATTAAACCCAAAGCTGGCTTTATGGGTGGTTAGCTCAGCCCCATTCAGAACTTATAAGTGACCCCAATATGAGTCTCTGGGTGGGCTTAACTCCCCCTCCCACTGCCTTCTCATGGGCAGGAGCTCTTCATACTCTTCCTCGTCTCTTCTCTTAATCTAATAAATTCATTAAAACTTTTCTAAAACAGTGTAGAGTTTACTTATTATACCAAGTAAAGTATTGTTACAAGCAACACATTGTCTTAATTTGTATTTTTATTCAACATTCACCTCAAATATATATATTTTAAAATATCTCTTTACTTCTCATTAGTCTGTGAGCCTGTTCAGAATAGAAATCCACAGTAGGTATTCAAATGTAGTAAGAATGGTTTAAGCACTTTTTAAATTTATTCAAATCATTTTGAAATGAAATGAAATTAAATAAATTATACCTAAAATAGAAAAAAATCTTGAAGATGATGTTCATCCACTTCAGCTGCAGAGATGGCAAGAGGTTTCAAGGTCCTTGAGCTGATACTTAAAGAAATGATGCTAATTTGGGTATAAAGTAAACTGATATTCTACAAAAAAAAAAATAAATACCATGACCAAGACCAGATTGTTCAATCAGTGAGGGAAAAAAATTCTAAACTTTCTTCATTTCAGGCACATTCACTATGCAACTTTTAGTGCCAGAGTACAAACCTATGAAGAAGTAATTAAAAGGGCACAAATATATATTAAGTGTTTTAAAAGTGTGGAGCAAAGACGCCTAGAAAAAGATTAGACTGGGTTTTCCTTGTTATTTATTTATTTATTTTTGTAGAGCTGAGGCTCAAACTCAGAGCCTTGCACATGCTAGGTCAGCCACTCTATCAAAGAACTACAACCCCAGCTCCTACAATGAGTTTTGAAAGTCGAGCAAATTACCCACACCACCCTGGTGGTTGGAAACCTCCTTCAGGAAACTGTGTGTCACCACATAACCAACAGGGAACTATCAGAGTGTTATTGTGGAGAGATGTGAAGATGGCCCATGAATTTGGCTATTGCTTTGTACATAATTATAGATCATTAAGCAATTTTCAAGAGTTCAGTCACTGGATAGTTTTAATGGCCAATTGAATTAATTATTTATTTACTGAAGACCTGCATCTAGGATCTATTATGTGTGTAGTATAAATATATAGGATTAGAAAAGTTTTACTACATAAGTAGAAACATAGTCTTAAGAGTGTAGGTATCTAAGGTGAGTACATACCTGTCAGAATTAATTTTAACTGTAAGTAACAATTCTAAGATTAAGATTGATTTCTCTCATATAAATGTAGACAGGAGAGAGATCCCAGCTTTTACCTTATTACTCAAAATAAGGTTGCTTCATAGTTCGACATGACTACTTGAACTCTAATTAGCATATCCACATTCCATATCCAGGTAGTATATCCACATTCTAGAAGGGTTGAATGATATATAGCAATTCCTGTTAATGTTTATGAAAAATCTTATATACTTCTATAATATCTCCTGGCAAGAGTCAAGTCATATATTCAAGTCATGTATCTATAAACCTAGCTTCAGTTCAGAAAGAAAAATGTAGGCCTTATTCTGGTAAGTCATATGGCTTACTAAAATTCAGAAATAAGTAGATATTGGGGGATTAGTGGCAATGTCTTTGACACAGTTGCAAAAGACAACTATGATGATGGGGTCCTGGGAAATATTAATATGATATATGTGTTGCTGGAAAGGCTGCATAGAACTAGAACAAAAAAAATGGAGGTGAGGAATGCAAGGGTGTGTCCCTTCACTAGGATAGCATCAAGCAGTGGATGGGGGCTGGAGAGATTGCTGAGTGGTTACGATGCTTGCTTGCAAAGCCTGATTGATGGCATGGGTTCCCTTCCCCAGTACCCACATAAAGTCAGAAGCAAAAAGTGAAGCATGTGTCTGGAGTTTGTTTTCAGCAGCAAGAGGCCCTGACACACCCGTTCTCTGCCCCCGCACCTTCACTCCCTCTCGTTCCTTGCAAATAAATAAATAAATAAAAACACTCTCTGAGGGCTGGAGAGATGGCTTAGTGGTTAAGGTACTTGCCTGTGAAGCCTAAGGACACATGTTCAGCTCTCCAGATCCCACATAAGCCAGATGCACAAAGGTGAGGCAAATGCAAGGTCACACATGCCCACTAGGTAGCACAAGTGTCTGGAGTTCGATTGCAGTGGCTGAGGCCCTGGCATAACTATTCTCTCTCTCTCTGTCTCTCTCTTAAAAAAAATTATTTTGAAAATATAGAAGCTAAGAAATGATCAAGTTTTCCCAGGATCAACCATCTAGATAATTCAGGTTTCAGGTTTTCCTTTGGTTTTGGTCATTCATGCAGTAGAATCCTAGATTAGATGGACCAGACAGCCCAGACATGCTCATCACACACTGGGTTCACCTCTTCCACATGAGTGAGAGCACCTACCATCCAGTGTGAGTTTTGCATGTCCTGAATCTGCCTGAAGGGCTAATGACTGTTGAGTTTATAGCAAATGAAAATATCAGTGAAGAGGACTACCATAGTCTTTATGCAAGGTTTACCCAGGCTCATTGATTGTAATAATTTATTTTATCTGCTTTCCCATTGGGTATTGGTCTTTTATGGAAATTAGGATTTCTGTATAAATTTCATGAACTCAGTTGGTTTCCTGCTTCAAGGTCAGGCATTGTTTCTTCTTCAGTGACTTTACTGGGAATCACAAGTGGCCACAGAGGCTCATGAACTCTCCCTTAGTCGACCAGGGTTGTCTTTCCTCATGCAAGTTAGTTGAATGTTTTCAGGGAAGAAGTACATTTGGGTTACAGATCCTAGCTTCCTTATACCATGCTTCCTGTTTCATTTTATTTCAATCAGATTCAAGTCAAGTCATGCCATAATGCCATAGTTCCTAGTCTCTTCCTACCTTTCTTCCTTCTTTCCTTCCTTCCTTCCTTCCTTCCTTTCTTACTTTCTTCCTTTCTTTCTTTCCCTTCTTCTTCTCCCCCTTCTCTTCCTCCTCCTTCTCCTCCTCCTCCTCCTTCTTCTTTTTCTTTCTGTCTCTCTCTTTTATTGTTTTTTTTAGCAATATTCTACTTGCCTATCTTCCCCTGGCTACACAATCCACTCTCCAATACAACCATCACAAACATCTAATAATAGTACAACAACAGATGCTGTTTATGGAGCACATATTCTTGTCTTGCATACATTAACGTATTAGGTCTTTTGGACAGCCCTTCAAGATACTTGTTTCCAACTTTTAGATAAGGATACTATAGTGTTTCAGGATTTTTCAGTGCTTTTTTGTCTTTTGTTATTGGTGTTTTAATGGAGCATATAAAAGATGAAATAGGGTTGGAGGAGATGAATCAGTAATCTCTTGAGGACCTGAGTTCAGATCAACAGCACAAAGGTGAAAGCCAGGTGAGCACTTCATGTCTGTCAGTAATGGGATTGAGGGTCCCCCAGGCTTACGGGCTAGCTTGGTGAACTGCAAGTTCAGTAAGACAGCCTGTCTCAAAATAAGATGGAGAGTGATTGAGAAAGACAATGGACATAGACCTCTGCCTTACATGCACACACACTCATACACACATGTATGTACATCACAAGCACACATTTACCCACACATGAGCATCCATACCATCATGCAGACCACACACGCGCGCGTGCGCACACACACAATCACATGGTGAAATAATTTGCCCAAAATGATACAATAGGAAATTGTACAAAAATTGGGATTCAGCTCCAGGTTGCTATATGTTTTCCATTAATTTTATAATATAATTTTCCATTATATAACACTGCTTCTCATAAAAGACAGGCAATTCTGTTTGATTCCTTTTTTCATTTACTTCAGCCTTCATAGGTTCAAGCTTAATGGAGGCACAAGGAAATTTTAACCTCACTCAGAGCTATTAACCATGATTGAAAGTTTCACATGACATGACAGTAGTTCTGCTATTGACTTAGCCATTGATTTTAGAAATTATCAGTTGTTTCTTTTCAATTGCAGTTATAACATGGGTTCTTCACATACAAATATTTGACAGCTTAATACAGAAAGTGCCTTTTCAGTATTCTGTATACAACACATGCACACACATCCACCCAATCTCTCTCTTTATTGCTCATTATGGGATTCTGAGTGAACCTGGCCATAGACTTGAATTTCTTGAGGTCAGGATTTTCATTCCTATGCGTAAAAATATGGACAGACACTACTACAAAATTGAGCTTTATTATTCATGAATAATCCATCTATCCCTAACTCCACAGTGATAAATAATATTAAAATGAAAGTAAAATATGAAATGTATCCTGACTGATGAAATGCTAATCTCATGAGTTCATTACAGCAAGAAACATTCCTTAGACATAACACTCAGTTACTTGATTAGCTGATTTTGCCAGAGAAATTATTTTCAAGTGAAATTTCTATGATTATTTAATTGTCTTGAGTGAACTTAGAATTTTCCTTTCAATAAAAATTATTATAATACTTTATTCTGCATTGCAATTTGACTTACACATTCAGGTCCTTTGACCTTCTCGTAACATCAGTATTTTAAAGAGAAGTCCTAAAAGAAGAGAATCAAGGGAAACTCAGGATTTGAAAAGAATAACAGAACTCCAGCAACTTAACAGCCAATAGGAAAGATAAATTGGCAGATGGCATTATTACCAGAAAAAATAAAAATAGGTTAATTACTAAAGAAGTGATGCTTATTGAAAGAAGTAAAAACCAAAATTATAACTATCCTCTTACATAGATTAGTAGTAAAATTTTTTGCACATTTTCTTTTGTGCTCTGCTAATGTTATATATAGCTTGACATACATTATTTCTAAATTATAAGGGCAGTTTATCATGAAAATTAACTCAGGGAAAAACTGAAGAGAGGCCTGAGGTAGGTGTTCCTTACAGGATGTGGAAAACATTTCTAAAATGAGTTTTACATGTCTTTATAGCTCTCTTAGGTTTAATAAACAAATATTTACTAGGCAAAAGTACACCTATTAAGTGTGTTGTATTGTGATCTGAAAGCCATAACATTTACTCTTGAAATGGGATTAATTTGGTTGGGCTGACAGGCTAGTAGGAAAAGGACAAATTAAAAATATATAAAGATATTAAATTGCTATAGCCATGAGGAAACTAAGGAGAGATGACAGCTAAGCATAATAAGGGATCTTGGAACAGAAAAAAAGTATATTAGGTTAAAAGCATATGGAATATAAATAAAATATGGACTTAATTTACTAATAATATATTAATATTTGTTCATTAATGTGACATATGTATGATAATAACATAGGATGTTAATAATAGGGGAGGCCTATTTGTGTAATATATACATAATTTATACATATAAATTAATATAATATAATTTTCTATAACTATTAAACTATTGGAAAATAAAATATGTGTACACATACATAGAAAGAAAAAGACTTAGAGAGAGGTAGTGAAAGACACAAAGAAAGGTAGAATTAAGAGGGGGAGAAAGAAATATAGACATAAACGCTGATACCAGATGATTATTCGTATTCTCCTGTTTACTTTCTTTCTCCGTTCTTATTAGCCTTTTCCTCTCAAGCTCATGTTGTAGATTTTGCTACTGTATGCAATCTCTAAATATTAAACATCCCAGAACTCTAGTCTGAGTTCCCGTTTGTTCTCTGCACACATTTTCATAGTCTTCTACAGGATGGCATCTAAACCTATGGCCTCAAATACCATCTGTAAGTTAGAGAGTCAGAGATGTGTGTATCATTATGATCTCTTCTTTGAGTGCATTTGCACCATAACCTACTAGGCATTTCTCCCTCAAAGTCACTGCCATCTTGAGTGGAACTCTCAATTTTATTTTCTGCTCCAAAGCCACTGTGCCCCAGTCTTCTTAGTCACGGTTGTCAATATCTAGTCACTCAGACAAAAAAGAAGTTATCTTTAAGGGTGGTCTTTAACCTCCCTTAACCAGCTCATGAGCAAGTCCTATTTGCAAACATCACCAACACCACCCTAGTAGAAGCCAGCACCATCATTTTCCTGACTACTTCCTATACCTTCAGGCATTATGTGGAATCTTTCTCATCCTCTCTCCCTCTCCCTCTCTCTCTCTCTCTCTCTCTCTCTCTCTCTCTCTCTCTCTCTCTCTCTCTCTCTCTCATTTTCACTACATCTTCTATGGCTCTCAAATTATTTCCACTTTTATGTTCCTTTGAAAACCCAAGGGTTGGGGCCAAATGGCTCAGTGGATAAAGTATTTGCTGCAGAGGCTTGAGTATCTGATTTCTGATCCCCAGTATCCACATAAATTCAAATGCTGAAACAGGCATCTGAAATCCTAGTGCACCTACTGTGAGGTTGAATGCAGAGCTGGGAGAATTTCCCAGAAGCTCGTGGTCCAGCTAGCCTGGCTAATATAGCTATGTTTAGAGTGTCTGCCTTAAATAGGTAGAAGATAAGGACACACCAAAGTTGTTCTTTGGTCTCCACACAAATACTGTGTGTGTGTGCCTGCAAACACACACACACGCACGCACACACAAAAACCAAGAAAACCCTCCTTTTTTCTTACCTACCTGAATCTTTTAGTCCATCTGAAATACTTCACTTTTGCAAAATTGAAGTCTTTTCATTCACAACTTACACATCCTCTCCAATTATTATGTAGAGTGCTTTTCTTCATTGAATATCCTCCTTGTATTTTAACTCCATTATTTTCTTTTCTCCTCTCTCCTTACAGTACAATGTAAATTCTCAGAAAACAGTAGCTTCATTTTTTTCTCTTAGAACACTGCCTCACTGTCACAGATGCACAATAGATGCTGAATTAATGAGAGTGGCAAAGAAAGAAAGATTAAAGTTCTGAAATTTAGGACACTGAGGGACTGTTAATGGACCTGGAACAATCAGTAGAGGGTTCTTGAAATGAGTGGGAATTTGGGAAGCTTTGAGTAATATGTAAGACAAGTGAATAAGTTGTAGAAAAAACTGAATGCCAGAAAAATAAAGGGCTGAGGTAGTGCAGGTTCTGAGTAATAAACACTGTATGCCTCTGGGCTAGGCACTACGTAGAACCAATCTAAAATTTAGAGAAATTAGGTTGGAAGATTTATTCAGTCCAAATTGTAGAAATTTCAGAATACCAGGTAATAATTACCCATACTGGGGACTTTTACTCATTGATTTTCAACCCTTACTACTTTTTAATTTAATTTAATTTTTTCAATTGGCCTATAGAGATTTAGGTATCATTTATTCTGACATTTTAAAGAAACAATTTGTTTAAGTTGATTCTCATCCTCCATTATCTCCCCAGTGCTGCTCTTCCCCTATGTTTCTTCCCCCAACCCCCCCAACTTCTCTTCACCTGTCACATGGGTCTTTTCAACATTCCTTTCACTCCTCTTCCTACGCATCTCTTATACTCACTCTTGACAACTATTTTATCTTTATGTTTTGCCCATCTTTCTCTCTCTCTCTCTCTCTCTCTCTCTCTCTCTCTCTCTCTCTCTCTCCCATATATATAGATGTCTTTGAGATGGCCATGCCACATCTGGGCATATACCCTAAGGACCCTGCACTCTATTACAAAGATACTTGCACATTCATATCTATTACAGCTCTGCTTACAACAGCTAAGAATTAGAGTCATCCTAAATGCCCATCAACAGATGAATGGATAATGAAAATGTGTTAACATATACACACTGAATTCTACTCAGCAGTATGGAAAAATGAAACTATGAAATTTGCAGGAAAATGAATGGACCTAGAAATAATTATATGAATTGAAATGACCCAAGCTCAGAAAGACCAGAACCAAATGTTTGCTCAGATATGAGGATACTGTCTGTATAGACATACACACATATACATACATACATACATACATACATACATACATATATGCATATGTGTGTGTGTGTCCTTATCTCCCAGTTCAATTATAATTTGAACCTCATCTGATGTAAGCCTTATGTAATGTGTAAGGAGATTCTGGGTTATTCCCATCCTCTCTTCTTGGTGCAGTTGTTTTGTCACCCATTACCCCTATCCTTGACACTCTGAGCGTTCTGTCTCATTTTTATGGTAAGTGTGTGAGGGGAGGTCACAAATGGTAAAGAGGACAAAATGAGTTCTGTCCTTGTCTCAAAAATTCAGGAAAAGTAAAGAATGACAAATATATAAACAGTCTCTGGTATGGCATTTCCCCTTTTGCTTTTAAATGAAACACACTGCGTGAAATAAAAGTGGGTTTGCCATGGCTTTGATTTCCCCAGGCAGGGTGTCAGTTCCTGGTGTTTCTCCATCTGTCAGGAGGGTGTGGGCCTGTCAACCAATTTGAAAATACTTTTGTTCACATTCCCTCTGATAAAAATACTGGCAACACAGTAACAAGTCTTTGGGTATAGACAAAAACCTCCCAAGGACTGTGCCGGCTAGACAGTAAGTTTACGGACTACACAACTTCACTCTAGCAATTATTATTCGTCCTCTTAGCTATTACTGGGCCCTTATGATATGCCAAGCTTTGTATATGTTAAAGGACTTTTAAATAATATACATCTGTGGTTTTAAGAAAGTTTAAATGCAGTGTGAAAAAATGGAAAAAGGAGGTAACATCTCAGGCACTATCTAGATATGTCAGTGTAGAATGAAGCATTAAACATGGCTGTACAAAGGAGAGGAAGGCCTGCGAGGTATTGTAAACGTGAAGTTCTGTAGAAAGGACATTATCTTTGCTGGTCTAGCAGGTACTGCACAGTGTGCTGGGGCAGTTATCTGTTTCCTGTGGGGAGCCATGCCCTTCCCAATCAACCTGGTTCCCACTTAGGAGGTAGCATGGCCATGAAAGGGAAAGCAGAGACATCCCGGGGATATGAATATGTGCCCAGTGCCAGAAGGACTTTATGTGACCTTCCGTATCTGGTGTTCTTTTGGTCAATAGGCACCATGTTTCCTCCTTTTCCTTACCTCCTCAGGTGAATCAAGAAGTTTCACAGGGAAACTATTGCTCAGGGCTCTTACAATCACATAAAGACCAAGAAGCCACAGCAGCTTGTGCCCTGAAGGCCCCCTCCATACACCTTCTTAGACACGAAACATCTAACGCGGGTGCTCACTTCCAGAGCTCCATGTTCATTTTTGAAGAAATATATGCTTAGGGTTTGATTTATTTTGACTGACACTGGAGTTTCATTAAGTAGTCTCTCTTCCCATGGTGATCCCTTGGTGAAGGTTCTCCTTTTTCTTCTTACACTTTGTTCTTTCCTATGTTGCCCTGGTGTTGCTTTTGAGTCTTGAATATTGTCAAGAGACCAACCATAATTTCCATACAGAAGTATGTTATAGTTGTATTGCCTTTGAGCATGTTAGTTAAGCTGCTTGTGTCATCTCACAAGTAATGATACAGACTGGAAAACGTATATTTAAACAGAGGAGGTGCGGTGGTTTGAATTAGGTGTCCTGGAGAAAAGCATGTGTTTTGAAAGCGTTATTCCCAACTGATGGCAATTTAGGAGATGAAGCCTTGTTGGGCGTGGTGTGTTGTTGGGAGCCGAGTTTTGGAGTGTTTTAGCCAGTTTCCCCTTGCCAGAGCTTGGCTCATTCTCCTGCTGCTGTTCCCATCTGCTGTGGCAGAGGTGATGTCCAGCTTCTATCCATTCCATCTTCGCCCTGCCATCATGGAGCTTCCTCTCCACGCTGTAAGCCAAAATAAATACTTTCCGCCTATAAGCTGCTTTTTGTCAAGCGTTTTGTTCCAGCAATGAGAAGGTAACTAAAACAGGAAAATTGTAAAAGTTAATCTCAAAATGATGTGAAAATATTCATATATGAAAATATAATTACTTTGTCCATGGAGACAAGTAAGATTCCCTAAAATTTTCCAGAAACATGCTTTGGAGACTTGTGGAAGAAATAAGGGGGAAAGGAGTAATTTGGATCCCTTTGATTTGTTTGTAAAACCCACCTTGGGATTGTTCAGTCATCTTTATCATACCACTCCCACTTTCTTGCCTTAACCCAGTGGAAATAAGGTATAAGAATGACATATTGAATTTGGTATAGAATTCGATTCCCAATCTCAGAAGCCTGGGATAGTTTTAGTATATATTGATCAAATGTCCTATACATGTAGGTATAAATGCAAAAATTTTTGAATCATTTCTAGTTTAGCTTCGAAACATCTGAGTGACAAGTAGAACAAGATGACAAAAACCTGCAAGGTATGAGACAAGTGTCAGGAAACTACAGCCTGCTGACCAGATTCAGCCTTCTGTCTGGTTCTGTAAATAGGGTTGCATTGGCCCATGGCCACATACATCCATTTACATATTGCATATGCTCTTGTAGTACAATAATAGACTTGAGTGCTTGGGACAGGAACAGTACGGTCTTCAAAGCCAAAACTATTTACTTTCTGTCCTTTTACGGGAAAAGTTCTAAGAACCTTCAACTTTTATTAAGTGACCTCTGTTTTCTACGTCCCATTTCCTTAATCTACGGGACTTGTTTGTTATCTTCTCATTACTGGGACAAAATACCTGACCAGAGGCAGCTTAAGAAAGGAAATGGTTTATTTGTGGTTCACAGTTTCAAGGGAAAGTGTCCATAGTGGCAGAAGCAGAAAGCCAGGGTCACATCACAACAGAGAGGAAAAGTCAGGACTGGAGAGATGGCTTAGCAGTTAAGGCGCTTGCTGGCAAAGCTGATAGACCTTGGCTCAATTTCCCCAGGACCCACGTGAGCATGTGCACAAGGTGGCACATGCGTCTGGAGTTCATTTGCAGTGGCTGAGCCTCTGGTGTACCCATTCTCTCTCTCTCTCTCAAATAAATAAAGGAAATATTTCCAAACAAAAAAAAAGAAAGAAAAGGAAGAGGCAGAGGTAAAGAGAGAGACAGAGACAGAGAGAGAGGAGAGTAGCACACGGAGCTAAAGCCTCCACCCACAGCCTTCTCTAATGGTACTACTAACTGGGATTAAGTATGCAAACACATGAGGTAACATGGGTCATTTTATATTCAAACCACCAAATACAAGAAGCTATTAGTGCAATCAACCCTGTGTCTCTGTCAGAATTCTGAGATTTTGAGTTTTCTTTTGAAACTCGTAAATTTTCAAGCTGCCAGAATGACAAAAGGTGAACAAAACTGAAATACGTTTTCTCTGGCTATGTATATCTCCTCATCTGGCAGTGATGACAGCCTTCATTGTCAACACATTTTTTTTTTTTTGATTAGACACCTGGATGCTTCCCACGGGCTGGTTACACATTAAATAAAGAAATTTCAATCCCTAGGCAAAGAGAGGGAGAGAAGTTTGTGGGAGCTAAGTTTGCTCTCAGTTCACCTGTTTGCTCTGAGGAATTCTCAATCAGCTCTCTGCTTGCAGGAAATTAGATGTGAACAAAATGACTGCTGGGGTGGAGCAGGAGGCATCAAAATGGGAATTCTACACTTTCCTGGCTCCTTCCTCTAAAATAAGCCACTTGTAACGTGTAACAGAACTTTGAGTAAGGTGTCTCTTAACTGCGTATCCTGTCATTTAAAAATCTCCATCCAGGGGGGAGTTCAGACTGGGAATCCAGGGGCATTTCAAAATGTTCACATAAAGCATCTTCATTTTCTTAACTGCATCCCACAGCTCTCATAGCTTGCAATTAATAGACATAAAATAGGCTCAGTTTGGGCTGACTGATTTTGGAGGGTGAATTTAGTGTTTCACAAAGCATGTTTTAAAAAAATACAGCTACCAAGAACTCTGGGGTCCCATCCCTTATAAAAGATTTTATTCAGATTTTCCAGCTCTCCTATTATCTGCTAAAATCTTATATAATTCTACTTGCACTTGTGGTTGGAGGGGATAGCTAAAGCAGCAATGACTGCAGATGACAAGAGCATAAAACACACAACTCTCTGGATGGAACAGAGAACTTCAGGAACTAACACGTAATGAATGATGGGTGGTTTATTGAAAAATCAGGAGGAAAATTTAACTATTCCTAGAATTGAATGAAAATGCAAAATGAAAAAAAATAGTTGTAAGGGAAAAATTAATAATTATTAATGCCTACATTAAAAAATTAGAAAGATGTCAGGTGAATAATAATGCATTCTCAGAGCTGGAGAATGTCATAGCAGTCAAGGTGCTTGCATGCAAAGTCTAAGAACCCAGGTTTGATTCCTCAAGACCCACATAAGTAAAGAGACATTTCTTTGAAAAGATAAGGTGGCAAACTCTTAGCAAAAATGACCAAAGACACATATTAATTTAATTATAGATGAAAAGGAAGACATTACCAAGGATGAAAATGAAATTCCATGGATCATTGGGAAATACCTTGGAAATGTTAATTGTGGTATTTTGCTTCCTGTGTTGTTTGCCACATAACCAGGGGATATGGTCTGTTGGTCTGGCAGTAGGTATTCTTGTTCTAGGTGGTCTTTCTATCTCTTGGAAGTGTATGAATCTTTCCATGAGGTTTCTAATGGCATGCCATAGACATTGGAAACTTTGTACACTTGTGGCTATACATCCCTCTCCCGGGAGCCAGTGAGTGTCAAAGGCTCGGGCCAGGTAGTCACTGCATGGGCTACTCCATGGCTCCAACTCGACATCTCTCCCCTCTAGGTGGAGGGATTTTGCAGGCAAACACTCGGAATATCATTTCCTGACATTTTCCTTTCTTTCACAGAGTATGTCAAGCAGGGAGGGTCCTTTACCTCTAGAGATGCTTAGATATTGACTTCACAAACCTTTTTAAAATGGCTTCTTGACACTGTGCCAGTTTAATACCAAGAAGAGAATATTTTCTAGGTACCTATATGGTATGTGGACTCCAAGTTTCTAGTGTGGTCAAACTGAAATTCTATTCAGTGATCAGTCTACTACTAATTATGGTTCTTTCCTATTATTTTTTAAATACTTAATTAATTTATTTATTTATTAGAGAGAAAAGAGAGAGAGAGAGAGAGAGAGAGATAATGGGTGCACCAAGGCATCTAGCCACTGCAAAAAAAAAAAAAAAAAAAAAAAAAAACCTAAAGATGCATGTCCCACCTTGTGCAACTGACTTTATGCAGGCATTAGGGAACCAAACTTGGGTCCTTTGGCTTTGCTGACAAGAATCTTAACCATTAAGCCATCATACATGTGTTTTTGAGTCTCTGTCCTATCTTCATTTACCTTCCTCTGCCACTTGCTTGCACTCATATTCTCTCTCTCTCTCTCTCTCTCTCTCTCTCTCTCCCTCCCTCCCTCCCTCCCTCTCTTCCTCTCTTGCTTCCTCTTTTTGAACTTGAGAATATACGGTACCAAAAGTATAGCCTATAGTTTCTGAGGTCCTCTGATTTAAGCCATGGCTGTAGTCCCTGTATTTACACTCACTCAGCACTTAGGGCTGAATCCCCTGGAAAGAACTTTGAACTCTCTCTTAGGCTGTTCTGCTTTCTAAAAGTTCCATTCTTTTCCTGAACTGAAAGTTCAGTGCTTTTATATAGTCACCCACCTTAGGGAATGGCTTCTCTCAAATTATCCCCTGCCTTACTTCCTGAGAGTCTAGCAATCTGTACATGAATGTCTGAAGCCATCTTCTCTCCTCATAAAGAATAACTTTTTACCTATTTAAGTAAAACATCATCCCATGGCCCAGGCCAGATTGTCACTGCATGGGACACTCCATGGCTCTGACTCAGAGTTTGAAATATTCCTAGAATTGAATGAAAATGCAAACACAACATACCACAACTTTTGGTATAAAATGAAAGTTGTTGTAAGAGTAAAGTTAATATTTGTTAGTGCCTACATTTAAAAAAATCAGAAAGATGTCAGATGAATAACAGTGCACATTCAGACCTTTGAAAAACAAAAATAAGCCAACCCCCAAAGCAGTAGACTCATATTTTTTCATGTCTGTTTAACATTCAATTTTAATGTTTTACTCCAGCTCATTTAGAATACATAAATAATATTGTAAATAGTCCCATAGATCAATGACTATCCACAAGTTGTCACAGTTCCTAGGAAAATATTTTGGGAATTAATGAGGGCTCTTGAGAATACAGTAATAAAAAGTTGCAATTTGCAACAGCAAAGAGGGGAGGCATGGGTGCTATGTGCTCTCTTATGTAGTAGACAGCTTCAAACAGTCCCAGCAAACAGTCCAGTGGAAAAGTGCATTAGCATCTGAACCTACAAACTCCATTTTGCATATGAGCACAAAGCTTCTCTTATAATTGAGAGTGTGGCACTTCATTTTGTCTATACTTTGTGATGATTATTTTCTTTATTCTGGAAAATCATAACCATGAGACCAATGCCATTCACGTATTTTTAAATCTCCCATATAATGCTATAATTTTATTTATTCATGTTTTAGTCAAATATCCATCTTCATTTTATGTTTATGTATGGAAACATATAATACTTTATTACAAATTATATCTCTTGGAATTCTCATTTATATTACATTTAAAGGATTAAATTCATTATTGTTTTGTTTGAAATTATGTGTGTAAATTAGCAGTCAACCTTTTACTTATTTTTTTTTTTTTCAGTAGAGTCCTAAAGTGTAGCAGTTATCTTCTTGCTGCTGGGACAAAAGACCCAACCAGAAGCAGTTTATGGAATGATAAGGTTTATTTTGTCTTGCAGTCTTGAGGGGAAATTTTATCATGGCAGGGGGAGCATTAACAAGAATCGACACATGTGTCATATCTCATCACATCAACTGGGAGGAGGAAGCAAGAGTGAGCTAACTAGTACTGGCAAGCAGGGACAGGCTATAAAATCCCAAAGCCCACCTCCAGTGACACACCTCCTCCAGAAAGACTCCATATCTTCTAGGTTCCATGCTGGGATTAAGTATGAGGTTTAATCGTAAACATTTGAAGTTACGGGTGGAACTTTTATATCAAACCACAACATAGAAAAAACGTTTCAGGCTTTGTAAACAAAACGGTTTCTGTTGCTGACTATTCTGCCACTGCACGTGTCGAAAGACAATAGGTTAGCAAATGGACCTGGCTGTAGGCCAAAATAATGAGTGAACACAGAAATTTGTTCATGTTGCAGAGTATTGTCACTGATTGATTTGTTTTTTCAACCATTTTGAAATTGCGAAACTATTCTTAGTTTTTGGGCCTTAAAAAAAAAATAAGGTAGACATGTTTCCGTAACAAGAACTAGTTTGCCAGTCTCTAGTCCAGTGTGCCATGCATAAGCTTTTACACATTAAAATGTGTTTTATTATAAATTATATTATTTTCGTTTCTTTATTATGTTACAGTAAAAGCACTATGTTGAATTTTTGAAATGAAGTACATAAATACTGTAATCAAAGTTGTTTGTGAAATACTTTGGTAAAAAATTGCATAAACTACTACAGATTGTTGAGTGCCACATGAATCTGTGTTTAAATAATGGAACATATGCAAGGGGATGTACAGCTTCCCCAACAACCCCTCTAAGATTAGAGAGGAGAGCTGTGTTTCTTATGGAAACTTCTCAATAACAACCTGATTGGATAAAACATGCTGGTTTTTATATAATCGAGCAATTCCTGTCTGAAATAAGGAAAAGCTCCTGGCTTATCTCTGATGCAAAGCTAGGAGGTGATGTCCCCTGGACTGGTGCTCTCAGGCTTGCAGAAATACACATCTTTTCCAGGCTCAGGACAGGCTCTATGACAAGCAGTGTTTGGTTCATGTATCATTTCTTAATATATCAAGATTTAGTTTTGACTTGGTTTGTTTAGATGGGTGGTACCATCTATGAATTGCATTTAATTTGTATCCAGATGAGCATTGCAGAGTGTTTCAAAAAAGGACCATTAGCCTCTGAGCACATTATGTATCCTCTGATCTCATGAATTCCTAAGCCTTTGAGAATCTCTTGTTTCAGTTACAATGACCCTTCAATTAATTCAGGAGGACATGGAGGTTGCATCCTGAAGTGCCAAGGCTCAGAGGAAAAAGTCAGAATGCTTTCTGAATTCTGATCCATTTCCCTCTAAGCCCAGAGAAATGCCCATTGTCCAACTATTTAGTGAATTCTGCCACTGTATAAATCTTGATCTGGACTCTTGATATGATCAGGATCTTCCTCAAGTGCAGTAGAAACATCTATTCTGCAGTGCATGGAAACCCAGCATACTGGGAGATCCAGTGCACTTTAATACAGTCATTCTATAGATCTGTGTTGAGGGCTTGCAAGCAATAGCTGTCCATAGAACCTCAAATTCATTCTTTGTTTATGTTTCTGAAGTCTCCTGCACTACTATCAGTCTCTTTTATATTTATCCTATATCAATAACTCTCTATCAACTACAGAGTTCATGGGTCTGTGTCATAGACATGAAAAAAACAAGATCATCCCTATGCTTTGGGAAATCAAGGAGTTAAGTATTATAAGTGCATCTAGAAGCCAGGAGAATTTAGCAAGACTTCTCTCCACAGATAGTTGCTTTGAAAGCCATGGTCTTATGCCTGTTCTCTATGATCCATAAGATGCACCCAAAAGCTAGGAAGGCTGAAAAAAAAAAAACAAACCACAAGATTTAAATAAATAAAATAAAAGTTGAGCATTTGGTTTATACAAGTCAAACTACAAGTATCATTGAATCAGTTTTAGTTTTCTCCAGTGGGACTGAAAATTGAAATACCAGTGCAGCTTAAAAGGACAAACACACATTTACATGCAAGCTATACTTAGAAGGAATATATGAATTCATAAGTGAATTTCTCAATTCCTCTGTCATATGTCATAAACTCAAGGGTTATTCTGACACTATGTCAATATGATCTCACATATTCATGCATTTCTCAGCATCATGAGTCTTCCAGCTTTTCTCTCTGTGATGTCAAAATAATATAGGAATTGTAGGTTCCTTATGCACTAATGTACCAATAATTTCGGGTGCTCCCAGATCTTTATCCTATGAATTCAAACAATGAAGTCTAGGTACCAGAGGATAAGGTTCAAAAAGATTTTATTATAGCTTCAAGCTTTAGTAGGACAAACAGAAGGGGACTTAAGCCTAGAACGTAAGAGAAGGAAGCAAGGTGGAGCTCTCGCCCACAGAAATAAGAGGGGGTGTGAGAAACCTCATGAGGGAAGAGGGCAGAGTTCTTGCCCAGAGAGGCAAAAGGGGGTTTGAAAACCCCACCTTGGGACTCAAATCTGAGTTTGTTGTTGTTGTTTGTTTGTTTGTTTGTTGTTTTGAGGTAAAGTCTCACTCTAGCCCAGGCTGACCTGGAATTTACTATGTAGTCTCAGGGTGGGCTCTAACTCACAGTGATCCTCCTACATCTGCCTCCTGAGTGCTGGTATTACAGCCATGTGCCACCACGCCCAGCAGATATAAGTTTTATTTGTTGTTTGTTTGTTTTTTAATTGAAAGTGGCTACATGAGGAAGCCCTGGTTGGCTGGTCACTATGGACAGAGACTAGATTTTATAGCTTTGCCAGTAATCATAGGTAAGGGTCAGAGTTTCTGTCCTCTAGGAAGGGTACAAGTGTTAGCTAGAGATCTTTCCTGGAGGGTGTAACATCCAGGAAAGCTTAGTGACAGTCCCTGCTTTTAGTCAAGGAATAAAATCCATTCACTTTTGGAGTTCTGTTACCCTGACTACCTAGCTAATATCTGTCTTCTATCTCAGGCCTACACCATGGTTGTGTATGTTTCTATTTTCATTTTTTGCATCTCTGAGAAAGCTAGCCATCTGTCCTTCAGTCTTCTAGCTTCACTTCTTCAGCAAACTCTCCACCTTTCCAAATATAGGCCTCTATGCAGATCCAGCATTCTTGCCTGACCACTACATACAATCTGCTCCCTGTCCTTCAATTCAGCAGGAGTCATGTGATATGTGTATGCGTGAGAGTGGGGACAGGTGCAGAGAGAGCTAGTAGCAGAGACCCTAAAACATGATTACTGCCTTTAACCAAAATATCCAAAATATTTTTTATAAAAATTTGCAAGAAGTGGGTGATGTTTTTGAAGAAAAGGGGAAGAAAAAAGAGGATTACTGGAGCCCCCCAAACCTTTCCTCCTTTCTTCCCTGAAGTTCTGGCATGGTTATGAATCTGCCATCTTGACTGGATTACCAAGGGTTCTTCAGAATAGATAAGGGTTATTTTGTGGATGTTTATCCTTCTTGTGTGGATAACCAGAGCACAGTTTCTATACTACTATCTTAGTCTCTCTTCTCATCTGCTTTTTCTTTAGCGCAACAGAATTCACCAAAAATCCATGAAGGCTGGTGGGCGTACAAGGAGGTGGTCCAGGGAAGCTTTGTTCCAGGTAACTACACATTCATTGTTATCTTTCTTTTATTTCCTAAAAAAAAAAAAATTTTTTTCCTTAAACTTTTTTAGGAGATAGAAATACTAAATATCCTGATGTATCAAAGTATCATATGATATACCCCTATATATGTGTAATATAATTAATAATGTTAAAAAATTATATATATATATGGGCTATTTCTAGAAATTCACATTTGCTACATGGCATGAAATGTATCCTAAAATGCAACCGAGTCCAATTTTCCCATTGGATGAATATTTCATTATAAGAAAGTTTATTAAATGAGCAGTAACTTGATCAGAAACACATTTTTTCCACATGAGCCTATAATACCAAGGTTCTGCCATCTACAAGAAGCTCCTCTGGAAAGAGAGAATGGGAGATTGAGGGCAGTGGCTCTGCCTGCCCACATGTGATTGAGAGAGGAAGGACTATTTCTAAACATTAAATTAATAGAAACTACAAAGGCTGACCATGGCAACAAAGCTTGCAGGGACGCATGCCATTGCAGATGTTAGTTTAGCAGCATGCACGCTTGGGCAGGACCCAGGAGATCCAGCCAAGAGCCTGTCTAAAAATAACAGGTGAACTGGATGCTATCAGCATGGGGTCAGAGCACAGAGAACCAAAGACAGGTGAGAGCCAGCAACATACCATGACTAATTTAAAAGGAAGATGGATGGCCCATGTTTTCTTCCACTTCTCTTACCTTCATTATGGACCTTATCATACAAGACCTCTATGGAGAGAGGCAAAGTTAATGCAGCAAGACTGTTAAAGGGAAATGGAAGGAAAAGGTGACGTATACCAAGACATTTTGTGCTGACTAGATGTGAGAGACAGAAAGGAAGATCGCAAGGAGAGTTAGTTAATATATGGTCCTCACTCACCTCTGGTACTGAGAACAGAGAAACAAGGCTGTCTTCTTAGGTTTCTATAATTAGTGACCAGGTAGAACGTATAGTGATCAGGGTCACTGGATTTATTCTATGTCTTTAAAAACATTTTTATTAATTTATTAGAGAGAGAGAGAGAGGGAAGGAGTATGGGCATGCCAGGGCCTACAGCCACTGCAAACAAACTTCAGACACATGCACCACTTTGCCAACTAGTTTCACATGGGTACTAGGGAATCAAACTGAGACCACAAGGCTTTGCCTATAAGGGTCTTTAACCACTAAGCAATCTCTCTAGCCCCATCTTTTTTCTATTCTTCTGTAGTATTTGTTGCATAAGCTTTATAAAGATAAAGCAATTTACCAAATACCTCTGAGTTTCTCTCTCATTTTTTTTTCTCATTTGTATCATAGTACAATAGCAAGTATTACCGTAGCTTTATTTTATTTTATTTTATTTTTTATTGTAGCTTTTCAATAGGAGGAAGATAGTCAGGGTGAAAGGAGAGTGGGTGACTCGGGAAAAATGTCAGCTGGATGACAGCTTCAGAGATTAATGTTATTAACTTGATAAGTATACTATGGCACATTTATTCTTTGGCCCAGTGTACATAAAAACTGGACTTAATTCACCAAGAAATGGCCAAAGTTTTGAAATTCTAATCCCATAACAATGTAAATCACATGAAGTATGTCTGTATAAAGTGATATAGATGTCTGTCATTTAAAACATATAGAAGTACTTACATGTTATTCTGCAGAATCTGTTTTTCATATTCAAGATCTTTCAGACATTCATTACACTTATAATTCTTCTTTTTTTGCACCTGAGAGTTTGGAATTAAAGCAACAAAGGAGATTTCTTCCAGGTCATAAGTCTTCCTTAAATTACTTCTACATCTGCAAAGAAAACTGGGACTTTAGTCACTGATATGTTCTAGCAGAACATCACGTGGTCACTGCAAGATTCTGCCCTTTCTTATATTTTCCCTTCTGTTGTCATATTCTCTCTTTACATATGTTCAAGACACTATTTTTACTTGGTTGCTAGTGCTAAGACAACCACAAAGAAGAATTTTCCTTTCCTTTAAATGTTGATTTAAAAGAGAGTTTTCATGGGCTGGAGAGATGGCTTAGCAGTTAAGGTGCTTGCTTGCAAAGCCAAAGGACCCAGGTTCGATTCCCCAGGACCCATATTAGCCAAATGTACAGGGGGGGCTCACGTGTCTGGAGTTTGTTTGCAGTGGCTGGAGGCCCTGGCGTGCTCTCTTTCTCTCTCTCTCTCTAATAAGTAAAAACTTTAAAAAATCATGATTCTGCTAACATGGGGTTTATAAGATCTCCTTGTTTGCCTGCTCATATATGCCTCAATCTGACCTAACCCTCAGCAGTTTCAGCCTTTCAGACCAAGTCCTGATTTTGTTTGATTGTTCACCTCCACAAAGCCACATACTCATGGAGTGAGGCCTTTCTCAGGCCTTGAGTTTCATTTAGCTAATTTTTCCATAACTAGTTGAAATATTATTACAGCTAATTTTTGTATCTATTTGACTAGCCCATGATAACAGGTGTTTAGCCAAATGTGTCTAGATGTTGCTATTAAAAGAATTTATTAAATCCACTGTTGGTGGGAATGTAAGATGGTACAACCACTTTGCAAAGCAATATAGAGATTCCTGAAAAAGCTGACTGTAGAGTTACCAACAGACCCAGTTATTCCCTTACTGGGCATGTACCTTAAATGAGGACAATTTTTAAATCAGTCAGTTTCCAAAATTATGTGTACCAGTTTCCTCTGTCTCTTTCCTTCCCTCCATCCTTCTCCTCACATTCTATTAGTTCTGTTTCTCCCGAAAACAAATGCAGACATGGACATGTGATTTGTCCTTCTATCCATGGAATATTATGAAGGCAAGTTGCTGAATAAACTTGGGAAAAACAGCAACATTCAAGATGGCAAAATGGAAATCAGAAAAGAGCTCATGTCTTTTATGGCCCAGTTGAGGGTGTAATTAACTGTGGAACTACCTTATCACAGACTTTGTTCAGTGATATTATAGACTTCTTATTGTTTGTGGCACTTGATATTGGGCTCTGTTATTGTCAGTCTAAAGTATTCTTCCAGAGTTGAGTGTTCAAGGCTGAAGGAGGGAAGGACATTAGAACTTGAACACTCCAAGTAGAAAAAGAGGAGGATATGAGGAATGCCAGACAACACAGGCAAAGAAAAGTGAAAATGCACATTGGCTCTGGGGAATGGTGGATGCTTCTGCCTGTCTGGAAAGAATACAAGGTAGTTGTGATGAATGAAGTGGCCAGCCAGCATGGTTGGTAAGAGCCAGATTACTACAGTCTTCTGGTTCAATATAAAGGACTTTAGATTCTTCTCTGAAAAGGGAAGAATTATAGAACATTTCTGAGCTATGGAGAAACAACTCAAGGGCATTTTGAAAAACTAGTTATGACCACAGTGGAATGAATGTCATTCTAATGAAGATAACAAAGACACAAAAATCAGTGAGTTGTTTTGTTTTTACTTGTCCAGAGGAGGGATGGCAAATTTCTAAAACAAACACTGTAAAACTAAGAATATTGTGCTAATTATGTTGTTGAGGAATTAACAGTTTGTTTGGTACCATTTAAAACATATTTATAAAAATAATAAGATGTGTTTATTATAAATATATATCACATATATATGTATATAACACATTTGCAATTTAGCAAAATTGCACACATGCACTTAATACACTTCAGAAAAAAATGTGTCAAATACTGTCTTTCATAGTGTATTTACCCAAAGCAGTAAGAAAAAAATAGTATTTTCTGTCTGGAGGAGACACTGCATCAAGTATTATTATTGCAAACAGAGATGACTTCTAACTTCTGGGAGCTGACAATCTCGTGTGAGAGCCAGTTGCCAAATAAATAAATAAAGCAGCCACTGCTTTCCCCAGTCCCTGCTTTATGTGGCATTTTTTTTGTTTATTTTTATTTATTTATTTGAGAGTGACAGACAGATAGAGAAAGAGACAGATAGAGAGAGAAAGAGAGAGAATAGGCACGCCAGGGCCTCTAGCCACTGCAAACGAACTCCAAACGTGCGTGCCCCTTGTGCATCTGGCTAACATGGATCCTGGGGAATCGAGCCTCCAACAGGGGTCCTCAGGCTTCACAGGCAAACGCTTAGCCACTAAGCCATCTCTCCAGCCTATGTGGTATTTTTTGGAAGGGAAGACTTTTTCCTTTTCTGCAGACTGGAAAAATAGAATGTGGGGCTTGTATCCCTTCTGAAGCATGACTGAGAATTTTACGAACCTCTAGAGCAGTCAAAAGACCCTCTTATATTCTGCTAACTCCAAGTCATCTGTCCAAGAAGCTCTTTCTGGACCTGCTATCAGCTTATCCATATGTGGCCCTGAGTGAGAAAATTGGAAAGGAGGTTCCCCTATGACTTCCCAGAGCTAGAGGCAGTGGGCCAGAGACACATAAACGTCTACTATCTTGCCATGGTTCCAGGATCCTCACAGAAGGCATTTGAAACTTATCAATTCATAGAAGGCAAGCAGGGCACCACGAGGCAGCAAGTATCCTGAGGATCAGTCACACTCCACGGGGGAAGAAGACATGAGGCGGAATATCAGGAAGGGAAACAAGATGGACAGACATGGAAAGTTGTGGCTTCCTGGAGCAAGAACAGCTCAGTGATTTAAGTCTGAGAGGGCAACTATTGTGTGACTGTTCCAAGAGAGACATGAACGAACAACCATCTGCTCCCCCCCAGAGAAGGCACCAACAACAGACCAAAAGTAAAGATTGCATCACAGTGCAATTAGGTCAACCAGTGAGTTTAGGGAGATTACTGACAGAGTCTAGGTGCTGGGTCACTTACAGGAGAATGGATGGCACAGGCTGCTGCATTCCTGTGAAGCCCATCCTAACATGCAAATTGCATCCCTGTTGCTCCCTGCATGTCTTGCAGGCAGCATAGTCAGGGATTCTCTTCTTCCTAGAATTTGTTCCTGTGGATACGAATTTTGGGAGAGGAGAGCCTTGTGAATCTTGTAAATTTCAAGAATTTCCTGAGACTAGTAAATTTCACTTACTTCCTGTCCCTTAACCAGCCTCCCTCCAGAATAAATGTTTCAATTTGGAAGAAATAATTACAAACCAGTAGCAGGACCCTGATCATGAGTGCCTTACCAGCTGGGAATTAGCATTTTACCCTAAAGGTTCTGGAGAGACTTTAAAGGATTACAGAATTCAAGTGCAAAAAAAAAAAAAAAAAAAAAAAAAACAAAAACAAAAAAGTGGCATTAGCCAAGAAAGGTACAGTGAGAACCACTCATATGGCCCCAAACCTCCATGGCACAACCCAGGTCTTATATGCAGGAGGAACTCAGTATCTAATAAATCAGAACAGACACCAAAGAAAGAAAAAGAGGGCTGGAAAGGTTGCCTAGTGGTTAAAGGTTCTTGCTTGCAAAGCCTCGTGGCCCTGGTTCAAATCCCCAGTATCCATGTAAAGCCAGATGCACAGAGTGGCACATACATCTGGAGGTCATTTGCAGTGACGCCCACTCTCCCCTGTCTCTCTCACTATCTCTCCCTATCTGCTTGCACATAATTAAAAAAAAAAAAAACTTAAAAAAAAAAAAGAAAGAAAGGGCCAGTTGTGGTGGTGCACACCTATAATCCCAGCACTTGGGAGGCAGAGGTGGGAGGATTTCTGTGAGTTTAAGGCCAGTCTGAGACTACATAATGAATTCTAGGTTAGCCTGGGCTAAAGAGAAACCCTACCTCAGGGAAAAAAAAAAAAAAGAAAGAGAAGGAAAGGAAGGAAGGTAGGAAGGAAAGGAAAAAGGAAAGAGAGAGAGGGAGGAAGCAGGCAGGCAGGGAAACAGGGTGTGGTGGTGCATGCCTTTAATCCCAGCTGTCAAGGGGCAGAGGATTGCTGTGAGCTCAAGGCCAGCCTGGGACTACAGAGTGAGTTCCCGATCAGGCCAACCTGGGCTATAGTGAGATCTTACCACTATTTTTTTTTTATTTCAGAAAAGAAAGAAAAAGACAAAAAGGAAGGTCTGACTCTGCAAAATGCTGTTCCTCATGACTTGAAGTGATGCATATGAAAATAATAATCATATAACAATAATGAGAAGGACGAGGGTGTTGAGGAGCAGAAGCACTACTGAGTGCTGCAAAGGAGAGGACCTGCAAGGTCCAGCAAAAGCAGAAACAGGCTGGGGGCCAGAAAGCAGAGGAGGTGCTCCCTGGGAAGCCACAGGAAGCTAAGCCTTAACCTAGGATAGTCTGTAAAACTCACAGGGTATAGCTGGGGCAGACAGGAAAACAGACATATTGTCTTGAAGTTTTGAAGACTGGGAGTCAATGAAATCAAGGTGTCAGTAGGCTTGCATACCTTCTGGAGGCTATGAGGCAAATCTTTTGTTCTTTGATCCACCTTCTTGAGGCCACTGCATCCTTGGACTAGTGGTTCCTTTCTGGCATGACAAGCCTTTGCTTCCATTATCACCTTTCCTTCACACACCCCAAAACTCTTGTTTCTCATTTATAACAGCTGGGCAAGAGGCTCTCAGATGAATTACCCTTTTAGAGTAATTGGATCTTTATTAGGACAGTTATATCAACATGCCACAGGTGGTATTGTAGGGCCCAAATTCAAGAAAGGAGTGTGTAGGAATGCAGAAATTGAAGGAATGAAGCACAGTGGTTCTTTGTATGAGTTACTGGGGGAAGGAGTTCTACCTGCACTCAGACAACGAGAGGCATGTCACAAGACAGTGGGAAGGGAGAGCAGGAGATAAAGAAGGCATCTGGTCCTTCGAGGTCTCTAAGGCAGAAGGGCTGTTCTGCCCTGTGCTCCTGCTAAAGGGAAAGCTCTAGATAAGAGAGTTATAATTCAAGCTTGCCTCAGCTTAATCAATAGGACCTCTTAAAGTGCCAGTATCTATATTCTAACAATAAGAACCTTTGCTGGGAATGGTGGCATTCACCAATAATCTCAGCACTCAGGAGACTGGGGACCATCTTGGGAGTTCCAAGCCACAGTGGGGTACTTCACCTCGAAACAAAGAAACTAAAACAAATGAAACTCCTTCTGATCAGATTGCATCCAGTCTATGTATATAACCTCAGAACAAAATCTCCTTTTCCATCACAGGTCTGAATGGGATACAGACAACTAGGGAAGATGATTATTCAGTCTCTCTTTGACATATTGTCTCCATAGCACATAAAAACACAATGACCCATCACATGTATTATTGTATAGTTGTTGCTTAGGGTATGTGGTAGTTTGAATAGATGGCCCCCAATATATTCAGTGTTTTATTAGTTTGTAGTTTGCAACTGCAGCCACCTGGCTGGAGGCAATGTCACTGGAGCAGATCATTAAAGTCTGGTGGTGGGTTTGAGATTTCAATCTAAAGATATGCGAAGTATGCCTAGTTGGAGTTCTTTTTTTTTTTTTATTAGTAGTTCTGTATCGCAATACAGTCAGTTTGGTACCATATTAGCTCATCGTGACCTACCCTCCCTTGGCCTCCTTGTTGAGGTATAGTGGCTCATGCATTGTGGTTAGCCACATTATGGGTAAGCTATTCCTGCATATCATGACCCAACATGTGACTCTGACATTCTTTCCGCCCCCTCTTCCGCAAAATTTCCCTGAGCCATGTTGGGTTCATTTTTGGTCTGCTTCAGTGATGAGGTGTTGGGGGCCTCTGAGGCTCTGGCTCTCTGATTTGGTAGGAGTTGATTTTTCTCTGTGTTGATGTGTGCTGTGCTGTGAGGCATTAGGCTTGTGCTTCTGTCTGTGTGTGTTTGGTCCTATGATAGTAGGCCAGCTTCTTCTGCCATTATGGAACTTCCCCTGGATCTGTAAGCTTCAGTAAATATCCCTTCCTCCATGACTCCTCTGTGCCTGGTCTGGAAGTTCATCTCAGCAGACCTGAAGCTGTCTGCTACAGGGTATTTCTTTCAACCTGAAACACATTTGCACTGTTAGTCCTCTTTTTCCAGATGAGAAAGTAAATTAAGTCAAGTAAAATTACTACGTTTCCAGTGCATTGCATCACAGCAGGTCTAGAAACCTGTACACTTTATTTCTGACCTAGTACTCCTCTAATTACAAATTATTTAAATGTGACTGACAGCAGACACTTTTTGTGGATGCAATATATAGTTCAGATAGTTCCACAAGAGTTTCTACTTAAGATGCAAACTAAACAGAAAAAAAACATAAATGAAATACTAGGCAAAATGAATCCACCTAAAAATCTTAAATATAAGTTTAGTGTCTCTCTGGGAATCATCTAGCATTTGCATACCACTGTTACATTTTAGGGTCCCTTCCTAATTGTTATCTTTTAAGATAAACTTTTTTCAATTTTGCAATAATTTTATATTATAGAGAACTTACAAAGATAATACAGTGAGATCTTATATGCCCTTTTATCCAAGTCCCATTAATGTTAACATTGTACATTAATATGTATATTGTCACAACTAAGAAACTATCCTGAGTATGCAGCTGTTAAATAATTTTGAAATTAGCCTAAATATCCCAATATTTCCAACAAAAGTTTCTTTTCTGTTCTGTGTTGCCACTTGGCAGTTAGCCATTTTGTTTCTTAGGTCCTCTCTAGGAGACAGTAGTTTTTCAATGTTTCCTTGTTGTTCATGACATAGTTTTGCTGTGTGTTGGTTAGCTAGTTGATAGATTGCCCCTCATTTGGGGTTTGTTTCATGCTTGTTTCATGATTTAGCTGGGATGCTGAGTTTTGGGGAGAAGCTCCATGGGGAACACTGCCGTTTTCCGTACATCAGCTCAGTGGTACGTGACCACAGCCCAGGCCGTGTCACGTTTATGAGGATGTGTAGGGTAATAAAAGTGTGTGCTCTCTTAATCAGCAGCTGTGAAAGATTCGGCAAAGCTGAGGATGTGTCAATGATGGAAGATAGACCAGGAGAATGGTGAACACTGAGTATTTGCATTATTCCTAGTATTTCTCCAATTAGATAACTCCAAAGCCCATCTGAATGTTCACATTCTGAAATCAAGTTCTAAGCTTCAAATGCATATGTGGGGCCTATGGAGATGACTTAGTGGGGCTATATGCTTGCTTTCAAAGTCTGCAGGCCAGGGTTCAATTTCCCAGCCACTCACATAAAGCCAGACATAAAAAAAATAATGATACATGCATATGGCATTTGTTTGAAGTGGCAAGAGACCCTGGTGTGCCCCCTCCCACACATACATATACACACACAAATTAATAATTTTTAAATGAAAAGAATATGTTAAGTTTTCTGTATGAGATTATAAATTTGTTTAAATTGCTTTCTAAGATAGTGTCTGACATTTAAAGCAAACAAGTAAACAAATATGTGCCATACTGTTTGGTCAAGGAAATAATTCTGTGTAAGAGGCAGTATAAGGAAAACTAAATTCTTGTTTGGACTCTCATATTTTCTTGAGCAGGGACTGGGCATGGAGGAAGCACATCAGTATTCTAGCCCTGAGTGCTGCTTCCAATGTTACAATCTTCCTCCTCCTTTGGAGAATGGAAGCAGCAAGGATTGCTGGAAAGTGTTCACTGGCTTCTTAGGCAAATCAACTTAGTGTTGCAGGAGTCACAGTTTGCTCACATATAAATTCAAGCTATTGAACTATATGAATTTCAGAGATACATTCTAGTTCTAATATTCTCTGGGAGCCCTCAATTATAAATATTTTCAGTTATGTCTTTTCACCAGAAACTGGATGCATACTGTTCAGAATTTACTCTGTACATGATATGTGCCAGACTCTTTGCTAGATACTGGAATATGAATTATAAATAAATGACAGCTTCTGATCTTAGGAACTCACAGTTGAATTTGGAGACCTACAAGCCAAGCAGAAGTTATGGTTTAGCCAGAAAAGGTATGTGGCAAGATCCATTGGCTACACAAGGAGAAAGCAAGTAATTCTTTCTTTGAAAAGGTTTCACAGATGAACTCCACTAATATTTCTCAGCTAGGACTTTAGAAAATGTAAAGGTGTCTTCCAGGTAGTCAAGGTGAAAGAAAGCATTGCTGATGGATTAAACAAAATGGGATCAGAGCTACTACTGAATAGATGGTAAACTTCTTACAGGCAGTAAGCAGTCGTATTCATCATCCCATTTGTGATGCTCTCTATTGTTACTTTCCTTCAGAGCAGTATAATGGAGAGTGCATTGGACTCAGAATATCAAGCTTACAGTCCCAATCCATCATGTACCAATTCTGTGATGTTTGGAAATCACCTAACATCTCTAAGCCTCATTTTACTCATTTGTGTGTTTTTTTTTTTTTTAAGGACAAGACCTGTGTTTCTAACATATTTTACAAAAATAAAATTATGCATTAAAACTATTTGTGCCTTATAAGTGATACCAATATGTGTTTTGTCAACCTTCTGTGGCTATGACAAAGTACTCTGCATATATAACTTGAAAGACAGAAGTAACAACACAGGGCAATTTCAAGAAGACAGGTCAGCAATATAATAGTTACTGCTAGGATAAGAAATGCCTTATGCCTAGTAGAGGAGCTGTCGTTGTTTATACTGTCAACTTGACAATAACTATAATTATCTAGGACAAAAGCCTCTGGGCATGCCCATGAGTGATTATCTTGGTTAGGTTAATTAAGATAGGAAGACCCACTATTCAATGGGCTTGAGGGTCTGGTTTGTATAAAAGGAAGAAAGATAGCTGAGCAGCAGCATTGATCTTGTCCTGCTTCCTGACAGTTGACTGAATGTGACCAGCTGCTTCAAACCCGTGATGTTATGTCTTCCCTGCCATGTTGGAATATAACCTGGAACTGCATGCCCAAATCAACCCTACCTCCATTTAAAAGGAAAGAAGGAAGGAAGGGGAAGGAAGGAAGGATTGACTTTTCTTGGATCATGATTTCAGAGGTTGTATGTCATCATCAACTGGTCTATAGAAATAGTCCTGAATTTAAGTAGAACACCATGGCACAAGGACCATGTAACAAAGGGCACTGTTCACTCATGATGGCCAGGAAGCAAAGACAAAGTAATAGCAGGAGTCAGGGACAGATACAACCTTCAAAAGTACACTTCTAGTGTCTTAATTCCTTCAACCAGTTCTGTGTACTATTCTATTTATCTACTAACTCACCAAGAAACAAATCCGTTGATGAAATTAAAGCTTTCATGATCCAATTACCCTTCAGTAGTACTACCAGGCAGAGATCAAGGTTTCAACATATGAGTCTTTTGCAAAGTATTTTTAGTTTTGTTATTGCTAAAATTTTTCATACAGCTATTTAAGGTTGCATGGAAGAGACTTGTTCAGGTTTACCACTACACTGAGTTCCTGATATATCCTTTAAGCCCACTGTAAGTGTTTTTTTTCATAATACATTTTAACTATAGCACATGGCATATAGAGATACTTTAGTTCAGGTACATATAAATCTGCATATGTACTTCAGCCTGGACAAGGGTTATTTGGGTGCAGTCTGAGCCATACAGCCATCCTGTAGAGTAACTCTTGAAGCTGCTCTTCTCAGAAATACATGGCTTTGTCAGTGTTACACCCCCATGCCTGGCCAGCCAACACAGGTGGTTCTAATTAAACACATGAGGTATACTTCTGGAGCTTGGGGTTTATCTGGCCTGGGGTACCAAGGGAGGCACAGGGGGACTGTTCCATCCTGGATATATGTGCCAAAGGTGCATTGTGTGTATCCAATGATCACAGTAATGAAATGCACTGAAATTTTGACTTTTTTGTTGTTGTACCTAGGTGTTTGTAATTCTAAAATTGCCAAGCAGTAATAAATCTTCCTATCTCCCCAAAAATATTTGGATTGTCCAAGCCTTAAGTAGTAGCTGAACTTACTGTTGAATTTTAGTAGTTTATATGTAATATGAAAATTAACTCATTTTTGTTATTTATTTATCAACTATGTGAAAATCAGTTGGATTCAGTGAGCCCTTGGCTCATGCAGATTCATCCAGACATGTTTGTTCCAAGAGCATGTTCCGAAGAGTTCCAGTTTGGTGTTGTGGTAGGCTGCTTCTTGTCTCCATATCAGTAGTCCTCCATGTTCCTGAATGCAGTTTGGTGTATTCAGAATAAACAAAAATAGCACTATGACTATAGACACAGACAAAATAACTTGCATTACTTCAGTGACATCACTATAATGATATGTAACTATTTGGAGTTTTTATTTATGCTTAAATTTTAAAACATACAAGTAGAGTATAAACTGTAAGGTGTATTTTTGTCTATTAATTTTCACCTCATACACAGAATGCTTTCTTGATTATAAAACAACAGCTTAAATATTCAAACTTATTTTTTTAATTTGTTTTGAAATTAAGGACAGATCAAGAAAAGGATTATTTTGGGCTGGAAAGATGGCTTAGCTGTTAAGCACTTGCCTGTGAAGGCTAAGGACTCTGGTTCGAAGGATTCTGGCTCCATTCCCCAGGACCCACGTTAGCCAGATGCACAAGGGGGCGCAACCATCTGGAGTTCGTATGCAGTGGCTGGAAGCCCTGGCGTGCCCATTCTCTCTTTATCTATCTGCCTCTCTCTCTCTCTCTCTCTCTGTCACTCTCAAATAAACAAAAAAATGAACCAAAAATATTTAAAAAAAAGAAAAGGATTATTTTTTTATGATTGGTTATTGTGTGGGTACTACAAAAATAATTTGTTTTGTTAAAACAGAGAATACTAAAAGAGTATCTGAGGTCAAATATTTTAGGTGTGACATTATAGATAGCCTTATAGACCTAGTATCTTTCCATTTCATTGAAACCTATCCAAGGATTGGGCACTATGTTAATTACTTTTCTGATTGCCGGAACAAAGTGTGTACTTAAGCAACTTAAGGAAGGAAGAATTTATTTTGGCTCACAATTTTAGGGCATAGTTTATTATGGCAAGGAAGTAATGGAGGCAGCTGGTCACATTGCATCAGTGGTCAGGAACCCAGCCCATGAAATGGTGCTACCCACAGTTAGGGTGGATCTTTCAACCTCACATAATCTAATGAAGAAACTCCCTCATAGACCTGCTCAGCAGTTTGTCTCATAGATGATTATAGATCCTGTGAATCTGAACATCAATATTTCCCATCCTGGGCACCCAAGAGAAGAGTCCCCGATTGCCGTCTGATCATGAAATACACTTTGTTTCTGTAGGTGGCGCTAAATGGGTTAACATCCATTATGTAGGCCTATAACTCCCTGACTTGCCAGCTACACAGAAACTCACCCTGTCCGTCACGTGACAAAGCCCCTGGAAATGCACACTTTGGTTGCTTTCACAAGCCACAGGCACAGCTTTGCTGAACCTCAGCTTGGCAGCTTGGAGTGCTAGTGGTAAATAGTGCTCATTGAACTGTTGTGTGATAATGGGAGTGTTTACAGAACACTCTGCAGGGTGCTTTAACCTCAGGTATTGCCTTTTTGTCAGGTGGAAGGTAATCAAAGTCAGCAAGGCTATAACCCCCAACCAGGAATCTTACTTCTATTACCCACAAAAGCATGTCAGGCTGGTGCCTGTGGACTCTGTAATCTAACAGCCTATAATATTTTCACAAAGAAGAACTATGCAGCAAAAGGCATTATGCATCAAACACACAACATGGGATGCATGCTCTTTAGAAATTTTGCAGCATGAGCTACGTCTTACCCATCTCATCCTGGGCTGCAGGGTCACATTCTTATGATAACGGCTAGGATTGGAACAGGAGCATCTTTCTCTTCAACCCACTCTGTGCCTTCTTATGAAGGATCCCAACCATGGCAAATACAACAGTTACCTTCTCCTTGTTGGGACAAAACACCTTACCAGAAGCAGCTTATAGGGGCATCAAGTTTATTTCAGGCTTACAGTCTCAAGGGGGACATTTCATCATGGTGGGGAAGCATGGCACAGCAGAGGCTGGGCATCATATCTTGCCACAGCAACTGGGAGGTAGCAGTGAGAGTGAGCTGACTCTTGTAAGGGAGGCTTTTACTAGAATACTCCAAAACCCACCCCAAGCAACACACCTCCTCCAACAAGGCTCCACCTGACAAATTGCCAGCAGCTGGGACTGCAAAGGAGGAATAATCACAAACACATGAGTCTATCTATGGGGGACACTTCACATTTAAACCACCATAGTAACTGTCATGATTTTTACATGTGAACTCTTATTCGCCCCACTAGCTGCCTTCTCCTCTCACCTAACACAATGGGTCTCCAGTTTCTGACAAGTGTCAACAGTTTGCCCCCCTTATAGCCCTTATTTCAATCACCTGGGATTCTCCTTTTGGACACTTCTTTTCCTTTTGTGCAAGCGAGTGCATTCCAGATGGACAGTTGGGAGGTCTGAAGGTTTCCACATGGCCTGCTCTTCCTCCTTTCACCCCCTAAGTGACGGTTTTCCAAGCCTCATCCATTACCTGCTCAGCCCTTCTCTCAGCCTCACATAGTTCATTTAAGTGAACTGCAAATCTCCAGCTAGATCCAACCTCTTCCTAGCTAAAACTTTATGTTCTGAACTTGTGGACAGCTCTGACCACTGCCTGAGCACCTGAACTTCATAGTGTGGCCAATGTTGGTTCCAGACCCTGTGACGCTTCATCTCCCTGACTTCTTGTTTTATTCTCCTAGACTAATCTAACACTGCATCAGTAGCCCAGAACCACAATCCTTGTAAAGTATTTTATATTTATTTAAACCACACTTTTCTTGCATCTATTGTTCCTGGGGAAAAAAAATTACTTTTTGTGTGGTTTATCAGCACAAAATACACCTTCATTTAATCAGTATGAAAGCCTGTCTGTAATATATACATCTTATGTCACTGCAAAATATTACTCTTCTATTTATTCTCTTGATGTTTAATCATGCACTTTGTGTTATAGCAGTGTGGTGGTTTGAATAGAATAGATGGCCCCCAATATATTCAGTTGTTTATTTGTTTGTAGTTTGCATCTGCAGCCACCTGGATGGAGGCAGTGTCACTGGATGGATCTTAAGGTGTGGTGGTGGGTTTCAGATTTCAATCTAAAGATATGCAACGTGTGCCTAGCAGGAGTTCCTGAAGTGTGCTATGTGGCTTTTGGCTTTAGGCTTGTGCTTCTCTCTCTCTCTCTCTCTCTCTCTCTCTCTCTCTCTCTCTCTCTCCTTGGTCCTGTGAAGGCAGGCCAGCTTCCTCTGCCATTTATGGAACTTCCCCTGGATCTGTAAGCTTCAAGAAATACCCCTTCCTCCATGACTGTGCCTGGTCTGGAAGTTCATCTCAGTGAACCTGAAGCTGACTGCTACAGGCAGATAGTTCTCAGACTGGTTGCTATCTAAGTTTGCTGCACAGCTATCAAAGTGACATTTTGATTTTGTTGTGCTCTCTGCATTATTTCTATTCCTTCTCATATGCCATGGCATACCCTTGAGTCTATGTCACGATTTTTGGAACCCCGTATTTACATTTGCTTTTTCTTTATAACGGAAAAGGTAAACGGAAGATCAATCTTCTGGGCACTTGAGTGTCCAATAAATGTTTTTCATTTGCCCTCACACTTAAATGGTAGTTTGTCTGGTAATAGAATTTTAGTTGCAAAATTACCTTCCTTCAGATTTTTTCCTAGGCATTGCTCTCCTATTAGCTTGCAAACAATGAGTGTCCTGGATGAGAAGTCTAAATGCTTGTGTCGATAAATATTCCCCACTAGTAGAAACCCTAACTAGCTTGTAGGCTTTCTTTATACTAAAAGTTCAGAGATGTCACTGCAGTGTACCTAAATATGTTATGCACTTTTTATTATTACTTGTATTCAATAAGCTGAAGTCCATGTTTCAACAGATGAAAAATTTTTCCTCTGGCTTGTTCACTGGTCTATAAATGCTTCTGTTATGGGGTTTTGAAATTTATGGGGTCTCTCTCTCTCTAATAAATAAAAATAAAATATTTTTAAAGAGTGATCATGGCAGAAAGCTAAAGTAAAATTGTAGAATTAAGTAAAGAAAATTTCCTGGAACTCAATAGAAAGAGACAATTAAAAATCATGAGGGGAAGGAAAAGTGTGAATGGAAAGGAAAGAAATGGATTGAAAGATAGATCTACATATTAAAAATCAAGAATGACAGAGCATAACAGATAAAAGAAATTATTCAAAGAAATAATAGAGGAAAATTTCCCTAAGAAGTGGATTGAATATTAGCTCATTTTATAACAACAGCCCTTATATTTTGGCTGACCATTTTTCTTAGTAATAAAGATTAGAAACAAGATAATTTTCCTTTATAGGTATTTAGTTAGAGACACAGGGCCCATAGAACATAGATGTCACACTGCCTGCCCTGGCAAGACTAGGGCCTCTAGCCACTGCAGATAAACTCTAGATTCATGTGCCATTATGTATATCTGGCTTACATGGGATATGGGGAATTGAACCTGGGTCCTTTCCTTCAAAGGCAAGCACCTTCACCACCAAGCCCTCTCTCCAGCCCTGATCACTCTTTTATGTAGTACTTCTGTCTTTATTTTAAACTTTGAAATCATTTTAATTCATAAAACTTGCTTTGTTCACATTTATATTTTAATAAGCATTTTCTTGTTTTATGGAAATATTATTTTCATAATTCACTATAAGGATACTAATTGAATTTTCAAGTTTTCTTTTATCCTCCATGTATCTTGTAAACTTGATCCTTTATTTTATTTTATTTTATTTTTAATTTTTGGATTTTTTTAATTAATTAGTTTTGTACTCAGTGAATACAGTCAAGTTGGTACCATTGTTAGCCTCCTCCCTGTCCTCCCTCCTCCCCCTGGCCTCTCCTTGTTGAGATATATGGGTCATGCATTGTGGAGTTAGCCCTTAGTTATGGGTAGGAGGAAATGTCTCTGTGTATCATGACCCAGCATGTAGCTCTGACATTCTTTCCGCCCCCTCTTCCACAAATTTCCCTGAGCCATGTTTGGTTCATTTTAGGTCTGCTTCAGTGATGAGGTCTTGGGAGCCTCTGTGTCTCTGGATATCTGATTTGGTAGGAGTTCATTGTTCTCTGTGTTGATCTCCTTCACCCTAGTACTGGTACCAGATTCACCAAGAAAACAGCACCCTTGCATGTTTCGCCAATTATTCTTAGTTTCAACTGGGGCCCTTTTGAGGTATGATGGGGTGGTTCTCTCCTTAGGATCTGCGTCTATCTGAAAAAAAGAAGCAGTTTCTCCAACAGAGAGTAAAGTTAGCACCAGATAAATGGGATAACCCTTATTTTTTTAGAGAGAGTTTAATAGGTGTAGGCCCTCTTATAGCCCAAGATTGGTGGTAGCTTGATAGTGGAGAGCAGGCTCATGTTTGGATATGGTTCTGACTTGTTTCCCAGCTCCAGCTATGGGTTCCATTCCACTGAGCAGATCAGTTAACCAAATCAAGAGCAGTTAGTTTCTCACCATGGCTGTGCACCACTATTGCACTTATGTGAGCATCACAACAGGTTATTTGCTGCTAAGTAGGTTAGACCATGAGTTGCCTGGACAGATATTGGTCATTTTCCCCTAGTCACCCATGTAGCACCTTCTGGCACTAGAGCACTGACTGTCTGGGGACTGACTCTCTTCCAGCTTCCAGCTATGTGACTCAATGTTATGTGCCAACCGCATATGGTGTCTTTAGCAGTAGGGTCTTACCACTAACCTTTGGTCGGTCATCAAGTAATCTGACAGAAATCTGTCATTCTTTTAGGAAACCTTGTAGGTCAGCATCTTGGGTAGATTCAGGTTAGGTGCTGTAGATGAGTGAGACTATGTGACGATTATCTTTCTGTGATTGGGTAAGTACACTGAGAATGATCTGTTCCACGGTCAACCATTTTTCTTCAAATTACATTGTGTCATTATTTTTTTCTTACTGCTGTGTAGAATTCCATTGTGTAGATATACCACATCTTAGTTATCCAATCTTCTAGTTGATAGACATCTGGGTTGACTCCAGCTCTTAGCTATTACGAATTGAGCCGCTCTAAACATGGTTGAGCAAATCTCTCTGGACTGAGGGTTGAAGGTTTTAGGGTAGATGCCCAGTAAGGGAATAACTGGGTCTGTTGGTAACTCTATAGTCAGCTTTTTTAGCAGTCTCCATATTGCTTTCCAAAGTGGTTGTACCATCTTATATTCCCACCAACAGTGGATGAGGGTTCCTATTTCTCCACATCCTCGTCAGCATTTATTTTCCTTTGACTTTTTGATGTTTGCTGTCATTACTGGGGTAAGGTGGAATCTCATAGTTGTTTTAATTTGCATTTCCCTTATGATTAGAGATGATGAACTTTTTCTTAATTGTGTGTTTTCCATTTGTATTTCTTCCGCTGTGAACTGCCTCTCCAGCTCTTTGCCTCATTTTGTGAGTGGGTTGTTTGACTTTTTATTGTTTAGATTTTTTATTTCTTTGTAGATTCTAGAGATTAGGCCTCTGTCAGTTGGATATTCAGCAAATATTTTCTACCATTCTGTGGGTAATCTATTGGCTTTGCTTATTGTATGTCTGTCTGTGAAGAAACTTCAGCATCATGTGATCCCATTGGTTGAGTGATTGTTTAAGATCCTGTGCTACTGGTGTTTTCTTCAGGGAGTCTTTTTCCATTCCTATACCTTGGAAAGTTCTTCCTGTATTTTCTTCCAGTAGTAGCCAAGTTTCTGGTCTTATATTGAGGTCTTTGATCCATTTGGACTTGAGTGTTGCACATGGTGAGATGCGTGGATCAAGTTTCAGTTTCCTGCATATGGTTATCCAGTTTGTCCAGCACTATTTGTTGAAGATGCTGTCTTTTCTCCAGCCAATATTATTAGGGCCTTTGTCAAATATCAAGTAGCTGTAGTTGCTTGACCCAAAGTCAGGGTCCTCAATTCTATTCCATTGGTCTATACTCCTGTTTTTATGCCAGTACCATGCTGTTTTTATTACTATGGCTTTGTAATATAGCTTTAGATCAGGTATGGTGATGCCTCCAGAGGTATTTCTTTTGCTGAGGATATGCTTGGATATCTGAGGCCTTCTGCCTTTCCATATAAATTTTGAGATCATTTTTTCTATCTCTGTGGAGAACAATGTTGGGATTTTAATTGGAATTGCATTAAATCGGTATATTGCCTTTGGTAGGATTGCCATTTTCACAATATTAATTCTGCCTATCCAGGATCATGGGAAGTCTTTCCATTTTCTCAGGTCCTCCTCAGTTTCTTTTTTGAGTCTTAACATTATTCCAAGGTATTTTTGTTGTTGTTGTTGTTATTGCTATTGAAAATGGGACCATGCCCCTTATTTCTTTCTCTGTATCTTTGTCATTTGCATATAGAAAGGCTACTGATTTTTGTTCATTGATTTTGTATCCTGCTACTTTGCTAAAGGAGTTAATCGCCTTCAAGAGTTTTGGGATGGAGTCTCTTGGGTCTCTTATGTACAGAATCATGTTGTTTCTGAATAGAGCTAATTTAACTTCTTCCTTCACAAATTATATCCCTTTTATTTCTTTCTCTTGTCTTATTGCTTGAGCTAGGACTTCCAGTACTATATTGAAGAGCAGAGGTGAGAGTGGATACCCCTGTCTTGTTCCTGATCTCAATGGGAATTCCTCTAGTCTCTCTCAAATAAGTATTATTTGGACTTTAGGAGCTTTGTATATAGCCTTTATTATGTTAAGATATGAACAAACCATGCCAATTCTCTCCAATGTTTTGATCATGATGTGATGTTGTATTTTGTCAAAGGCCTTTTCTGCATCTATCGAGTTGATTCTTTTTTTATGTGACTGATTTCCATCAAATATCTGGTTATCCTTGGCTTTTTGTCTTTGTTTTAAACAAAAGACCTTATTCTTGGACAACAGGAACTGGTGTGGTTTCTTATGCCCTGTAGAAATGTCTGCCTGTCTGTCTATCTCTCTCTCTCTCTCTCTCTCTTATACATACATATATTCATATATACATACATACATATACATACACACACATATATATGTATATATACATACATATGTACGTACATACAAGTTTGGGGTTTCAGCAACTTATCAGATAATGGATTGGTGAAGGATGGAAAATCCAGGGTTGGTATATGGAGAGTTAAATATTCTAACAGTGTTAATTTTGATATCTTTGTGAAACGTGCAAGAGGAAACGTCACATCAGTGCATTTGCCTTCTGCTAACTGATATTTAAAACCACAGAGTGAAACTAGAGAGAAATTAATAGTTTGCAAACATAAGATGAAGACCAAAGAACAAGCCAACATTAAGATTTGCAAGGAAAGAGAAACTTTTGCCCACCATGACTATTCACGTCAATACAGGCCTGGCATGAAAGTGGTAAGGATTTGTTTAACCAACATTCATGACATTTTGTGCCTGGCGTTATTGTAGTTGTTAACTTATTTGTTCCCTGCAAGCATCCCATGAAGTGGTTAGGATTAGTCCCCTCATTTTTCAAATGAGTTCATGTGGAGGTTTAGTAACATACTTAAGGCCACATAGCTAATAAGTAGCAGAATGGGAACTCGTGCTCAGCAGGCTAGCCTAAGAATGAACACCTAAGTTTGCTGCTGTGATATCTCTGAGAGCTTCCAGTGGGTTCAATGAGACCCAGTGTAAGAGATGGTAAGAAGAGGGAGTGGAGGTATTCTGTACTCATTTGAACTTCTGCATCTTGATTTTTTTCTGAGTCCTGACATATCCAATTTTACCCAAACCTATAGCTTTCAACTACAAAATCATTCTTGCATCTGCCATTTCATTTTATTTCTTATACTACCATCCTGATTTCTGACTTTCAGAATAATAAGATACATTCCACTCCAGTTTTTTATTTTCTTCATATCTGAATTTTTTTTTCACTGCAACCACATTAATTACAACACAATCATATTCTGTTATATCCTTGATCACAAACATTCAGTGACCTCACACTTCTCATGGGGCAATGCCTGCATTCCTCTCCTGGTATCATCCCAAACCATCTATAATTTGGGCTCCACTTCCAAGCTCATCAGTCAAAATTTCTCTGCATTTAGCTACTGCTAAATGGACTATTTAACTCTTCTTTCAGTGCATCCTGGGAAATCTCAGTTTAGCAGCCATGTTTTGCCTCTCAACACCCTACTTTCCCTGCCACTTGGAATCTCACCCATCCTATACAAACCTGCGTCAAGGGTCCAAGACACCTCCCTGCACTTTCACGATTCCTTGGTATCCAATTGGAAATAGTCAAGCTCTCTTTTGAGTCCTTATGCTGTGTACTCTGCGGTGGCATCATAGTAGAGGAATTTGTGTGTACAGATAGTCAGGTCTAGAGGGCAAATCATCTGTATCGTTCCGTACCTAGCTAGGAGTTGGTGCTTCAACTACTTACACATGTGATGAGCAGGTGCAGTATTCCCTCTCAGCTGCTTTCCTGTCTTATTAGTGCCTAAATAGCATGGCCACCTTTTTCATCTTTCCAGTGGAACAATTGTTTCCAAAGGCACTCATATCATGGGGTGATTTAGTATATTTACATCCCAAACACAGTGAAAGTAAAAAGGCTAAGTTATTGACACCAAAATTAAACTTTTTTTCAAGGTAGGGTCTCACTCTAGCTCAGGCTGACCTGGAATTCACTATGTAGTCTCAGGGTGGCCTTGAACTCTCAGCGATCCTCCTCCCTCTGCCTCTCAAGTGCTGGGATTGAACGTGTGTGCCACCACACTTGGTTCCAAGATTAAACTTTTTACAGACAGGAGAAGCTTTAACCCAGATGTTTACTTCCTTCATCTTAGTAAACTACATTTCATATGTTGCAGGAAAAGAAAATATCTCTCTAAGGGTTTTTTTTTAATTAATGTTAGAGGATATTTGAAGGAGCTATTGGTATATAGATGGGAACCATGTCCTGAAAACTCTTAATTTTTTTTTGTTTGTTTGCTCTGTTTTGTTGTTTTGATTTTTGAGGTAGGGTCTTGCTGTAGCCCAGGTTGACCTGGAATTTACTACGTAGTCTCAAGCTGGCCTTGAACTCACAGCAAGCCTTCTACCTTGGCTTCCTTAGTGCTGATAATAAAGGCATGCACCACCATGCCCAGCTTGTTGGGGAATTTTGTTGGATGCTATATTCATTTTATATTTTCTAGATTTAATGGGGACTTGAATATATGAACATATTTTAAGTCGGTCATATTCCCATCGGGTTATCCTCTTATGTCCTTCCTCCTGCCACCATTCCAATAAAGGCCCTCTGCACTGGGGGAATTTGTTTTTATTCAACTACGAACAACGTCAACTTTTTAAAGATCTTTCCTTTTACTGTTTTTTAACCATAAAGCATATTTTCAAATGGAATTTTTTTAAGTTAGAAAGAAAAAGAGAGTATTATGAGCTATATAGCTGCAATACATGTAAGCTTAATAAACACTATCTATATTAACTTTTAACTTTATGGTTTTAGTAATAAAAGCAAGATATTAAACCAAATACAGTATGATTCAATTTTATTTTATACACTTTCATAACTATATGAGAAAAATCCTGTAAAGATGAAAAATGTAAAGATAGTATATATAACATATATTTCTCTATATGCAAACAAACTCCAGATGTATGGGCCGCCTTGCATATCTGGCTTACATGGGTACTGAGGAATTAAACCTGGGTCCTTAGGCTTCACGGGCAAGTGCCTTAAGTGCTAAGCCACTTCTCCAGCCCTGATATAGTGTTTTTAATTGTCATTTACATCACATTATCTGAAAATGCTACTAAAGTTTTATATTTATTAACATATAGTTTGTCATTTATTGTTATGCTAGTCATTGGAACAAGAGCAGTGAAGCCTTTTCCAGCTATAACTGTGGATTTGTGTATTTCCCCTTTTAGTTTTTGCCATTTGAGAATGTATGTGAAATTTGTTATTTGTGAAACCTTACAAAAGTATGTTGACATTTTCTTCTCCTGGCTTTGTGAAATTGATGCCATAGGTTTTACCCCTAGATGAATTACTAACAAGAAAATACATTGTGGGCTGGAGAGATTGTTCAGTGGTTAAGGTGCTTGCTTTCAAAGCCTAACAACCCAGATTCAATTCCCCATTATCCACATACCCTGGCACCCCCATTTTCTCCCTCTCTCTCTCTCTCTTAAATAAATAAATTAAATATTTTTTAAAGAAAATGCATTGTTACTTTCACATTGATTTATCAGTTATCTTTTAAAGGAATTAACCTGAGCCACTTGCTTAAAATGTCTCATGTTTGTAATCTCTGGCTACATAGTGTGTTTCAGGCCAGTGTCTGCTACAGAGTAAGTCTGTCTTATAAAACAAATGAAAGAGAGGAAGAAGTAAAGATAGACAAAGAAAAAGAAAAGAAAGAGAGAAAAAAGAAACAAGAGAGAAAAGAATAAAGAGATAAATTAGGCTGGGGAGATTTTTTAGTGGCTAGAAGACACTTGCTTGCAAAGCCTTCTAGCCTGGGTTTGATTGCCCAGTAATCACATAAAGCCATGTGTATGCAATGGCATATATATCTGGAATTTGTTTGCAACAACAGGAGGCTCAAGTGTGTCAGTTCTCTCTCTCTTTCTCTTATAAATAAAAATATCAAAGTAAATAAAAAGAAATTGAAAAAATGAGAAAATATTATTTCATATTTATCCACACATTAAACATTCCTGGTGGCCTTAATTCCTTTGTGTAATTCTAAATTTCCACCAGCTATCAATTTTCATCTGACACAAGAAGTTAGTCAAAAATATTTCTTTCTTGGAAGTCCACCAGCAATGAATGTTTTCTTACTATTTTTTTTTTCTGAAAAGACTTTTGTCAACCAACCTTTATTTATAAAATATATTTATACTTAGTAACAAAATCTACATTGTCAGGCTGATTTTTTTGATAAATATTTTCATATTACTAAATTAATATTAATTTACGTGTATTCAGTTTTATTAGTGTGTATCAATTGTATAAAGTATGGCATTTCATTATGACATATACAGACACACACACTTATATAGTGATTACTTTGGTCATATTTACTCCCTCAATCACACTTTTTTATCATCTCCCTTGTCTTCCCCTTCCATGTCCCTACTAGTCCCCTCTTTTACTTTCATGCCTCTCCCCAGATTTACACATATGAGAGAAAACATGCAGTACTTGTCTTTCTGAGTCTGGCTTACTTCATTTAACATGATGATCATTAGTTCCTTTTACTTTTCTACAAATAACGTAATTTCATTTTTTTAAATCATGGCTGAATAAAGCTCTATTGTGTATATATGGCACATTTTCTTTAACCATTCATCCATTGGTGGGAGCCTAGGCTGACTTCATAACTTAGCTGTTGTGAATACTGGTGCAATAAATGTAGTTATGCAATGCTATGTCTGTCATATTGACTTGCATGATTTTAAATGAGTTGGATAGGGATTCTCTTGTGATCTACCCTCTCATGTGTTTGTTATGTTTAGTGGCTGGTGGTTTATGTAACTTCTCAGACATGTGGATTATCATAAAATGTGGGAACTTTTTGGCTAGGACTTCTTCACTTTTTCCATACTCCTGCTCTCCTACACCAACTCCCTTGGGGTTCTTGTGACATGTCACTTAGACAGCTTTATATTGTTTTACAAGACCTTGAAAATCTGTTCTGTTTTTAAGTTCTTTTTATCTCTGTGTATTTAAAGCTTGATGATTTCTACTGCTATTTTTTTCAGGTCATAAATCTTTCTTTGTATTCGTTTTTTCTCTGAGGCAGAGTCTCACTAGCCCAGCTGTCTACTTCTTATTCCCTTGACAGTCTTACAAATCATGGGATTATGTGTGTGACCACCATGTCTGGCTCTTCTATAAGTTATTAATTCAGATAGTTTTTCATGTCTAGATCTCTTTGTATGCTTTTATCACTGAGGACTTCAATGTATGAACATACTGTAATTTGACTTTATTCCCATCCCATTTTCTCATTTGACCCCATGACCATTCCACTGAAGCCCCTCCTCTTTCCAAGCAGTTCTTCCTTTATTTTGTTACCTCATTTCATTTTTCCTTTCTCATCTGTATCAAAATGCTGGTGGGCTCAGAACAGTGCAGGTCTTGTGGGGGTTCTAGTAAACACTGTGGAGTCATGAATGCACCCATCAGTTCATATCAGGAAGACAGTGCCCTGTAGTATTCTTTCCCATCCTGTGGCACTTACATTCTTTCCCTGAGTTTTGGAGGGCATGATGGATATCCTATTTAGTGGCAAGTTCTCAGCAGCCTTTTATTTTCAGCTTGGATGAGCTTTGAATCTCTTCAGTGTCTACCACAATCTCAACAGATAATTCTTTCCACCACTTCTTCTACAATGTTCCCCGAGCCCTGGGGGGTATAATAGAGATGAATCATCCAATAAAGCTTCCATTCTTCTGAATACATTTACAGAAGCATACAACCTTCCAAGAGTTAATAATGAATAGTGTGTGCGTATGCAACGGGATATTGCTAGGTTACAAACAAGAAAACACTGCAGTTTATAATGATATGCATGAACATGGAAGACATTATGCTAATAAAAATAAGCTCAGCACAAAGAGATAAATACTATATTATCTCACCTTTATATGAAGTCCAAAAGATCAGTCATAAAGGAAGAAGTAGAATGCTGGTGGCCAAAGGCTACATTCGGGGCACATGAGAAATGGAGAGATGCTAGTCAAAGGATGCAAACTTCCAGTTATAAAATAAATGTACTCTGTGAATCAAATGCAAAGCATAATTATAGTTATTATTGTCTTAAAATTCACTAAGAGCATTGAGGTAAGAAATGTGTTATTTAACTGGATTATTATAGTAATTATTTTACACTATACTGTATATCAGAATATTGTGTCATATACCATTAATGTATGAATTTTTTTCAATCACACCTAGTAAAATTGAGGGAAATGCCTCCGTGTTTTCACTGTCATCATGCTAACATTTCCTTCTGCTTCGTTACACAGCTGGGTAATTGTTACAGGATTTGTTTCAGTGTTTCTGTTAATTCCATCATGTATGTTCTTCTTTTATTTCCATTGATTAACTTTTCTTTGGGATGTACACTGTTTGATATTAGAACTTCATGTTTACATATGAGCAATGAAAGCTACATTTTCCTCTAGCAAAAATGGTAGTTGTTCTATTTTATTGATGATTGAGAGTGACTCCAACAATTTTTTTAAAAAAAATGAATCTTAAAGCTATATGATGGACGTTAGTCATTCTCCATCCATGTCACAACAGCCAAACACATCTCCCTCCTATTTACTTATCTGTATTGTTCTCCAGAATAGCATAGATTCTATTGTACTAAATAATTTACAACCATTGTCAGGTCTCTGTTAAGTCCTTTTATCTGGGCTGAAGTCTTCTGGCTTTTTATAAAAAACATGGCTTTTAGGACCTCTCACTGTCCCAGCCATTATTCTTTGGATAAACCAGATGTGTTGTTTTATACTTGGCATATGATTATCAGAGTCCAATACCCAAGTTTAAATATAATGTGAATGAGTTAGTTATCTCCCCTGACAAGGAAACTAGGCTTTTATTAATGCAGCAACTGGTTGTATTAACTTATTTCAATTGTGGAGAGGTTTAATTCCAGGCCTATCTTGGACTACAGGTAATTTAAAACACTTTTTAAATCCTATTAATATAGGAATAGCAGGAATGATCTTAGGCAACTCATTGGTTCATCCATCTGCCTTGGTTTTGGTTGGGGCTTCATGCTGGCTTCAGAAAAAGAAAAATTAATGTTAGTTTCATTCTCCAAAATTAAAGCAAATGCCTGCTGTTAAGATGATCACTTTTCCTCTGAAATTTCCCATTAGTTTCTAGCTGATAAAAGGTGCTGTAGAGACAAGTGCTTTAAAATTATTTATAGTATATAAATATAAATAAATATGTACATATATATATATATATATATATATATATATATATATATATATAAACAGTGATAGAAGGGAGACAAACTGAGACTTAGAGAAGAGTTACTTATCCTGGATTTCTGTATTGTAAAAATATTCACAGAATTTGTGGAATAATACACATTTCCTTTCCATGAATTATGTCTGAGACAAGAAAACAAATACATATGCAGATTATCAAGAACCGTGTGGAAAAGAAATGGAATCATTAAGGTGTATTTCTTTCATCATCAGGATTTCTAGAGAATACATGATTATCAAATCCAAGGAGTTGGAAAAGATTTCAAAGATCATTTAATTTCATTCCTTTGTTTTCCAGGTTAAAAAAATTAGGGCAAAAAAGAATGTTATTTTCATGTGATTGCACAGTTGACTTGTAGATCAAATCTTCCAGTGCCTCTGCTACAATTTTTACTACACTTTTTTTAAAATATTTTTTGGTTCATTATTTATTTATTTATTTGAGAGTGACAGAGAGAGAGAGAGAGAGAGAGAGAGGGAGAAAAGAGGCAGATAGAGAGAGAATGGGCGGGCCAGGGCTTCCAGCCACTGCAAACGAACTCCAGATGCGTGCGCCCCCTTGTGCATCTGGCTAACGTGGGTCCTGGGGAATCGAGCTTCGAACAGGAGTCCTTAGCCTTCACAGGCAAGTGCTTAACCGCTAAGCCATCTCTCCAGCCCTTTACTACACTTTTGATATGTCTTAAAAGAAATAAAATATTTTAAATTAATTTTAATCATCACTTGTAAAAATAACATGGACTTAATTGCAAACATATTATTATGACTAAAGTGAAAAGAAAATAAGAAGCAAGAATTTTGTGAGAGAAATATTTCAGTGTAGGAAAGAAGTCAAAGCCTATAATTAATGCTCCTTAGGAATATACAATTTTTTTTTTTTTGCAAATTGCTGGAAAGTTGTATCATCTTACACAATTTTATGGGGAAAATAGACGCGACAAATTTGTTTTCTCTCCATCAGTGAGGAATTCCTCAAGGCTTAAAGAATGCTAATGACTTGAACAAGGTAACTCAACTGCTTCTAATTCTTATAAACAGAGCTTCAATAAACATGGATGTGCAGGTATCTGTTGTAATGTGAAGTCCTTAGGGGATGTACCCAGAAGTGGTATGACTGGGTCATAGGGTAGGTTCATGTCTAACATATTGAGAAATCTCCATATTGGTGTTCATAATGACAGTACTCATTTGCACTCCCACTAACAGTGGATGAGAGTTCCTCTTTCCCAGCTTCCTTGCCAGCATTCCTGGTCTGTTTTCTTGATGCTAGCCATTCTGACTAGGGTAAGGTGAGTATCTCAGAGTTGTTCATGTTTTCATTTTCCCTGATGGCTGGGGGCAGAGGGTTGAACTTCTTTTTTTAAGTACGTGCTGGCCATTTGTATTTTTTCGTTCATGAACTATCTGTTCAGTGTATTAGTCTGTTTGGTAATTGGTAGTTTAATTTTTAATGTGTGTATTTTTTTTGTTTGTTTTGCAAACTCTGGTTATTTGCTTCCTATCTGAGGTCTATGTGGCAAAGGTCTTCTCCCATTCTGTAGGGTTTCTGTTTGCTTTGGCTGTGCTTTCTTTTGCTGTAAATAAACTTTTTAATTTCAGGTAGTCCCACTTGTTGATCCTTGAGGCTAATTCCTGTGCTATTGGAGTTCTGTTCAGAAAGATCCAAATCACATATTCGCTCTGATATGTGGGTCTTAGCTTGTAATATCTATAAATATGTATACATAGAGGGACAATTATGAATAAAACCTAAAAACATCAAACTTTAAGCAAAAGTGAATATAAAGGGATAAGCTAGAAGAGGAGGAAGAATAGGCAAAAAGATACTTGTGACATATAAACAGAAAGAAGAAAAGTTTAGGGGGGAGGCAATGAGAAGAAGAGGGGAAGAAGGTAGGAACAGGGACAAAAATCGAGCAAAACATACTTTACATGAAAATGCCATAAAATTGTACTGAAAAATAAATATTTATTTAAAAAGATAACTGTAAGTGGCTAGAATCTGATTAGCATCTTTGTGATGAAACCTAGTGTAAGTTGTATTACCATACAATTCTGTCCACAAAATAATGAATTTTGATCCAACCTTTTACCTCTGTCCATGTTTATGTCTGTTACATCAGTAGTACATTCAAATCCATTTACTGAATCAGTTAAAAGATGAGGTATCTCTGTTCACAGCTTATTTCAAAATTTCATTTAGTCTTAGTGTTTGCTCTGTTCCATGAAAGCAGCGTAGCGTCACAGAACATTTTAGTATTGTTGGAATCCCATTCATTTCAGCACTAATGCAATGCATGCTCTCTGATTTGCATAACAAATTAGTAGCCCCTCCAAGCTGATGTGTTTTGAGCTGTGAAAGGGGAGAAATAACACTACTCCACAGTCCATGTTATAACATCCCTCAAGACAAGTGTGCTTATAAGATGTTCTGTTAGTTTCCTGATGCCTGCTCTGTCCAACCTTTCGCTCTGTTCACATCGTAATCTTACTGGAGAAGTATTGTGACCAGAGGCATGAAGATAAAAGGCCATGTTGTGTGGGTGGAAATATACAAACTAGCCACATACCCAAGTCTTCATGGAAGGATGCGATGCGTAGGAGGTGTGGTGGTTTGGAGGCAAAATGTCCCGCATAGCCTCAAGCATTTGGGACTAAACCTTCTACTTAGTCCCCAGCTGTTGGAGACTTCAGGAGGTGGAGCCTTGCTTGAGGAGGTGTGATGCTAGGGGTAGACCACGAGGTTGATTGTTCTAGCCCACTAGATTCTCAGTGCCAGTTCACTCTTGGCACTATCCCTCTTTAACATGGATATGTTAAGTTGTAACTGGCTGCCAAATTTTTCTCCACCATGATGAAGCTTTTCCTTCCTCCTTCGTAAGCTGCTTCAGGTTGGGTGTTATGTCCCAGCAACCAGAACATACAGGAGGTGAGGCTGGATGACACAGAGCACCTACAATTCCAACCAGGCTCTAGGGGAAGGTGAGGGTAAAACATTTAAATCTCTATTCTTCTTGGGGAAGAACTGTTCTTTGAACAATTTACTGTCAAGCTCCTTTTACCTTCCTATATGCCTATCTATATTTCCGTACAGGATATATGCAATGTATTGTTCTAAATGTAAACCACTTTGACATTGTATTCCTGGTTCCAAAGTTATGTGTCATTCACTCATTCTTATCCTGCTTCATCTTGGAGACATTCTTCTTTGCCAACCACATCTACTGATTGAAGCTTTCTCAGCTTTGGGGACACTATCTCATGTGTCTTCATGTTGTTTTCTCTATGATGACTCTGGACATTGATGGGAATCATCTTATCTCCACATAATATCACTAGGTGACTTATTTTACTTCTATCCACTTAGCTGTCCATTGAGATATTACTGATTTGCAAGGGCAGGATATTTCTTTCAAATTCTAGACATTCCCACTTAGATATACCAACTGATGATCTCATCACCTTTCCTTCAATATCTATCCGTCCCTCCTAAGTCACCACATCATCCATCTTAAGCTTTACTCCTTCCTTCAGTCATAATGCACACTGCAAGATCATTTTGTCTAAATTCACTACTGGGTACTCATTTTCTTCACATGAAAAGGCACCATGGACAATGACCTTCACAGAGTCACCTTGCCTACTTAAGAAGCTCCCCTGCATTTCATACTCAAGTTCATTAATTGCTATGAATGTACCACATTCTGATGAGCCACTGTATTATGGTGATGACACTAACAGCAATGGCTGCTAGTTATTAAACACTAATTGTGTTTCAGGCACTGTGGTGGTTTGAATGTAAAGCACCCCCCAAAACCTCATGTGTTTGTAAGTAAGCCTCATACACAGTCCTTAGCTGGTACAGCCTCTGGGAGGGGCAGCCTTGCTAGAGGAGGTGTGGCACCTGGGGCAGGCCTTGAAGTTTATTACTCCAGTGCAGGGGGTGTTCATCAGAGCTACCTCACTCAGACTCCTGCCTACTAGCTGCTGATATATGAAGATGTGTCTCCCCTGCCCTGTTTTCTCCACCATGATGAAACTTTCCCACAAAATTATAAGTCTGAATTAAACCCTTTCCTCTCATAAGCTGCTTCTGGCCTGTTCCCCCTTGCCTAGAATTCATCTCCTTCCACCTGCTTGTTTTGACTTGTTGACTACTATTTACCATTTGCGATACCTTAGGTGTTACCTCCTTCATGTAGCCAGGCACTTCTCTGGGGTCACATAGTTTGCTATGCTCTCAGGAGTCTTAAACACTGTGTCATCTCTAAAGGCAAGGGTCATATAAACATTCATCTTTTTATGACTAGTACCTAGCCCAGCATGCAGGATAAAACTGAAATTTCATCTGCAGACTGAGAGCAGAGAATAAATAGGATGTTGAATGAATCTCTGATTCATTCACTTGCAATGTGACCTCACATAAAAAATTGAAATGTCCCTGACCTCTTTCTCTTCAAGCATAAAATTTAAAAAAAAATGGATTATATCAGTGGTTTCTCCGAGTTTGGTTCCTGCCAAACAGTATCAACATCACCTGAAAAATTGCTGGAAATGGCAAATCCTTAGGCTTTACCCCAAAATGACTGAATCAGAAATTCTTATGAGTGGGACTCAGCTACCAGTGTATAATACGTGCTGCAGGTAACAGTCCAATGTTTGTCAACAGTTGAGAATCAGGATACCATGAATTGGCAAACAATACCATCAGGGCCCATGGGTTTAATCCTATCCAGGGTCTGTTTGTATGTAGAAAAGGTTTTTTATTTGTTGTTGTTGTTATTTTGTTTTTTTCCAAACATCCCACTAAATGTAAGGAGTATAGAGGTCTCTTCCAGTGTTACATTTCCAGTGTGGTAGCTCTGATTGACAACGCATTTCCATAGAACTCAATCACGAGTTCTAAGTCATCTTCTTGATCTTTCTGTGATCCAAAGTACTTTATACTTGGCACCCTAATTTCATGAGATTAAAAGCATATGCATATTATGAACTCTCTTCCTTTTCTTTCCTACCTAGGACAAAAAAACTATTCAAAACTTTGTATTCAGCACATTCATCCAAGGTTTTCAGAAAATGCTTTATGGCCAGGTGTGGTGGCAGACACCTTTAATCCCAGCACTCAGGAGGCAGAGGTAGGAGGATTGCCATGAGTTTGAGGCCACCCTAAGACTACGTAGTGAATTCTAGGTCAGCGTGGGCTACAGCAAGACCCTTCCTCAAAAAAATGAAAAGAAATGCTTTATGGGGGTGAGATATAAACCCTTGAAACTATCACGACAATCCATAACATCCCTTTCCATCACCTCCTTAATTTCTTCCTGTTTTTATTATTCTTATAATAATTATTGTTGTTTACTTTGTATAGGAAGAGAACTTAACATAACATCTTCCTTTTTTTTTGTCTCACTCTAGATCAGGCTGACCTAGGATTCACTATGTAGTCTCAGAGTGGCCTTGAACTCACAGTGATCCTCCTACCTCTGCCTCCCAGTGCTAGGATGAAAGGCATGCACCACAATACCTGGCCATCTTCCTTCTTTACAAATATTTAAGTATACAATGTAGTAATCACTATGGTATACAGAGATTTTTAGAAAATATTTATTGTCTGTACCTAAAATTGTGTATCTTTTAACCAATATCTTTCCATTCATTTCTAACTCCTGACCCTGGCAACACTCCTTACTCTCTATGTTTCTAATAATTTGGCTATTTTTTCTTTTCCTTGTTCTATTTTATTTTTTTGAGATAAACTCTCACTATGTTTCATAGGATTATCCTACAGTCATGCACTCAAGTGATCCTTTACCTCAGCTAGGGCAGTAGATGCATGCCACAATCCATGAAGGAATTTTACTATATTGGATTCCACCAATATGCTGTGAGATCATCCTGTGTTCTGGATTTCATACAATGCAGGGAGATCGTATAGCATTTGTCTTTTTGTGTCAAGCTTATTATACTTAGTGTAGTGTCGACCAGATTCATCAATGCTATGAGATCTTTCTTTCTTAAAGGTGAATAATATTGTTATATGCATATGATCTAATGAAGATATTTGCACCCTTATGTTCATTGCAAAATTATTTGTAATATCTATGTAAGATTTTATTATATATGTGTGTGTGTGTGTTTACAACATTTGTATAAATGTATTCATTGAACAACTTATAGCCCTGTACCAGTGCTGTTAATCTTTATTGAGAGGGTATGCTCTAGTACATACCATTCTACAACTTATTTTATTTTACTGCTCCTTGTTTGTATGAGGTTTATTTACATTGATACATACATAGAGTTTTATGCACTTGACTGCAGAATACGATTCCATGAAATGACTCTTCTACCTATTGGTTTTCCACTCAGTTCTTCGTATGCACTTAAGTTATCTCTAAGCTTTCACTCTGTCAGACAATGTGTAGAGGACATTCTTCTGCATTTCTTCTTGAAATTTCTGGACTAGAGTGCAAGACATCTTTAGTTTTTATTAGACACCTCTGTATTATTCTTCAAGATGGTCGTCCACATATGTGGGTTATAGCTCACATCATTGGCAGCACCTGGTATAGCTTCGGGTTTTTTTTTTTTTTTCCCTCAGACTACCAGGGATGAAATGGATTCTTCTGGTCATGTCTGTGGGGTACATATTAATATGAAACTATACTGTGCCATTTCAGAATTTGTATCTTTGTATTTTCTGCCTCCTTATGCATGGAGTGTTTATTTCTTTCTGCACTTAAAAAAAATACACGTTTTTAGCCAGGTATGGTGGTGCACTTCTTTAATCCCAGCACTTGGGAGTCAGAGGTGGGAGTATTTCTGTGAGTTCAAAGCTAGTCTGGGACTACAGGGTGAGTTCCAGGTTAGCCTTGGCTAGAATAAGACCCTACCTCAAAAAATGTTTATATATATATGTATATATATATATGTATATATATATATATATGTATATGTATATGTATATATATATATATGTATATATATATATATATATATATGTTATGACTCAATCCCAAAAGGTTTCTGAATCTCCTGGTACCACTTCTTCTTGATGAATTTTGCTATTTTCTCCTTTGTGATGCAAGCCACTTTGATCCTAACCGGAATAATATTTATATGAATTATTCTTGCATAATTATTCTCTCAATCCCTTTAAACTATGTTTGGATAATGAGTCAATGCAGACCCTAATCTTAAGTATACTATAGCCTTTATTGGATCTCATTTAAAATTCATGATGCCCATTTACCCACTTATAAATCTGTCATATCCTGGATTGCTGACCTCCTCATTCAAAGTGCTTGACTTGCAAGTTACCCAATTATGGTTTCTTTCAAGTCAGTCATGCTTTTTTTCTCAATTTTTATTAACATGTTCTATCATTATAAAAAATACTCCATGGTAATACCCTCCCTCCCCCCACTTTCCCCTTTGAAATTCCATTCTCCATCATATCCCCTCCCCATCTCAGTCAGTCTCTCTTTTATTTTGATGCCATGATCTTTTCCTCTTATGATGGTCTTGTGTAGGTAGTGTCAGGCACTGTGAGGTCATGGATATCCAGGCCATTTTATATCTGGAGGGAGCACATTGTAAGGAGTCCTACCCTTCCTTTGGCTCTTACATTCTTTCTACCACCTCTTCCGCATTAGACCATGAGTCTTGGAAGGTGCTTTCGAGATATTACTCAGTACTCCAGTCACTTCTTCCCAGCACTATGATACCTTCTGAGACGTCCCAAGGTCATTGCCATCTGAAAAGAGAAGATTGTCTACACAAAGTGAGAGTAGCATTAATATAAGGGTATGAATATTAAGAAAAGTGCTTACTGGGCAGTTTAATAAGCATAGTATTTATCCAGACATCAGCAGATGTTATACCCCTGGGGCTCATGACTACCCCTGTTTTAAGTTTTCAGTATCAGGGATGTATTCCCTCCCATGGAGTGGGCCTCCAGTCCAATTGGAGGGCAGTTGGTTTCTACCATGGTAGAAGTGCTACTATTGCACCAGTTGGCTCATTTGGCCTGGCTGGCCAATTATAGGGCTTGCAGTGTCCACTGTTGAGTATCTTCACTGGTGGTATCTCTTTCTCCCACTGAAGTGTATGTAGAATGGCTTCTTCCAGCTTTCTCTCAGCTGGTCTACATGGAGGAGGTTATCACCTCAGTTCCAGCAGGATTTCTCAGCATGGAGGTTTTGTCTTCAAATACTCCTTTAGCTTGCTTTTGTCGTGGAATGTCCTTATTTCTCCATCTATTTGAATAGATAGCTTTGCAGGATAAAGTAACCTTGGTTGAAAGTTGTTATCTGTCAGAACTTGGAATACATCACTCCATGCCCTTCTGGCTTTTAAAGTTTGTGTTGAGTAATATGCTGTAATCCTGATAGGCTTGCCTTTGTAGGTAACTTGGTTTTTCTCTCTGACTGCTTTCAATGTTTTTTCTTTGGTTTGTGTGTTTGGTAGTTTGATTATACTATGGTGAGGAGAGGTTCTTTCCAAGTTTTGTCTGGCTGGTGTTCTAAAGGCTTCCTGTATCTGCATTGACACCTCTTTCCCAATTTGGGGGATGTGTTCTTCTATGATTTTGTTGAAGATGCCTACTATGCCTTTGGAGTGAAATTCTTCTCCTTCTACTATGCCCTGAATTCTTATGTTTGATCTTTTCATGGTGTCCCGAATATCTTGAAATTCCCATGCATGCTTTTCTATTAGTTTGTCTTTCTCTTTTTTGGACTGTATTAGATCTGCCACCTGGTCTTGTAGCTTACATATTCTGTCCTCTCCTTCATCCATTCTACTGGAGAGATTTTCTACAGAGTTTTTTATTTCATTAACTGTGTTCTTTATTGCTAGTAATTCTAACTGGTTTTTCTTTATTTCTCTTTCCTTATTTATGTCTAGTATTGACCTCTTTATTTCATTAAATTGGCATTCTGTGTCTTCTTTGCTTCCTTTGATTTCTTCTTTGAGTTCTTTGAACATATTTATAATCATTCTTTTGAAATCTTTCTCAGGCATTTCCTCTAACTCATTCTTACTGGAGGTCATTTCTGATGCATTAATACTTTTTGGTAGATTTATATTGTCTTGATTTTTGGTGTTTCTTGTGTTATAATGCATATATTTTGCATCCTGGGTTATTTAATGATTGGATTTTCTAGTTAGCTGGGTATTATTAGATGTATCAATCAATATGATGTTATATATCTTCAGGGTAGGAGCTTAAGGCATTAGGTGCGGCTCTCAAGACTCTCGGAGTATCTACAAGAGTGACTCTAGGTGTTGGGTTTGCCTATTATGAGAGTATTCAAGTAGGCTGAGTGGAACCAAATACAGATAGTTTCTAAAATTTAACAAAACAATATGCACTGTCAATGAAAAACAGCACAGAGTATTTATCCAAGAGTAGGTATTATGACAACCAGATCCTCTGTCTGTCCCTTAGGCTGTGTGGTGCCTCACCCACTCCCTTAATCCTGACAACAAGGAGGTTAAGATTCTGGTCTGTAGAGGGTTCCAAGTCAGCTTGTGACCTGGTGAGACCCTTCCCTAATGTATAATAGAAGAGGAAACAAAGCCACTATAAGTCAAGAAGCAACAAATAACAAGCCCAAAATACATCTTATTTACTAATGGCAAATCTGACCATCCGTCAGATTTAACATATAATTTATCCTGATATGGAAGGTGCACTTAGCACTTCTGGTTCAGGCCTATATACCAGGTTTATTAGGCGGGTACTGACCTGGTGTAATCCCAGTTACCTTTTGGGATGATTTTGGGCTCAGTTATGCTTGGGTCCCACTGTTGGTTCAAGTAGGCATGGCCAGGTCCCTGGACCATTGTTCTGTTCGCTGGAGCTGGGCACTGCCAGTGGGGGAGGGAGCCGGGCACTGGCGGTGGGGGAGGGGAGGCTGCCAATGCTGCTCTAGTTCTCTTGCTGTTCCACGTGTTCTTCTACCTTGTGATCTGCTCCTCCGTTGTTCACTGCCGTTCTCCCTTCACGTTTCTTGAGTTTGTGGAGAGCTCCGGTGTGAGTGGAAAATCCCCTCACCTGGCGGCTGGCTAGAGCTGCTGAGGTGGTGCTGGCAGGCCTGCCAGAGCCACTTTCTGCAGGCCTGTGTGGGCTCTGGATGCTCTGGATCTCTCCTACTTCTCAGCTACCGTTTCAATTTCCTCTACACCTCACTTTTTAGTAAAAGTGTGCATTTTGCTGGGGTTTTTTGCCTTTTTCCCCCCAGGCTGCTTTGGTATGGCACCTATGTCGTCATCTTAACTGCCAGTCATGGTTTTACATTCACTGACAAAGATTTCTGTCACTTACATTTCATCCTCATTTTTATGGGACCCTAGTTAACTCAAACCCACTTTTTTCCCCTTGTAAAGGAGGAATAGAATCCTTTGTCTACAGCAACATATCCAATTTCCTCATGAGCATTCTGCAAAGAGTCGGGGCCGTGCATTCCATAGAGAAAGGAAAGGAAGGAGATTGATTTCTGTTTTTGGTTCAAAGTCTAGTTGAGTCGAATTCATGAGCTAAATTTAATAAGTCATTGTATTTCCAGCAGAAAATATGGTGCAAAGCCATATGGATTCTAACTGTTCAGAGAGCTATCAAGCGGACCCATGCATAAAAGGAATTGCTCTTCAAGAAAGGTGCCTTGCAAATGAAAATAATAATAATAAAGTGATAGTGATAGTCTTTGGTTGCCATGGAAATACAAACTCACCTCTCCTGATAATTATTGTGGTTCTTTTCATTATTATTAGGTTGAACAGAAAATCATATACCCAGAGATTTTCTTTTTTTCACAATGTCTGCGTTTTAAAACATTCACCGGGCTTCAGGAGGTAGTGGGTAAGCACTGAATTATGTGCCTTAGTTCATGCATTGATATGACCTCCCTGTTGGTTTTAGAAGGCAGAGCAGTCAGTTCTTATAACTTAATCTCTTTCATTTGTGTGTATGAGATTAGAGATGTTTGCTGTGCATGTGGCAGCTCTTATATTATTCAGAGTGCTTCCAATTTCAAATTCTGGTATCTGTGTTGAAACTGTGTTACACTGAAAATGTACTCATGGCCACTATATCTCAGAGATTGCAAGGGCGACAGACACCCTCACTTTTCACTGGCTCTATTTGGTTTGTTCATCATTTGATTTGTGAATTGCACAAATTAGTGGAAAGAGGAAGGTTGGAGAATGGCAAGGGTAAGGGGTAGATAGCAGCATTTACAGAACATGTGATAATACCAGGAAACTGTCTGAAAAATATTGTACTCATTTTTCCTTTAATCTTTTAAATGTGAGAATTACTGTATGTGTGTGTGTGTGTGTCTGTGTGTGTGTGTGTGTGTGTGTGTGTATAAAACCAATATATGGACTTAACTAGAATACATAGGAGCTTTGTCTGAACCTTTCATAAGATTTCTGCCAGAATTGAGTGCCATTCCCAGTACATGGCAATGAATGTCTTAAAAGTGTAGAAATTTCCATCAGTGGATGTCATTAAGTAAATGCACCTGAGTTTACATGACCAAGAGTTGGAGTCACTGACTTTCACCTCATCATATGCAAAATATTTAAGTTATTTCTGCTGACTCATGCCTTGATGTGCACCCAAAGAGCACATATTTGCATCACAGATGGAAATGGAATATAATCTGTACCTCTTGGCTTCCATTTACCTGTGATCCCTTAATTCCCGCAGGACTGAAGCCTTTGGCAACTAAGATCCCATTTGCACCACAGAGGCTCCTCTGAGCATGCTCCTGTTCTCACTCCATCCCATTAATGCTATCCAACTGTTTTGCAACACATCATTAATACTGAAAGGTCAACAGGCCCTATTGCATGATCTTTAAAAGGCTGGTAATGTCAAGATAAATGTATCCTCTTAAATCTGTTTTTAAAGGCCAGAATCATTCATGCCTTTTCAGATGAAGATAATGACATCAAAATTATTACCAAGAACCAGTCCCTGTGACCATGGGGGGCGGGGGCAGAATTTACTGCTCAGTGGAGAGAAGCCTCTGTTATATATTCCAGCCCTGTTAGACTCAATTTTAGGGTACAAAGAGCAAATCCTTCTTGTGAACTCTGGAACAAAGCAGTATGCCCTCAGTACAATGGAGCAAAATACCTGCACTTGATATAAAATCTCTACACTTATAAACAAGTCCTTTTATCTAAAAATATAATTATTTCTTTATTCTTGGATTTGAATAGGTAAAAATTTGCAGGTTTCTTAGGATATTTTGTGATAAAGGTCTTTTGCCTCATATTTCTTAATTCCTTACTTCACTTTGAAGACTTGGATTCAGGTGACTGTAATTTTTCCTGTTGCCCAGAGGGTAACTTTTAATTTGCTGATTCCCGAGGATTAGGTCTCTGGCATTTCACCAATGAGAAACAGCTCAGCCTTTGGCATATCAAGCAACCCAGTTTGTGGTGGTTTTAATGTGGAATGTCTCCTGCAGCCCCGTGTGTTTGTCATTGTGCTTCATACTCAACCCCCAACTATTGGGACATTTGGGAGGTAGAGCATTGCTGGAGGAGGTGTCTCACTGGGGACAGACCTTGAGGCCTACTTTTCCAGCCCTACTGGGATGTTAACTTGACACAATATGATGCCCTGCTGTCTTGCTCATGCCATGCTTTACGTGCCATGATGAAGCTTCCCTTCAGAACTGCAGGCTATATATAATAAACCCTTTCCTCCCATAAGCTGCTGCTTGTCAGATGTTATGTGCTAGCAACCAGAAGGTAACTGCTACCCTAGCCAAGACTATGTCCTCTGAGTGTTTAAAACCTAAGTTTTATGTTCTGTTATGGACGCAGCAGGAACATTGTTGAATATAGTTGAATTTTTTTGACCAGAGAATGTTTGACATCATCTTATGAAAACTTTTTAAACCTTTAAATGGCCATTCCACTGCTGCAATAGTTATCCCTAAATTAGACAACAGCAAGATCCAAGAAGCCAATATGGGTCCTCACTAATTCTCTGGATGGCATAGAGGTGACTCAGGAGAATATATAACCTGAGAGGAACCCCAGACACAAAAAAATTTAATGACTTAAATGGTGTGTATAATTTATCATCTGAAACTGAAGTTATTCAATACTTGGTAGAGAAAAACATTATATATTGATATATGTGTGATCTAATAATACCCTCAGAAGGGCTGATTCTGTAGTTCTGAACATGACAACTGAACATCTTGAAAAATAAGGTCTAAAGGGAATATCATGGTAATAAAAATCTGTTTCTTCAGCCACAAACTGGCAGAGAATCATAGTAATAAGCTGTTTAGGAAAAGGCAAATATTTATTTTTAATAATATTTTATTTATTTATGAGAGAGAGAGAGAGAGGAAGAAAGAGAGGATGAGTTTATATGGGTGTGCTAGGATATCTTGCCACTGCATAAAAACTCGAGACATATGTGCTAATGTGTGCATCTGGCTTTATGTGGGTACTAGAGAACCAAACCTGGGTCATTGTACTTTGCAGGGAAGCATCTTAATTGCTGAGCCATCTCTCCAGCCCTCATCTACTTTTTATATCAACCAGGCTTGCATCTAATAGCTTTGTTTGAAAGTAAGAACACATTGTTTACAGAATCATTATTAATCTATTTTTAATTTCTTATTAATATATTCCACAGTAAATTCACAGTATCCATGGAGATTTTGGTAGCATTATTTGGAGGAGCAATATGGTCTCACCATTCTTGCTTCATTTTGTCACTCGTATCAGAGAGGGGAAACTCTGAGAGCTTAGGCAACAGAAAGCAATGGTGAGCAAGAGAACTCGAGAGAGATCTTAAGTGCAGTACCTGTAAAAGTGTGATCCCAGAAGCTCTAGTCAAAGGACACAAGAAAACTGTCAAATGACTGTTCTTGTCTCCTATTTGACTTAGCCACTTATTAAGGATCTCAGTAAATCTATTCAGCTTCTGTAAAAATAAACCAATAAAAAGGGGGGTGGCTGGAGAGATGGCTTAGTGGTTAAGTGCTTGCCTGTGTAGCCTAAGGACCCCGGTTCAAGGCTCGATTCCCCAGGACCCACGTTAGCCAGATGCACAAGGTGGCACATGCATCTGGATTTCGTTTGCAGTAGCTGGAGGCCCTGGTGTGCCCATTGTCTCTCCCTTTCTCTGCCTCTTTCTCTCTCTGTCTGTCACTCCCAAATAGATAAATAAAAATAAATAAATAAATAAATAAATAAATATTCAGCTCCTTCTATAGCCTTGCCATTTGAAAATGGCAGGAAATAATACCCACCTTCTCCCAAAAGTACATTGTTTTCTAAGAAGGATTATCTTTGGCTCTGGAGGAAGGGCATGATAAGGAAAGGCCAACAAACTGTGTCTGTTTCACAACTTCAAGGTTTCTTCCTGCTGGCACCATGTAAGGTTCTTAAAAGTTTAGTTCCTCCTACATACATGTCTTTTCTCCAGTAATTTATCATGCATTTCAGTTTGCACATGATCCCATCCTAGAATACTGAACAATGGACTTCTGATGGTTTGGAGTGGTTAAAATGGTTTCAGACTCCATACTTAATGGAAAGAGGAAAAAATAGCCAAAAACAATGTGGCATCCTAGACTTGCAGAGCACCCAGCTGGGGTAGATTTTAGAAAGTTATTATTCAACCTCTCTATTTGGAGAAAACAAAAAATCCACTGGAGGGAATCCAAGAAGAAAGCCAGGCAGTGGTACTACTTTTCTGTAAACTTTCTCCTGCCATCTATTCTTGTTTTCAAAACCAGTGTCATTGAGAGCATTCAGCTAGAAAATGGAACAATAGAAGATGCCATAGAGAACTAGAACTACAGGAGGAGACAGAGACAGAGAGAGAAATACAAAGAGAAGTTCCCCAACTCTGGGTTAGTCACATACTAATGTGATTTCACTTCAGTCACACTGATGAAGTAGCCTGTGGTGAAGAAGGATCCTCACTGTGTGTGTCCCCCTAGCCTCCATCACTCTGCTTAACTCAGCTGAAAACCCATTTGGACTTCATTGAGACAAGCTCGCTCGTGAAGAAAGAGTGAGCCTGTCTAGAAGCCCAAATCATCCAGTGGAGTAACTTCAGCCAGCTCAGAGAAAATCTGTCATTGTTCCCTCAATTTAAAAGATATTTAAGGGGCTGAGGAGACAGTCCAGTGGTTAAAGGTACTTGCTTGCAAAGCAAGGTGGTGCAGGTTTGCTTCCCTTGAATCTACATGAAGCCAGATGCACAGATTGGCACATCCATCTGAAGTTCATCTGCAGTAGCTAGGGGCCCTGCATGTCCATTCCCTCTCTGTATTTGTCCACATAAATAAATAAAAATATTTTGAAAATAAATAAATGATATTCAAGCCAAGCATGATGGTGGTGCATGCATTTAGTTCCAGCACTTGGGAGAATGAAGTAGGAGGATCACCGTGAGTTTGAGGCCAGTCTGGGTTAAATTGTTGAAAAAATAAAAAGAAATAAAAGATACTTTTCTTTGCAATATTATACATATATTTATTTACACATCCATATGTTCTATTTTCCTTCTATATGAAAGTGAGCATATCTAAAAGTACAAGGTTACCAGGTTTGGGATTTCTCTAGTTGGTATTTATTTCTTCCCTCCTACTGTGTGGGTCCCACCACTTCCCTGTTATCATCTTCCTCTTTACGCCACGTTGAAAAGCAATCATGGAATCCATTTGTTTCAACAAAGTTGTCTGTCATATTCTCTAAAGGCTAGTGTTTCGTACATTTCTCTGCAATGAAAACTATTCTAAGATAAATGATAACAAGAAAGGTATACATGAATACAAGCAATAGTGTTCTGATTAAATCTATTCCCACCAAGGTACCTTACCCATTTGGTTTAAGCACCAGTTAGATATTTTAAATTATCCACTTTCAAAAATGAAGTGTATTTAAAGCAAAAAATCCAATACTCTGCGAATGAGCCTTAGGAAAATTGCTTTCTATTACCAATATTTTCTGGCAAAGCCACAATGAGAAATATGTCCCTTGTACCACATGTGCTATTTCTCTTTGGAGACTTTATTTATGACTCATCCTCAAATTCTGAGCTACATAAACTAACATGGAGCCCTTCTTCAAACTATGTGACAGGGAATGACTTAGTAGTCTCATTCTCTCTCTGGCATGATTAAGTTATGAGGGACCGTGGATCAGACTCATGGCTGTGACATATCTTGTTTAGAGCACTGGTCTCTATGTAGAACTTAAAATGCTTAATCACATGGAGGCTCAAAAGCTCAATGACTTTAAGATGGAACAAATATTCTAAAACCAACAAATATTAAGTGTCCCCTTTCACACACATATGCACACACATAGAGAGAGAAAGTGCGCTTCAACATGTCAGGGACATGTGCTCTGACATCTCTGCCTTCCTCCTGATTATAACACTAACCGCTTTCATGCCATGAGCCTCATCACAATCATCAGTGTTCTCACCTCAGTCACTGTCATTATCGCCATCATCTTCATCACAGCTCTGACTTCCTAAGCAACTGCTATGAACTAGACACTATTCTGAGCCCTTTGCATATCTATCATTTACAATCACTATCAACCAGTGGATAATTGTTCATCATTATTGTCTTCTTAAGAAGGCATATTGAGCCAGGCATGGTGGTGCACACTTTTAATCCCAGCACTTGGGAGACAGAGGTAGGAGGATTGCCATGAATTCTAGGTCACCCTGAGACTACAGAGTGAATTCCAGGTCGGCCTGAGCTAGAGAAAGACCCTACCTCTAAAAAACAAACAAACAAAAAAAAGTCTTATTGTCATTGTAAGCTTACAGACAGATGTCATCTGTTTTTCACAGGAAGTGTGCGAATCATCCGTGGGCCTAAAAGTGGCTGGATGTATTTAATGTCTATCTACCTCTCAGGACTTCTCCCTTTACCTGGTCACCCTTTCTTGGGCATGTTTCTGACAATGACTTTGCCATACCTGATCCTAGTTTGTGATCTGATAACCCTTCTTGCACCAATGGCTTTGCAATAAGAATCCTTAATGCTCTCTCTAAAGGCATCTGGACTCTCTCTAAAGGCATCTGGAGACTAATATGTCAAAAGATTCAAGTTGTATTGAAAAGATTTGGTATTACTTTTCTTGCCAATGTTGAGGATGAAACCCAGCCAGACACTCTTCCAGTGAGCATTGACCTATGCCACCAACCCTGTCATTGGAACTTTATTGTATACATTAAATTTGCCTCCCAGTTCCCACAAGTGACTTTGTCTAAGTAAAGTTATAATGATTTTGTGTTCCATACATAAATGGGATCATTAGAATGTCAAGTTATATTGCCTCTTACAGAGGTGTTGTCCTTCTGGCTGAGGAGGAGCTGGGCTTTGTCTGGCTTTGATTAGGTTGGTCTCTTTGCTGAGAGTTAGATAACATGCATATCACAGTTCCATAACAGTTGGGAAAGGATCATAGAGTAAGAATAAGCTTTCCATGACCTAAACAGCTATGTGCTCACATAGGAATGTGATACAGGATAAAGGAAAAGTAAGTAATACTGAATGTGATGAAGACCAAATACTTTCTAAAACTGATAAATGCACAACCTGCAGTTCTAAGAAACTCGGCACACCCCAAACAGAATAAAAACAAGAGAAGTCACTCCTAAATGTAGTGTAGCCAAACTGTGAGCAATGATCAGGTGAAATGTTTGAATTCAATAGAGGAAATAAAGACAGAGTATTCAAATAAGAATTAAAATAGGAGTTATGGAAAGGAGAAAAATGGGATACCATTTTAAAATAGATTTTAAAAATCACAGAAATTGGGACTGGGAAGATTTCCTAATGAGTAAAGCACTTGCTTTGTAAGCATGAAGACATGCATTTGATATCTAGTACTCAGAAGAATGCTAGGTGAGGTGGTAGGTGTCCACAGTCTCTGCAGTTGAGAAGTAGAAGCATAAAGATCTCTGAAGCTCAGTGGCCAACCAGTAGCTTAATTTGTGAATCCCAGACCAATGAGAGACCCTGTCTCAAAAAGACTGAATGACATTCCTGAGGATAACAACTTAGATTGTCCTCTGACCTCCAAATGTACCTGCACACACATACACCTGTTCACCTATGAGCATGTATATATGCACATATCTCATACACACCCATGCAAAAAATATCACAGAAATTCTGAAATTCTATACCAAAAGGAATATTATTTCATCATAATGGCAAAACAAAGCATTATCATTATTAGTTAATAAAATGGAACAGATTTTTAAAGGTTTTAAATTTTTTATATGGGTACATGAATCACGTGTGTGGTAGATGCATGTATGTGTGCACAGATGAGTGTGCCCTATATACACATATGTGTGAAGGCCAGAATAGGATGTCAGGTATCCTTCTGTTATTGTTCATCTGGGTACTTCCTTGATCCAGGGTCTCTCCTTCAATCTGGAGCTGCTACTGGTAAGTGAGGCCCATTGGTTCATGTGTCTCCACCCCTTGAATACCCTCGCTGGAGTTATAGACATGTGTAGCTAGGCCCAGCTTTTCGCATGTTTTCTAGAGTGACAAATGTAGCAGTCTCCATCTGACAGGCCTTCATGCTTAAGCAGCAAACATTATTTTCTGATATATATTATTAATTTTTTAGAATTTCACAAGGTTAATAATGTACTTTGATCATATCCATTCCCATTATGTTCTCTAATACCTCTCCTATTCCTGTTGAACACCTCTTTCCTCCCAATTAAAACCCTCTTACATTTTATTGGGAATGTTAATGTATATACATAGTGAAAATTGGTTTTGTATTCCCATTAGGTTAACATCTTATGTCCCCTCTCCCTGGCCCCAATTCCACTGAGGTTCCTCTTCAGTAGAAGTGTTGGTAGTCTCTGTGGGGTATGGATGCATCTATCAGTTGTATCTGTAAGACAATCCCTCATAGTATGCTTTCCCACCCTGTGTCTCTTAACATTCTTTCAACCTCTTCTTCTGCAATGTTCCCTGAGCCTTGGAGGACTTGCTAAAAGGCAACCTTATTGCTAAGATCCAGTGTTATTTTCTGCTTGGATGAGTTTTAAGGCTCCTCAGTGTCTACCGCAATCTCCCTGAAGGAGGTTCTCAAGCTAGCCATGATCATAGCACTCATATGTATTCCTCCACTTCCTTTGTAATGTTTCCTGGATCACAGAGGTGACTGATCTCTGGCTACACCTTTGACTTTCTCTTCCTGTCATTCTGATAGGTCTTGGATCTCCCTGGTGTTTGCAGCCACCTGTAAACAGCAGGTTCTCTACCCAACAGTGGGAGAAGAATAGATCAGAAAGGATAAATATGTACATGTAGAAGAGTTTTTGATGGATACTATGTCTCCATTTAACTAAAGAACCATATAATCATTCCTTTTAGGGTCTATGGTCTTCAAAGCCTTAGGCTTCTAACTCTGTTCTCAGTACCAGGCATGAATGCTCTTCAAGTAAGCATGTCTTATAGCCAATCAGAGAGCAGTTGATTACTCCATAACTTATGTGCCACTATTGCACCAGTGGGTAGCTCTTGTCTGGCTCATTGACTTTGTAGCTTGCAGGATGCATGGCTTATTCACACTGTTGGTGACCTTTATCCCCCAGCAGTTTGCATAGCACTTTCTAGAACCATGAGAGCTTGGCAGCAGGGAGCTGGCTGGCTTCCTTCTCAGTCCTAGCATGATTTCACAATATTCTGGGACCACAGCCTGTGGTGTCTTTAGAAACAGGGATTTATCATTTAGTTTTGGTGAGTATACAAGGGCTTTTGCAAAGTTCTGAATTGTTTTGGGGGGCCTCCCTGCCCAACAGTTCACTTTGGGGAGATGACCAAATTCTAGCATTTATATTTACCAGCAAGATCATATGGTTTTAGGATAAAGTTTTCTCCACCCCTCAGTGTACTTCCATTAAACTTTCCCTCAAGCCCTCTCATCTCCCCATCTCTGAAAAGAAAAATTGAGTTAAGAAAATACAAAGTGAATTCTAGAACAGAAGAAAATGATGCTCAATAAAAGCAAGAAAATTCAGGAGGCACTAAAATATGTGTATCTGAAATAATATTGAGTATATGACAATGCTAAAAATATTTTAATAGGGCTGGAGTGATGGCTCAATGGCTAAGGTGCTTGCCTACAAAATCCCAACAACTGGGTTCAATTCCCCAACCCCCACATAAGCCATATGCACAAAGTGGCACTTGTATCTAGAGTTCATGTGGTAGTAGTGCAACCCTACAGCCCTAGCACTCGGGATGCAGAGAAAGGAGGTTCAACATTTCAAGATCATTTTTGGCCACATAGCAATTTTGAGGCCAGCCTAAGATACATGAAACTCTCAGAAACTAAATAGACAGCCTTGAGGAGCAGCGGATAATGGCAATTGGTAAAGTGATTGCCTTGAAAGCATGAAGACCTGTGATCAATTCCTAGCACCCACATGAAGTTGCTGGGCCTGGTGATGCAAGTGCTTGAAATCACAGTACTAGAAAGCCAAAGACAAGAGGATCCATTGGCATCACGGGCCAGCCACCCTAGCCTAAAAGGTGAGCTTCAAGCAGATAAGAGAGTCTGTCTCCAAAGAGGTGGAGTTTCTGAGGATGACTCCTGAGGTTATCCTCTGGACTCCACAAACATGACACACATGTCCACATGTACCTGCACCCACCTGTGTATGTGCACATGCACACAGACACATGAAAAGACATGCATGAAAAATAAATTATAGGGGTGTTGGAGAGGTGGCACCTACAAAGCCATAGGACTGAAGTTCAATTCCCCAGTACCCATGAAGGGCTGATGCACAAGGTGGTACATGTGTCTGGAGTTTGCAATGGCTACAGGTCCTAGAGAACCCATTCTCTCTCTCTCTCTCTCTCTCTCTCTCTCTCTCTCTCTCTCTCAAACAAATAAATAAAATGAAATAGAGAAGGCAGTATAACAAATTACGGGAAATGTAAGAAATATTTCTATAAAATGTTGAAAATATACTACCAAAATAGTTTAATATGGAGATTAGTTATGAAGATAATAATTATGAGTAGAAATAAGGTGAATTTTTTATGTTTATAAAAGGGTCAATCCACTAGGAATATATAATTGCTTTAAGGTTGAACTTAATAATGCAGTATCAAGCTTAATAAAACAAAACTGAAAATAGAGGAACGTACATTTGTACAATGAAGACTTTAACAATTCTCAACAGCTCATAGCAAACATCTATTTAAAAGCCAGCCCACATAAAAGAGATTAAATATATATTCTCTATACAGTGTAAGTAATACTGTATTGCTAACAAAAAAAAAAACAGCAAAATACCCAGAAAATCCTCAAATGTTAGAAAATTAAAACAATATCATTCTAATTTCAAAAGTGTTTCTAGCATATCTTGCTTCTATGAGAGACTTGTGGTTACTGGTAGTGTTATATGGTGTGGTGTAAGACCTAGATTTTATGGGTAAATAAAGACTGTCTTTGAAAAATTCATCACACTATGCTCTTATTATCTGTACATATGCTTTACATCAAATTTAAACAGAATTTACTATAAAATGTGTGCCCAGATTGTTCCTAGTAAGAAAATCCTCAAGTTGCTTTCAGCTGCTGGAAGGTGTTTCTGGAAATTGATTAAATTAAATAGCACAAAACTCTTCTAGTGTTCAGAATGGCTGAAATAGTAAAAAAGCAACATTTTGGCATGAAAGTCTATTGAGAGAAACATAACAATGTTTACAAAATAAAGTTAAAACAAATAGTTATACTGAATGCTTTGAAAAAAATGATAATATTGCAACCAAGATTACCTTCATTATTAAAGAGCACAATGACACAGAAAAAAGTAACCCTCATTTTAAAACCACTAAAATGTTTGATCTTGGCATTTGTGGCATTTGTGAAAGGGAGCTAGAATTAGATTTTTCCTATTGATGCAATGTTTACTGAGTGGTGATTGAAATACGAGACACTCCTATGCATTGGGGAAATCAAGTTTATAAAATTGTAGGTGGTCTTCTCCAAGTTATCCTTGTCTTGTAGTTGTAAAGCTTTTCTCTGTAGCCCTACTTGCTTAGTGGAAATTATACATTGCATAATACAAAGGTTTCTGTGTCTTGGGAAGAGATAACTATGGGATGTTCTGCATGGACATGCTCTGAGCCCCTTTGGTTCCTGGTGTTTGACTGTTCCAGATCACTGCAGTGAGCTGCAATGCCTCTCCCCATGGTTATTTTCTCCTATCTCAACCCATCCTTGCTTGGTTGTAAACTCCAGGGCCACCCCCAACCAACTGGAATGTACCAATTAATTATAAAACTCTTCTTCACATCCAAGATCTCCATTTCCACAAAAGTAGCATTAGATCATAGGCAACTGATGGTGGCCAGGATTGTGTGGCGCATCACAGGCTCACAGCAGAAGTTCTTAAAACTGGACACTCTGAGTTGGATTGCAGATTTTAGTCTTCAGAAGTTATACGAAAATTTTATATCCATGTGCTTATTTATGAAAGAGAGACTCTAGATTTCCTTAAGATTTTCAAGATTTTTCAGCTTTTCTTACACAAAGAATTTTAATATCGCTGGCTGAGACAAAATAGCTGGTGAATTTTGACTTATAAAAACCTTACCTCTGAGCCATGTTGGGTTCATTTTAGGTCTGCTTCAGTGACGAGATTTTGGGAGCCTCTGTGTCTCTGGATATCTGGTTCGGTAGGAGTTGATTGTTCTCTGTGTCTATTTCCTTCACCCTTGTGCTGGTACCAGGTTCACCAAGAAAACAGCACTTTCGCTTGTTTCCCCAATTATTCTTAGTTTCAGCTGGGGCCCTTTTGAGGTATGATGGGGTGGTTCTCTCCAAAAATGAGCCTGCTCTCCCTTATCAAGCTCTCACCAATCATGGGCTACAAGAGGACCTACACCTATTAAATTCTCTCTCTCTAAAACAAACAAACAAAAAAAGGTTATCTTATTTCTCTGGTGCTAACTTTACTCTCCATTGGAGAATTTGCTTCGCTCTTTCAGACAGATGCAGATCCTAAGGAGTGTATGATTTTCTTAAAGTATTCATGAATTACGTTTCCAAGTATCATACTAAGAACTTTTGCGCCTACATTCATTAAAGAAGTTGGTGTAGAATTTTCTTTTCATTTTGTGTCCTTGCCTGGTTTTGGTATTGGTAATAGTGGCTTCATAGAATGGGTTTGTTGATGTTCCTCCCCATTTGATTTCATGGAACATTTGAAGACCATTGGTGTTAGCTCTTATTTAAAAATGTAATAGAATTTGGAAGTAATTCATCTAATCCTATGCTTTTCTTTATTGGCAGATCTATTACTGCTCCAATCTCAAAGCTGCTATGGATTAGTTTAAATTGTTTATTTTCTGTTGATATTATTTTGGTAGGCCATATATGTTTAGGAATTTACCCAATTTTTGCTCTTATTTTCAGTTTTGTTAGACTATAAGTTTTCAAAGTATTCACTAATGATCCTTTGCATTTCACTGGAGTTAATGTAATGTTTCTTATTCATCTCTAATTTTATTAATTCATATATTTTATCTTTCTTTTTATTAAAATATTTTTAATTATTTGTTTGAGAGAGAAGGAGACAGAGAGAGAGAGGGAGAAAGAAAGAGAGAGAATGGGCATGCCAGAGCCTCCAGCCACTGAAAACAAACTCCAGATACATGCACCATATTGTGCATCTGGCTTACTTGGGTCCTGGGAAATCAAATCTAGGCCATTAGACTTTGCAGGCAAGCACCTTCATTTCTAAGCCATCTGATCAGCCCTCTTTTTTTCTTTCTTATATATTTTCAAGAAGAAAGAGAGATAAAGAGAGACAGAGAGAGAGAGAGAGAGAGAGAGACAGAGAGAGACAGAGAGAGAAGCATGTGTCACTTTGTGTATCTGGCTTTAGCCTGGCTTTAGGTGGTTACTAGGGAACCAAACTCAGGCCATCATGCTTTGCTCCTTTAGCCACTGAGCCATCTCTCCAGATCCTGTTTTGTTTCTTTTGCTTAGTTTGGTTTTATCAATCTCAATTTTAAAAATATATTTATTTATTTATTTATTTATTTATATGAAAGGAGAGATAGAGAGAGTGAATATTAATAGCCACACCAGGGCCTCTTACCACTGCAAACTAACTCCAGACACATGCACCACTTTGTGCATCTGGCTTTACATGGATGCTGGGTAATCTAACCCTGGCCATCAGGTTTTCCCAACAAGTGTCTTTTACTGCTGAGCCATTGCTCCACCCAAATCTCATTTTTTTTTTTTTTTTTTTTGGTCAAAGAAGAAACTCTTCTGTTTGACTAATTATTTGCATTATTCTTTTAGTCTGTGTTTCATTATTTCTGAATAATCTTTTTGTGTTTTGGGGTGAGTAGTGTGGAAATGTGTATATATGCATATTTGTATATGTGTAGGCCCATATGCATGCACTTGCATTCAGATTCCAGAGGACAATCTTGGATGTCATCCTTAGAAATAATGCCTACCTTTTTTTGAGATGGGATCTCTGATTGGTCAGAATCTCACCCATTAGGCTGTACTGACTGGCCAGCAAGCTCCAGCAGTCCGTCTGTCTCTGCATCTCTAGCACTGGGATTATCATATGTGCCACTATGCCCTGCATTTATGTAGGTTATTTGGGAATCAAACTCAGGTCTTCATGCTTGTTAGGCATGCACTTTTCCATAGAGCTGCCTACTCATTCTGTTTTTTTTTTTAAATATTTATTTTTAAAGTGTGTGTGTGTGTATGCATCTACATACCAGGACCTTTTGCCCATGCAAATGAACACCTGTACAGCTTTCCAAGGGTGGTTTGGGTACAGAACATAGGTGGGCAACATAGACTTGCAAGCAAGTACCTTTAACTTCTGAGCCATCTCTCCAACCCTTTTTCCTTTTTTAAAAAATTATTTATTTATTTGCAGGGAGGGAGAGAGAAAGAATTGGCATATTAGGGCTTCTAGCTGCTGCAGATGAACACCAGATGTATGTACCACCTTGTATATCCGGTTTCATGTGGGTACTGGGGAATTGAACCTTGGTCTTTAGGCGTTGCAGGCAAGCACCTTAACCATTAAGCCATCTCTCCAGTCTCCAGTCCTCTTGATATTTATTATTTCATTCCATTTACTGCTTTTTGGTTTGATTTCTTTCTGTTTTCATAAAACCTGTGTGGGATATTAGGTTACTGATTTGAAATTTGTCTTATTATTTCGTCTCAGCTCTGATAGCTCTCAACCTTACTCTTAGAACTGCCTTTCCCATATCCCAACAGTTCTGATAAGACATGCTTTCATTTTCATTTGATTCTAGAACTTTTTCAAATTTCTTCCCTAGCTTCTATTAACTCACTGTTAATTTGAGCGTACTGATTAATCTCCAAGTATTTTTACAGTTTCTGTAGCCATTAATATCTAATTTTATTCTACAATGATCTGCTAAAATATAAGAAATAATTTAACAATTTTGTATTTGTAAGAGCAGCTTTATGGTCTAATTTATGGTCTATTTTAGCCAAAATTATTTCCATTAGATTCTGAGAGGAATGTATCATCAACATTTATTGACTAGATCACACAGTCAATATCTGTTATGTTCTTTTGATCTATGAAGATTAACTCTGAAGTATATTGCCTATTGTTTATACATTAATTACATATTTACATAATTACTGAACATATCAGATACAGTTTTAAATCATGTACTTCTCTTGGTGGAGTATTTCTCCATGTGTAAAGTAAATACAATAAATAAATGGCATATTTTTTCATTTCTAAAATTGAATAAAATTATGGAGTTGGTTCATAGTAATACTCCATTAGTACTTAAGCTGGACATGGCTCACAGGCCTTACCATGTTGGAACTCCTAGTATAGTAAGGAGGCAGTGTTATATGTCAGGTTTTCGCATACACATATATGTGATTCCATTCTTGCACTTTGCATTCACAGAATTATGTTCAAATTTTGTTCCTTTTACCTATCAGCATTGAGACATTTGTTAAGTCACTCTGTCTTTCTAACTTTCTTTATCTGAAAATGAAGTAAGTCAGCCTTAACTTTTCAGCCTTTTGTGACAATTATATTTAAGAGCATTGGCACAAACATTTAATTTTCTGTTCTTCAGTTTTACCCTCTGTAAAACTGAAATAATGATCATCACAGAATTATCTTAAAGTCTATGTGAACTGCTTAGTGTATTGCTTCATAAATCCCAAGCTACTGTAACTAACCTAAGTCATGGGCTGTCAGGGATAGAGGATGAAAGGTCTCCTAGTCAAGTTTCTTTATACTGGGGCAGCCTCCACTTCTCTGTGGACGTGTGCTTCCCTTCAGTACTGTGTGGCCTCTGGGCAATTGTGCCTTGTTGTCCATAGATTGGGCCAAATAGCCTGGGAGCTAGTCAGCTGGGGTGGTGGTACTCGTTTCCTTTTCAAGTCTCCTCTCTGTTGGTCCATGATGCTGAAGCTGTCTTCCCATCAGTATGTAATTTTGCTGCACATCCTCCTGATGACTCTATTCTCCACAAGCTCCTGGACCCTTCTAATGATGTCCTGTAGTTCTTCCCAGGTCATGCCACATATAATATAGGCCCTGTGGTGCATGACATATACTGTTATATTATAAAGTTGGAAAAAGAGCTCTTCTGTATTACAAACCATTGACATATAGTGAAGAACAAGAAGGTAGGGAAATCTAAATGTACTTTTGGCAAATTAACTATATTTTCCTCATTGTCTTTAATAAAGAATCTCATGTTTTATATATTGGTTAATATAACTGCACAGAATTATTTAGCACTATCTTCTTTATATGATTGACTCTTCCACTTCATCATGATCATGTATAAAAGATTAATGCCCAAGCCATTCAGGATGTAATTTTTGAAACTTCCCCAGAGAACACTGTCATATTAATGACCCTGAGGAAAAACTGTAGAAACTCAAGTTCTAATTTATAGGACAGATTCTGAGTCTGTAGTACTAAGAGACATTGCTGAATTTGTGAACAATCATTATCATCATCATCGACTGCTATCATGATAAATAATGACATTATGTTTATTGACCATAACTATGCCATATATTACAGGTATAGAGCATGGTATTAGGAGCCATGCACACCTCTCTGTAGCCATGTCAGAATGATATAAAGGTCAGAATTACAATGCAGATTTTTCAGCCACAGACAATAAAGGCAAAGTAGCCTTCATAGGTTGGGAGTTGGTTGAAAAAAGACAGGAGCTTTGTTCTCTCTGACCTCACTGGAGCATTCCATTTTTTTGCACAGTTTTCCTTCACCGTTTTCAGCAAACTCAACTGAAACTTGACTGCATGCTCTGGTCATTAAACTTGAACTGCTATTACCTATCTTATGGTAGAATAAGTTTACAACCTTGATTTGATTCTGTGAGATTTGCCAACTCTATTTGAAATAGTACTTCCATGCATCTTTCTGAAGTCAAAGCTATATTAATAAGTGTATCTTAAAATATAAAAATATTTCAGGAATTTAATTTTTGGTTTTCAAATGTGAGGTTTGAATCATAAGTATTTCTTGTCTTCCATACAGAAGAGAAATGCCTTAGAAAATTTCAGAAGTTGGGAAATTGTTCGTGAACCAAAGTCACTGGTGAGGGGTCAATTCATGTTTGAGTGGAAAGAAAATATGTAATAAGCATAGGACATCTTTACATATTATATAATAATCATAATACAGGAAACTACAGAAAGTTCTGGGGAACACAAATAAGTAGTGAGCAAGTGGGCAATTGAAAATGCTTCATTTATCTGCACATTATAAATGTTCAGTAAGTATTTATACATTGCTTTGGTATGTATAAACTAAAACTTATTTATTTTCCAGCCTAAGAGAGTTTACGCTCTTATGAAAGTGAGAAAATATCTATAATCACTATTCTGTAACATAGAGAATTATAACTTGCATAAAGAGATATTTTTAAATACTCTAAATTGAAAGAGGCAGAAAACTATTTTTAGTTATGAAGACAAGGAAGAAGGCTTTGAACTAAATGACCACTGATTCTAGAGAAGTAAAACTTAGATTTGTACTGTGTGTAAGCTTAGTATTCGTAGTTTAAGAAATGAAATAAGCTGATGCCAATGGCAGGTAGATAAACATTCTCTGTGAGGGAAATAGTTATGGGCTACACTGTGTCAGACACTATAAGAGGCATAAAAGTCACGAACATAAGCACCTCCCATCTTTGAGAGCTCGTAGACTTGTGTTCAGGTGAGGGCCTTGGCAGAGAGGAAAGAATATAGACAAAAACATGAAGACACAAAAATGCTGAAGGTTTTAAAAAGATATGCATTTAGAAGGCAAGAAAACAGAATCAAAAAATAAGCTCAGCTTGGAAGGCCGCCACATCCATGTTTACTTTTAGTTGTTCTATTGTCATTTAGCTCATTCAGAATTTTTGCGTATTTAAAATTGACATGCTCTTTGAGAGTGAGGTTACTTTTCAAGAACTCCTTAACTGAGGAGTTACTAAAGTACGAGAAACTCCAAGTCATGTCTGCTACTGATTTGTAGTTGAGATCACATTGTGTTTGTATTTCAGCACCTTCTTCTGTCCCAAGCACATAGGAGGAACAGAAAAAAAAAAATATGGAAAGTAAAATTAGAAAAGCTTATATATAGAGAGAGACGAGAGAAATCACTCCCTTAAATTATTAACATACTTACTTAACCAATGAGTAAATTATTCAGTGTCTTTCCCATTTCCACCAAAAGTATGCATTAGACACTTCTTGTACCCTGACGACCTAGTAATTATTGTCTAAAGCCTTATCTCTTCAATACAAAATAATTCTTGCAATATTTTATCTACTTATGGATTCAGAGCATTCTTACTCTAAATTTGAGTTTTCACTATTATTTTCACTTGGTTTGCAGTTAATTTGGTTCTTAACTGCTGCTTTCATTGACTTCCTTTGCAAAAGGTTTTCTAGAAAGTCATAGAAGCATTTTAGAGTTTCTTCTATAAACAAATTAGGGAAAAAACAAATAGAATTCAATCAACAAAACCAGCCCTTTGGAAAATAAATCAGATTGTGATCTTTTTAAAAATAAGCGTGTGTGATTAAGAATTGAGAAGTTGGGGGCTGGAGAGATGGCTTAGTGGTTAAGTGCTTGCCTGTGAAGCCTAAGGACCCCGGTTCGAGGCTCGATTCCCCAGGACCCACATTAGCCAGATGCACAAGGGGACGCACGCGTCTGGAGTTCGTTTGCAATGGCTAGAGCCCTGGCGCGCCCATTCTCTCTCTTGCTCTCTGTCTCTCTCTCTCTCTCTGTCTCTCTCTCTCTCTATCGCTCTCAAATAAATAAAAATAAACAAACAAAAAAATTTAAAAAGACAAATGTCTTTGAAAAAGAAAGAATTGAGAAGTTGGTAATGGAGAGATGGCTTAGCACTTAAAGGTGCTCACTTGCACAGCCTGATAGGACAGGACGCACATAAACCCTGTTGGACAAAGTGCTGCATATATGTCTAGAGATTGTTTGCTGTGGCAAGAGACCCTGGTGTGCCATTCTCTCTCTCTCGCTCTCTCTTCTTTCTCGCTCCCCTTCCCTCTCTCCCTCTCTCTTTCTCTGCTTTTAAATAAATAAATAAATAAATAATATATGTAAAAAAGTAACGAAAGGTTATTCAAATAAATAGTGTAAGTAATAAAAATATAACAGATACAATGGAGAGATCAAAATAAATTATATTGTTTTGATCCACTATTTTATCAAATCAAGTACTTAAATTTTTAGATGAATAATTTTCTAGAAAAATATACATATTTAAATTTTCATTAAAATGTTTGATAATGAAAATGAAGCAATAACCATTATAAGTAGTAGAAATTGTTGGTATGGAGAGATTTATGAATGCTAGATAACCTTTATATAAAGCAAGTTGTTTCCAGAGATCAGGAAGGCAAGGACTACTGCTCAATTTATTTTATGAGGTTAACACAATCTTGACACAAAATAAGATAAAAAGAGAAGAAGAAAATATATAAGCTATTGTTATTTGGATCATGTATGCCAAACTCAAATAAAATATATAAAATATCAGCAAATTAAGTCTAATAGAATATAAAAAATAAATTATACAATCTTTAGAGATTCCCCCCTCAGAAAGTGAAAGTGGACATCATCATAAAAATCTCTCATCATAATTCCCTACCTTGATTAAAGAAAAAGAATCACAATCTTATATCAATAGTAAGAGAAAAAAACATTTCTAAATTTTAGCATGGGTCTTGTCACAAAAAAGTTCTTATAAAACTAGGGATTCAATAAAACTTGCTTAATATATCGAAGATTATCTACACAAGACCTATAACAAATAGCTTATTTATGAATGAACTATAGAAACCATTTATGCTAAACATAGTTATTTCATAAAAATACATAGTACCACTGCTAGAACTTTACATTTTTATTGATAGCTCCATCCAAGGAAAAGAAATAAACTGCAGAATGATTAGACAGATTATCCTTATCTTTATGGAAGTGTAAAAGTTTCTAGAAGAGTGCCCAGTAGGTATACTGAATGTTAGATCAATATGAAGAAAATAAGAGCATTTCCTGTCAACTATAACAAAACAGAGATTTTAATTACAGAAATACCATTTGTGACAATACTACACAGAACCTTTAACAATGCTACATAGAATCTATAAGTATGTGGATAAATGTGAAAGGCCTTTAGCAGGAACACCTCCCATTATTGCATGTGACTGAAGGTTCTAGAAGGCTGGACAGAAGACAAAGAATGATAATGTGCATGAATGGCATAAGTTAACATAATAAGTATTTTCATTCTCCAATATATATATCAATTCTGAAGTAATTTAAGTTCCAAGATAGTCCAAAAATTGTAATGATTTTTCGTTGCATTGGGTATTCTTGCAAAAATGCATTTCTAAACTTAGGAAATGAACTAGATTTACTCATATAGATCACACAGAATTTTGGGGTGTCTGAGAGTGCCAGGGCCTTAGCTTTCTTGTAGGCAATAACTCAGAAGTGAAATAGCAAAAAAATAAAAAATAAAAATAAAAAAATTAACAGTCACGCAAAACACCTGCTGAGTTAGTATCCTCTGGATTCTTGTCTTATGAATTTAAAGAACTAAAATCCACAGACCAGAGGCTAATATTTCCAGGTTTTATTAGGTCATAGAATTTAAGAGAAAGAGGAAGGTAGGGCTGTTGCCTGAGGAGACAAGAGGAGATTTCGCAGAATTGGGGAAGCCCAGAACTTAAGACAACGAAGCTATGCAGAGCTCATGCCCAAGAGGTCTAGAGGGGTTTTAGGAAATTGAAAAGCTACCCCAAGATCTGTCTTTTATGTGAGCTCCCTGGGTGGGAGGCTGGTCTAGTCAGTCTAGTGGTCAGACTAGTGATTTGGGTCAGGTTTTCTAAGAAAGAGCAATCTTCTCATGAATTTTAATTCTCCAAGAAAGGCCTTCTCAGAAGGGGATGGACGGATTCCCTAAGCTGGTAGAGATAAGAAAGGCCAGGTCCTTCTGACATTTCTGACCTGTAATAAAGTAAAATGTCCCAGATTTTCCTTATAGGTTCAAAAACATTCCTCACCTTTACTTTTGGGTTCCTGACACCCCTAAAATGTCTCATCAACAAATCTTGTATGAAAAAGCAGGTTATAGCACAAATACTACCTGATTGCATTTATGTAAGACATAAAAAAGCACAAGAAACACTTTGTTCTGTGTGGCAATGCATATGTCAAAAATCTATTCTTAATAATCACCAAAGATATAAAGAAGCTTTGGGTCGTTGATTACATCTATTGAGAGAGTGAAGAAACGGGTTTACAATGATGAAATGGACCTTTTACTGTGTTTACATTTTCTTCACAATAAGGTTGGTTAAAAAATGAGAAAATGTCAACAATTTGTTCAGTCTTGGTGACAATACATAGCATGTTTACATTATTCACTGTATTTATGCAGTATTTTATTATAATATTTCATTCCCTGTTTTCTTTTTGTTAAATAATTAAATATTCATGGTGTATGTGTGTGTGTGTGTGTGTGTGTGACCTAAGATCTCTTTCTGCTGCAAATAAATGCCAGAAGACCACCTTAAATATATTTTATTTATTTATTTGAGAGTTAGAGTGAGAAACAGGCAGATAGAGTGAGAAAGAGAATGGGCATGCCAGGGCATCTAGCTGCTGGAAACAATCTCCAGACACACGTGCCATCTTGTGCATCTAGCTTTATGTGGGTACTAATGATCAAACGCATGTCCTTAGGCTTAACCACTGAGCTCCAGCCCCAGAAATACCACTTTTTACATCCAGCAGTTTGTGGTTGTTGAAGAATTGAACCAAGGCACCAGGCAGGCTTTGCAAGCAAGCACCTTAATCACTGAGCCATCTCCTTGTCTCAGCTTGCCTCATTTTCTTTCTACTTTTAGCTGGTTGGGAACTAAGATACCAAATAGAATATGTTGCACATCATGACTTCATCCTTTTTTCTACAGAAACTATTCCTAATCTCTCTGTATGTAGAATTTCCTGTTTGGGCAGGAGCAAAAACCATACTAAACATTACTTTGCTACCCAGTGACCAAGACCACGATCCATCTCAAGTTGCTGTCAGTCACGGATTCTGGAGTTTGTGCTTCTGCATCTTCTTTCCTGGGGTCTTCTCTGATTTCACAGGTTACATAAGATGAAAATTATAACTTGGCATCAGCTCTAAATTCTGTGTAGGATGAAAACTTTTTTATTATTATTAATTTATTTATTTGAGAGAGAGAGAGCAGAAGAATGGAGAGAGAGAGACTGAGAGAGAGAGAGAGAGAGAGAGAGAATAGGTGCCTCCAGCCACGCAAATGAACTCCAGACACATGTTCCACCTTGTGCATCTGGCTTATGTGGGTTGTCTAGGGAATTGAACCAGGGTCCTTAGGCTTCTCAGGCAAGCACCTTAACCACTAAGCCATTTCTCCAGCCCACAGGATGAAAACTTCTATGAATAAGGGAAATTATTTTAATCCTTTCTTTTTACTTGAAATATGTTCACTTCTCTTTATTTATTACCCTTATATTTTTTTTTTCCATGTCCTAATTCTGAACGTCATTCTGGTTTATGGTACAACCTTCTCTGGCCTGTAGTCATTTCTCCTATGTCTGGTTAGTGTGAGTCAGAAGAGCCAAGACATCACTGTATTTTAGATAACCACTGAAACTGATAGTTGTTAGGATATAGTAGGATCTTTCAGGAAATAGCATCATTATACTGACAATAGTTAAAATCCCCAGCAGCCCACAGTATAGCCATTCTGTACTGTGAGTGAGTGTCTCAGTACAGAACTGTCCATCATTGAAGTGTCTCTGGCAAATGCTGTCAAAACCAATGAGACAGAGCTCTTCTAGGCTACACAAATACTCATGATGTGTACTATCGGCAAAGTGCCCTGAGGACCCACAGTATTACTCAGTGTTACTGAGGCACATCCAGGAAACCCAGTGTGAACCACTTGGGAACTGTTCCCTTGGTGGGTGTGTCTCTCATGGTCCACCCATCTTCTTTATCTTAATTAGCCTTGGAAATTGTTCATTTCTCATTGCTCAGAGAATTACTCTCAAGTGGCCAACACCTAATGGAGATCAAAATGTTGCTTTTAAGATTCTAGTAAATTTACAATTAGTGCTACAATTTACAATTAGTGCTATATGTGCAAAGATAATGAAGTGTAACATTTACTTTGGACATAAATTATTTTTATGGCTTGATACATCATTTTATTAGTGTATTTATAGATTCATGAAGGGTCTGACTGGTCAAGTCAATTACTTTTTATACTTTGCTGTGTTCACGGAGAAAATGGTGTGCTGTAGAGGTATTCATAATTTGGGGAGCTGAAAGTCCAGTTTCTAATGTTTCTCAACTAAATTTGCCAGAATGACTACAATAACCATAGAAGTGAAAAAGCATTTGACCATTTGGATGATTTATTTCTTAATATTTTGTTTTGTTTTCAAGACAAGTTGAGGATTTGAATGAGAAAAAAATAACAATATAGCTCTTGACATGGCTTTGAGGTTATCTGAGAATTAGCCAATTTCTCCAGAGGTTAAAAAAAAAAGTATTTGATGTTGGACTAGAGAAGATGGCTTAACAGTTAAGGCATTTGCCTGCAAAGCTGAAGGACCCCGGTTTGATTCCCCAGGACCCACGTAATCCAGATGCACAGTTCATTGGCAGTGGCTGTAGGCCCTGGCGTGCCAATTCTCTCTCTCTCTCCCTCTTTCTCTCTCAAATAAATAAATAAAATATTTGAAGTTTTAATAATTTTTATCTGAAAGACAAAAATTTGTATCATAGAAGCCAGGCATGGTGGGGCACGTCTTTAATCCCAGCACTCGGGAGGAAGAGGTAGGAGGGTCACCATGAGTTCGAGGCCACCCTGAGACTACGTAGTGAATTCCAGGTCAGCCGGGGCCAGAATAAGACCCTACCTCGAAGAGAAAAACTTGTATTATAGAATGTGATTTACTATTACATTGTTGAAAAGAAGTAGAATTGTTGATAAAAATTTAATTATTTACACAACTCCTCAGAAATGATACAAAATTCATATAAGCTGGTATCATGATGTTTCATATAAAATGTATAAATTTAGTTCAGATCTTGAATGTCACAGCATTTCATAACTTTCTTGTTAATGTTTAAGGCACAGAATGGCTGCACTAGGAATCTGAACTGCCAACCTCTAAGAAAATACAGCCTATATCTCCTCTACAGTCTTACTTATAAATTACAGTTTTGTTTGAATCAGCAAGATATTGCATTTATTCCAGAAACATATAGCTAGCTTTCTTTTTAACTGATAAATTTCATTGTTCTGGTTCCTAAATAGATTAGGATAGCTTTCTTTTGAGTTGAGTTCTAGTTAAGAAATTATGATGTGAGAAATTTGCTTCATTAACTCTTGAAATACATTGTGTGTATATAAATATATAAAATGCATTATATGTGATTGGCTGTTATAAGATAACAAAGGGAAATTATATACTTATAATGGGGATTTATTCTTGTGCTGAAAAACAAAATATTAAATTATACCACATGAACAAGCATAATTCAATGAATTTTTATGATCTGCAGAGCTGGGCAAATTGCATTGGAAATGATAAATGAGCTTTCAGCATCAAGATCTACAAATAAATCATCATAAGTAGATATTTTGATTTACTAATATAACCAAGAAGCAGACCCTTGGGATGTGCATGTTATTTTCAGTGGTTGTCCTGGTTCGAGACAGCTAACTTATTTATGTGTTGTATTATGTTGTGATTTCTTCCCCCTACAAGTAACTATTCTGAATATTTTTAGGATGTTTTATCTCTTAGAAATAAGCTTCCTTGCCTATGAAAGTGAGAATATATGCTAATTTTGATGTGCTCAGTACCAAAACAGTTAAAATCTGATAAAAGTCGAAATGACAGTTGGGAAGCCTTTGTCTCTGTCTTTGCCTTAAAGAAAGCCACTTCTACTGACCACATTTATTTCCCTTATGAATAAACTCAGTGAGTTGCAGAGCTCTATATCAAATCATACAGTTTTAAGCATCTCTCATGATATCTTTTTAAAGTCTTTTCTTCAGAATTTTATTTTTATATTTTATTATTCATTTATTTGAGAGAGAAAGAGGCAGATGAGAGAGAGAATGGTCACACCAGGGCTTCTACCCACTGCAAAGGAACTCCAGACGCATGCACTACCACGTGTGTCTGGCTTATGTGGGTACTGGGGAATAGAACCTGTGTCCTTAGGCTTCACAGGCAAGTGCCTTAACCGCTAAGCTATCTCTCCAGCTCCCTTCCCTGATATCTTTAAAAGGATAAAAGCGTAATGATCATTTTCATGTTTCCTCTATCTATTAATATCTAAAACTGTAGACTGAAATTTATTGAGCTGGTACAGAGAAGAGAGGGAGGGAAGGAAGGAAGGAAAGAGGAAGATGGATTTCATCTATTCATTTCAGATGTTAGCTGACCACCTGTAGATTGGAGACAAGGCTGATCCAGGGAAACAGATTGAACAAAGCATACTCTCTTCCTTCAAGGTCACATTAAATAAGAAAAGTTAATGGAAAGTGGCTGTCATCATATAGTGTGGTGAGTCCTCGGTTGAGAGCACAGGTATCATGTGCATCTGTAGGAAGGACATTATATAAGCTGGAGGGCAATCTCAGGGCCTAGGATAGTTTCCATGGTGAAAAGGAAAGTAAAGGAAGGTTTTCAGGAGGAGTTATGCTCAGGCTTAAGAGATGTGAAGAGCTGATAAGGATGCCTCTGGTCCCCAGGAAGAAGGGAGTATGTTCAGGGATAGATGAGGGCATCAGTTTATTGCCAGGTACAGAATGTAGTCTGAAGAGCAAAATGAAAGCTGTTTGGCTTCACTTGGAGACGATGCAGCTGGGTCCTGAGAAATTTTCACTTTCATGATTTCATAAGGTAGGCTGCTCCTCCCAACTATCTGTTTCTGTCATTGGTAACAAACGACTGTGGATTAGAATTTAGACTCCAATTTTAGAACTTACTACTAAGGACACTTTACCACTTAACTTCAATCTTCTCATATATTTGAAGACAGCAGAAGCCATGTTTATGCACATGGTAATAAAGGGTGTAGGTGTAGGTTTACTGTGATGCTTATACAAGAGAAGGTGGAAGAGTCTAAGACAGTGCCTTTCAGAGCAAAGATACTTGATAGATGTAGCCTTTCTTTCTTCCTACTAACTTCTCAAACTTAGCTCTCAATTTATGGCTTAAGAATCAAATAAAATCATGTATAGAAATAAGTAACCAATATATTGTGTGGCCATTATATATTGAGGGATCAATAAGAGCACACAGAAATCCCACAATGCATTTAGATACTGAGTATCCTTATTTGTACCCATCATGATCCTCTTCCCTCCACCTCACGCTCTGTTCTGTGGTCCAAAAGTAGTCACATTTTTTTTTAAATATTACTCCAGTAACCCAAGGCTTCTTATGGCTTTGAGAGAACCTTTAGGTCTATATTATAATGCCTCTAGTCTCCCGCCTCTTCTGATTTCAATCATTGCTTTTCTCTATCACTTGTACCTCTCACCTCCAGGGCACTAACCAAGAAACACTTCCATGAGAGTGATAGTTTTAATGACTAGTGCATGGAAGCCAAGAGTTTCTTGCTGCTTCTCCTGTTCTATGTAGAATCACATCTATAGTTTGAAAGCTCAGCATGGCTGTTGCTTCAGAATCACCCAACAGAAAGAGTGACTAGAATCTTTCCACAAGTTTCTCCTGTTTTTGGTTTTTTCTTTATGACAGTAAATCTAACCTCCTCAGCACCCTTTCATTATAGAAAGACAATAATAATACAAACAAGATATGGACATCTGACACTGAGACACACAGTTAGTCAGTAGGGAGGAGGCTGAGATTTACCATTTATTAAGCAATAGTTTACAATTCTGTAAAAAGATTTTTACTCTGGGGCCAGAGAGATGGCTTAGGTGTTAAGGCACTTGCTTGCAAAGCCTAAGGACCCCCTGGTCAACTCTCCAGATCCCACGTAAGCCAGACTCACAAAGGTGACACAAGTGCATGGTCACACATGCCCATGAGGTGGCTCAAGTATCTGAAGTTTGGTTGCATTGGCTGAGGCCCTGGTGCCAATTTTTTCTCTCTCTCTCTAGAAAATAAATAAAATGAAATGAAAATAAAAGATTTTATGCTGGAGGTTGCGATTTGGTAAGGATTAAATAGTAAATATGGGTAGGCCATGGTCTATTTAGCATATCTATTTTATCATCATAATCTCAATAGATTAGGCTATCAGTCTTCATTGCACCACTTGCTAGCCATATGATCAGAGAAAAGTCATTTGCACACTGCACATGATGCTAATAACATTTCAAAATTACCTCTAAGATCTACTATAGAGAACTAGCAAAGGCGAAGAGATACACAAGTGAAGGAAATACTAATTATCATTAGCTCACTCATTGCTGAGCTTCATCCTAAAATCTCTATATCCATGTGTTTCTCACAGGAACTCCATTAGGCATTTTGACAGATGCTGGCACTAGGTATGAAAGCAAGTGAATGAAATGAGTATTAGACATGCATATGGGACTATCACTGTCTTTCTGGAGCATTCAGCCACCATGGATCTTGCTACTGACCTTTGTCCTCATTACACCAGAGAGTCAGGGATTAGGGACCCCTTCAATTCACATCATGATATGGAAGACCTAACTTTCAATGGTTTCACTTCACAGCACCACCTTTGTAATGCAGCTGAAGATCATACAATGCAAAGTACCTATTTGTGAACTTTGTGTGAACAACAACTAAGCCCCGAGCACAGCTGCGGTTCGCTTTTTGTTTTCATCTCAGTGTCAGACAAATTCTTTACGAAGACACAGTTGCCTGAATAGAGTAGTAATTCCCTAGGATTGCTCCATGTGAGTGTTCGGTCAGGGAAACAGACCTTAGAGGGACTGTGGAGAAAGGGAGAATATGGAGGATAAAGATAGGGCCTACGGCAAGTAGGGACACTGAGAAAGCAGCCTACGAGAGGCAACTACGTCTGCATGTGGCATTGAAACTGGATGACTGCACATGATGCGGTGGAGAAGAACAGATGAAGATGAAGAGAGAAAGACCAAAAGGGATGGGATAGAATCCAATACAGGCTGCACCCCTCATTAGTCTCTCACCACCTCCAAGCTTCCAACACAATGGTGGAATCTACAGGGAAATCAGAAAGCCTTCTTCCAGGACCTAATGCCACAAGGATGCCCACGGCTTGTGTATCATGATGTAAGCAACTTTGGCAGTTTTGTTCTCATTGCTGGAATAAAATATCTCACCAGAGCTGCTTGGGGGTGAGGGGAGTGGGTGGGGAATGGTTTATTTGAGCTTACAGTTTCAAGGTGAAACTTCATCATGGCAGAAAAAGCATGGCATGAGCAAGACAGCGAGGAAAGGAAGTAGCCTGAATGAGCTAGCTAGCTAACACCCAGTAGGGCTACACTAATAAGTCCCGAGGCTGCGCCCAGTGACACACCTCTTCCAGTGAGGCTTTACCTTCCAAAAGCTCTGTTGGCAGGGGCTCGAATAAAATGCTTAATCATAAACACGTGAGACTGGGCATCCTACCCTGTCCTCACCTTCTAAAAGTGCTGTCCTCATCTTCTTAATTTTGTTTGTTTGTTTATTTATTTATTTGAGAGTGACGGAGAGGAGGCAGAGAGAGAGAGAGAGAGAGAGAATGGGCGCGCCAGAGCTTCCAGCCTCTGTAAACAAACTCCAGATGCATGCGCCCCCTTGTGCATCTGGCTAACGTGGGTCCTGGGGAATTGAGCCTCGAACCAGGGTCCTTAGGCTTCACAGGCAAGCACTTAACCGCTAAGCCATGTCTCCAGCCCTGTCCTCATCTTCTAACAGTGCATCCTACCCTGTAATCACCTTCTAATAGCACATCACACCCTGTACTCAGCTTGTCCACATGAGAAAATTGCCCTTCCACTTCCTAAATCCCATGCAAATGTCTCTGGTGCCCTACATTACTTTAGAACACTGCAGTACAAAAAAATAAAATTAAAAACAAACCTTCAAATTAGCTAAATCAGCATAATACAATCCTCCATTTTCAGTAAGCAGAGAAAAGAACTTGACCTCTTTTCTCTAATTCTTCACAGAAAATTTCCCATGATGCTCCGCTGCCTCTGAATTCCCTTCTGTATCAGTTATAGTCATAACAACACTTCCCTCCTTGAGCGATTGTATGAGATAATGTTTGTAAAGTGACCCAAGCAACACATGGCATTTTAAAAAAAGTGCTACCTCCTTTTCTTGATGCCTATTTAGGGACCAAGAAAACATAATTAATACTAGAGGTAAATCTCTGGGAGGGTAGGAACATATATTGTATTCTTTGTGACAAGTGTCATTGATGCAGGACCATCCATTACTGTGGATTACCCACTCCATTGATTCCCATTACAAAAAGAGATAATGGAGAGTCAGTTACAATTTCACCAGGCCAATTTAGGACCTGGCTTTAGCTCCAATTTATGTGGAGTGGAAGAAATGTGCTATTCCATATGGAAGAGAGAGAGGGAAAGGGTTGAGAGACTCATTTGATTACTCTAAGCTTATGGCCTACCTGACACCACTGGGTGATTGCTGAAAATTATTCGGTAAGTAAAATAAGTTGATTAAAACTGGAGTCCTGCTGTTGAAATGAAATTAAACTACACAGTATGATTCTAATACAAGGCCCTTTCCCTATAGTATGATACATAATACAAACCAATCGAAAACATATATATTAAGAAAAATAAACATAAGTTGCTATGCTGTTCAAGGGAAAGGCCCCTAGGGAGTCCACAGTGGCAGGTGGTCCTGTCAGGGTTAAGAATTGTATCTTTTAATTGATTAAAAAATAAAATTGAAAAGAAGAGAAATATATAAAAGGAAGATGGGAATAATTTAATAATTTTATGAGGTTTTTGTTTTATGGGATAAAGAATTCCCAGGGACAGGCATTAAGTGGAAGCTGAGTTAAATTCATCCTTGGCTGACTCAGTCAATGAGGAATTGCAGGAGAGCAAATGCATGCATCCCTTTCTGGATGCTCTTTCTCATGTCTCTAAATATATATAACACCTGCAGTTAGAACATGTAATTGAGCACAAAATTATTACATCACTTTTATTGTTCCTTCATTTTTTTCATATGGTGTGTCTCATTAATAATTGTTCACCAAGATATAGGAGTTCAGGGTCATTGAATAAAGAACACGGGTTTCTATGACCTGACATCTACTTTAAAAAAAAAAAATGTCATCTAGGGTGATACAAAAAATAATGTATTCAAACAACATAGAATTGTTGAGTCTTACCATGTACCAGACTAAGACTGGGTGTGTAGGGGTGAATAAAACAAAACTGGTCCTTAGGATTATGAATATGGACACTGATCTGGGACCCTGCTTAATGAAGAACTGAACCACCAACACCTTGCACTTTCTTTCCCACGCTGGATCCAGGATGACTGGTCTTCTACCTTCACTGATGTCAGAGTTAATGCAATCCTCTCCTTTCTGCCACACAGTAGCCACGATGCCTAAATGCTGATAATCCTAGGGTTTCATCTTGGAATGTGCCCTTGGGGTTGCCATTGGAGGCTTCCCTTGTTAGGCCAGTTTATGTTGGTCACCTTCTATCACTCTGAGTGTTGCTCTCACTTAGGGTTCTAGTGAGATGTTATCTCAGTAATATCAATTCATTTGGGGATCTCTGGAAAAACTGTCCTATTTTGTTTTATTTTTGGTTGTTTGTTTAGAATATGATGTGTTAAATATGAGAGTCTCTCGCAAGTTAAATCAGATAACAGTGTGTTGTTCCCTGCATTATGTTATCAGTGAAAACTTTCTTCACAAAAGATCAATGTGTTTCTTGGGAGGCAACTGAGCAGCCTAACTGTTTCACAACAGGATGAATTATCTAGTCCCTAACAAGCAGCTAAGAGAGATGGTTTTCTGAGCATGATTGCATAGTTCAGAGCTCTTCTTGCCCCTCTTTATATCAGAGTTTCCATATGTTCTTCCTATAGACAAAACATTTAGAAAGCAATTACCTGCTGCTATACTTTGCACCTCCAATGCTCTGGAAAGACCCATGTGTAAAGCTTGGTCCCATGACACACTTCGGAACTGGTAGATTCTTTAGGACATGGCATATTATGGGGATATTTTAGATCCATGGTCTTTAAGAAGAATAGGAGATGTTCTTCCTGTGTTTCCTGGTTAAAAGATTTGTCGTATTATTATAACTCCTAACTATGTTGTGCTTCCTTCCACGGGCTCCAAAGCAAGAGTGAACTGACCATGAACTGAGACATCTGAAAAAAAAATAAATAAACCAATGTGAAACTTGCCTCCTTGAAATATCTCAGTGCTTTGTTATAGTAATGGAAAACTGACCGATGTAGCTACTCTGCTAAGAGCTCTTCACCAATAATTGATTTTTCTAGGTTTCAGGCTGAAACTCTTAGAAACACACCATCTATCAACTCAGTTTTCCCTCCTCTTCTGAATGTGTTGTTTATGTGGTGCACATGGCTAGGCTCCATGTGCATCCATGTGAAGGCCCTCATAGGGTATCCTCTTAACTCTCTTCTGTGTATTTTCTTAAGATGTGGTTCCTCCCTCAACTGGGAGCTTCTGTCAGTCAGCAAGAACCAGGGATTCTACAATGATTTCCACATATGCAATCATCCTCCCAGCATGGTATTATAAACATGATCGTGGCCACACCAAGATTTTGTTGTGTTCTGGGAGCTGAACTTGGCGGAGAGGCACTCACACTTAAGTGGCAGGTGCTCTTAGCTGCTGATACAAACAGGGGACCAATTCCTTCCATACATACCTACTGAGTTTCACTCTGAGACACCCATGTGCTGGGTGTGTAGGAATGAATGAAACAGAGGTAGTCTCCATCACTATGAAGATTGCAAACTTACCCAAGGAAAGAAAGTAAACAAACAATACAGGTGTGATGAGGAAAGAATTCTGTAGGAAAGATGAAGGCAATCATGGCTGCCCATTAAGAACACAGTTCTTGCCAGGCATGGTGGCACACACCTTTAATCCCAGCACTGGGAGGCAGAGGTAGGAGGATCACCATGAGTTTGAGGCCACCCTGAGACCACATAGTGAATTCTAGGTCAGCAGGGCTAGAGGGAGACCCTACCTCAAAAAAAAAAAAAAAACTCTTAGGAGGCTGAATATGACCCAAACTTCAAGGATAAGTAGGGATCAACCACACAGAAAGATTAGAAATGAGGGGGTTTAAGGTATAACCCACTTTCTATCACTTAGAAGCTCAGAAGCCCCAGGCAGCAGGCAGCACCTGCTGATGAATGTTAGATATTTTGAGATGTGCATTAACATCTTTAAAGGTATGCAAAATAGCTAAGCCTATTTCTAGTTCTCTTGACATTTTTACCACGTGTGATTCTTTTGTGCCTGGCATGAGTGCAAGACTCAACTATTACTTCAAAGTCAAGTTTTTGCCATTGTGTGGAGTGGCCTATATTGTTGGGTAGATAGCTATCTGGTAACCTTTTAGGGGTAGGTGCTAAAAAGGGCAAATGGGCATAATATTAGGTTCACTTGATGAGAGTTGATATGAGGAAGATGGACTTGGGAAGAAGGTCACACCAAGGACAGAAAAGGGCCTGCTGTAAACTAGAGGCAATTTAAAGAATGTGGCATGGTGTAAGGAGACCAGATATGTTTGGTGGCCTTGTGAACATTTCTAATAGTTCAGGGGTATTTTTTGACTCAGTGTTTCCTGAAAATAAAGAACAACAACAATAATAATTTGGAGAGTAAAGACCCTACAGCAAAAAGTTTAGTATAGTTGTCCACACTCGAAATATTGAAGACCCAGTTCATTGATATTAAGAAGAGATATGAAGGATATATCTAAAGGAGAAAGCCTGAAAATTTATGTGAAAGGGTGAAAGATGAGAGAGCCATGACTTCTGAGTGTTGGGGAATAGAGATGGTAGGAGAGTCACCTCACATCTGCTGTAATGAGCAACACTGTTTTCTGTGATCCCAGAGCACACAACTCTTCCACCAGAATGGACCCTCACTTAAATATTTGCCTATCCTGGTTGACTGAGAGCTTCTCAAGGCAATTTAAAATAAAATAAAAAAAAGCTTTATTTATTACTGAAATTCCCAGCACGACTGACAAGATACATTTGAGAAGTTCAGTAAATAGTAACTACTATTATTATTAGGTTTTCAATAGTTGTGTTTTAGTGAATGCATGGATGACACACTTTTGACAGTGTAATAAGTGAGTTCTGAAGTCTCCAGAAAGAATGATGAGAAATTGATCGAGAGAAATGGATTTGACTCTTTAGATGAATTTATTTCAAAGAGAAGAAAAGTGACAGCTCCTGGGGAAGAAGAAATGTAATATGCGAGGGGACACAATAGCTGACCCAGTTTGGTTCCCACTACTGAAAGGCAGGTATGAGAAAGAGTTGAAAGCAAGAATAGGGCAGGAAATGAGTTCTGAAAATCCAGCCATCACAGTTGAGTCATCCTTGGGTCTGGATGGACAGAGAAATTTTGCAACAAAGTACACATTGCTCTCTCACATCGGATAGAAATTCAGAATTAACCTAAGCTATACTTTTCTTCTTTTCTCTATTTACAATTTATTTGCAATATCCACTTTCCCTTACTAATGTAAAAAATTTAATATAAGTTTCATGAAAATGTTAATTTGGCTTGCTGAGTTTTAGATTTTTTTTCCAGTGGTTGAACAATGTCTTCTCATTGATCCAAATTCAATTACTTGGTTAAATCATCATTTGCATAAGCTTTAAAAATTCCTAAAGCATTCAAATAAAATTCTTAGCTGAAAATTCAGCATTTATGTTCCAAGCATTTTATTCCCTGAATGTTTTTTTTTTTACTTATTTGTAATAAGTGAAGCAAAACATAAAAGCAATTAACAATTTAATTAAAGAATGATGCTTTTCTAATCACACAAATTCTGGGTGCTAGGTTTTCTTTTCTTTTCTTCGTTGTTTACATTTGTTAAGCATTTTACCAATTTGTGATCTTAGAAATAAAATATATTACATGGTTTCAATTCCTTGTGAATTAGTCATGACATTGATATTTTATCATTTTTATTCTCTCTTCACCTTCTTATCTCTCTCTATCGCTGTCTGAACCACCATCAAATTCAAGTCCCCATCACATTCAAGTCCAATACAAGAATTTTCTGTAGGTCTCATGGTCATGCAAGCCATGAGACAATAATTTATTATGTGTCTTAGAATTCTAGAGTAGAAATTCTAGAGTAGAAAGATAAGTTATTCCATAATAGCAAGGAGCCTCTAAGAATTTAAAGAAACATTTCTCACCTCAAGTGTAATGAAATCAATTCACAGACCATTAGAAAAAGGTATTTATCTTAATAGAAATGTCATTGAATGTAATAGAGATATTATTGATGGATTAGTGCTTGTAAACAACTTATATGTATCATAGAAATTTATATGGAAGAAGAAAGATCTGTATTAAAAATGATTGATGAGAGTTTAAAATTCTAAGATATGACTCTTTAACAGTGCTCTTATATAACAACATCCTACTGAACCATTGTGCTTGATAGATAAAACTCTACCTTAGAGATTGATACATTCAGGACCTGTTATCATAAAACATTTAAATCATTGAATTCCCTTTGCCTTGTGTCCATGCTAAATAACATTTGATTAAAATGCATTTTTTGCTTATAGTTTTCCCATAAGAACATTTCAAGATAGGCTGACAACATTTATGATAAATGAATAAACTTCGTACCTTAATGCCTTAGAAATGTAGCCTGTGTAAATCAGATACTCATGTACAGTTTTTTGTGACAATGACAAGAGTAAGTATCTTGATTTGCAAACTTAGGACAGAGATGCTTAACTATAATAAATCTATCAAGTCAGCCACAACCTTCCAGCCTATCTCTCTACACAGGCCAATGGCATATCTACCTATCTGTCAGGACTTCTGATAACCCTCAATAGAAGGTGTCTTGACAAAATTCCTCACATAGTTGAAGAAATCAAAACATAGGCAAATGATGTGACTTCACTATGTTCAGATACAAGTTTTGCCTCTTGTTGAGTCCGTGGTTCTTCCATTGTACCACGTGACATCTTATTATGCTATAATATCATGGAAATACTTGGGCTGTAGTTCAACAAACTTTACCCAAACCATAGGGGAACATGATTCTCCTGGATTATTTGTCAGTCAAATATCTACTCCCACACCCCAGTAGGATGTATCTGTATGTAATTCAATCCACTCTGCTTACTTTATTCTTCCTGATGGACTAAATTCCTACTCACCTTTCAATATCTATCTCATTTGTCACTTCCAATGTCAAAATATCCCCAGCTCCTCTAAGTAGGCATACTCACTTCCTCTTCCATCCATTCATATATCTACAATGTACTTATCATAAGACATCAATTTTCTACCTACATATTTTATTGCCTATTAAGATGGGAGCTTTCCTAAAAGAGTAATTATAGGTCATCTATGTCTGTATACCAGCACTCATCACACGTTAAGCACTCTGGAGTTTCTCAATAAAATAAGAATGCAGTATAAAGAAAGGTGAAGGAAGGGAAGAGAGAGAGAGAAAAAGAGAAGGAGAGAAGATAGAAAAAAAACAACTTGAGTGCATCTTCCACTGGAAGAAAATTCTGCTTACTTGATAGCAGCTATTCTTCTTACATGAAAAGAGGCAAGCACATGGGAATTTCAGAACAATAATTTAATTTTCCAGGCTGATTTGAATGACCCTGCACTACCTTTTCTTCTTATTGCCTTCAGCAGAGTACATCTATAAATTATTGGATTTTTTTTTTCAGTCCATGGTCGATTTAAATAGCAATACACTTAGAACTCTGATGACACCAGGGAGAATATTTGCACGTGGTTGCATAGATTCTAACACATAAACTGTATCAGCTCTCCAAATGACCTCACATCAGAGCTGAAGGATAGCTGGATCCAGTAGTGACTGAGAAGCTGCTTCGTTTGAACAGATGGGGAAGAAGCAAAGTGTATGCTTGAGAAGAGGTCCTTATGACATTCAGTGTGAGAAACACAGTGGATGTTAATCCAGCAGAGCTAATTCTGTCGTGGGGAGTGAAATATTATTTAATCAGCAGTGCTTCATGCATAATTCAATTAACTGCCTTCACTCATCAGTATTAACGAGAACAGGAGCCTGGATTAATGTGCAAGAGCCTCATAAAGGAGCTCCCAGTCTACCTAAGTGCTGCCAAAACTTAATAAAATCCTGCCAATCAAACTCCGGTATCTGGACCCAATGCATCAGTGCACTGATACTACAAATTATCCCTAGCACTTCTCATTGTTTCCTAATTCTTTAATTATGCTGATATCTGCACTAAAATGTTTAATTAGTGTATGGGGGAAAGTGAATACGATTGCTTGCTGCTGTCTTGACTATCAGCATTTAGCATCGAGTAAACAAAATCGAATTTTATTGCAAATAGTTTGAAGTGGCAAGTTTAACTACTTTTTTTTTTCTTTTAAATTCTGTGAATCTCAGCGATTGACCAAGAGGCAGCAAGTTGGGTTGTAATCATCGAAAATGCTACCTTGATCTTGAAAGGAGAGCATAGATGGACAACTTTATATGCAAGTTTTCAGTATGTTTTGGTTCAGCCAAACCATCACATTCAACTCCAAAATTCAAGAATCTTCCTGTAGGTCTCATGGTCCTGCAAGCAAACCTGAGGCAATAACTTATTATGTGTCTCAGAGTTCTGACTGAAGAAATTGGGTGAAGAATGCCCGATGCCCACAAGTGGGTGATCAATTAGGTTCACTAGAAAGAAAAGGAGATCATTATCCTAAGAGTTCAAGATGAAAGAAAATGTGTTTGCATATTCTAGTCGTGTTCTTACTCAGGAATTGATAAAGAATGGTGTCCAGCGTATTTTTGAGAGCTTTCCTGAAATGTGACAAAGAAAGTAGTCCAATCTTCATAGCATGTATTTAGTTTATGTTTGAGTACTGACAACATATGGGAAACAGGGCCAAGTTGTGGGCATATAGAAGGTAGTGACAGCCCCAGATCCCCGAAAGCAAACATCAACTGAAGAAGACTGATAAATATGATTAAGCAAATAAAAATGAAAACAATGATTGAGAATGACAGTGGTGGTGGTGAAGACAATAGATCCAACTACTACATTTTTGCACTCTTGGCCTGCACATTATACATTCTGCTTGGAGCCTACAGAATGCAAAAATAAAAACATCACATGACAGTGCTCTCCTCGGAGGAGGGGGGAAGAGAACAGGATGAGAGAGTTACCAACTGTCTGAAACACACTTCTTTAAACACCAATACTCAGGAAATATGAGTAGCATAGCTGAAAATGTTTTCATTCTCTGTATCTTTAAAATATTTTATGATAAATCCAAAGAACAACATACAGCTTTCAGTATGTGAGGACTGAAAATAGTGTTGTTCTTTGGTCTGTGATGCTAGGGTACGAAGGGAGAGTTGAAAAGCAAGAAAGACGGGTACCAGTGGGAAGTTTTCTGAAGACATTGAGGCCATCTGTCATCAGCATAAAGCCTCTGCAAGCATCCATTTGTTCTTGGCCTTGCCGTAGATGTTCAAGAAGGAAAATGTAGGGTTGGAGAGATTGCTCAGTAGTTAAGGCAATTGCCTGCAAAAGCTAACAACACAGGTTTGATTCCCCAGTACCCATGTAAAACCGTATACACAGAGTGGTGAATACATATGGAGTTTGTTTACAGTGTGCCCTCTCTCCCTCTCTCTCACTCTTTCCTTGAAAACAAATGAGTAAATAAAATATTCTTTTACAAAAGGAAAATGAAACTGGCCCCGAGCCTGTCCTAGGGACATTCATGGTATAGTTTTGGGTACGTAAATAAAATAAAATAACTGTTCATGATATAGCTTTGAGTAAAAGTAAATAAGCATTGTGTACACATTTTATCTAACAGGAGATATGTCTGAAGGTTAAAGGTGGCATGTATATGCTTGTGGATAGTCATTAGAAAGCCTAAGTAAGTAGTGATAGTATCAAACTGAGTCCTGAAACCTGTACTAGGTAGGAAAAGAACGATAAGAAAATGGGAGCTTGTTTACATGTGCTAAACCCTGCATGATTTTTTCTTTCATATCTTTGTTCTAATTAGTGCTGTCAGTAGGTGGGGAGGGACTTAATAAAAAATACCACCTTCTAACTAGGGCCCTGTTTACCTTTTTGTAAAATAGGTGTGTTATAGGACTTCCAAAGCAATGGCATATAGCAGCCAGTACAATGTGGTCTTTTGGAGAATGAAGAGAGACAGAGTAGTGCCAGGAAGCAGGCTGGGGAAGCACTGCAGAATTTCTTGGGGAGGATTGAGTTGGACATGTACAGATGCTCATGATGGTGTTTTATGCCAACTTTAAAGTAATCTAAATCAAAGTGCACCAAACAGCCAGGTGTGGTGCTGCATTCCTGTATATCCCAGCACATGGGTAGAGACCAGAGGATCGCAAGTTCAAGATAATACACTACGTACATGGGCTGAGACCCTGTATCGAAACAAAGAAACAAAATTCATCTAGTATACCTACCCCACCTGGTCCCATAGATCAGCAGCAGAGTACAATATGGAGTATCTGTTGTCCACTTATGATCACATGGTTGAGTAGGAGCTGAGGGTTGGTACTGCCACTCAGCGTTGAGACAGAGTATAAGACCACTTATTTCTAACCTGGAGGGGAGGAAAGGTCTTAATTTAGAAATTTGAAACGCTATGTCATAATTATATAATTATAAGCAAAACCATCTGGGACCATTCACAGTCTCACTTCAAGCAAGGAGGTGTGGACCTCCTTGTGTTGTGTTATATTGGCACAAGCTGACGGACTATTAGAAACATATGCTCTGATTTGGTGATCCAAGCTGGGGATGGAGTTTCTGCATCCCTTACAAATTCCTGGGTGTTCCCAGTGCTGCTGACCTATGGATCATATTGTAAACAGCCAGGGCCTAGAACTGCACTCTCTGTTCCAGGCGATACTAGCCACACATGGCTACTCATAGTAAGAATTAGGACATGCTATCGTCACCTTTCAAAGACTAGAGAAGGGGGATCAATTGCTCATTAAGGTTAATATAAAAACACTGATTATGTTGAAATTGCAATACTTTAATATACTGTGTAAACTATGATGTGATTAAAGCTATTTTCCCCTGTTTAACTTTTGTTCAGTGTGCCTATAGAAAAATTTAACTTATACATGCTATTCCCATTGTATTTCTACTAGACAGGGTTGTTCTGAGACATGTTCCAAACTGATTTCCATATAATGTGTGGCTGTCCTAAAGTACTTACCTAGGAGCGACACACATAGAAAAATGGAAATAAGTAATGTACAGTCTCAGGTACATTGGTTTTTTAAAAAAGAAACAATTTTCAATTCATTTCTCACTTTAGCAGTGTGATATAAATAAGGTGAAAAAGTAGCTATGGAAAGTAGAAATAGAAATAGAAGAAATGAAATCACCCATAAAATATCTACCCTGAAACAACCATTGTTCAAATTTAGGCTTGTATTTAATATCTTAATATGGATTTGTGGTTGATTGGTTTGCTTATAGCTCAGGAAATGAAACCCACAGCTTTGCACATGCTAGCTATGCACTCTACTTATTTACATCCCCAGCCATTCAGATAGTCTTGAATATACTTTTTTGATCCTTGTATATGACAATCTTTCTTCAGAGGAAACTGGACCCCATCTTCTCCTTTTTCTCCTTTCTAACTGGCTGCTACGTTTCACTTCCTCACCTGATTTCTCTTCATCCTCCACATTTATTGGACTTACGTGTTTGTAAAGCTTTTCAAAGTTAATGTGTATGAAAACACAAATGTTCACTTATGTCTCTAGCAGAATTACTCTTTTTAAGTTTATTTGTATTCTTAGTAGTTGCCCTAGGGTTCATGAAACACATTTACAAGTAATCCGAGTCTACTTTCAAATAATTCTAGAGCACGTGGCAGGTAGTGCTAGATGCTTTAAGTACCCCCAGCTCCTCCGTCCTGCCCCTTCCAACGTTACTACCATCCACTTCACTCCTCTATGAGTTCTAGCCACCAAATGCATAACTGTTCTTATTATTTCAAATATATAATTATTTGTGAACACAACAATAAGAACATAAAAAAAATTTATGTGTCTTCCACTTATTATTTGCTTTTCTCCAACAATCCTTTTGTGTATCTTTGAGCTTCTGATCTATATACTTTTCTTTGTCTGGTGAACTTATTTTAGTGTTCTTCAGGTCTTCTGAAACCAAATTCTCTGCATGTATCTATATCTATGTTTTAATTTTTTTTACCTTTCTTGGTTTGCACTTTGCTTCTATCCTTAATTAGGCAGGTGAACAAGTTTTCTATTGCTGTGTTAACATGGGTGCTGTTAGGGTTTCTTTTTCATAGATCAAAGTAGCAGATTTTGGTCCTCAAATCTATCATTTTTCTTTTCCATTTTCTTGTTTTCTATTTTCGTCTGGCACAACAGATGATAATAAATATGGATTATATTTTTATGCAAATCTTTACTCATTTTATTTTCTCATCTTTATGTCCTCCTAGGATATAATTATTAAATTAATTTTCTGGGGCTATAGAGATGGCAAAGCAGATAAACATACTTGCCTGCAAAACCTAACAGTGCAGTTTTGATTCCTCAGTACCCATATTAAGTGGTCATACCACAAAGTGGCACATGCATCTGGAGTTTGTTTACTTTAGCTGGGGGTTCTGCTGAGCCCATACCCCCTCCTCTGTCTATGCTTGTAAATAAATAAATTAAAAAATAATTTTCTTACAAAATAAATAATTTTCTTAATTTTTCAGTAAGCAGAGCCTTCACTATATTTTATGGGTTAAATATACCATATCTAAGTCATTTATAGATTTTAGCTAATTTCCTTTATGATATAAGAATTAGCAGAGGAATTTGAGATCTAAGTAGCTAATATTGTGATGTCTATTTTAATTAGTTGTATAATTTTTGGTTTACTAAAGTTTTCGGGACTGAAAACTAAATGACCAAATTTTGTGAACATTTCACAGGTACTCAAGTGGGAAATCCTTTCAAGATTTAGAATCATCTGAACATATAACTACAAACACATGTCAGGGAAATCTATGAATAATGCCATTCACTTGTTTCATTTCTCCCGTTGCTTTCTGTATTTCAGTCAAAAGCTGAAAAGGGGTATGAATTTTTCTACTACAATTCCTCTTACCTTTTTCTGAAAATTCCTGTACTCTTTGTCATTTTGCTATAGGTATTTCAATACTGGGTCATTTGGCACATAAAAGTTGTGAATAGTCACACTTTCAAATTTTGATTTCATCCATGAAATTGTCTTCTCTTTTAGCTTAATTGTGTCTTATCATCAAAAAGCAACAAGTGCAAAAATCATACTATTTAAGATCAGCTGTTATGTAAAAACTTAACACTGGAAATGTTTGCTAAGGAGAATAGAATTCAGGCTGCTGTCACCAAAATAGTTGAGGGAATTCTTCCACCTTCTTATCTGGCAAACTTCCTGTAATTTGCTATTCAGTGTTCTGAATTTGTTGGCAAAGAATCTTTTAAAAATTATCTCCTCAATCATGAGAGTATGAGTACCAAAGACATTGACTTCCTCATTGTCAGTGTTCAGTCACTTTATACCATCTTGCTCCTGGGGTTTTGTTTGTCAGAATTTTATCTAATTATAATAATCTTCTCAGACTTGATGTATAGCCACAAGCAGTTTCTTATTTTGCTTTGCTTTTGCATAAGATTTCAAATCAATACAAAGCAAACAATAAAAGGTGAAATACTCATGCAGTCATCTGACAGAAAACTAGTGTAGCTGGGATCCTTGGAAACAAATAAGTTCTGCCATCCATTGTCTGAGTTATTTAAGTAAAGTATATTATTGCATTCAAGAGACAAAGAAAAGGCACTCTCAGAACACATAATTTATTGAGATTTCCACAGTACTTTTGATATTGCACAGTATGCTGGAAGAAATCAATCAAACAAATCAGAAAGCCTGATGTGAGAAAGATTGTGTACATTAATCTCCAATTTGTTTTTAGGAGAGAAGGAAAAGTTATTTGTGGTGCCAGAAAGCACTCTCGGTTATGAATGTCCTAGATTGGAATATAACTTGAAAAGCGTTCAGCTTTGCTGACGCCCTGAAAGCTGACAGGGAACATTAGACGATGAGTAATCTGGACAGAGTCAGTTTCATTATGGATAAATGCCACACACTATTAAGGGTGACCAAATATAAAACACAAAAGTTTGGAATCAAGGAAACAGAAAAAATGTCTATCATTCCCTATTGCAAAATTGAAAGCAGACTCAAAGATGCAAAACTAGATTAGGCTGGGGATAAAAGTAACATCACTGTGGAGGCCAACTCAGGTTGAAAAAAAAAAAAAAAAAAACTTCAAACAAAGCTGAGTATCTTGAACCAAAAGTGTCTTCACGAAGTTGACACCTAATCAAATTCTAGGGCAGATGTTCCAAACTCTCCACTTCATACAGTTCATTGATCTTCCATCACAGTTATTTAGCACTTATTATGGGATAGACCAAACACAAAGACTAATTTTACAAAGTAACAGCTCTCAAGGAGCTCCAAGTCATTTAGTAGTGATAGTGACGAGTGAATCTCCTTAAGATACCTAAAGGGGATGAGGTAATGTTTTGGGTAGAAGCTGTGATATTTTCAGGGTGTGGGATTAATCAGCAGGGGAAAGGAGATAGAACATTCCAAATAGAGCACACAGAGAGGAGCATGAACAGACTTGAACATCACGCAGAGTTCAGAATGACCTTTGCACCGTAAATCAAATCAAGCAGAGTTTGAACATAGGAAACAACCCGAGGGGCTTCTTTAGAATTCTTTAACGTAATGCTTTGTCCTTGAAGATGTATCAAGACATTAAATTTCCTTCTTGGATATCTTTAACTCATAGACACCTTTACTTATCAATGGCACAGTGTTTGTAAGAAGATAAATAAATATCTGCATAGACTCTGATCACACAGGCACTAAGAAACCAAATGCACTGTGGTGGTTAACAGTGATTAGAACCTTTCATACTCCCCTGCTGTCATTTCCACTGTAGGGGATGTTGACACATACTGGATGTGGCAGTTACCTTCTTGTTGCTGGGACAAAACAACAGACTAGAAGAGGTTAATGGAATGGGTTGATTTCCAGCTTATAGTTTCAAAGGGAAGCTTAATCATGGCAAAGAATGCATGGCAGAAATAGACTGCCGTGCATCACATTTTCACACCAGCAGGGAAGAAGTAGAGAAAGTGAGCACTGAACCCAACATGGTTGGCCTAAAAAAGCCTCAAGGCCCACCGCCAGTGACACACCTCCTCCAGCAAGATCCCACCTCCCAAAGTCTCTACCAGCTGGAGATTAAATATGAGGCTTAATCACAAGCACATGAGCCTGCGGGGACATTTTACATTCAAACCATCCCATTTTTTCCTTGGTTCCCATAGGTTCATGGCCGTCTCATGATGCAAAATTCATTCAGTCCAACTTTCAAAGTCCCATAGTCTTTATCACTCCCAATACTGCTCAAAAGTCCAAAGTCTCATCTGAGACCAAGGCAGTCTCTGTAACTGTGAGCCCTGTAAAATAAAAACACAAGTGACCGACTTCCAATACAGTGGAAATGCTGACAAGTGTTTAAAACCAGAAATCTATGAAAAATGCAATATATGTATTACTTGTACAGAAGTTTTTCCTTGATATTTACCAAATCACTGTAGTTCTAAATATTTGAAGGAGAAGAGTTATTTTTATTTTATGTCAGTAAATTATGTTAAAATTAATGCTTCTGATTCAAACCCCATATCTGGTGTTTGTTAATCTCCTGTAAGCCTGGATGGCAATTTCCCAGGCATGCATTAAGTTCCTAATACCTTGATTCATTATGTTCTGCTCACCTGTGGAATATTTAAAGGTAAGAAGATAACAAGTCAGCATATCTTCTGAATCTAACTCATTCCTTTTTTACATTCCTTTATCTTAGGAAATATCCTCTCACTAGTGAAATTCAATTTCAGCATGACCTAAATCTGCCATCTTGTTAATTAATGTACATCTCAATAGTAGGAGAGAAAAGAACCCTAATGAGTGTTACAGAGAAAACAGAAACAAATCACAGCTTTTATTACTCATCACATGTAAGAAATAGATATAATTTATGAACAGTAAAATGCATAAATATTAATTTAAAAGTTCAGTAAATCTTTTCAAGTACAAATACCTCTGTAATAGCCCTCATAGACATCTGGAATATTTTTAGCACCTCAATAAACTTCCTTGTGCTGTCAATCACCCTTTCTAGAAGGAATGAATGCCCTGATCCCTTTCATCATAGATTACTCTTATCTCTTCTTACACTCCATACAGTGGAGAATTTGGATGTATACTGTCTTCTGTTTGCTTTTTTTGGGGTCCATCATTAATGTTTTTGAGATTCATCTAGTTGGTTGTAAATGTGACAATCTCTTTGCTTTGTACTTTCCAATGGGTTGACCCTATCACAGAGCATCTGTCCTGTTGATGGCTGCATGGGGTGATTCCATTCTGGGTCTATGTGCAAAAAGGTGTCATGACTATTTGTATACATATCATTATGCAAATGAATATTTTCATTTTCCTTTGGTAAATACATGAGAATGAAAAGACTGGATTTATTTTTAACTATTTCTGACATTTTTAAGAATCTGCTAGACATCCTTCCAAAACAAAAATTGAACCATTTTATATACTTGAAGTAAGTAAATCAGGTAGGCATGAAAGTTGTTCAACTGGCATTTGGTGCTAACTTTTTTTTTTAATTTTAACTGTTCCATTACATACTTAGTGATAACCCTCTTTGTGGTAATTTATGTTTTCCCTGGTGGTTATTGATTTGAAGCAGTTTTTTCATGTCTTTATTGTCCATATGTATCTCAACTTTTTGAAAGTCCACTTTGAAGGAGCACTCCAACATGGTTATGGAAATCATCCTGAGACACTCATATGAAACCACATTATTCTCATAAGACTTGGAGAGCGTATCTCATGCCCATGCAGTCATGCAGTCACCTGGGAGTCAGAAGTGTGCTCATGGCAGGTGGAGAGAGTTCAGAACAACAGCCTATGGACAAGTGCCTCTACTGAGGTGTGGGAGTAGATGTAGGTATATGTAACTGAAATGTAACTGAGTGGGCATGAAAGGGAAAGGAGTAAAATGGTGAGTTTAACGTAAGCCGTATCATTTGATTGAGTCCCCAGAGATAGTGTGACCAGGTGCACATTCAAAATAAGAAGGGTGGGTGGCCAGCACTCAAGGCACCATTGATGCGACAAACATCTCTATATTGCAAAGGCTTCTATGAGTAGGTCTTTTTTTCTAGAATCACAATTTCATTCTATTTGTTTATCTTTATGTCTTGCCGTATCTCACTGTTTTTGATTATTACATTTTTAGTCTGAAGTTTTTAAGTTTCCAACTTTGTTCTATTTTCTAGACACTTTGTATGTCTTACATAAAACTTAGAATTGATTTGTTGATCCATTAAAATAGAAGACCGCTTCGTCTTTCATTAGAATTGCATTTAAGTTTTAACTCTACTTGGACAGAACAAAAGTTCCCAATACTGAGCCTCCTAAGCCCAGAGCACAACATGTCTTTCCATTTATTTATACTTTTCATTTCTCTCTGCAGTGTTTCAGGCACTTTCAGCTATATGGTCAGTAAGGTCTCTTGCAAATCACTCATTAAATTTATATTTTAGATGACATTGTAAATGGCATTTTTGTATCTATTTTTCAGATGTTTATTGCCAAAGGATAGGAGTTCAATATTACTTTGTTTCTGTATTAGTTTGTGATGTTGATAAGTCCATTTTTAGTTTGACATTTTTGCTCTGTAGGTTTCTTGAAATTCTAGATACATACAATCATGTCATCTGCACATAAGGATGGCTCTACGTCTTCCTTTACAATCTGTATGCCATCTTTTACATGTATTATGCAGTCCAGCTCTTCTAGTAAAATGTTAAATAGAAGTTCTGTCTGTGCATATCTGTACCTTCTCTAATTTTAGGATAAAAGAATTGTAATTTTCTTAAGTCTGGTTCTGAGTGTGGTGTCACATGTCTATAATCCCAACATTTAGAAGGCAGAGGGAAGGGCTGGAGAGATGGCTTAGTGGTTAAGTGCTTGCCTATGAAGCCTAAGGACCCCGGTTCGAGGCTTGATTCCCCAGGACCCATGTAAGCCAGATGCACAAGGGGGCGCACGTGTCAAATTCATTTGCAGTGGCTGGAGGCCCTGGCGCACCCATTCTCTCTCTCTCTCTCTCTCTCTCTCTCTCTCTCTCTCTTCCCCCCCTCTGTGTCTTTCACTCTCAAATAAATAAATAAAAATTTTTAGAAAAAAAAAGAAGGCAGAAGGAAGAGGATTATAAGTTAAATGTCAACTTGGGCAACATTGTTATAGGCCAGCCTGATTTACATTAGGAGATCCTATCATGAAAAACACCTTCAAAGTCTGATGTTAACTATAGGTTTTCAGTATACATATTCATGTTTAAGTCCTCCTTGATTTCTGCTTTCCAAGTAACTTCTACATGATTGCATATTGAGTCTTTTAAAAATATAATACAAATGATTATATGCTTTTTTTTTCTCTTTCTAATCTTTTTATTTATTTCCAAGCAGAGAAAGAGAGGATACAGGTAGGTGTGTGTGTGTGTAGTATGCTGTGTTGGGATGGTTCATGTGTGTGAATGGCAGCATTCACTGTGCCCATGTGGAGGTCAGAAGACAACTTTGGGTATGAGTTTTTGCCTTCTACCATATTTGAGGCAAGGTCTCTCTTTGTTCATTCTTATGTTTGCCAGACTATCTTGTGGGAGATTTTCCTGTCTCAGCCTCCCTTCCTGCTATAAATGTGCTGGGATTACAGACAATTGCACAAATTGCTATTGCATTTGGCTTTCTGTGGTTTCAGCACTCAGATATTAACACTTATGCAAAGGCAAGTGCTTTATCCACTGAGCCATCTCGCCCAGCTCTCTGTAATCCTTAATGTAATGGATCACATTAAGTTAGCTCGTGTTTTTAAGCTACCTTGAGTTCCTAGACTAAACCTTATTTTGTTATAACATTCAACAAATATATCATTAATATTTGATTACTATTGCTTTTTGGATATTTGTTTCTAGGTTTCTGAGAAGTATTATCTCTATCCTTTCTATCCTATATGTCCCTGTCTAGACTTGACTTCAAAGATATATTATCTTCATAAAATGAATTAGAAAGTTTTCCTTATCTTCTATTTTCTGGAAAACATGTAAAACTGATGCCATTTTCTTAAAGATGTGATGATATTCATCAGTGAAACTGTTCTAAACTTGGAAAATTTAAATTTAATTAAGTTGCTTTAATGTATAAAGAATTGAACACATTTTCCACTTTCTGTTGTAATGCTAAATCTTGTTTTGCAAAATCTGTCCATTTATGTAGATTGTAAAATTAGTTGGCATAATGTTATATATTCTTTCCTCTATGATATTTATTATGTCCGCAGAAATATCTTCACTTTTATTTCTGAATACAAACGATTTTTCTCTTCATCTTGATCAGTCTTATTAGTAACTTTTTAAAACCTTTTTTTTTTTTTTTTTTTTTTGAGGTAGGGTCTCACTCTAGCTCAGGCTGACCTGGAATTCACTCTGTAGTCTCAGGGTGGCCTTGAACTCATGGCAATCCTCCTACCTCTCTGCCTCCTGAGTTCTGGGATTAAAGGTATGCACCACCATGCCTGGCTTTTTAAGAACCATCTTTTGACTTTGTTGGTTTTCTTGTTTATACTCTATTTTTTAGTATTCCATGTATTAAACTATGAGTCTAATTTGTTCCTGTTTCTACTTTCTTAAAGTGAAATCTTGGATTTTTTTTTCATTTGTGTATGTTGTATGTGTATATGTCATATAGATGCATGTATATAATATATATATACATATTATATATATATATATATATATATATATAGTGTGTGTGTGTGTGTGTGTGTGTGTGTGTGTGTGTGTGTGTGTGTGAAACATATGCATGTGGTGTGTGTAGAAGCCAGAGGTAGATGTCAGATATCCTCCTCTATTGCTCTTCTGTCTTTATTCCCTGAGACAGAATCTCTCAATGAAACTGGAGTTCATTGCCTTCAGTTGGACTGGCTGATAAGGGAGCTCCAGCAATCCTTCTGCCTCCATAGCCCTCGGTGCTGTAGTGTCAGCCATGCATGACCATGCCCAGATTTTTTTTTTTTTTTTTTTTGGTTTGTCGAAGAAGGGTCTTACTCTAGCTCAGGCTGACTTGGAAGTCACTATTTAGTCTCAGGGTAGCCTCAAACTCATGGCAACCCTCCTACCTCTGCCTTCCGAGTACTGGGATTAAAGGTGTGTGCTACCACACCCAGCTCATTCCCAGATTTTTACATGGGTGCTGAGAATCAAACTCCAGTCCTCTTCCTTTTGCAGCAAGTGATCTTACCCACTGAGCCCTATCCCCACCCTCACATTTCTTTTTAATAGTACCATTTAATACTATAAATTTCCCCCACAAGAGCTGTTTCATATACATCCCCCAACTTTTAATATATAGTGCTTTGAAATTAATTTTCAGCATTCTTAAAAAAAACTTTTGACATTTATTTATTTATTGGTAAGCAGAGAGAGATAGAGAGAAGAGAGACAAACAGAGTGAGAATTGGCACTCCAGGACCTCCAGACACTACAAATGAACTTCAGACACATGTGTCAGCTTGTGCAACTGGCTTACATGGGTACGGGGGAATTGAACCAAGGTCCTTAGGCTTGTCAGGCTAAGCCATCTCTCCAGCCCAAGTTTTGATATCTTTATTTTCATTATGGTTTCTTTTTTGACACATAAGCAGATTAAGATGGTGTATTTTTTTAATTTCTGAATGTGTAAATTTTTCTTTACAATGTTATTAAATCGAATTTAATACCATATGGTCAAAGAAAAAAATCTGTATGATGTGATATTCTGAAATTTATTAGCATTCACTTTATAAACTGGTATATGGTCTGTCATGAAAGGAATATGTATTCTGCTCTCAGTAGGTATAATATTTTATAAAGTTAATTAGATGAAGTTTATGGTACCATTTAAACCTTCTAAATTACTGACTTCTGTTTATTTCAACAATTATCTATAAGACAGATGCTAATGCTTCCAAGTACAATTGTGGGCTAACCTAATTTTCCCTTTGGTTATTAAATTTTTCCTTCATATATTGGCAAGATTTCTTATAAAATTAATGCACACTCAACACTTTCATCTTCTTGACAAATTATCACTTCTAACATTATAAAATGTGTTTGACTATCCCTAGTAGCAGTACATCATTTGCTTGAGTCTCATGTGTCAGATATTTATATAATTTCATTCACTTCTTGGGTTACTATCTGTATGATTTTTTTCCATCCCCTTACTTTTGACTTGTCTGTGTTTTTATATTTGAAGTGTATCTTTATCAGCACAATATATTTGATCCTCATACTTGAATCATTCTGAGAATCTTTGCCTTTTCAGTGGTGCATTTAGGCTATTTTCACATAAATGTGCTTTATCCTAAGTTTATATTAAATGTACTACATTTATGTATTCTATTTTTAATATTTTATATTTATTTCATTTTCTCTTTCAATTTTCCTGTCTAGTCTTCTAGTTCAATTTCACCTTTCTTACCTGCTTTTTTTGGTGAAATGAACGGTCTAGTACTCTGTTCATTCTCATATGTTGATGTTCTGTTGATGCCTCTTACTTTATACTATGATCTAGTTGTTAACTTAAAGAGGATGATATACACAGCTTATTGCTCTCTACACAAAACTAAAAAGAATCCAGGATTATTTTTTACATTCACGTTTATAAGGAAAGGATCTTATTTCCCTATACCTCTTACGCTTTCTTGTGTGTTCCATTTGTTATATCCTATTTTTTCATTAACCTATAATATAAAAATCTTTAATATTTCATGTGTTTCATAATATTTCATCTTTGGTTTTTCTTGAAATGTTTTTCCATTCTCATATTTGAAACAAAATGTTGTATATAAAACCTAGAATCATAGGATCTTTTTTCCTTTGCTTATTTAAGTATGTCCCATATCTCCTTACTTCCTTTATTTTTATGAGAATGAATTACTCTTATCATTTTCCTTTGTACATAATGAACCTATGGGTCTCTTCTGACTGCTTTTGTTTTGTTAATAAAATGTTTTTTCAGTAGCTTGATCATTAAAATATTCAAATAATATTTTTACACAATCTCTCTTTTCCTTGAAGCACTTTAATACACATTACATAGCACACATATTCAATGTTATCTCAGAAATCAATACTCTTTTCCCTTCCCCAAGTATTTTTTTCAGTTTTATAGCTTCTATTATGCCCCATATCCATCAGTATTTTCTTTTGTACTGTCCTCTCTGTTAAGGCTACCATTATTTTTCCTTTTCATTTCTGCTATAGTAGTTTTCAGTTGTAAAAATATCCATTTTGTGCTTTATTATAGTTTCTACTTCACTGAAATTTTTGTATACTTACTTTTTGTGTTCATCTTTTGAAACATAATGAACATATTTATGATAGCTTTTGTATGGGGGGGGAGGTTATGTAGGGCCTTGCTCTACCTCAGGCTGACCTGGAATTCACTACAGTAGTCTCAGGGAGGCCTTAAACTCAGGGAAATTCTCCTACCTCTACCTCCCAAGTGCTGGGATTAAAGGCATGTGCCACCATGCCCGGCTTATGATAGATTCTCATGGTAGCTCACAAGTCTGCAGAAATTGTACTCTGCCCTTCTAACCTTGCACGTGCACGGTCAGGTTCTCATCAATGCCTAGGAAATGCTAGGCAGATTTCTGAAGCTCCTTGTCTATAGAGTCTTCATGTCTTCTCTATCCTCCCTGAGGATTCCTGCCCCTTTACTACCCCTTTGCCCCAATCTCTGTTCTCTTCACCCAGGTGAGAATGCTGCTCTTTTCATGGGCTCTGCTTCATATTTCTAAATGCGTCCCCTGGCAAAAGTACAAGATCTATGGGACTTTCGTTGTATGTTTTTCACCTCTCAAAGATCACAGACTTGTGCGTTCCTTGAGCAGTGCCTAAAAATACTTATAGTCATATCACCCTTTATGGAAGGAAGATTGTTAATCTGATATTCTGCTCCTCATTCATATGAGGAACTAAGAATATTAATTTTATGTTAAATTTAGACCCCACAGAATCCTGCCTCCTGAACTAGCAAATATTTTGAAGGATTATAGCAGATCTAACCAGGCAGTGAACATCATATCAGTTTAAAGTGACGTGACTTCAAATCTGCCTCTCTGAGTCTCAATAGCTATGTTCATAGTGAGTTTTCCTTACTATATATCTAGTATTCAAAGGATCCCTTCATCTAAAACTTCACATACCATAGATGATAATATATGCAGAAAAGACTAAGTTCATGATTGTGTTTAAACACTTTACCTCAGTATTGATTACTACTCTCCTCTTCTTCCCCTTCCTTTTCTTCCTTTTTCCTCTCCTATTCCTCCCCTTCTCTCTTCTCCTTTCCTGTTCTCCTCCCCCTTCTCCTCTTGTTCTTCTCCTCTTCTTCCTCCTCTCTTCCTCCCTTTTCTCTCATTTTTTCTTCTTCTCTTCCTCATACTTTCTTGACCTAAATTACTTACTTAATCCTTTCCATTGTCTTTAGAGACAAACCAGTAATATACCATCCTAGATATCTCATTGTTGATCTCTATGTTAGTTTCAGGAGTTGTTTTCAGCAATATATAGTATATTCAAACAAGAGCCTCCTTTGCTCCCTAAGTCCCATCTGCTTTGTTACAGTGCATTAAATTTTGTTGCTTCCAAGTCTGTCTTCTTCTAATAAAGAAGGTTTATGTCTCTACATCAATTGTCATATTCACCTCTGTGAATAGTGGTGATGGACACTACTCTTATATTTCAGATATATCAAATGCCCATATTTAAATCAGAGTCATAGTTATATTCTTGTATAAGTAAAACATGGGCTGGAGAGATGGTTCAGGGATTAAAGCACTTGCCAGCAAAACCTAAGGACCCAGGTTCTATTCCCCAGTACCCACCTAAAACCAGATACACAACGTAACACATGTATCTGGAACTTGTTTACAACAGCTGGAGACCGTGGTCTCTCTCTCTCTGTCTCTCTCTCTCTCTGTCTCTCTCTCTCTTTCTCATCTTTCTTAAATAAAATAAATAAATAAATAGAAAAAATAACTCATAACAAAGTATGAACACATTCTTGTTTTTCATACTCCCCAAAATGTTCTATAGTCTTCAGTATAAATCTGTCCTTCATCTGAAAAGGGGAGAGAACATAGAATAAATCTCTTCTGTATTCTGGCACTTTTTCTGATTGTCTGAACACTATTGCCAGTATATAACTAATAGGCCACATTTTGATAATATTTTTCTTTCATTTGGTTTGATATTTCCATACATTCGTATTGTCCTTCTCCCAAGAATGTAAGATATGTGAAGTAAACAATTATGTTTATACATATTTTAATTCCCTCCAAATTTGGTCAAGTGAATAAGCCTGAAAAAATCAAAAGAAACACAAACAATCAATGTTATTGAATGAGGAAAAATCATTAAAAACTGAAACATCTTAATGAAACCTGTAATCACAATTTTTATAATTTAAGGAAAATATATAAATTTCTTTATAGTAAATGATATGTTAACATAGGCTACTAAAACAGATTTATATTATATTTTACTAGATGTATAAATAAGTAAACATAGCTTTTATTAACATAAGATGCTGTGTTAAAATTATACCAATAAATATTTTTATTTCTTTAAGAGAGAGAAAGAGGGGGAGAGAGAGAGAGAGAGAGAGAGAAAGAGAGAGAATGAATATAGGCATGCCAGGGCCTCTAGTCGCTCCAAGTGAACTCCAGACACACGAGAGCCACCCTTCTGCATCTGGTTTATGTGGGTCCTAGGGAATCAAACCTGGTCCTTAGGCTTCACAGGCAAGAACCTTAACAGCTAAGCCATCTCTCCCACCCTCAATAAATATTTTAGAACAGTTTGAATATCAAGGTAAAATCATTATTTTCACTATTAATTAAAACTAATAAAAATGGGAGCCATTTACTATCACATCACTTGTTTTCTGAAATAGCATACATAACCTCTGGTAATCAAATGGTATTTTTCTGTAGTGGCTGTCAGATGGATCATTTCCCAAAGGATGTCGGCTGCACATTCTCCCGCAAGAAGAAAAGACTAGGTTTTATAAATATTCCTTCTACAATAAAGGATCCATATTTCACACAGTGATATATTTTGGATTCATCATGTCCAAAGACAGATTTGAACATAATCTCACTATGCATTTTGTGCTTCCTGGGGAAGAAATTGCTCAGTAGAAGTGTGATTTTTTTTTTTTTTTTGCTCTTAAGCCTAAACAGATAATAAGCATTATGTTGTCCTTTACAGATAAGAAAGTGTAAGCTCACAGCTTGCCCATAAAATGTGTACCTTGTAGTCTACGTTTCTTTCTTTCTAGACTCCTTATTATTTTTAAGATTTCTTAAAATGATTGACCCAAGACTCTAGGTCCTAAGTCACTAAATCATTTATGTAAATTGTCAAATCAAGTCAAGAATCTCATCCAGAACTTCCTTTATAGCATATTTTGAAATGTATATTTATATCATACCTATGAATAAATGAACTTCCATTACCATGTGACACCAAACCAAATATGGAATATTTTGGGTAAGACTTTCTGGTGAGGTGCATGTTGTTGGCAAATAAATATTCATCACTTCTTATATATTCTACTCTTTTTCTGCAGAATCAGATGCATCTACTTAATGTTGGTGATACAGGTCAATGGTAGAGCATTTGCCTATCATGAGCAAAATCATTACAGTGAAAGAAGAAACAGAATGATAGGAAAATAAAAATCTACTTATCCTTTCTGGCTACTTATTGCCTCCTCTCTACCTCTAGCTCATTCTTAGAATGTAGATGTTTTACCTTTCAATAGAAACATTACTTTAAGCTGGGTGTGGTAGCACATGACTTTAATTCCAACACTTGGGAGGAAGAGAAAGGAGTATCCCCATGAGTTCGAGGCCAGCCTGAGACTATATAGTTAATTCCAGGTCAGCCTGGGCTAAAGTGAGACCCTACCTCAAAAAAACTGAAAAGGAAAGAAAGAGATGAAGAGAGAAATAAATGTTACTTTATTTTTAGGAGAAATTATCAGCATAGAAAAAAAATTATATCTTCGACCTAATGTAAGTTGAGTATTCAAAACAATGAATGTTTTTTAACAATAAAATTTAAAAGAATGTGTAAGGAATTTGCTTCAGTAATGTAGAAAGGTGGATGGATTAGAACATGCTTTCTCTTTCTTTCTTGTGTATCTCAAACTTACTATTGTAGCTGAGGTTAACCTTGAACTCCTGATCTTTCTCCCTCCACCTCCTGAGTGCTTGGGCCACAGGATTGTGCCCTCATGCCCTCCAAGACTTATCACTCTCCTTTGTGAGATTATGTGCCAAATAATTCTCTGTAGGCCAAATGTAGTTATCTTGCCATTGGAGTAGCAATGTATCTATGTTTCACTCTACAAAATATGTGCAGGAAAATCATAGAATCACTTTTTCTCTGTGGAAATCATGCAGGATAAAGCCAGAAATATTCTACAGAAGTTGCTGTTAGTTCTCATTTTCTTTTCCTTATGGATACAAAGAAAAATTGAACATTTACACAATTCAAATTTTGTTTTACTTTGTGGGGAGCCCTCCCTTCCTCAAGAAAATAGTTTTATGGATAATTCCCTGTTTTATATGTATTTTTAATCTGTACTTCTGAAAGGTTAAATTGGAAAAATAAGACTTTCTAGATATCATAAAAGGATATTTGAGCCTATTAGGCTTTAATAGGATTTAAATGAATAAAAACCTAGCTTGGGTAGCTTGAAATTGGACAAGTTTCCACCCAGCCTTGCATAGTACCTTTTTAATTAAAGTGACTATAAAATTTCTATTTGGAGAACACAACCTGCATTGGCCTGAGGTGTGTCTTCCATCTCTCTTCTCTACTCCTTTGGCTAGATATTCTGTGAGCTTATATTACCCTGCAGACAGACCACTCAACAACTTGCCTGCATCCCTGAAACCTGTACAGCTGTCCCCACCCAGTCATCCCCTCAAAGTTGGAGGCCTGTGAAGAAACAGGGTGTTTCAGGGACAGAAAGGCTGGTTTGTGAGAGGGTAAGCTTTCTTATTCTTGTACCCTGTCTTCGTTAATACTATTTATGTCTTTCTGCAATAGACTTTTCTGTTTATTTCCTGCTTGTAAGAACCATGTGAAAAGTTCCTTAAGGATTCCTTTATTTCTTTACTTATTTTAAGCGGTGCTTATTAAGATGAGACCTTCTCCTGCACACAGAGCATATTCAGCAAATATCTACCAGGGTAGACAAATGAGTGCAGATTTAAGTTCAAATATGAATGGAGCTGTTCCTTGGGTTCAAATGTGTTCTTTAATTCAAAACGCTCATAGATGACTAGGAAAGATATTTTGACATTGTGCTGAGACTTGGAAGTAGTTAGGAAGTTTTTATAAATAGTGATTGAAAATACAAAATTATAAGCAAATGTAGAAAGGCACAGTCTTTGAACTCATACCAGGAATCCCCAGCTCTGTTCACTTACATGATAAGTAACCTTAGCTAAGTTGTACTGTCTAGAAACTCACTCATTAGTAGCATAAGAATCACATATTTCTGTGAGATATACTGACATACAGAAAGTATCTAGCACAATACTTCTCGCATCAAAGATAGTCAATCACTGGTACCCTGTATGATGGTTTGAACATGAAATGTCCTCAACAGGTTCATGCGGTAGAACACTTGGCCCTTTTGGATGTTATTAAACCTTTAGTAAATGAGGCTTTTCTAGAGAAAGTGGGTCAGAAGGGGCAGGTCTTGAAATTCTGTAGCTCAGTCCAACTTCTTGTCTACTCTCTGCTTCCTGAAAACAAACACAATGTGATTATCAAATACATACTTTTGCCTTCATAATTTCCCTCCATGGTGGACTATATCCCTTCATAAAATGTGAGTCAAAATGAACTTCCATCCTTACGGCTCTATTGTCAGGTGTGATTTTTTTTCATAGCAATAATAATGGTAACCATGATATTATCATTGCTATTGTTATTCATCTTTTGTGGCATGAGTGTTGAATGGCAAGCTAGGCAAAAATTGGCAGGATATGACAGCTCAGAAAACATATTTAAGTGCAAAAGACATATCAAAGTTTGAAAAAGAATGTTCATGAACATTACTTTTTCATGTGTTTTTTTTTTTTTTTCTTTCTAATCAAAGGTGACTGAAAAAAGCATGAGGGCTGGGGAGATCGCACAATGTGTGTTAGCATGAGAATCTGCCAACAGCAATATCCAGCACCCACGTGAAAGCTTGATACGTTAGTGTGGGCCTGAAATTCAAGTGCTGGGGAGGCAGGTGTCTTTAGGGCTTGTTGGTGAGCTTATCTAACTAAGTCAGCAAGGTCCAGATTCAGTGAAAGATCCTGTCTCAAAAAAAAAAAAATCATGTGGAAAGCAATAGTTGAGGAAGATACTTGATCTTGACCTTCACATCTTTATGCAAGTATGAGGGCCAGAGGAGGCCTGAGAGATTGCTTGAGCTCAATGTCCAGGGCCCATATAAATACTTGGGTCTGGTCATATGCTGTGACCTGCAAACAAGAACATGGGGCATGGCATGGGCACATACACATGCATACGCCACACACACACACACACACATGCACACACACACACACACACACGCACACACGCACACACGCACACACACACACACCACACAAGCAAAGAAGAAACTGAGTTTTGTGTTATCAGAGTGCATCTGGTCTCTCCATTCTCTTTGGCTTCAGGTCTATCCATGTAATCTCTTCCTCTCATCCATGCTCCTATAATACAATGCACTGTGCTTTGGATCCTCAGCAGTATGTTCACAAACCTCCAGAACTGTGAGATAAGTAAACTTCTTTGCATAATAAAGTTTCCGTTATCTCCTTGTAGCAACAGAAAATTGGCTCATATATGTGGCATATATTTCTATCAATTTTAATAAGTGCACAGTAATATAATTACCATCACAACTAAGGTAGAGAGCAGTTCACTCACCAGGGATGCTTCCTCTTGTGGCCAAAATGCGCACCCACCCTCTGATCTTTGACAGTAACAATCTGTAGTGTTACACATTCCAGAAAAGCATATAATGAAACTACAGAATGTAAACCCTTCTCATTTTGCTTTTCTCACTAGGTGTAATTTGTTTGTAATTTATGCATGGTGTTCCACATTACTGTTCAATCCTCTTTACTGTGAACAAATAGAATGTACCTCTTTGGCATAGCTGAAGTGCCCAGCCCCTTACTGCCTTGTGTAACTTCAATTTAAGTGCAGCTCAGTCCTGAGCCTGGGATACACATTTAAAAAGTTCCTTTCTCTCTATACTTTTCTTGTCCAATCCCCCAAGGACCCCTTTCTCTGTTCTTCTGTCCTCTTATAATTTGGTTCACATTGAGGGAAAACTATGAGAAAGAAAAGAAAAAATTTATGGGTATTTACCACACACACACACATCACACATGCATGTACATGTATACACACTACTGCAAGGACTCAGTTTTCTAGTTCCTCTCCTTAAAAGAGCACCTTTTAGACTTTCCAATGTATGTATAGCTATTTCTTTCACGAGTACATATTCATGTAGCTAGGCTCCTATGAGATGCCATTAGGTGAGCATTAAATAGTGTATAAGAAGAGATGTCCTTCTCCAAACTCTACCTCACAGGCTATTCCTGGTCCTCTTAACATGTTTCGATGCCTATGCCTGTCCACAGTTCTGAGGTTTGGGGTGTCATAGCGACTAAGAAATCTAAGAAAGTAGGAATAAAAACAGAAAATACAGGTTGGAGAGATGATTTAGCAGATAAGGCACTTGCTTGTGAAGCTTAAGGACCCAGGTTCAATTCCGCAGTACCCACATAAGCCAGATGCACAAGGTGACATAGGCATGTGGAGTTCATTTGTAGTGGCTAGAGACCCTGGCACACCTATTCTCTTTCTGCCTTCCTTTTTCTAAATCTCTCTCTTTCTCTCTCTCTCTCTCCCCCTTTCCAATAAATAGATAAATAAAATATTTTTAAAAACAAAATACCATATTGGTTGCATATTCTATTTTGATTTCTTTCCCAAAATTATCTCATTATTTAGTAGACTACATACTCACTAGATTCTTCACATTTTTTTACTTGTAGTGAGGGGAAAGTGGAGGTTGATCTATCATAGCCAGAACAGGAAGCAAACCAATTACATTACATTTTTTTCTTTCAACGGACACTTTCATTTCTTCTTTCTTAATTTATTTTTCACTGTTGATATAATTCTTTGCTTTGCTTGTTCATTTTATATCATGAATATATTGTTGTAATATGTTTAAGTTTTAAAATAATTCTCCTCAAACTTGCCTCACTTAAGTTTATTGCACTTTTATATAAATTACGTAAAGAAAATGCAAAAATGTCTTTATTTAAGGAAAAGTCACTAGTAATTGTTTTCAGAAATATAATGACACAGAAAGTTGTGGGAAGCATACCATCATTTTAAACTCTATGTTGGCTCTGTCTTTTTACCTTTAAGTTTTCTCTGCTGCCTACACTTCTGAGCTCTTTATTTACTTTAATAAAAGCAAACACATCACCTTCTTCTATCTAGAAAAGGTGAGGAATTTGGCAAGGAATTGCCTGCTTTCAACATAACTTGTAAAGGAGATTAATGAGGGATACTCTCCACTCAAATGGGCACAATTTGGTCTCTTGCCCAGTGAATTGAACCTAAGACCTTTTGGCACAGCCAAGCAAATTAATGCCAATGAGGGAGAAAGAGAATGAAAAAGGAGAGCAAGGGATGCTATTTTAAATGGAATCAAACTTGCATGAATTTTCAGGCAATTATACACCATCAAGATATGTTAATTCATCCTAATGTTGTTTTCTTTTCCACTATACGTGACACTTAACAATCCACATTAAACACTGACTGTAGAGTGGCATTGTGTAGGTACTGAGGGGACTACAAAGATTAATTAGATGAGTCCCTGTCTTCTAAGAGTAGAACACACACACACACACACACACACACACACACGAACAATTTACAAGGCTGTTTGTTGTACTGTGTTCAGTATTATATTTTAAGTTTTTTTAATTAATTAATTTATTTATTAGAGAGAGAGAGAGAGAGTGAAAGTGGGCCAGGACCTGTAGCCACTGCAAATGAACTCCAGACACATATGCCACCATGTGCATCTGGCTTACGTGGTACCTGGAGAATTGAACCTGGGTCCTTAGGCTTTGTAGGTATGTGCCTTAACTGCTAAGACATCTCTCCAGTCCGAGTACTATATTTTAAACAGGCAAAGAAAGCCTTTCCTGGGGGCAGACACTGGGATGACTCACCTCTTGGAGGGCCATGGCACAGATTTGAAGAGTGCTCATGCTTCAAGTGAACTTGAAGGATTTATAAGGCCATAGAGAAGTGAAGATTCAAAGCAGGTGTATGAACAAACCTTGGAGCTTGAAAAGATATGGCATTCTTGGGTAATATAAAATACTTCAATGTGTCACATGTGTGGTACACTGCCTTTTTGTTTTTATTCCTTTAAAGCAAGTTGCATTCTTTTTCTTACACTGTTTTTTGTTGGGTGGGGGGAAGCAGTAATGATAGAATTGATCAGAACATGAAAACCATTAACTGGGTTCCTAGTAGATGTTCCTTGAAGAAAGTAAGTTTGTTACTACCTGATGTCTTTACTCACATGGATCTTTTGTGTGCAATATGATTACCATTGCAATTCTTTTTAAAAATATTTATTTGAGAAAAAGAAAGAGACAGATAGAGAGAAAGAATAGGTGTGTATTGTAATTCTTATGCTCTACTCAGTCTCCTTTCTCCCCACCAGGAAGTATCTACCTGTTATCTATCTATCATCTATTCTGTCTATACATTTATCTTCAGGTATGAAGAGAGTACCAAATAAAATCCTAAGAGACAGAACCACATTACTCACCTTAATGTCTTCCTGCTATGTCCATGAGAGTAAACACCCACATACAGACATAAAACGGAGCTAAATGCAAACATCCTAATGAAAACAGGGAACTAAATGAGTACAAGGCATCTATTATCCTGCTGAAACACCTTGTTGGCAATATTTCTTACATACCTTTCAATTTGCATAGAACCATTAAGAAATAAAAGCCTACGTTCCCCTTTAATTAGCCCACACAATCATTGAGTTGGTTTATTTCCTTCTATTGTGCAAAAGTCTTTATGGACATGTCTTAAAAGTGCTTGGGGAAAATAATCATGTCTCCTGTGGTCTGATTTTGTTATTTTTCAAGAGTTTATTACTTCAACTAATGATTAAAGCAACTTAGACCAGTACTGAATACAGAAAACTAGGTTGAGAGAGAGCACCCTTCAGACTTAATTCTCCTATGTTGTATAACATCTCCTGCCTCCTTGCTTGAGATTGGAAAGGGTTTGGCAGAGGTTTAAGGGGGCTCCTGCAACATATGTTTAAAAATTCTTCTGCTTTTGTTAATACATCTAAATTTAAAGGAGGGGGTTTTACTGAACCAGAAGGAATAGGAAACCTCTCACCAGTACCAAAATATTATTTTGATGCCTCTGTAATTGTTTCTCTAAGGGCTTAAATAATGTTCAAGTGACAAAGTTTAGCAGGTAATGGATCAATCCAGTTACACTTCCTATTTTTTGCTGTTAGGAACAGCACTATAGTGAAGATTACTCTACGGTTCTCTTTGACTGTATTAAATATATATATATATATATATATATATATATATATATATATATATATATATGAAAACTAGGATGCCTGACAATTGAAGATGTATTCACGCAATAATACACTATATTAAGGGTTAAGTGAATGAACCAGAACTGTAAGAACACAACCAACTATGCTGAATGAAAAAAATAAAACATGTACAGCTGATTGATGTATACAGAATGAGCCCCATATGTATAAAGTTTGGCTACATACAAAGCAAAAATATGTATCTCCAGGGACACATATCTATCTATGTAGTGAACATGTAAAAGTGGTTAATTAGCCATAAACACCAAATTCAGAGTGATGGGTTCTGAGGAAGCAGAGGGAGAAGGAGAAATCAGGAAGATGTATACAGAGGACTTTACAAATAAGGAGGTCTTATATCTTTAAAAGAAAATGGATCTTTAGGAGAGATAACTCAGCAGCTAAGTGCACTTCCTGCAAAAAAACTAAGAATCAGAGGGGCCCTGAAACCACCTGCATTTGCAACTCCAGATTCCTTGTGAAACAATTGGGCATGGAAATGCACTCCTGTCCTCCCTATACCATGCCTGTACACGTTACATTACAGTGCACATACACACAAGCCAAAAAAAAAAAAAAAAAAAACTTTATCTTGAAAAAATATGAGGGAGTGGGAAGATTGCTCCATGGTTAAAGACACTTATTTTCAAAGCTTGCTTGCCTGGGTTCAATTTTGCAGTCACTCAAGTGAAGCTAGATGGAGAGAGTAGTGCAAGAATCTGGTGATTCATTCCGGAATATTTCTCACGGATGAACTGACCCTTGATTCACAGGGGAGAATATTGGTTGACACAGGAAAGAAAGAATGGCATGCCCAAGAACATGGGCGGAGTGGCATGTTTGAGGAGCGACAAGAGACTGGTGTAGCTAAGACATGAGTTACCTGGACTTACGGGGGCGAGAAATATGGCTGCATGATTTTCTAAGAAGGGCCTGTGGCCATATTGAGTAATGAGGATTTGACAACATAGAGATCACACAGGTCTCCGTGGGTGATGGCTACTCCACCCTGTTCAGCAGTGTGGGGAACATGATGAGTGCTGGCTACCAATATAACCACCCAGAGGTGAAGAGGCTGCAAGGTCAAGATATGGCAGCTCTGAGGACCAGAAGAACCCAGGGGCAATGAAACCAGAACTCCTCCTTCAACTCCCCCCCCCCTTGCTTTCCTCTCTTTCTTTCTTGCTCTTTATTCCTTCTAAGACCAAGACGTCTCCTAAAGCTTTCAGTTCCTTTATGAAGCCCATCAAATACTCTACCCAGGAGTTAGGTTATTTTTAAAAATGAGATACAGAATATTCCATGGAGAGGTCATCAGTAATAGAGCCTCAAACTTCCTATCTCCTTTGTGAATCTTGACAGCCAGCAAAGAAGCATACATTATCTTTTATACAGACTCCCTGGAAGGAAATGATGCTCTTTCCTCCTGAGCCGTAATGGGGTGTCTATAGAAAGAAGCCTCGCTCCACAACATGAGACCTCTTTTCATTCCCTCACACTGGAGCTGTGTTGTGCTTGCAAAGGGCATCGGGGCTTCCAATTTAATAATTTTTAATATCATTGTTGTTCAGTATTGTACTGGTTTGTAGTTTCTCTCGTGCATTTTTAATGACCTTTCTTGCCTTCGGAGAAAGTGGGATAAAAGCATCTGATCAGGACTTTCTTCCAGCTGGTCATTCTCTGCTTGAACCAAGGCCAGGTCCTGTAAGCCATCTGAAGGCTGGATTGGAGTCAGGCTATCAGAGTTTTTAACTTGCTCTGGGACTTAAAGCCTCTGCTTTTTATCTGTGAAGCAGAGGACATTAGTTAGAAATCCTCTAAGCCCATTCAAATCCTCTGCTTTTGTGGCTGTGTGGCTCCCTAGGGTCTGAAGATGAACCGTCATCATTTGTTCATATTTTATGACCATCTGCTGAGTGCAAAGCAGTGAATGTCTGGAGTACTTGCAGAAGCTTAGAGAAAGATGGCTGGCCTGTGAAATCATCTCCCAAGAGAGGAATAGAAAAAAAAAAGTGAACTTTAATTTTTTTTATTTGATTTTACACAAAGCTATAAGGATGCAGGGAAGAGCACAGGAATTTGAACCCAAAATTGAGATAGAATGCAAGTTTGATCAGCAGAGCTGGAATGCTTTAGTTTAGAAATCAGTTATCTTTGAGGTTTTTTTTTTTTTTTTTTTTCCTGCCCAATGGAAGTAACACTGTCACTCAGAGTTTGTAGGAAGCAAATGAGAGAATGAATATGAAAACACCTCATAGGATGGGAGTTGTAAGCTCATATGAGTAATTTCTCTCCCTATTAAAAATCGTGGAACATGGGCTGTAGGGATGGCTGAGCAGTTAAGGCGCTTGCATGCAAAGCTTATGGATCCAGGTTCAGTTCTCTAGATCCCATGTAAACCAGATGCACATGATGGCGCATGCATCTGTAGTTCATTTGTCATGGTTAGAGGCCCTGGCACACCCATTCTCTGTGTGTGTGTCTCTCTCTCTCTCTGTGTCTCTCTCATAAATAAAAAATATATAAAATACTAAAACATCATGGAACTTATTAATTAAAATATTGTTACAATGCAAAACAAGTACAATATTATGACTGGCGATCAGCTCAGATTTTACTCTCCAGTAATCAAATGGAGCTGATTTCAAAGGACCCCCACTAAGCAAGCTTATGAAGACATGCTACATCAACCTCTGGGTGGGGTTTCTGTGGCCACAGCTTTTGCTTCCTCTCTGCAAATTCATGTCACAGCTTTGGGGACTATAAAAAGAAAGGTAGCAAGATAGACCAGAGTAGAGCCAGGCGTCCTGTGTTACAGGTCTGCCTGTCGCTCTTACTGTGCCATGTAGCCCTGAATGAATTACTTTATCATCTTACTTCTCTCCGAAAAATAAAGGGATTTGACCATGGATATACCTAGCATCCTCTTGAGGCCAGACTTGTTATGTTTTTAATCATTTGTTATGTATTAAATTGAGTATTCCTTCCCAAATTTTATGTTTTGTAAGCCTAACTCTCAGGTCTTCATGATATGATTTTGTTTGGGAATATGATTAGTGCAGATGTAATTAGATATGCTAAAATGAAACAAGTAAGTCATACTGGAGCCAGGTGAACTCTTAGTCCATATGACTGACTGTTGTCCTACGAGATGGAAGTTTGAATACAGACATGCACTCTGGGATAGCACCACGTGAAGTTGAAGGCAGACAGGGAAGGGAGACAGAGACACCAAGGACCTCAAGTAGTTGCTAGCAAACCACCAGAAGTTGAGAAAGAGACATGGAACAGACTCCTTCATCATCCTAAGAAAGAATCAACCAGTAGATACTTGGACCTCACACTTCCAGCCTCCAGAACAGTGAGATAGTTAATGAATTTCTTTTATTTAAGCCACCCATTCTGTGGCAGCTATTACAACAGCCCTAGAAATATAAATCTGAGAGGCAGACCACTGCTACCAAGTGGGAAATAGAAATGAAGGTCAAATTAAATTTATATATATTATATACGCATATATACCTATTAAACATATGCATGTATGTGCATATACATGCATTTATAATTTTGAATATATCTATTTGTACAAAGTAAACTGTTCTGGTAGCAGTCGAAAGCAGAGTTCCATTTTAATGGCTTTGGCAGTTAATTTCCTCTTCTTCTAAAAGACTGAACATCATAATGTTTTGACTTCCAGCTCAAGAAACTTAACACCACATGAGAAAACTCTTACTCATGCCACTATATATAGCCAGGGATGAGCACAGCATTTAAAAGGAGCCACGTGCACATGGAGGTTATCGTGTTTATAGAGTTCCTCCTAGATGTGAGTCAGCAGTTTCTCTCCACTCCCCTTCCCTTGCCCCAGCCCCAAGGCAACCTCAGCAGGTTCGAGGTTGTCCTGAAGATCATATTCTGTTCGTTACAGTAGCAGCTCTGAGAACCCAGCTGCTGCAGTTATCGATTAATGCAGAGAAAAGAGCCTCAGGCATGTGAGAAAGGATCTAATTTATCGACAATTTAAGTACTGGACATGTTTAATAGGCAGAAGCAATCACACAAATTTTCAGTCAAGGTCAAAAAAGGATGTATATGTGTTTCTGGATTTAAAAATAATAAATTTCCTTTAAATTATCTATTCTGCTATAAGGGACATTGTTGCTAAAGACAGTTATCAAGTCTTATCTGAGGAACTAAGCCCTCAGAGTTATAAGTTAATTAAATAATGGAACACTATATGCAAATTAACTGACTACGCTGAGGAAGAACATTTAGGTTGGTTTTTCTCCTGTTGTGAGTAGGGACAAAGGGAATGAACCAAGTCTTTTCACCCTTGGGCAGTTTTTAATTTTCCTTCTTCAAAGAATGGAAGAAAATTCTTAAGACAGAAATCAGAAGGGAGAAAGATCTCTTAAAATCAGCAAGTAAAGATGACCTAATGAAATCTTTACTATGCCCTGCTCCATTATCTGTTGAGGCTGTTATTACAGAAATCTTGTGGGAGTAAAATATGATTTTCCAGGAAAGTCTGATGCTAACGGATTTCTTGTGATTTAAAAATAATCAGGTGTTTCTATTAGATGGGAATTAGTCTAAATTAGTCTAAGACTTAGTAAAATCAAGTGGAAAATGATATAACTTGTTCCCTAAGCTAGTGACTCTGAAATAAAATGTTCAAGACAGTACATAGGGGTCGAGAGGAAAGTATCTTTCATCTTTTTTTTTTTTTTTTGGCATCAACTTGAAAGCTTACTACTGTTTACTATGCTGAGACCAGAACATCTAAGAGTGCCAGATGAAATTTTTCTGCCATCCAGGATTTTATACTCAATAGAAACAGATGACCAACTCAGAGTTTCAGATGCATATTTATGAAGAGCTATTTGTAGAAAGGTAGATAGGCTGAAGTGAAACAAACAAGGAATGGTGGAACATTCAGGGTCACAAAGGTGGGGAGCTATCCTCCCCAAAGGGAGGGAGCAGAGACCCAAATTAAGTAGAGCAGTCACTGAATTAGGAATGTAGAAGTGTTCTCAGCAGGAGATATGGCCTTGGGAAAGGAAGAGCACCATTTACCCTTCTCCCTGGCCCTGCAGTCTTGGTGGATAGCTGCTGATGCTGATGGAATGAACACCTGTGAGGGCATGCTGGCGAGATAACTCGGTCAGTCAAGTGCTTGCCATGCACGTATGAGCACCTGAGTTCAGACACCCAGCACCCACGTGAAAGCCAGGTGCCTTCAATGTGTCTTTAATTCCAGAACTGGGGGCTGGAGGGATGGCTTAGCAGTTAAGGTGTTTGCCTGCAAAGCCAAAGGACCCAGGTTCTATTCCCCAGGACCCACGTTAGACAGATGCACAAGGAGGTGCATGCGTCTGGAGTTCGTTTGCAGTGGCGGGAAGCCCTGGTGCCCCTATTCTCTCTCTGTCTCTCTCCTCTCCGTCTCCCTCCCTCTTTCTCTGTCAAATAAATAGATAGATAAAATAAAAATATGATTCCTGCAGTTTGTTGGATGGCTAGTCTAGATAAGCAGGTCACATCAATGAGATCCAGGTTCACTGAGAGGCCATGTTTCAAAAACAAAAGAATGACAGCTAAGGTCAACCTCTGGCTTCCACATGCACATGCATAAAAATGCATGCAGTGCACTCACATGTGCACCCACACATGTATACACACACAACACAAAAATTACATATATATATATATATATATATATATATATATATATATATATATATATATACATACACACACAACCAGAGGTCTCTCTCCTCTAGTCATCCAGTACCATTCTGGCAACTCCCCTTGACCAAATTCAAACGGGAGACAAGGGATAAGGGAACCCAATGGATAATTTTTGCATCCCAAGGTACAGTAGAGGAAAAAAGAGCAAAAAGGGAGAAGATGCATGTACAGGGTAAATGGAGAAACAAAGCACCTTGGTCTGCAGAAAGCTGGGCCAGAGGTGTCAAGGAAGGTCAGGGAAAGTCACCAGGACTGTTTGACCAAAGTCCTGAGGTTTGTGAGGATTTGACCCAGCATGCAGCTGGTAGAGAAGCAGACAGTTCAGAGACTGGGTGGTGGGGCATGCTTGGCAAGGTCAAGGACCAATACACAGGTCAGTGGTTCAAATAAATGGCACATGGCATTGGCAGATATTCAGTTTTGGAAGGTAACAGCATTTATATGAAATTCCTGGATAAATCTTCATGCAGTGGGATTTCACAATTATTGCTTATTCATCGATAGTGTCAGTCTGTCCAAACTTTTGCAATCAGTGGCTTTAAGACTTTGCAATATGATATAGTCACAATCTGCATAGGGGCGACAAAGTTCTCGTAATCCAATGCCCAACTTCACAGGTCAGGATTAGCCCAAAGTCATTCTGTAGATCATCAGCCTGAACTCAGAAATACTACGGATCCTGTTCAGTGTTGGCTTGTCATGCTCCCCCCCCCACCCCCGCTCTATAATGGGGAGGTCAACTGCCTGAATGAGGAACTCTATTTTGCCTCACACACCAAGTGAATATTCCCCGGATATGGAAACTTGGTGACATTAAGTCTCTAATCTCTCTACCTGGGTCTTAGCATATCATGCACAAAGCTCTATGTAGAAATTCTGATGAAGAAATAAAACGCAGAAATCTCAAGCACTTGTGCAGATATTCAAACCTTCATCTTCTGACAGGTACTTAACTGCTTGATGGAAGGCAAAAACAGAATGAAAAGTGATTCGTGAACAGGCTTGAAAATAGAATTATAAATGGGACCATAACTAAAGGTTTTGCTAATTCCTCCTCACAACTGTGGACTTTAATGCAAGTTGGTTTTAGGTATATTTAACTATAACCTTAAATTGTAGAAAGCAATAGTGTGTGCTTTTGAATCACACATATTATATAAGGACTTAGGGAAGGGGGAAAGTATCACAATGCATCATAACTACCAACTAAGAAATAATATTAACTAGTTTATTAAACAATGAATTTATTAATTTATTGAACATCTATGCTATAGCAATGATTGTAATACCAGCTAAATATCGGGTAAAAGAAAATCACCTTGTCCTGTCCTGATTTTGATCATATATATATATATATATATGTATATATATATATGTATGTATATGTGTGTGTGTGTGTGTGTGTGTGTGTGTGTGTGTGTATGTATGTACGTATTTGCATATATTTAAAATGCAAGTTATTTTTATAGGGATAATATTAATAGCACTGTGATAGAGCTCAGACTATCGTGTTTATGCTCCTTACCAATTTCTTTTATTTTTATCTAATTATAAAACAAATCTTTGCTGCTTGTTAAAAGACCACTTATTCATAGCATTCAATATGTCTTGGGCGTATTTCAGGGCAGTGATATTGAAATTTCCTTGTTTTTTTTTTTTAGGCTGATCCATTTTTAATTCCAAAATATAAATGTAATATAGACAATGTAGTAAATAATACTCTGTTTAATTTTATTGTAAGTAATAAAATACATCAGTTAAACGAAGGCAAGAAAAAAATGCAATTATTTCACCTAAGATAATTTAATACAAATTGTTAGAGGGCTAGACAAGCAAAAAATAAAATAAAAACCTCCAAAAGCACAGATGACAACAATAATTGTGTATTAAGAGAGTCATAATGAAAGAAAGTATTAGAACAAGGAAAAGATTTAAAAAGTGGGAGTAGGGCTGGAGAGATGGCTTAGCGGTTAAGCGCTTGCCTCTGAAGCCTAAGGACCCCGGTTCAAGGCTCAATTCCCCAGGACCCACGTTAGCCAGATGCACAAGGGGGCGCACGCATCTGGAGTTCGTTTACAGAGGCTGGAAGCTCTGGCGAAGTGGGAGTATAATTCAGAAGCATAGCTCTCCACCCGGCTTGTGAGGGCTCTGGGGCTCAGAGGAGGCCCCTGAGAACTGGAAGCCAGGCCTCCAGGGAGGTGAGGCTGCTCCCTGAAGCCGGTGTCCTCCAATGGGCGCAAGGAGGATGGTTGGAGGAATGTGGGAGGCAAAACCTGTGAAATGGAACCAAAAGCTGTGCCTGCAAGTGCTGTCAGGTGACACCCATCGCTGGGAGAATGTGGACAGGAACAGGAAGTAGATAGGAAAGAGGCTGTCCTTGCCCTCTGCTTCCAGCCCCTGAAATACTTTTATATTTCCCTGTTGGCAGTGCTTGTGGAAGGAGCCCACAAATGTCAGCTGACCAACAGACATGCAGCATCTGAGGTGGAGTCTAGACACAGTAAATTAAAAACCGTGAGAGCCTTATCAAGGTGGTCGTCTTTTTGTTTAAGCCCTGGAAATAAAGGAAATTCTGTGGTGTCCAAACCCAGGTCAAGCTCAGCTTCCTGAGCCCCTTTTCCTTGATTGCCTAAATGACAATTAACTCCTGACATGAACCAGAAGCTTGAAAGTGAATCTGTCTGTTAGGTGTCAGAGGCCTCCAAAATGAATCTAGATATGTAGGACTGATCTAACCCAACTTACCTTTTCCTTTTATTCAAATTTCTTTTTTTTTTTTAACGTGAGAGAGCGAAAGAGAATGAGAATTGGCACACCAGGGCCTCTAGCCACTGCAATCGAACTACAGGTGTGTTCACCCCTTGTGGGCATGTGTGCGAACTTGTGCACTTCTGTCACTGCATCTGGCTTACACGGACCTGGAGATTTGAACATGAGTTCTTAGGCTTCACAGGCAAGCGCCTTAATCACTAATTCATCTCTCTAGCCCTTATTCAAATTTCTTAAGCATACATTGTATCTCTGGACTATTTCATATTTTCTAAGGACACAATCTGACAACTGGGGCAGAAAGTTTTTAGCTGTGGAAAAGGTATGACAATCTATGTGCTGCTACAAAGTACAGTCTTGTTAAAGCTAGGCATGTGTAATTTCACCATACATCCAAAAGGACCCCTGTTTCACATTAAGAATTCAGACTATAATGTCATATTAAGGGAAGTTAAACATCTGTCTGTTTGCTGGGAGATAATTTCCCTGAGTATAATGTGCCTTTACAATTGAGTTGGAATATTTGCATAGCACTAATATAGTCTGCAAAGAGACCCACAAGGTCGTGTCTACACTGACAGGAACATATGCTCTGTTTACAGACGCAGATAGGTAAGCCTCGCTAGTACTGTCTGAGGCGTTCCCACTCACTGCTTACAGCAGTTTAGACTTTTACTCCTTCCACAATGCACTAAAAAATGTGGAGCCAAAGAGCCTAAACAAAGTCTTTTCTTCTTTTCCCCACACGAAAATGCATTCTAAAATGAAGATTTTGCATTGTAAAAGAGTACCCAGAGACCTCTGGAGAGCAGAGTAGAATCTGTATACAAAATGGAAAATTAGTTGTCATTTTTGAGAAAATAAAAACATTGATCAGTTTTTACTACTTTTACTTCGGTGTAAATAATCTTTTACTTTCAAATTAAGATTGCTGCAATGTTCTCTGTGACAGAGAAGTAAGATCAAGAGTGAGTAAGTAAGAACAGCAGAAAGATCCTTCTTGGTACGGTTCTGCTATTTACTCAGTTTGTGTACCAGGTACATGAAAATTGTTGGTTCCTGGTCCTTCATCAGACAATTAGTGTGCCCCTAATATGTACGCTATGAGCTACAAGGTACAAGGAATAAAACGACATAGAAACATGGTCTCCACTATTGTTATCAAACATATTTTTTAAAGATGTGTATGAATGCTGATGAGCATGTGGCTAAAGAGGAACCTTATTCCCTGTTGGTTTGGAGTGAAAACAAGTGCAGCCATTATGAAAATCAGTATGAAGATACCTCAAAAATTTGGAAATAAAACTCACATCTGGCTGTACTATACCAATCCTGGGCATACACCCTAAGGACCCCACACATTACTATAGAGATACTGACACACATCCATGTTCATTGCTGCTCCATTTACAATATGTAAGGATTGGAATCGGCCTAGATGCTTAATGACAGATGAATGTGTAATATAAATGTGATACTGAGACTCAATGGGATTCTCTTCAGCACTACAGAAAACTGAAATTATGAAATTTGCAGAAAAAAATGAATCGACCTGGAAAGAATTATATTAAATGAGATGAATGAAATTCAGAAAGACCAAACCTTTATGTTCTTGCTGATATGTGGGTCTTAGTATGTAATACCTCTAACTACAGCAAATGTGAGTGAAACCTAAAAAGACAGAATGATAATCAGGAGCAAGAGTCAAGAGATGAGCTGGAAGAAGGGAAGGATGAAACAACACATGTGACATGTAAGCAGAGGGGGAAGTGTTTAGTGCAGAGGATGGTGGAGAGGAGGAGAGCTGGCAATTAGAGAGGGGAAAGAGAATCAACTAAAACAAATTGTATTTGAAAATTTGAGAGTGAATGATACCTAAGTCTTTGTGCGCCAACTAAGAAGAAATTCAATTAAAAAAAATAAGGGGAAAAGTGCAGTATATGAGAAATATCTGATACAACACTGGCTGAAGAGGGTACCACATAGTAAGGCAGAAAGGGATGTGAGGGAACATTCTCATAGGCAAGTGATGCTTGAATCTAGTAACAGACGTGGATGCTGAAGAGAGAGAGCCTAGGGCATACAGGAAATAGAACAGCTGAGGCCAAGGTTCATTAAGGAGAGAGGTTGGGGAGAAGCTCTGGAGGTAAATGGCAGCCAGCTGGAAGAGGGAACCTGAAGAGCCAGGTTATACAGGAGACCCTAGTGCACCAGGCAGTGGGGAGTCTCTGAAAGTTTGATCCCTAGAGATCCCACGAGCATCAGACAAATCAGCACAAGGCAGTCAGAGCTGATGCCAGGAAAAGGAAGCAGAGAGAAAGCACACCTTGTAAGAGGCTCCGAGTGGGTGAGTACTCCAAACAATCAGTTAACAACCTGCACACAGCAATGGATAAAAAGTGAAGATTGTCTTCTTCAGCTGTAAATCCTGGGTGTGCCTCTTGTCCTCAGAGAGTTTTCATTTTAATGGCCTGAGCGCGGGGTCCCATGTCACCTGCCACTGAGCTCTGAAGTGTTGACCTGACAGTTCTCACCATGTGCTCTTTCAGTTTCAGTTTTTACTTCTCTTGCCATCTTTTAATAATCACTCTTAATGTAGAAGATTATATTTTGTATAGTCTACAGGGTGATGTTTTGATTCATGTAAACACTGAGGAATTAATTGCAAAGTCAAGCTACTTAACACATGTATTACTTTCACATACTTTTTTGGTGTGTCGAAAACACTTAAAATCTACTCAATAATGTTCAAGAGTACAGTACAGTCTTTTTAACTGTGGTCACCATATTACGCAATAGATCTCTTGAACTCCTTTCCCCTATCTAACTGTAACTTTATATCTTTTGACTAACATATCCTCAGTCTGCACTCACATCCCAGCCCATGGTAACCATCATTATACTCTCAGTTACTGCAAGTTCTGCTGTTAGATTCAACATACAGGTGAGATAGTGTAGTATGCATTTGTATTTTACACTTGACTGAACAGAATATCCTTTAGGTTTGTGCATATCTTCACAAATTACAGCATTTCCTGCCATGTGTTCAGGTTACTTTGGAGTGTTTGTTTTCTGACTTTAATGTCTAGTCTAGCACAAGTGTCAGCCATGCTGCCAACCTTCTTTTTTAAGAGTGTGTATATGTGTGTGTGTGTGTGTGTGTATGTGTGTGTGTGTGTCATAGCACCCATCAGTTCTTTAGACTACAGGATGGTAAGGAATGCAATCTTTGTATGGGAAGCAGGAGAGGCCCCTGACAGAGAGAAAGGGCAACTCGGGCTACCTGGTAATGGAACTGAGGGGAAGGAGGCTTAGAAGGCAGATGAAAAGGTGTTGAAAACCAATTTAGCCTACCTCAACATTTTGCAGAAGGCTAGCTGCACTAAGTGGTTTTCTACCAATCCTTTGATGACAGTCCCAGGAAATGAGATCACTAATCCCTGTGTTAAATGGCAGAACTAATTAGTGTAGGGGGAAGAAGGAGAAAACTAAGCTCTAGAGGAGTTTAACTCCTACCTTCCAAAGGCTCCAACACCCATGTGGTACAAGACACTCAGAGATCCATCAAGTCTTCTGTTCCCAGCTCAGAAAAAGCTCTTGTTTGCTTAAGCTGAATTCATGAATTCAGTATTAGATAACAGTCAGATGTATGTTATCAGTTCCCCCCTTTTCTTCAAAGAAGCACTAACGCCCATGGTGTCTTTCTCACCAGGGATCTTTTTCATGGGGTCCCCAGTCTCCAGGGAAGCTAATAGTCGGAGCCTCAGGACCTGAGACCTGCTGGCACACAAAATCCAGCGTCTCTTAAACATCAATCAGCAGCTGAACCCTCCTGCTATTTGTTTCCTCCTTTCTGATTTTTTCTTGAGGTTGCAATAGATTTGTTAGCCAATTAGGATGAAAATCAGCCAATTAACTAAATCCCTATTAACTTCTCATGTCCAAGGGCAAGGATGAAAAGGAAAAATTCTTGCTCAATCTATTGAAGCTTTCCAGGTCTCCTCTTTGCCAATTGCCAAATATGACTGCAGATCCTCTCCTTTCCTTCAAGAGGAATGCTATGCATATGCATTTCATTCCTGTGCACACCTAGATCATTATAGGTGGGCTAAAAATGTGTAGAGTAGGTACAGGGACATAGACATTATTTATCCTTTCTTTGCCAATGAAAAGAGATATGAGAAAATTAATGTCTGTTTAGGTGAATATAACACTCTGGACGATGGCAATTTGTCTCAAGGAGTCTTTATAAAATGGCATCTGTATGTGTATGTGTACATGTGTGTATGTGTGCATGTGTGTATGTCTGTTTCTGTGAGTGGGCACATATGGGGGGGGGAGCTGCATGCATGTATGGAAGCCAGAAATTGCTGCTGGATAACTTCCTTAATTGCTTTTCAACATATTTTTGAGTTGGGGATCTCTCACTGAACCTGAAGCTACCTTTTTCCTGTAAGAGTAGCTAATCAGGGATCCACCTGTCTCAGCCTCTCCAAAGCTAGGGTTGTAAGTGTCCAGTGCCTCACCCTGTTGTTCATGGGGGTACTGGGGGTCCAAACTTAGGTTCTCATGATTGAGTGACAACCACATTATCCACTGAGCCATCTCCCCATCTTGCATTTTTAAACTGTGAAAGTCCACTATCTAGAGATGAGTTCTATTCACATTTTGGTTGATTTTTTCCTTCCAGTTTATGCTGTTCTGTATATTTAAGACGATATTCTATGCTTTAAAAGGCTACGTCATTAAAATTTATGTTAATGACTACAAATTATTCCTTATGTGGGTGTATGTAATTGAAGAAGCCATCTCCCTATTATTGTTGCACATTTAGCTTATTTTCATTGCTTCATTATTATAAATTATGTTCTGGTGAATGTCTTTGTGCATAAATCACTTTTGATTTTACAGAGCATGTTGATTCTAAGTAATGACTGGTGTACACTCTTTTGGTGAAACAAGGGCAGCCAATGAAGAACAGAACACTGAAAAGCAAGGTTGAGGGATTGACGGTCTCTGTTGGGAGTGGTTCATGCACACTGACCTCAGTGTCTTTTGATCAGATTCTCGAGCCCAAAGATGGGATATTCTTGGCATATGCACTTATGATCCATTCCTTGGGGAAGATTGGTGGTCATTAACATAGCATAGGATGGGGCTGAGGAGATGGCTCAGTCAGTACAGTGCTTACCATGGAAGTATATGTGGTGACACATACTTGTAATCCCAATGCTGGGGAAGTGGAGACAGAAGGTTCCCCATACTTAATGGACAATTAGTCTAGCCAAACAGAGGAACTCCATATTCACTGATCGACTCTGTCCCCCAAACTAAGGTAAAGAGCTATTTAGAAAGATCCCCAATAGCACCCTCTGACCTACATACACACACACACAATTACCCATATGCATATGAACAAGCATGCACACAGTCATGTGCACTACACACACACACACACACACACACACGTTACAAAAATATAAAGTTAAATTACATAGGACAATGAGTAAGAATAAGTAATCAGAATACTTATTTTCATAATGGGGGGAAATAGAAAATGTCTACCATCTAAAGCACCTCTTTCTTTCTTAAAATTAGAAGACTTGGAAAACCTTACAGTAGGAGATAGTGAGTATAATATCTCTGTCCTTACCAAGAAGCTCCTTTCCATGCCTCTCTTGTGTGGCTGGACAGGAAGCAAAGTCTGAATGTTTCTCTGATGCATACTTTATAATCAACCCACTAGCTGGCATGTTTTATTCTTTAGCTCTGCCAGTATTATGGTCACATTGCTGATCTTTTGAATCTGGAAAACTTTCTCCCTTCTGTTACATGTTAGTTGTATAAGCTGTATTTTTACATTATTATGGTCTGCACACAGTCTGCCTTGGACGCACCCAGGCTTTGTGAATAATGTAAGTGCCCACCTCCAGACTTGTTTAATCAGAATCTCTGGTGTGACACCCAGATAACTCTAGTGACAAGTTTCCCATCTGAACTTTGTGTATCATTTAAGTACTAAGGGATCACATAGTGGTCAAGATAGTCAAGCTTTGAAGCCTGGTCACCTGGCTTTGAGTTCTTCTAAAACTACTCTCCATCTCCATTCTTCAGGTAATTTGCACCAAATCTCCCTGTACCTCTTGTGTCTTCAACTGTAAAATGGAGATAATATAATTCATATCTTAGTATTGAGAGAATGCACGCACTGAGCTAATACATGGGTAAGCACTTAGGATGGAGCCTAGAGCAAGTTTAGCATTTATTAAATGACAGTCATTCAACCACAACATTAGACCAACTCTCTGCTTAGGACAGTCTGAAATGATCTTTGACCCTTTAACCATTTTTCCTGGCTTCCCTTTCTTTTCAAACATTAACCTACTCGGATTTCCTCACTTAATTCATGCCACCACTGTTCATAACTTCTTGCCATGTCTGAAATTAAAACTTCATCACAACATTACAACGTCATTAGCATATTTATAGCTGTCAATGATCCATCATCACCTCCGATTGCTTCTGGACTTGGGCTTTACCTCCCACTTCCTAGATCAGAGAAACTTAGTGACTTGTTTCTTTCAGGAAAAAGGTGGTATACAGTGTCATGTGGGGTACTTAGACATCCCACTTTTTATGTTAAACTGGCAAATGAAAACATGTAAAGGCTGAGAACCCCAAACCACATGTCCAAAATTCAAAATGCTCTGGAATGCTAAATGATCTGAAATCCAAAGCTTCTTAAGTACCAACATGATGTCCAAACAGTTTTAGATCACAGGACATTTTGCATTTGAGGTTTTCAGATTAGGGATGTTCATCTAGAAGTCTATGCCACTTTTCCAAAATCAAATGAGAACTTCCAAATTCTGAAATACTTCTGGTCCAAAGTATTTTTGATCAAGGACACTCAACTTGTATTAAATCCAGGAAGAATGTAACCTGCATGTGTTGTGGATGGGTTTTTTAGACCATTGCAGGAACCAGGGTATTGCAATTTTGTCCAAGTTTCCCAATGTGAAAATGAATACACAGCTAAATAAATACTACAGGCAAAGGGTGGAGAGGAATGGCCCTCATAGTAAACAGGTTTCTGACGCTCAGACTGCTTACAGAGGAAACTTTTCAGGATGTGTTCACTGCTGATTAAATTTCAGAGCAGTCCTTGCTCAGTCTCTTAAGCATCTCAGCCTTTAAAACTCAAATGCTCTTTTAATCTCTTGTCACCATGAGCTGGTGTTTCCTCAGGGCAGTTTGAGTTCTTCCCAGTGAAAACCAGGGAGCTGCCAACTGTAATGAGAAAGCTTCAGACTCTCACTAGTTCAAAAAGGAAATGTTGGGCTTTAATGTCCAGAGCCATTGATTTAAGAGAGTCCTCCAAGCTCCATCAGTCTCTAAAAGAAGGCTTAGCTTAGATCAGCATGAATAACTTTTGCTAGGTTGCTAGGGATGGCCTGGGGAGGCTGAGAGCTGAAGTATGGTTTGTTAAGCACTTGACTCTCTCCTTAGGAAGCACAAGCAGAGGAAAATGCTAACATCTATCCTACCTGTGCCAACAACCATTATGACAAAGATACATTCCTTGTATGCAGAACGTGAGCTTGAGTGGTTGTCCCCCCTGAAGAGCAAAATTTTACTGAAGTACAGAGATCTTACTGAGAGGCAAGTGGTCATTGATAAACTTATTTGATAAGCAATGTACGCAAGGATAAATAAGGAACTACACATGGTATCAGTTCACAAAACACATCTACATTCATTTACCATGGAGTCTTTGTAGAGCACTGTGAGTAAACGAAGAATGTATTTACGAGTAGAAACATAAGTACCTGAACAGGTTAGGCACTCTTGTGTTCTAATCTCGTCATGATGTCAGGATCACCTGAGGTGGTACCACTAGACATCCTGTTCCAACCTGACAATTTGATGTGAGCTTAAATCTGTCTTTCATGATAGGTAGAAGCATGGGTCAAATGACACCCCAGGGGTATACATTTATCTTGTAATCTGCAGGAGATTGTTTCAATGACTCTTTGTGGATACTGAATTCCTTATATTTTCAAATGCTTGGCATAAAATGGCACAGAATTCTCATCTCATCCACACATCCTCCCATACATTTAAAATCATCTTATCCATTGTGATATAAATACTGCGTGGATACTGTCTTAGGTAATAATGACAAAAAAAAGGAGTCTGTAAATATATGGTATAGATACCACCATCACAAGCCTAGCTGCATTGTGAATATCAGCAACAATGCTTTTTAAAAAAAAATATTTTCATGGTTTATTCTCTGAGTTCAGAATATGCTGACTTAGAGGGCTTATTTTTGAAAACTCAGTTTGCTGTGATCATGGACATAAAAATAAATAAAAAGAGAGTTCCTGATTATCATCCAAGTCATAAAATCCCTGCCTTTCACTGCAAACTTCACACATTAACTTTCTTCTTGTAGTCATTATCTGTAAATGCATCAGTGTTCTTCTGTAAGTAGAAGCAAGCTTCCTAAGATCAGGAATTTAATATGTCCTAGACCTGACTACAGGTTCCTGGCCCATGCAAAATGCTTCAGGAGTTGGTTGACTCTCTAAGCTAAGGTGCTTTCAAAGGAAAAGTTTTGTGTTCCAAATGACACTGGCAGTGAAATGCATAGAAGAGGGAATGAGGTGGACTAATGAGGGAATGAATCACTCTTTTTTTTTATTTCCTTCACTTCTTTGGCCTTTTGTCTTGCTAAAAATGCCATCAAATCCCCACTGTGTCTGGTATCTATCTTTACAGTATGGAAAAACAAGTCCCTGGATGTGGTCCTTCATCCCACGTCATCTGGAGGTGGCCACCAGCCATTCTAAGCAAATGTCTCACACCGTGCCTTTCACATAGTATAGGCTTAGGAAGAAGACAGTCTTCCCATTCCCACCCTTCTTGTCTTCTACAAGTTTACATCATGCTGAAACTAAGTTTTGTCCCCTTTTTATAATTCAAATGGCATTGCCTATGACATTTGTACCGAGAATTGAAGAATGACATCTGTTCTAGAGCTGGGGAGATAGTTTAGTGGATAAAGTGCTTGCCATACAAAAATGGGGACCTCAGTTCAGATCCCCAGAACCCATGTAAAAAATGCTGACAGAGTATCTCATACCTGTAATCCCAGCACTGGAGAGTAAAAGACAGAGGACACCTGAGACTTGCTGATTGCCTAGTCTAGCCGAATAAGATGAGCTAAGTACGAGACCCTGCCTCAAAAAAGTAAGGTGGAAAGCAACGGAGGAAGACACTAGACATCTACCTCTGGCCTCCATATGCGCATGCATCTGAACACACACATGCACACACAGAGACACACATGTGCCATAAATGCACACAAACACATACGAAGTCCTCACCTCAAACAAAACTTAAGAGTTGATAGACATCTACATTAAATGGTCACAGTTTCCCTCCCCTGGCTACATCAAATATGATTATGTAAATAAGAAAGTTAAGAAGGCAAGTTAAATGTAAAATCATTCCATCATAGACGCTAACTCTTATATCTCAACGTAAAGCATACTTCAGGCCTTTTGGACAATACAAGCTAGTATGCAAGATAACAGATCATTTTCCTGGTTTTGTTCCCTACTTAGGGGCTGAGTATATTCTGTCTGTGCTCCAGCACTCTGCAGTGGTATAAAGATTATGTCTCCTGATGTCTCATGAAGATAAAAGAGTTCTGTTATTTTTGAAAGTGATAAAGAAAAATGCCCTAAATACATGTCAATCTCAAGACAGACAGAAACAGCTGGAGGCTTCTGCAGGATTACACAAATGTGAACACAGTAGGAAATTACAAAGAAAAAAAAAAAACCTAAAATACCCACGGCTGGAATGTGCCATAAGTCTGGGTTCAGCTGATCTCTGCATACGTCTGGGTGGAAGGGCTTGTATTATCATCTTAACCTTCCATCATTTGCCTACTTTTGACCTTTATATAAGGGTATAATTTTACATGCACATTCACAGAGAGTGACAGTTAGGAGATAGGGAGAGTAAAATGTTTATATACTCAAATAGATCCAGGGCAATGTATTCTAAGACATCCAGATGTCTTGCAGACTTTTCAAAGTGTTGCACCAGATGTTTGAAATTTTGTAAGAAATCATTGTCTGACATTCTCTCAGTGCACTTTCAGACTCTGCAAATGCTGAAGATCACCTACTTTTAGAGCCTGTATTATTTTTTCTGGTGTTCAATTCCCATGTCCCAAATAGTTTCAGCATGACTAGCATGAGTGCCTGGAAGCCAGGAGGACTCTGCTTTTGTGTAAATTTCAAGTAGGTCACATGGGTACCCAGAGACATCAGCTCAGCAGTCCCCTTCAAGTTGAGTAGGTGGAAATAATGAATGAATTAATGAACTCATTTATGAACACACAGTGAGACATTATTCTTTTGTAGTTTCCACTCCCAGATTCAATAATCTAATTTCGGATTTTATCTGAAGCACTAGTAATTATATAGGACAAGAAAATTAACAAATGTAATTGTATACGGCTTAACACAATTGTTAGGCTAAATTTTAAACCTAAGACAAAACACACAAGATTTTAATGCCTCCATAGAGCAGACTATACTATATGCCTTTTGGTACATTCTTAAGAATAAATCAGGTTGGAGAGATTGTGCAATGGTTAAGGCACTTGCCTGTAAAGCCTAATGACCAGGTTGGATTTCTGAGTACCCATGAACACATGTAAAGCCAGATGCACAGAGTGGTGCATACACGTGGAGTCCCTTTGCAGCAGCTTGAGGCCCTGGTGCACCCATTACCTTTGTCTCTTTTCTCTCTGTCTCTCTTTGCTTGCAAGTAAATAAATTATTTAAAAAGAATAGATCACCTGATTTACTAGCATCTATCTGTCTATCTATCTATCTATCATCTACCTATTTATCTATTTTTTTAAACAGAGTTTCTTTATGCAGCCCAGGCTACTCTTGAACTCAGGATCCTCCTTTATCACTGGTCAGAGTGCTGGGATTACAGGTGTGTGCCACCATGCCTTGCCATAGTAGCCTTAATTGTGAAGGAAGAGTTACTGAGAAAGTGATGGCAGTATAGTTCTGTGCTGGGTATGCGCAGTGCATGAGAGAGGAGTGGGAAACGTATGTTAAAGCACAGTGTAAACCTCCAGCTCAGTTGTGTGCTAGCTTGATGTCCTTGGGTAAGTTACTCAACTCTCTAAGCTTCCGTTTCTTATATATAAAAATGAGACACATCGGGCTGGAGAGAAGGCTCAGGAGCTAGGTTAGTTTTCTGAGTGGGGGTGCTAAGACTGCCTGAGTTCATATCTCCAGAATCTATGCACACAACTGGGTATGGCCATGCATAACTGTCACCCCAATCCCGTGGAGAAGTAGAGACCCACAGAGAATCACCAGGGCTCATGCACAGGAGCTACAGAATCAGCAAGAGAGTGCCACTGGGAAGAGCAGGCTGGTGAGCAATGACGGGGACACCGACATTCTTCTCTGTGTTCCACAGGCAAGCACACAGAGCATTTCATTGGTACATACATATGCATACATGACACACACCACATCACACACCACGCACATGCAAAAACAAAAAGAAATGAATGGCATTTTCATAGTGAGCCATAGTGGTGAATAATTTGATATAAAGCTACCATCTTTCTAATGGACCACCAATAGCTGGAATTGCTGTTAACTTTAACTTGATTTTCACTGTTACTCATTAAAGTGCCTCGGCTTACAAATGGGTACACTGGGGCTCAAGTCAGAACACGCAGAGAGAAAAGAAGCACAAGGCAGGCCATAAGAGAAGGGACATAGACCCTGACAGCCTGAGTTTTGACTCTGCCACTTGCCAGTTTCTTTATCTTGAGCAAGTGACTTAACGTCTCTATGCCTGAGATTTGTATATGACATATAAGAGTCAAGGTTATAGCAAAGTCTAGCTCACAGATAATTAAATAAGAGGAGTATGTCTTGAAAATACTTAGGATAGTGTCAACATGGAATAGGCACTCAATAAATCAGGACGTAGAACCAACTCTCCTGGCCTCTCAGTGCCATATGATTTCTACCTCACTGTACTGTCTTCCACTGAGACCCTCAGAGCACCTTTAGTGAGCTTTCTACACTAGAGACAAGTCTCCAGGAGTGAAATTTCCCCTTGAATCCTTTGAGAACAAGATGTCCTCTATCAGGTATGATTCAAGTGTTACAAGTAATTGCCTAAAGACATGAAAGAGGTCCAGATGAAACTAACAATCTGTGCTCACAAGAATATTACAAGTGTCTAGCATTCTTAGGATCATAATCTTAATAGATTTCCCTGGAGTTCAGGTGCCTGGTACTATACTGTAAGCAGGGGGAAGAGAATAGACTTTTTATTTTATAAGGAAGCTGAAGCTTATAAATTATCTTAAAGATTATGATACTCAAACAGTTTGACACTGACAGGAGTATACAAGTGGACAGAACATGCTATAAATACCATCAGCACATCCAATAAATACAGAAACTTAATCTGTGATAGAAATGGCATCAATTAATAGGCAAAGGTAGTTTGCTTAAGAAATATTTCTGAGCCGGGCGTGGTGGTACACGCCTTTAATCCCAGTTTTGGAGAGGCAGAGGTAGGGGGATCACTGTGAGTTCAAGGCCACCCTGAGACTACAGAGTGAATTCCAGGTCAGCCTGGACTAGAGTAAGACCCTACCTCAAAAATCAAAAGCAGAAAAAAGTAAGAAATATTTCTGGTATTATTCACTTTTAATCTGGGAAACATCTTAGACCTTTGTCTCATAGTATATATAAATAATAATCACTAGTATATTTTAACAGGTAAATTTTAAGTAACAGAAGTAATTAAAGAAGTTTTTTTTAAAAAATATAATCTATAGTTAGATAAGATCTTGAATAAGAGAGTAAAACCAGATCAATAAACACCATAATATAAAATTTCAAAGCACTTATGTAACAGATTACCAAAAGCAAAGTTAACAACCAGATAACAGACTAGGAGAAATTATTTATACCACATGGCAAGGGTCCATAACTTTACAATGCAAATGATAACTAACATTGAGATGAACAAAATAAATAAATAACCCAGAGAAAAATTTGTGAAGAATAGGATGAGAAGAGAAATTCAAATAGCCAAGGAGCATGTGAGAATATATGAAACCTTGCCATAGTTAGGAAATGCAAATTAAATCAATGAGATTCAATCTTTCTTGTTCAGTTGCCAAAATAAATCATGACTATCATCCAGGGCTACGGCAACAGTAAGGAATGGACACACCACACAGCTAATTTGAGTGTAGATATTCATAGACATTGCCCATGTCTTCTCATGTAACCTGACAGCATCTGTTAAAGTAAATCACATGCACACCTTAACCAAATGATCCTGCCTTTAGGACTCTGTCCTGCAGAGATGAAAGCGCTGCTACCAAGCAGACAGTGCTTGAGACTCTTTATCGCAGCATTGGTTTTAATGGTAACATAAGATGGAAATAACCTCCAAGTCTTCCATATAGGGAATGGCTGAGAAAAATAAAGGGCATTCAGACTATGAAACCCGTGTAGCTTTACATATCAAAGTGCAGCTCTATTAGTATTTACATAAGGAAGCATTGATGGCATAATGCTACTGGAAATAAAAGACACATAAAATAGAACCTTTGAGAATATGTGTATATCCACTGGCATATGTGTATACCAGCAGAATTAAAAATGCTGAAAGATGCCTAATTTATTGTTCACACTGGTCATCACTGAATGGAAAATGATCAACTTGCTTTATACACCTGTGCATTGTCTTACAGGTTACCACACATCATGCATACATTATGTTGACTTTTTAAAATTGATTTTTACTTTGTGTGTTAGCTATATATATATATGTGTGTGTGTGTGTACATATACATATGTGTATATACATACATATATATGCATAATCCTGTCTAATTCTTATTCAACTCCCTCTCCCACTGCTATTTCCTGACCCTCCCCCCCACTCCCCTTCTTATTCTTAATCTTCCCTTAAATAGTGTCTTTTCTGCTTTCATGGCACATATATTCCACAATTCCCAGTCATACCTCCCTTAAGATCACTTCTTCCCTTTTCATAATTCCCTTTCTACTTTACTTTTTAAAAATAAACTGATCTCAAATTATAGTCTGTTTAATTATTGGCCAAGTGACCTTGGAATGTTATTTTGCTTCTTTGCATCTTATTCTTCTCACCTATAAAAATCACAGTAGTATTTTCTTACAGAATTCACGGAAGAATTAAGCACCATATGTCAGGGTCCTAACGCAGAACTTAAGGGAGGGTGATCAGCAAATGGAAAATTCCCTCCCTTCCTTTCTCTTCACCCTCAACTGATATATTCTCGGGGATGCAAGTTAGTCAGCACACTAGAATCAAGCACATATGGGAGGTGCATGCTACTGTTGTACAAACATATAATCTGATGAGTTCCAGGTGCTCAATTAAAATGATATTTTCATTTGTAATTAAACCTTCTTGGATGATTCATATCATTGCACACTCCCTCCATCCATCCAGACATCGAGGGTTTCGGATCCAAGAAATAATCACAAGCACCTCATTAAAGCTGTGAAATTAAAGGAGTGGCGGTGCACGCCTTTAATCCCAGCAACGGGAGGCAGAGGTAGGAGGATCGCTGTAAGTTTAAGGCCACCCTGAGACTTCATAGTGAATTCCAGGTCAGCCTGGGCTAGAGTGAGACCCTACCTCAAAAAAACAAAACAAAACAAACAAAAAAGCTGTGAAATTAATTGAACAATCCTAGGCTCCTTTCAGAGATACCTAATCTGAAGTCAAGATGGGTTGTGTGACTGTATTTGTGACCTTCTCATTGCTGAGACAAAATGCCTGACAAATAGCCATTTCTTGGAGGAAAGGCTTATTTCGACTTATGTTTCCAGGTTATGGTCCATCATCACAGGTAAGGCATGGCAGCAGGAGCTTGAGACAGCTGGTCACAGTTAGTCAACAGTGAGGAAGCAGAAAGCAATGAGTGTTCATGCTCAAATAAGATCTCTTCTTTTTATGTAGTCCAGGATCCCAGGCCACAGAGTGACGCTGCCCACAGTTACAGTGGGTCTTCCCATTTTAGTTAACCTAATCGAGATAATCCCTCATAGACATGGATAGAGGCTCACCTAATCTACATAACCCCCCCCCCACAGGTGATTCTAGGTAGGTCCTATCAAGTTGACAATCACTACAAACCATCAAAGCGTACATCTGAAAGCTACCTCTTCTGACCCCTCCTACCTAGATCCCTCACCCTCTTTTGGCTCTGTCCCAGGAACACTACACAAGTGGGCTCACAGGCCTGGTGGTCACTGTGTTCCCAACACTTTTCCTATAGCCTCTCTCCAATATTTATTAAATAGTATAAATAAATATATTATGCCACACCATAACAGATATGCTCTAATGTGGTCTTTCCAATGATATCTCTGAAGCAATCATCCCATCTTAAAGACTGAGAAAACTAAAGTATGGGATGTTAACTTCATGGTTCCATGGTAAGGCTGTGTGAGGTCACATTTTTCTTCTATGATAACAACTCTCTGAACTTGGTGTCCCAGTTACTTTCTTATTGCTGGGAACAAATACCCAACCAGAAGCAGCTTGTTAAGGAAAATATTTGATCTATCTTACAGTTACCAGAGGGTAGAGTCTATCATGGTGGAGAAGGCATGGCAGGCCAGAGAGATAAGCTTGCATCATATCATCACATTAGCAGGGAGAGAGCATGTGGAGCTGGGCTATAACATTTCAAAGCCCAGTCCCCGGTAACACACTTCCTCCAGCAAGACTCCATCACCTAAAGGCTCTGTAGTCTTCCAGGACAGCTCCACCTGCTAGGGATTAAATATGGAAATACATGAGCCTGTAGGAGTCATTTCACATTCAAACCACCACAGCTGGGAAAGTCAGAAGATCCAGTGGTTTAAATGTAACCAGTTCAATAGCATTCAAATTCTACTAACAATCCATCTCAGTTGTTATGACTAGTATATATCTCTGTATAAGAAATGTATAGTATAGTATAATATAGTATAGATATATAGCCTATATCTCTGTATATAACTAGTTGTGAGAAACTCATGTTTTGCAACAATGTCATCACCACAAAACAGATGTGCTCTAGTGCTAGAGAGGAGAGACTGGTTGAGACTGCTACTTCTGTGTATTTAAACTTTAATACACGTATGCCTCTATTATAACACTGTACATTGTTATAACTATTTGTAAGCTTGTCCGTCTTTCCACCATCCTACCCTTAGCAGTGGCAGTATTTGATTTATCTTTCTATTCCTGGCTCATTAAGAGATGGACCATTAATTTCTTTAATGAATGCACAAATTAATGATTATGTGTTCAATAGGATATATGCAACTCCTTAGAGATGCCTAGCTGAGAGAATGGGAGGCCCTAGAAGCCCTGTGTGGGTTCTGTGAACCAGAGTCCTCGCTGTATAGAAAGAAACCAGCAGCAAAGGGTTAGTTTCAAGGCCAATTCCCTTTATAAAATAAATCTGAAATCAGAAAGGGGAAAAAGCCTGCAGCACTGGGTATTTTAAACGTGCTCATTAATAATGGCTTAAAGTACAGATTTATTACAGTGGAGAAGAGGGGAAGGGACAGTAAATCAGCACTGGTATGGGAAATAGCAAGGGAAAGGTATGAGTTCTTATTTAAAATGTATTCATATGGTTTATAACTCCAAGAAGAGAATGCTATATTGAAATGGAAGGCTTTCTTTGTAGAATCAAATTCACCACATGTATGTTTCATGCTAGTATTCATTTTCTAAAGTTTTATTTTATTTCCTTTGGCCAGAAAGTTGGAGGTTTAGTTTATTGCTCAGAAACAAGAAAAGATTGCCTCAGCTGAGTCTTTTCATGAAAATATTCTTTGCTTCAGATTATGATTTGTAAAACACTACTTAGATCCCAGAGGGGTGGGAATGGTATTTTATTGGCACATATGTTGAAGAGAATAGTTTTCAAAACATTCAATTAGCTCTGCCTTTGAGATGGAATTTTAACACACCCTAAGAAGTAGGATGAAATGCACACACACAAAAATAAATAAAAATAAAAATAAAAGTAAAAATAAATAAAAACTATGTCTCCAGTTGTTACATGGGAACAGCTTCTTTGTTTCTCATACTTTTCACTAGACTGAAAGATTTATGATGGTGGGATGAAGGGATTGCTTAGTGGTTAAGGCACTTGCCTGCAAAGCCAATAGACCCAGCTTTGATTCCCCAGGACCCATGTAAGCTCAATGTGGTACATGTGTCTGGAGTTTGCAGGGGCTGGAGGCCCTAGCACACCCATTCTCTCCCTCTCTCTCACTCTCTTTCTTTATCTCCCTTTCTCTCTCTCTCAAACAAATAAATAAAAATAAAAATAAAAATTGATTAAGATCCATGATGGCAGGAGCATGTCTGGCTAATTCATTACTGACAACCCAGAGTTGAAGACATGGGTAGCACATTTAGGGCCTCAATAAATATTTGCTACATGAATTCTCAGTTTCAAGCCTAGTACCTGGCATACACTAGGCTGATAAGCAGAACCTTTGAGCTGGTTTTGCTCCATTGGAGTTTCACGGATTCTTACGAACTGCCTTAGTTAATTCCAAATGCAGAGCACCCTGCCGATAGCACTATCACCTCTAACAAATTCTGCTGGCTCAAGACAAATCATGGGGAAGGATGCCTAGCAGCATGGCAATGGGTTTGGAAAATCTTCAGAACACAAAGGTAATCAAGGTAAACTTAACTCTCAATATCTCAGGCAGTTCCTCTGATCCCTCATGATCTTGACCTCTTTCTCATTCTTGATCAGAACTTGAATGCTTGCTTCTATCTGGAAACTTCTAGGGTATAGTTAATAAGCGAAAGTGCACGGACCTGTATTGTTTCAATGTTGAACAACAGCTGATAGGCCTTGCCAAGGTTCATGATTTAAGCATTTGAAATCAGACTCACTCAACGACTTCCATGGCTCACTGTAACCAGAGCCAAGAGACCACTAGGGATTTGTCGTTCGTGGTGAGAATGGCAGCAGCATTGCTGTGGGGGAAGTAGCTTGGCAAGATAAACACATGATTGTGATGCAGCCATTAAGTTGTCTTGTTTAGTCTCCGTGAAAATTAATTTATTCAGGTTTATTTGTGTGTTCTGGTTTATATGTAAATTAGGAGATTGTGTGAAAAAGATGCCAGGGATGATGGGATTCCAACATTTTCAGACCAGTTGTCTATTAATTAGTTATTATTAGTTATTAATTAATTATGGTTCTCACTCTAACTCCCTTCAATGACATTTTTCTCCACAATAAATTGTACTGATGAAGCTATTAAAAAAAAAACAGCATTATCAGATAAGCCATAGTAACTTATGATTTACCAAGTGAAATTAAGTTTGAAAATCTTGTTTATTGGTAAAAGACAACTAAGAGGAAGAAACGGAATTTGGTTCTCAAAGTTTGGAAGCAGAAACGGTGCTACTGCGTTCTGCAGGGCCACCTCTGCTCGCACTGGTGGCGTAGGGAGTCCATAAACCTGGGGGATGATGCTAAGGAGGAAAGTTAGGTATAAGAATGAACCTTGGCGACAACGGAGAGTTCTGCACAAACCCCGTGGGAGGGCTTCTCACTGTCTTGTACGCTAGTTCATATGTACATCTTTGCTCTGCACATAGTCAGCCAGCTCACTCCTAGGTTCCAACAAGCGCATACTTCACACTCCCATTTTTACGCCACTCATCCTACCACATTACCCTTGCCTCTAGATTTCCTTTTCTTTTCTTTTCTTTTTCTTTTTTTTTTTTTTTTTTTTTTTTGAGGTAGGTAGGGTCTTGCTCTAGCCCAGAGTGACCTCGAACTCATTGCTATCCTCTTGCCTCTGCTTCCTGAGGGCTGAGATTAAAGGCATGCACCATCACTGCCAGATAGATTACATTGCAGATCTACTTCTCATCCATTACGCATTCCAGTTCCTGGATCAGCTTCAACATTGTCATTCTTGCCCCAGCACTTAACAAAGCTTCTAAATAGCCAGCACTGACCTGACCTTGTCTAAGGACACTAATACCTGGTCCAGCCCAGCCACAGCCCCAGGGCGCACCTGTAGAGCAGCCCCTTGTCTCATTCTCTTCCATCAGGTCTTCCTGGGGCCCTGCAGATGGAACCCAAAGACAGCAGACTTCCTTTAACCAAAAGATTTTTTTTTTCCTTTCTTAGTCATTCTGCCTACTTAACCTTGAAAATGTTTGGCTACTTTAAAATCTTTGTTCAGTTGATTCGAAGTTTTGCCCTTGAGATTTGTTTCAACTGCAAAATAGACACTAACGTTACTCTTGGTTTGCCAAAAGAGAAAACAGAAGCAAGTGACCCTGGCAGTAATTAACTCTGCAATCCCCTCGACATGATGATATGCTCCAGAACCGAGCTGTCGTCTGCTGCAGAGTGAAGTTCTGAGCACTGGAGCCTCTTAGCCGCAGAAGTCAAGATCTGAACTTGACCTTTGCTGGGCCAGTCCTTGCCCCGGCTTGTCAGCGTGGCCACGGGTGGTGGACTTCACTCATGCAATGCCACGTTTGCATTTAGATGACGTGACCTGCCAGATAGCTTCTATCTCTGAAAAACTACGTATGGCTGATTTAAAATGAGCAATTCAGTGGTGAGTAATTATAGTACCCCTTCAGGAGTAGAGTCCTAGACGGGGCACAAGTGAGCGTAGGAGAGTGTTTCTCTGTTGTTCTGTGATTCCTGAGCAGGTGGTTAGAAACAGGGACATAGGCCTCCATAGTGAAGTGGCGATATAAAAACCCCAAAACTGTTTGTCATAAAGAATGCTATGCCCAATAAAAGCAAAGGGCAGATGTTCACATAAAGTTTTTGCTATTTGTGTTTTTGTGGGTGGGGGGAGGGGCATTTGGGGTATGAAGTTTATTAGCAAAGCATTACAGCATCTGCCCACCCACACTGTCACATAATAGCATTCTCACTGCTCATTTATGGTGTTGGAATTATTTCTGTTGATGATTTTCATGGGAGTAGATGAAATGCAATGTGCGCCAGCTGTAGCTACGTTTATCATGCAGCTGCTCTGCAGAGAAGATGCCCCGCCTCCCAGCCTCCCCGCCTCCCCGCCCCGCACACGCCATAGGCTTAGGTCTCCATTGTCAAAGACAAGAGGCATTTTATCCCACAGTTTTAAAGAGAGATGTATTAGTTTTCTGCTGTAGCTGTAACAAATGAAAGCAAGTGAGTGAACATAATACAAATGTGTTGCCTTACAGATATAGGAGTCAGAAGTCCAAAATTACCCTTACTAGGTTGAAAATCAGTGTCAGCAAGCCTGCATTCCTTCTAAAGACTGCAGGTGGAGAGGCTGTGGTCTTCTGTGTTCCAGCTCCAACAGGCCACCTGTATGCTTCGGCTTGTGCCCCTGCCTCCATCGTCAGAACTAGCAGACCGCTATCTTCTCTATGCTGTGTTTTGTTTCCATCATATGTTGTTTTTATGTTTCTTCCCCCTCACCATCCTCTTTAAGGACTTTTATGATTACATTGGGGCCCATTCAGATAATCTCTCCATCTCAAGAATTTTACCTTCTGTACAGTCTGCAGAGTACCATGGGATCATGGTTTAGTTCATTATCATTTGGTTCAATTACTTTAGGGCCTACTTTTCTTTCTCTTTCTCCATAACTGTCTGTTGCTGCTGTTTTGATAATTATTAATGGTGAGAAAGCCAAGTCAAACTCCCGAAACTAAGGGAAAGGACACACCAGAGGCTCACTGGCATGGATTAAATCAAATGAGGTATTTACCTGTTTTACACTGAAGTCCATCTTATGCTCAAATTGAAGTGTTTGTCTGGAAATCTGCTTCAGGCCAGTGTTGACTGGATCAGAAAAGAGGGTAATAAAATCTAGGATTTGGATGTGACTAGTTAAGCCATCCATCTAATTCTTCTGAATTGTGCTACTCTGCTTGGTGAGTGCTTGCAAGGCTCCTGTCCCACCTCCACTTAACTTCACCATGGTTTTTAACTTCACTGTGGTACACAATGTGTGCTGTAAGGTAAACGCTGCATTCAACTTCAGCTTAAGACCGTAAGCACATTTTATTAGTTATTGTCTCATTGTTGCGACAACATGCCTGACAAAAATCAGTTTAAGAGAGGAATGGTTTATTTTAGCTAAAAGTTCCCCATTACGATCTATCATGGTAGGGAAGGCGTGTCAGCAGGAGCTCAAAGCACCTTGAAGCTGGACCACAGTGAGGAATCAGAGAGCCATGAATGCTACTCCACTGCTCAGCCAGCTTTCTCCTTTTTATACAGCCCAGGACTCTGTCTTATGGAATGGTCTCACCTGCAGTTAAGGTGGCTTTTCCCACCTCAATTAACCTAATCAAAATATTTCCTCACAAGTATGCTTCTAGGCTAACCTAATCTTGGCAATGTCTCACAAGTGATTCTAGATTCTTTCAAATTGACAACCAATACATATGATCATATGCAGACTGGGGAGGTGGCTCAGCAGTTAAGGGCTTGTGCTTGCAGAAATTACTCGCCTGTGTTCGATTCCCCAGTGCCCTTTTTAGTAAAGCCAGATGCACAAAGTGGCACATTCATCTGGAGTTCATTTACAGTGGCAAGCGGTCCAGGGACACTCATATCTCTCTCCATCTCCTCACAAATAAATAAATAAAATAGCTAATGACATGCATGGAGGAGGCTGTGGCATGAATGTTATAATCATCTTCTCCAGAAGTTGCTACCTGGTTCCACTCTCTGGAGACAAATCAAGTGTCCCTTTCCTAGCTTACAGTCTCACCACACACTCCACCTCACCTCGCCTCCCTGGCATTCATTATGTTTTTTCTTCCTTCTATAAATGGACACAAGGTAGGAGCTCTCTAAACATACTGTGGGTGGATGAGTGGATGAATGTCCATATAAACTCTGGGGCAAATAGAGGAAACATGATTCCTGCCCCTTAGTGGAAATACTGAAAAAGGCAATTTAAAAAAAGGTATGGTTTCTTCATGAATATAAAATTAGTAAGTTGGCTCTTCCCCTTACTCTACTAACTTAGTTAAAATGAAGAAAACAGGACTGGAAATCCCAGAGAGATTTATCCTGATAGATGTTGCATTGTGACACTGAAAATGAGCAGATGGTTTTCCTTTGGTTATTTGCACTCTACACTTGATGTAATTTTTTCTGCCTATCAAATGATCACGTTCCTCAGCTGCTGGAACATTAGGTTAATGACATAGTATCCAACCAAACAAAGATAGAGTCAGGTTGCCAAGCTCCTGTCTAGCATGGATTGGGGGGGAGGTGTCAGCAAAATAATGCATTCCCTCAATTTAGTCTTGACAACCCAAAGTAAAACACAACCCAAAGAAAAACATCTTGTATATGTTGAATGATACAAGTTTGAAAAGCTTCAAATACCCTCAAGATAGGACAAGGTCGCTGTTCACATCATTCCTGCCTAGGAGAAAAGCAGAGCATCAACTATAGAATGGCTAACTATTTAGTGTACTCTTGTCATGTTGCAAACATGACATGGCTTAAGAGAACAAGTTAGCACTAGTACTAATGTATGAGTGTAAAGTGTACCAAAGGAGTCATGGGATAGATAGTCCCTAAACAAGAAAGTAGGACCTTAAGAGATCATAAATATAGATGTTAAGGTAAGTAGACCAAGACTCAAGCCTGTAAATTACCATGTTAATACACGGGGATCTCCAAATGGGGACATTAGGTGGCTTTCTTTGATTTTACCACTTTGAGTGGTACTATATATAATATAATATAATATAATATATATACATATATATAGTATATATAATATATAGTATAATAGTATATATAATATATATAGTATAATAGTATAGATAATATATAGTACAATAATATATATAATATATATAACTTATGTACCCTTTCTAAGGTTCCCTACTAAGCCTAATTTAAAATTTTCTTTTTTGCTTCTAGTTCCTTCTTTCTGGGGATTGGTGAACTCAGCTTGGAATCTTTGCTCCGTGGGGAAACGGCAGTCACCTGTCAACATAGAGACCAGTCACATGATCTTCGACCCCTTTCTGACACCGCTTCGCATCAACACGGGGGGCAGGAAGGTAAGCCGCCATGCTGTTTGCACTGTGAAGTTGAGAGTTTGGGAGATACCGGCTGGTTGTAAGCTAGTCCTCTTTTCTGTGACGACTTTGGCTTTCTACCTGAAATACCCCAGACCTCAGGCCTGCTGCCAGCAAATATAATTATCTCCAAATTGTGTTTTTTTTTTTTCTCCCTAGCTGGTCACACTCTCATGCTTCTAATTACTGTGGACCCCCTTGGAATTTGCCTGCGGTCCTATCCCTTGGTACCCCATGAAAGTCAGAAAACAATTGCCTCCCTTGCATACAATATCAGGAGAATCCTTGCCTCTGAGACACTTTGCCAAACCTTCATTTCACTCTAATGAAGTAGAGGGGAAAAAATTTTTTTTGACAAAAGTAAAATCAGACGTTTATCATCCTGGGAAGGAAAACAAACAAACAACCATCACCCTAGATGATTTATAAGAAAATCAATAATTAATCTTCCTAAGGGCATCATGCTAGCTTAAGAATCCTCCCTTCTGCACAGAAATGCTGAGCTGTGCTTCATGATTCCCTAGCCGAATCCTTCCTGCCCACCCCCCTCCCCCATGAGCTCCTCTTAGTTGTGAAGGGCACAGTGCCCTCGGGGTCTTCTCATTGCTGGAATCCTGTGTGTCTCTTGCTGCCTCCTTTCTGTTCGGCTACCTTCTGCTGTTGACTAGGCTATCGAAGGTGGAAAAAATGCACACCACACACATAGGAAGTTATGTTTGAAGGCAATTTAGTTACTATGAATTCAAGAGAAATGAAGAGTCACTTGTGTACAAAACACTAGGGCTTAAATTATTGGCAAGTTTTGTTATTGCTGCTGATTCTCTTGGGCTTGGGCTGTTCTGATTCTGCTCACTCTTCCTCCTATGCCATGTTACCATCCTCACCATATAATTTTATATTATTTTCCTCCTTCTAATATATTATAATATGTTCTCAACTATGTAACCATCACCCACACTTAATGACTCATCGAAAAGTTGTTAGTGACTTTGACTCAGGATTCAAGCAAGGTTTTAAAAGACATTGCATGTGAGACCATTTAGCTATGCTGTTTAAAATATGGCTTGAGAAGCATTCTTTTTGTAGAAAGGTTGTATGTAGGTCATTTGACTGATTGCTCTGTTGTATAGATTCTTGGCTACTCTAGTTGTCCCATTTGCAGTTTTCTTTTTTTATTAAACTCTAAATGGAACTTGCATAATTCCTACACTCACCTTCTCCAAAAAGGTAAATCATTCATTTAAAATCAAGAACATGTATGAGATCCCTGGTCAGCACTTAAGTGGCAGAAGTTGCAGTTTTGATTTAATACTCAATAATCCTTTCTGTCCTGGATAGGATAATGGGATAATTGCAGTATGGACAAACAGAAAAAGAAAATGAAATTACTCAAACAAAATCAAATCACCAAACCCGAGGTTTTGCTGCTCCAAAAATCCCCTACAAGATGCCCAGTAAGGATGCAGCCTCGTAACCAAAGACAGGGATCTGTGGGTGGGGTTTAGGATGAAACAAGTTGCAGAAGACAATTCCAGAGGCTGTGTTAAGGAACTGGATCTATTTCCTAAGAGCTACAAAGTGTTCTATGTTTCATAGTTTTCACTGTATAGAGGTTTTCTACTTCCTTGGTTGGGCTCATTTCTAAGTATTTTATTATTTTAGGTGATGGTTGTAGGATTGTTTCCCTGACTTTTTTTCTCACCCTGTCCATTGCTGGTATATAGAAAGTTTACTGGTGTTTTTCTTGTTTCTATTTATTGACAATTTTATACATGTATATTATGTATTTTGACCATGTGACTTTATATCCTGCTACTTTGCTCATATACCAGATTTTAAAGTTTTTTTGATGGAATCTTTAAGGTCTTATAAGTAAAGGATCATATCATTTGCAAACAAGGATATTTTTATTTCTTACCTTTGTATTTATATTACTTTAATTTCTTTCTCTTGCTTTATTACTCTAGCTAAGACTTCAAGTACTATGTTAAATAAGAGTGAAAAAGTGGACATCCTTGTCTCATTCCTAATTTGAAGGAAATGCTTTCAGTTTTTCCCCAAAGAGAATAATATTGGGTATAACTTTGTCATATATAATTTTTGAGGGGGATTAAGAGAAGGTGATGGGGGAAGCAAATATTGCATGTTTTCTCTAGAAACTAGAATATATATGCATTTTATTTGGAGGTAAAGGGGACTAGTAGCATCATGTGGGCAGAATCAGAGGAAAATAAGGAGATAAGTACAAACAAATGACCATGATATGTAAGTATGAAATTATCAAAATGAAGCCCATTTTGTTAGATGCTACTTAAAAATATGACATTGTAAAAACAGGTTTAAAAAAGTTACACCATGTGTTTTAAGGGTTTTTAGGTAAAGGGCGCATGGGAAGTAGGATGGGTGACATAAAGGATGATGCACTTACACGAAGTGAATTCACATTCCACCTTTCATGAGGTCATCTGAGAGGAAACTGTTGATGTGACAGAAAGAATCAAGGTTATGTCACTAAAATTCTTTCTAAAGTTCACTGGGGAGGAAGAAACCTGAGGCTTGGGAAACAGACTCATGTTAAAAGTCTCCCATATATTAGGACTTTCGTTGTTGTCTATGGGTCTTTTTCTTTCATTTTATTTTTTATTTTTTTTGAAAGTGTTATTTTTAATCATCGCGACTTAGTAAATTGTACCTGGTCCAAATCAATTTGCAAATGGATTACAGTGTGGGGTTTTTGGAAATATTTACTTTTGACAATGAAAATATTTATGCCTGGCATGATTTGTGTTGTCAGAGGTTTGAAGAGATGCGAACTGACTGATGGCACCTTCTGCATTCACAGAAGATAGAAAGTAGAGTCTAGACAGCAGAATCAGCTCCCTGATAATGCAACGCCTAATCTGGATCTACAACACCTGAAACATGTTTTCAGCTTTATAAAGATAGTGTTTAATGAATTGGAGACTTGTTTTGGATATGAAGGTTCAAACCATTGCTCTGGATTTAGTTTTTGCCTTAAAAAATAATTCAAAAGGTTTAAAACCTACCCTGATAGATAGGAGATGTAGAATTTGGGCCAGGTGCCACATTTTGAAGACTAAGATCAACAGAATGTCAGTAGGTTAAATGTACCTCCGTAAAATGTGTTTTGTGTCATATTTTTATCTGTGAGCATTATTCCTTTTGACGTTTAAATGTGTCTTATGCACGAAACCATGAAGCTGCTCTGCCACAGCCTCTTTCTTGGTTTATTGTGTTTGTTGTAACATATTTGACCTGACATGGAGCTCAGATAATGAAATGAGGGCTTTCTTAGGTTAGGCTAGGGTAGAAATTCAACCAACCTCAGTGCGAGAACAAAGAAAAATAATAATTAGATGAATTCAAAATGCACTATGACTCAAATATCATAGGGAATATTTATTTTTAATTAAAAAATCGATTTCACCTTTCAAGATGCTTGTTTTTAATGATAAGGTTTTGGTTATTATGTGGGTGTGTGTTGCATGTGTATGTGCATGTATGTGTGTAAGTGTAGCATGTGTCATGTGGGGGGTACATATGTGTCTATATAATGTATGCATGTGTGTATGCAGGTGCTAGCACCTAGTATGCATGTGTATAGAGATCAGAAGAGAATGTCAAATGTCTTCATCTATCACTTTTACTTCATTTCCTTGAGACAGAGTCTCTCACTGAATCTGAAGCTTGCACCATGTTTCGGTTAGAATGATTGGCCAATGAACCCTAAGCTATCCTGTTGTCTCTGGCTCCTTCAGAGCTGAGTTACAGAAGTGTGTGTCCATGTCTTGCTTTTTATGAGAACTCTGGGGATTAAACTCAGATTCTCATGCTTAAGCAGCAAGCAATTTTACTCACTATATATATATATATATATATATATGTAGAGAGAGAGAGAGAGAGAGAGAGAGAATGGATGTGGATGTGCCGGGGCCTCTAGCCACTTCAAATGAACTCCAGATGCATGTGCTACCTTGTGCATCTGGCTTATGGGGGTACTGGGGACTCAAACCTGGGTTCTTAGGCTTCACAGGCAAGTGCCTTAACTGCTGAGCCATCTCTCCAGCCCCAACTTGTAGTTCTTGAATAATGTTTTGCTTTGGATATTTTGTTGTTGTTCTTCTTCTTCTTGAAAGGTAGTACTTTTTATCTACCTGTCCACATCTGACATAGGATTCTTAAAGATGAAATCCAGAAGTAATTGCTGTTTTCTAACTAACACTCCTTGAAGGTTGGTTAACTGTGAGTCTAAAAATTTTTACCTTAGAAATAATCTCCTACCTTTGACCCTCTTAAACATAACTTTTGTTACCTTAAGTAGTTTGCAGCTAGCTAATTTGTTCTGGATAAAGTTAATAAAGCTACTCAAGATAAAAGAAAAGAAAATAATTGACAGATTTTAAAAGACATCAAACTCCAATTTGGGGGATGTGACAACTTGGCTAGTCCCTGAAAATGGAACTTCCAGAATCTGGAGCCTCTGGAGAAGAGGCATATGGAGATACCTGACCTCACTTAGTAACACAGTCTGAGATACAGCATCCAAAAGACAGGGGACTGACCACCATCAGTTCATGGACTCATCTCAGTCTTCTTAAAGAGGCAGGCTTCTTCTATCTTGAGTTTTATTCAGTAGAAGCTACAAGTACGGTTCTCAGGGAAAGGCACCACAATACCTGCTACCGTTGTTATGAGTTTATTACTTGAACCTTGTGTGAGGGAACCTCTCCACAGAGACATGGGACACAGAGAGGGATGCTTCTGAGCAAGTGCTGTTCCTAAAGGCACAAGAAAAGGAAGTGGTTACCAGCAATGAGAGACAAACTGAGCTGTGGAGAGTCACATCTAATCTTCAGTGAGAGAAGCAGCCAGCTTGGTTGCTCTGCCTTGACTTTGAAATGTTTCCCCACAAGCTCCTTTTCTGAACTCTTGGGCCCTACTTGGTGGTACTATTTTGGGAGGCTGTGGAACCTGCTTCCATCCTAGCTGATGGAGATAGGGCACTGTGGATGAGGTTTTGAAGGTTATCTGGCCCCTGCTTTGCTCACTGCTTCTTGGCCCACCTTACTTATATTTCTTCAATGATGTGGGACACATTATATGCTATTTTAGCTTTTGGATCAGGAGATTTTTTTCAAGATAACTATCCTTCTATATTTTTATTTTATATCCTATGGGTTATCCTTGATAGTGCTGGTTAATTTGAACTGAACCAAGATTATCAATGAAGAGGTTCATACGAAATTATTAAAAAGTTGCTATGATTCCAGTGTCTCATTCCCCTCATTCTCTCTCTCGTAATAAATAAATATAAATAAAATATTAAAAAGAAGCCCTACCTGGTGGCCCATGCCTTTAATCCCAGCACTTGGGAGGCAGAGGTAGGAGGATCGCCGTGAGTTTGAGGCAACGCTGAGACTCCATAGTGAATTCCAGGTCAGCCTGGGCTAGAGTGAGACCCTACCTCAAAAACCAAACTAAATAAATAAATAAAAATAAAAATAAATGATTAATTAGTAAGTCCATTATTTTGGAACTAATTTTTATTGAGTACACGAAGTTGGGTTGGATAAACCAGGCTTTATAGAGGTGCTAGGATATGTGCTAGCATAAAAAGGAAAGTAGGAGTAAATATACACTGAAGGAGAGTCTTTCAATGTCAAGCGATCTGGCTCCATGTGCGTAAGATTGGAAGAAACAGAAAAGGAAGGTATATATTGTCATCTAAATATGTTTCCATTGTGTTGATCTGTATTGGATAACTGATATTGAGCTTCCACAGGTAAGTATGCTCACCCACCACTCATTAGCTGCTTTTAAACATCACAACTCATTTGCAGTGAAACACTGCAAATGGCGTATGTAATTTCATGTATATAGGATAGAGTAGCTCCTTGAGAACTACTGAAGAATTAAATGAAAGTCCTACTCATTGTTATTTGTAGTTTGATAAATTTTTCAATTTACCAAATTGATAATATCTTCCCTTGGAAGAAATTAGTAAGAGATCTATTTATATAAATCAGCCTGTAACCAACAAAGAAAAGATTGGTGGAGTCAATGGGGTAGTATCCTAGAGAGTATAATAGCCACGGTGAAAAAAAAAATGCTATGCTTAGATATAGATATCAAAACTTCAAATGCAGACTTTTAAAATGTTATCCTTGAAAGAGAGATATGGTCTCATTGCTTCATAGAAGATGACACTACAGGACTTCGATGATGTTAAAAGGAAATGATGGTTATACAATTACAAATGATGATAATGAAAAAAAAAGGAACTAGTAGGAGTGAAAGATAGGGAAGTGGCTGCATGGGGAGTTTTTTTTTTTTCAAGAAATAATGTTTTAAATGGCAGATTGGAGATGTGAGAGCAAGGCTTTCAGCTATGGAGGAGGACAAAGAGAGGAATGATTCACAAAAACAGTTTCAGAGAGACTAAGGTCTAGAATGGGTCAAGGCTTCCAAACAAGAAAGGCTTTAAAAAGTTGCTGTTAGAGAAAGTAAAAGCAGTATGACTGTGTATTCATCCATTTGAGGGAAGAATTGATGTTAATAAATTGGTGTGAATTTTAAATCTATCAACCATGTGTATATTATACACACACACACACACACACACACACACACACACATATATATATATATGCATACATACATTGATTGATGATCTCCTCTCAGCTTTGGTTTCCTCATTTGAAAAAGAATATACTGGCCAACCTTTTACATGAAAAAATATGCTTGTCAGGCAGGTCAAGATGCAGGTTATTATGCTAGTGACTGGCAAAGAATATATTCAATAATAGTTAGCTACAATCAGAAGTATTAGTGGAAAACACAACTCCCATTTGAATTTTTCTGTCAAAGATACTAATGCTCATTTAGAATGGGTGGGAGATGTGCCAAGAAGTGAAGTGATTGTGGTTATTTGGATAACAGATTAAGAATTCACAGACATATCATTAGCGTGTCCCAACCCAAGATACTGAAATTTCGCAGTCATAAAGGTAAAGCTTTCTTTGTCACTGCATGTTTATGAAAAGAATCACAAGTTCACATCAGGCAAGATAAACTGTGAAACACATAAAGAAAGTTCATGGATAATGAATGTGCTCAGTATGAATAAATAGCAGAGAAGATGCCAGGAAAAGAATTCCTCCTTATTACTTGGGATATAAAGGACCACCCCCATGATAAGTGAGGCCATTGCTCTGCAGTAGCCTTCACTGAGAAGACACAATCTGGGATGTTAGTCAGAGCCCCCATATAGAGGGCAAAACTAGCTACTGGAAAAGTCATTGACAGAGCCAAGTACAGAAGAGCAACAAAGTGAGTATAAAAATCAAATGTATGATCTTCATGTTCCTATCCATTTATTTATCTACCTGTATTTATATGGCTGAAAGGAAAATGTATAAATTGTCATTTCAGATTCCTTATAGTCTTACTTTTCTTAGGAAGCCTCAGATATAGAGAAGTGGCCCTGGTGTTTGGACATGCCTAGGACCAGACTTGAATTTAAAGAAAAGGTCAGAACAATGGGAAATTGAATGATGTGTTTCATTAAGATGACAGGCAGGAAAATCAGAGTCCTGACAAGCACTGAGGGCTAGTTGAGATTATAAAAACATACTAAATCATCAGATAAGAGCTTTGGGTTTCCAATTCCAATCTGAAAATCCATTGTTTCGTATGAACAGTGGTGAGGCAGGACACATGGGCAGTATTTCCTTGAAGTTGACCTTGTCATAAAAACACAGTGGGATTAACACCCCTCTCCCACTGCAAAGGCAAATTTCCTTTCAAGCACTAGTTTGTGCTCAGGAAAAATTTGCATTATCCTCCTCTCAACCTCAATCAAAATTACTCCTCTGAATTCCCCATAGAAGAATCTTTACCCATGACCATCGTTTACTCTGAGTTAGCTACACTGACAGATTAAAGACAAAGTGAATGTTACACCAAAAAAGGACTTCAATGACAGTTAAGGAAATAAGGCCAGACATGGTGGCACACATCTTTAATCCCAGAATTTGGGAAACTGAGGTAGAAGGATCATTGTGAGTTTGAGGTCAGCCTGAGACTACAGAGTGATTTCCAAGTTAGCCTGGACTAGAGAGTGATACTCTACCTGGAACCCGACCCCCCTAAAAAAATGAGGCCAAGATAATGTGTTTATTCCCCAAACAAAATATTTTTTTGAGGTAAGCAGAAGTAGTGGGTAGCAGTGAAGAGATGAAGGATTAAGGAAAATGGGAAAGACTACAATGCAGTGTTCTAAGCCAGAAAGTGGAGTCAATGTACAGTATTCTGTTGGGGGGTATCAGATCCCCCACACACTGTTGCCAAGCTTAGATGGGGCGGGATTGCTGCTCACTACCTTGGCAGTTTCTCATGATGCTTACCTCATGACATCATCCAGAAAAATCAATGTAGTCATTAGGTAAGTCTCCCAAGGAAACACCTGGTTGTTGGCTTTCATATCTTACAAATGTATCTAATTCTCATTTTACTCCTCTGGGGCAGATTCAGACAGATTTGTTCTGCTTTCCTGCTTCATTTCGTCTATGCTTCTCCTCATTCTTCCTCTTGCTATAACTCCATTTCTCATTTCTAGCCTCATCTTTTCTCTGCTCTAAACTTATCCTTGCCAAGCTCCCCTCACCTGGTCCTTTTTCCCCAATTCTCTTTCCTTTCCTTCCTCTCTTCTGGTCCTGAGTACACATGATCAAGGAGCTTTCTCACTTCCCCATCAGCATGGAATCAGTTCTCTTTCAGAGAATATTTTAACTAAACACAAAAAGATCAATAGTTGTGTGTTTGGGTGAAAATACTTGAATAAGGAGAACTTTATCAACAAACTGAGCATAGTTTTCTAAATATTGTTATTTATTTGCAAGCAGAGAAAAAGAGAGGGAAAGAGAGAGGTGGGGAGGAGAATGGGCTTGCCAAAGCCTCTTCTGTTACACATATACCATTTGGCAAATCTGGCTTTATATGGGTACTGGAGACTCAAACCTGGGCCATCATATTTTTCAAGCAAGAGCCTTCAACTGCTAAGCCACTTCTCCAAACCCCTGAACATAATTTTTTAATGTTTTTTTTATTTATTTTGTAAGCAGAGAGAGAGAGAGAGAGAGAGAGAGAATAGGACAACAGGGATTTTAGCTGCTGCAAATGAACTCCAGATGCATGTGCCCCCTTTGTGCATCTGGCTTTAAGTGAATACTGGGGAACTGAATTTGGGCCATTAGGTTTTTCAGGCAAGTCCCTTAACTACTGATCCATTTCTCTATCCCCTGAGCATAATTTTTATAAGAGAATATTGGGAAAATTAACTTATGATATTTAATTAATTTGTAAGTAAATGAATTTCTAAAGTAAAGAATGTCCATGCTGGCCGTGGTGGCGCACACCTTTAACCCCAGCCCTTGGGAGGCAGAGGTAGGAGGATCACCATGAGCGGAGGCCACCCCTGACACTACGATAGTGAATTCCAGGTCAACCTGGGCTAGAGTGAAACCCTACCTCAAAAAAAAAATTTCCAACAGGAATCTAATAAATTATATAGCCACCACAACCTAACACCACTCTAGTTTTCTAGTGTTTAGCACACATATTCTTCTACCTTAAACCCAGTGTCTATTCCATAAGTCAGCAAGTCAATGCCCACCAGATGGTCTGCATCATTTTCCTATTTATACTCAGATATTCTTCAGATGGTCTCTCATACCCAAAGCTTTTACATAGGAAATATCATGTAGTTGTGTGATATATTTTTTCCCAATAAGTGAAAGCACCACCACAGTGTAGAGGGTCATATCAAACTAGCAGCATGTTACTTGCCTGAAGATATTTTCTGCTGTGTTCATATAAAAAGTATTCTTCCTGGGCTGGAGGGATGACTTAATACTTAAGGCACTTGCCTGCAAAGCCAAAGGATCCAGGTTCAGTTCCCCAGGACCCACGTAAGCCAGATACACAAGGTGATACATGCATCCAGAGTTCATTTGCAGTGGCTGGAGGCCTTGGCGTGCCGATTCTTTCTCTTTCTCTATCTCTCAAATAAATAAAGTAAATATTTTAAGAAACATTTTTCCTGTCACATCTAAGGAGCAGAGATTTTTCTTAATTTTTGTTTTTCTCTAAGATTTTCAGAAATTAATTTTTAATTCAATTGAGAAAAGGTCGGTTTTTGTTTACTTCTCAGCCAAGTATCTAGTTCCACTATTTTTTTTCAATACAAGCCCAAGCATTACTTGGACTATCATGAAGAAAAGAGGCACACATTATGGGAAGCACATTATTATTTAATGCTCTGCTGCTGAGTAATGTTAAATATAAAAATCAACTCAGTGTTTGTTGATTACTCTTCTCAGATGGTTAGTCTCAAATTATTAATTCCAAATGTGTGAAACAGCATTGGATAGGATTTTTTTTAAAAAGAAAATATTGGTTTCAAAATTACCTCACCTTTTCACAGTTGGGTTGTTCTCTAAGACAAGATTGCAAGCTGGGCTTTCTTGTGGCAACTATTTTCTGAAAAAGGTTCCTCAGGAGAAAACTGCCTAGGAAATAGAAGATGCGAGTCAAGGGGAGTTGAGTGGGACTTGCAAATACAGCCTCAACCCACAGGGACCTCTTGAGTATGAATAGCACCTTAAGGCTGTCATCTTTCCTTCTTCCCTGGGGCTATACCACCAGCCATTAGTAGCTTTACAGGGGACACACAACCCTGCACACAATTACAAGCAAATGACATTTGCATAGGGAATTACCAAAGGATTTATCTCATGGCAACTTTTAAGAGACCCTTGTATATCTTTCAACTTCTCTGTTCATTGAGGAGTAGGCTGGTAGCTTAAAACCCATCATGGCAGAAGGTTTGCCACCCTAGGGCTACTGCCAGTGATACACATAGGGCTGATATTCTTCCTGTACAGCTGGTTGGCTCAAGTTTACCAGAATGCCAGTGCTTTTCTAGATCAAGGGTATTCCCAGAGTTGATGGAAACCAACATTTATAGAAGCTCAGATGAATCACTAATATAATGTCTATTTCCCCAGTATGTTTTAGATTTATTAGAAATATCCCCACTAGTTCTGGGGAGATGGCTCAGCAGTTAAAGGCACTTTCTTGAAAATCCTTACTGTGTGGGGTTCTAATCCCCAATACACACCTAAAGCCAGATGCAGAGTAACACATGCTTTCTGGAGTTTGTTGGCAGTGGTAGGAGGCCCTGGCATGTTCTCTCTCTCTCTCTCTCTCTCTCTGTCTCTTTCTCTCTCTTCCTCTCTCTCTTTCTTATAAATAAATAAAAATACTAAAAAATTCATATTGGAAATAACCTTATTAGCCATGGCATGTCCTCACGCTAAACGATACAGTCTGAGCTGCTAGTGTCCTGTATGTCAACTTCCCCAGCTCTAGTTGCCCTGACCTGCTCCACAAAGTGTAGAATCTGTGATTTCTCTCACCTTCATTCTAATTCCTCTTTTAACTATCTTCTTTACTTGCTTGCCTCCTGAAGGCAATGACTCCTAGTGACATCCTTCAGAAGGTTAGGTTGCCTATGGGGATGGCTATTTCCCACTGCCTTTGCAGTCATAAAGCAACATCCTCAGTTTCTCTGCCAGTGTAAGTGATGTCTGCTTCAGAACCAACATGGTCCTGGACCATTTCCTGAATGCCATGCCTCCAGTCCCACTCTGTCACAAGCTTCCTCTCCATGATCTTACGTGCCCTGGAATACTTAAGGATGAATGCTGCATACATGTCTAAAAGCCTGAAGCAAGGAAATAGAGAAGAAACTCTTAAGCTCTTTCAAGCAAGAGATCTTTGTCCTACACATTTCATTGCAATGATTATTTCAGTTTCCAAGTTTAAAAAGTAAGATTTGAAGAAAAAAAAAGTTCTGAATCAAAGTGAGGAAATAGCCCTTTTGCAGGCAGGCGGCTTTGAGTCCATGCTTTCCAATCAAGTCAAAGTATTACCAGCATTTTCCTCAAGAGTATAATATACGACAACTGCCAAGCTTTCCTTCTGCGATTACAAAAAGGACAGAGACTGGGGCAAACCATATTTCAGCACTGCGGGGATATAAAAAATGAACTGCTAGAAATGGCCCAGGAGGAATGAATAGCAATAAGACATCAATGTCATCTGTATACTGATTTGTGATGAATTTCCAAAAGGCTTAATGGTATGATGCGATGATATATAGGTGTTTCCTGAAAGTTAATAACTGTAAGTTATCCACTTGAAGGAAAAGTAAATGGTCACAGATAAGATATAAGTAAGTAACATTATTAATATAGTCAAACTTTACTGTGTGCCTATGTTGTGGCCCCCTATAATTAGAAGTATAAAATTAAAAAGCTTGTGAATACTTGAAAAAAAGTTGAATGTTACACAAACAGCCAGGATGGCACATCTGCTAAGGCCTTTAATTTGCCTTTTAATGGGTTGAGGGCAACATAACTGAAAGGAAGACTGAATATGCATATGTTGATCACCTCTGCAAGGTGAAGTAATGACACCTGGAGTTCTCCAATGGATATATTCAAGCAGGGGCAAGAAAATCTGTTCAGATGAACAAATGGCATTTGCCAGCAATCATGCAGTCTAGCATTTTTGCACACAGATTTGTGATTAAGACGTTAACAGTTACGGGCTGGAGATATGGTTTAGTGGCTAAGACCCTTGCCTATGAACCTAGGGACCTAGGTTCAATTCCCCAGTACCCACATAAGCCAGATGCACAAGGTGGCATATACATCTGGAATTCATTTACAGTGGCTGAAGACCCTGGTGCACCCATTCTCTCTCTCTCTCTCTCTCTCTCTCTCTCTCTCTCTCTTCCTTTTTCTCTAACTCAAATAATTAAATAAGTAATTTTTTAAAAAATAAATCAACAGTTAGGAGGCAGAGGATCCTGTGTGAGAATGGTTCTTTTAACCTATTGACTCAATTATTTCTTTATTTTATTTATCAGACAACTTGACAATGTGTATTGAATGAAATAATAAATAGATGAGTCAACAAAAGTCTTAGTTCCTGGAGGTTTCAACTACTTGAGAAACGAGAAAGGAACTAAACAGATTAAGTACCTACTGCATCCACCTACGCATGTATGGCTTGTCTTACTGAGTTTCTTAATGGTGCAAACCAGTAAATGGAACCGTACAGTTGTGCTATACTTTATCTAGAGAAGCAGAGCTGAGTTTCAACCTTAGGTTCACTGACTCCAACACTTCATTCTTCCCACAATGATGCATCAAAGCTGAATAAAGTGCTTCCTATCTACATCATTGGTTTAGGGCGGAAGAGGGCAAGGAGGGTTGAAGAACCTTGACTTTCAGCCGGTTTCTTTCCCTTTGCCACATTTTGAGCACACAGGAGCTGGTGTACTCATCTAGTCCCTCCACCTTCTGTCTGTTAATTACAGTCCTGCTTGCTGTTAGGCCCAGCACCATGCATCCTTTATCCTGGTATGTGATGCCATAGGTTTGCCTTATGGTCCGGCTGCCACATGCAGCACGGTGGTAAAGCACACACTCAATGCATTTTTGAAAACATAGTTAATTTTCTGATACCCATTGTCCAAAAAGTGCCACTTAAAATGCTCAGCATGGTGATTTTCATCACTGTAATAGTTCTAGCATTCATAGCACTGAGGAAAGATATACAGTCTTAACTTATAGGACATGATACATAACTTTTTTTTATCTCTGTGCATGTAGAGTGTGGTGGTACCTTCTCTGACTCTATCTTTTAGACTCTGTCTCTCTTTTTTTAATTTTTCATTTATTTATTTATTTATTTCACTGAGAAAGAGGGAGAGAGAGAGAAGAGAGAAAGAGAAAGAGAGAATAGGCGCATCAGGGCCTCCAGCCACTGCAAACGAACTCCAGACGCATGCACTCCCTTGTGCATCTGGCTAAATGTGGGTCCTGGGAAATCAACCTGGGACCTTTGGCTTTGCAGGCAAATGTCTTACCCGCTAAGCCATCTCTCCAGCCCCTTGGACATTACCTCTCTTGATAAGGATACCTTTGTGTCCTGCATCTGGAATAGTCCCCACAAGACTATGAGTTACATTTTCGAAACTCTCAGACACATTTCCAAGTTCCACGGTGCTCAGAAGAGATTAGCAATAACTTTTAAAGTCATGAGCCAATGTAAATGGCTTGTCCCTGCTTCTCCTGGGCAGTCATCCTTTAAGTCATTTCATATGATGTGCATAATTTAACAGGAGCAAAGCTGACACATCCCTGCCACTCACTTCTTTGTCAGTCCTTGGTTCTCTGTGGATAGTAATAACAATGAATGGGAATTTTAGGGTTGTTAATGCACAGATGATGACCCTGAGCTTTCAAGTCATGCTAAAGTCAGACAAGAAAGGCAAAGGCTTATAATTGCTGTGATATTTGGCTCAGTGTCCACTCAAGACCATTGCTGCCAACTTACCGCAGCCTCCCACCCTCTCCAGGATCCTGGATTCCAGGCTTTGTGGGAGCCAGGTCCACGTGGAGGCACAGGCAGCTTTGCTTCTCCCAACAGCTGGCATCTTGCTTTACTCTTGCACACGCCGCTGTAACATGGCTCTGTTGCTCCCATCTGGACAGTGGTATTTCTCCTTCTACCTATACCTGAATGGGCTGACCTTGAAAGGAATCCAGCCTTGTGTTGAGTGTCACAGGAGGACATAGGGCTTTTGTTTTTCTGTTTCCTAGATGTCTCTGACAAAAAGTTTAAGACAAAAGTCCCTGGGGGCTCTCCAGGAAGCCCCTTTGAGTGACCTTTTCAGGTAAGGTTCAGTCACCAACAAAAGGGTGCCCTGCCTCATCTGTAGATGGTACTGAGCTAAGTCATCCACTCTGCCTCCACTTTTTTTTCAACTAAGCATTATTGTGACAGTTCTTCCCACCTTTCTTGGGGTTCTCACTGTCAACTCCCAAATCCCCTTTGCTGCTTCCTTGGGGTGTCCCAAAACCTTTATGTAAATAGGTTCTGAGTAGCCAGGACCACTACCCTGTGGTTGCAGGGGAATAATGAAAGTAAGCTCTACTTCACTCCCTCTGCACAGGGGGAAAAAAACAGCTCCCTGCCATCCTCTGCCTTTGTAAAAGGACACCCTCCTTTAGGCTGCTTCCCTTCCTCAGCCCCCACCTTGTCTCAGAGCAGGCAAAGGGAGTAGGTGGAGTTTTTTGTCCTGCACACTAGGGTGCAATCTTAGACTGGTTATGCTGCCTAAGACTCCTGTGATCCCCTCTTTCTCCTTTCCCTTTTTACTGCTATTAACATGAGCATAGCATTGAGATGGACCATGAGGCTTAGATGGATATTTTATCCTTTTGTTATCAAGGCTTTTCAAAAGATAAAATATACATTATTCTGCATGGAGTATATGAAAGTTCAGTAAAATATTATAATGTTGCTTCACATGCTGTTCTCTTGGGTATGATATCAGGAAAATGTTTTCTTCTGACAGCTTCTTATAAAGGATGGAAATACTCCCTCTCACTGCACACGCAGTTTCAGGATTGAGGCATATTATTGGAGTCAGCTAATCTTCCTCTGAAAAACTAGTATTTGAAAACCAAATTTAAGGCTTAGGATGTTTCTGCTTTATGATCATTGACACTGATGTTAGTAAATTCTTTCTCTAGCTATGAAGAAGAGAGATGGTAGACAAGTTTATATTTTTTTTTTTCCCAGTTACCATTGACTTTTTAGCGATGGTACCATATGGAACACAGTAAATAAACTGTGAAGGTGGTTGGATGCATGGAAAAAGAAAAACTAAGAAATGGAGTTGGGCTTCAGTGGTCCTAAAGCAAGTTACTTGACATCTTTGAGTCTTCTTCCTGCTCTATAAAGTGAAGTTAGTACTAAAGAACTGAGGCAGATGGCTCAGTCTATAAAGGGCCTTCATGAGTTAGAACCCCAGCACCTGGATAAAAGCCAGGTATGGTGGCACACACATGTAATACCAGTCCTGGGAAGTCAGAGACAGGAGCTCTCTGGCTAGCTAGTCTGGCTGAATCAGTAAGCTCCATATTCACCAAGAGACCCTGCCCCAGAAACAGTGTGGAGAGTGATTGAGTAAGATATTCGAATCTGACCTCTGGTTTCCACATGCACCCACACGCATATACACATGCACACACATATGCACACCATGCACACACAGAAAAATAACTGTGGTGATGATCACAGCTCATTGAAAGGTTCCCATTAATGTGCTGACTACTTCACATTTCCAGAATTTACTTTTTTCCCTTTTTAATACTTTATTTGTTTATTTATTTGAGAGGGGGGGAAGGGAAGAGAGAGAGAGAATAGGTGCACTAGGGCCTCCAGCCACTGCAAACAAACTCCAGACTCATGAGCCACCTTGTGCATCTGGTCTACATGAGTACTAGGGAATTGAACCTGGGTCCTTAGGCTTCGCAGGCAAGCTCCTTAGCTGCTGAGCCATCTCTCCAGCCCCCCGAATTTACAGAGAAAAAGCTGACCCTGGAAATTATATCAAGAGGATACACACATAGTCATAGGCTTGTGATTTAAAGCCAATATTATGTATGTCGTCAGCATTATTGTATTTCTTACTACACAAAAGTGCCACATATAACATGGAGAAACACAGGCCGGATATGGAGGCTTCATGGAATGCATGCTTTTCGCTATCTACACTTCCCTGTTTTGTAACTCATGTAAATTACCCATGTAATTACTCCTATACTTTATATGGAACCATGCCTAATGGACTCTATTGCCTATCTTTGGGGCCAAAACTTATTTGGCATATAGTGGCTGTCCATTAAATATGTGTGGAAGGAGGTGCATGATAAATTGTTACTATATTTATCTGGACCTAGATAACCAAACAAGGACTGTCAAAGGCTACTTATGTTTTCATTCTAACTTCTATAGTGTCTCCTAGCAAATGACAATATCTCAACATTTTGTAGATGGAACAAAGTTCTTTCTATCATATAGCAAGATTACTATTTGACTGCAGACCAATCATATTTCTTTGATTTCAAATCTTTTTGGTAATGACTTTGTATTTTGTCTCAGTCTTTTGAGCTTCTTCTAGACTGTTCTATTTATTTTATTTTAGTTTATTTTAGTTTAGTTTTTTTATTTAGCCCAAGCTGACCAGGAATTCACTATGTAGTCTCAGGGTGTCCTTGAACTCACTGCGATCCTCCTATTTCTGCCTCCTGAGTGATGGGATTAAAGGTTTGCGCCACCATACCCAGCAGGACTGTCTTTATGCATCATTCCTGCCAGCATTCTCACCTCATCCTTACACACCTCATCACTGATCAAAAACACACAGTGTCTGTTGCAGTACACAAAGCTTCATGTAACATGACAGCTGACATCCTGGTAATGCTATGCAGAATGGACAGTCTCTCTGATGCTTCTCTTGCTCCAAACTTTTTACATTACTCTCCTATATTTCTTACTATCCCAGGTTAGTTCATCTGTCAGCAAACAGAAGGCAGGAAAGGGAAGGACAAAGTCCCGCTTTGGCCCCTTGTCACTTCTACGACATTCCACTGTCCAAAAATAGATAACCAACTGTGACTTCCAACTGCATTCTTTCCACATCTCAGAGTAGCCTTTATTTGAAAAAAATTAGTAAAGAATACTTCCAAGTTAACAAAGTGGATATATTGAAAGGTAATAACTTACAGACCATATTTTCCCCTTTCCCCCAGTGATGCATAGTTTCAAGATGCATTGTGCTTTAAGAAATTCAAATTTATGGCAGTGAGGGAATTGTTAGCATTTTGTAATGACCATTGTGTCCTGGGGCCTTCCTGAAGGAGCCCCAGGAGAGAATTTTTTTCAATTCTAAGTTCTAGGGAAACCTTTCTTCCCCTGAACAATCAATGGCTTTTTTTCCCTCCTGAAGATCTGTACTGTCAGTTTCCCTTCTAGTGCCAAGACTTTCAGAGCCGAACTTTTACTTATCATAAAACAGGAAGGATTTTAAAACTTGCTGAATTACTCTCTGGTTCCCCCACTCTAATTTGTCTTCAACCTTCTTAGATCATTATTGCTGTCACAGTTATATACTGTGTTAGATGCAATATTTTGCTATGTTCTGTTATCCGTGTCAAGTCATTTGTGTAATGAGTCAGGAGAGAAGAAAGAACAAAACAAATAATTAAATGAAGCTGGGAACATCAAGAGCACCTGATTAGGAAGAGGAAAATCAGCTCATCTATTTCCCTTCTATTTTTATTAATTATCATTGGTAGATGGGTATTCCCTTTATAATCAAAATTAAGCCACATCTTTGGAGATTAAGATTTTCTAAAAAGAGCTTAGGGGCAGGATCAAAAGGGATTCAGTATATTGTCTCTAATACTCCTTTCTGACACCATCCAGGTCTCTCTAAGCCTCTCTTCCCCAACCAGCCTGAACCCACAAAAGGACATGTGCTTACCTTTATGTGGTTAATCCCCATCATTCTGCTTCGGGGGGTGGGCCTGGTTTATATAGAGCCCCTTCCCTAGATCTGAAAAGATAAGGCAATGAATATAGGCAGAAGCAGATTAAACAAGGACATTTTAATGCATGTCTATTATTTCAAAAACTTGAGGAAAATATTCCTAGTTGCCAAGAGAATGCAGACTCTCCATAGTTCAAAAGTTGGTTCAGCAAAAATGGAGGAAGGGACTCTGGGTTGACCTGTAGGCTATTCAGGAGAATGGATTTTCTTGGTACTCTTGTTACCTTCTGAGGGTAACATCAGTGAGATAATCGCATGACAGAAGAGTGGACTGTAAATCTCAGAGGTGCTAAATAGTCTCCTAGGAGAATGGGAAGCTTTTTTTCTTTCTGGGAAACCAAGTTATAAAAAGCTAAACCTCTAGCTGACTACTACTCAATAAAAATTTATCAAAAGAACATCTGTAGAGATCCCTTGAGATAGGGCCTTTGCCCTTTGAATACATTATTAGAAGTTGACAGGCTTGGTCTCATCTCAACACTATAATTTAACTTTTAAAAAAAGGCTGCTTTTCATTTCTGATTTTTGCCATGTCTCCTCAGTATCTTACCATGACTCAAAATAGCTCCACAGCAAGAGAAGCAGATGCCAAGTTTCCTTCTTGCAAACTTTCAGCAGTTGCCTCTGAATGCCACCTGACTTGTGAGGCTTTCATTTTCCCGAGATGATGGTAGGAAGCTCTATATTTGAGAGTCAGATGAGCAGTGACTCATTCTGCAAACCTGACTGGCAGTTGTGGAGGAACCCTTGCCCTTCTTCAAGGCACTTCTGCAAAACCACTTGCCATCACTTAAAGTGGGAACATGACTTTTTATTTTTTTTTATCTTTAACAGAATCCAGGAAAGAAACATATCAGTGCACTTTTCACCTTCTCACTCACCTTTTGTGTTGGTTAATCTCCAGTTGTCAACATGAAATAAATTAGAATCACTGTGGAAACAAACCTCTTCGGCATGTCCATTAGGGATTTTCTAGATAAGATTAATTGAGGTAGAAAGACCCACACTGTGAGTGGTGCCATCCCATGGGCTGGGGATCCTGGACTGTGTAAAGAAGAGAAAGATAGCTCAGCCCCAGCATTGATCTGTCTGCTTCCTCACTGTTGGATCGAAGGTGACCAGATCCTGCTGCCATGCCTGCCCTGCCAGGATGGACTCTAACCTGGAACTGTAAGCAGAAATGAACCCTTCTTCCCTTAAACTTATTTTTCCCAGGTATTTTGTCTCAGCAGTGAGAAGGTGACTGATATACCCATGATGAGGAAAAGCCTACAGGTTGATATTGATGATGCAAGAAACAGTGTGGTTGCTCAGCATAAGTGTATGCTGGTGCATGCACTCGCTTGAATAATGGCCTTCCCTGAAACATGCAGGCAGCTGTAATTCTGGCTTCTGCAGAGATCCATTTGAAGCCAAATCAAGAAATTAGTTTAAAAAAGGGGGGGACATTTTATTCAGTGAGAGTGGCCTGTTTACTATCTTTATGTCCATATCAGATTAGCATTATCAGAGTTTGATTCGCCTTGCATTTGGACAGATGTCACAGTACATAGCTTTCCTAGTGATTTGGTAAAGTAGGTACGAAACACATCACTGGAATAAGAGCTGGGATGCTGCGGGTTTTAATCCAGAGGATGAAATAGGAGTCATTTGGAAGACACGACATTTCTCTTTAACTGAACTGACATCTTATTCAGTGAGTAAATTTTGTGTTTCCCCAGTGGTCGGGAATGAAGGTGGCCAATATAGTCAAACATTCCTCTTGGCTTCCTCCTCTTTTATTTTGGCATTAAGATAGCTAATACCAAGCGTATTTAAAGTGCAAGTCAAGAACAGGAAGATGCAGAGTTGAATGCTCTCAGAGGAAAACTCAGCTTCCTAACAAAATCTAATCAAGCAAGCAGGAGCTGTCAACATGATGAATATTCCAATCTTTAATATCAGTTTACATACCAGGGCAGAAGCAAAGGAGAAATTATTCACACACTCAACATTTGTTAAAATGATGTTGCCTGACTTCAAATGACAGAGGCCCAAGGAAATTCAAAGTAAAAATGGGAACCTTGAACCTAGCCTGATTCTTGCTCTCTGGGGGCCTTCAGATCTGCTGATGCCACCAAAGTATTTACACCGTCACACATGAGCTCCCCTAGGCTCAACATTGGTGGGGATGAGTTTTGATTCAATTAATCTTCATGCCTTAGCTAACTGCAAGCTTCATCTGATATTGGGTGCATGCAGAAGCAAGACAACATTTCATATGGAACCAGATCTCATATTAGAAGTTAAAAATGCCTGGATGGAACTTAGTGTGGTGGTGCCTCATCCCTCAGAAGGGCTGAAGCAGGGCATAGCAGCTGGAGGCTGTGGTACCATGAGAATAAGGCAACTGGTTCTATCCTATCAGAGGGAACTCACCTGGGACTGGAGGCTAGCCTATAATTCATAAGGCACGCAACCAACAGCCCACATCCTCCAGCAAGGCCCCTTCCCTTCTAAAGGTCCCACAACCTTCCAAAACAGCATGACCAGATGGGGGCCAACTCTTCAAAAACACAAGCCCGTGAGGGACATTCTGCATCCAAAGTATCACACCTCCTATGGGCTGGAGACTTTTATTTTTAGATCTGAGCAGACATTGCTGGTAGAGCTTACATTTAATGGAGGTTTTTACAGGTCAGCTTCTTTATGAAATAGATTCTGAGGCAGACATACATGGGCATGAAGTTGATTGAAAGGGATCTCGCATTGAACTGTTATGGGTAAAGAGAAAAAAATGAGGAAGTTGCAATGCAGTCTCCACAAAGTCCATAGCTGACCCTGTGGGGGAGGTCTGAAGTTGAGAAAGTCCTTCTAGGTGTTCCTCCACAGATGTGGGAGAATGCTCCCTGTTAGACAAGTACACAGGGTAATCATTGACTGCAGAACATCTGGTTAGAGGATTTACAGGATGGAGCTAACTGTGGGGAAAGGTGGCATCTGAGGTCTCCAGCAGCAGCAATCCCAAACCTGTGAGCCTTGAAAGGATCTCTGGCCAATAAAATACATTCAACAGGCAAATTAAAAAAAAGAAGTGCCATCACATGTAAAATATTTTTTAAATAAGATAGAGCAAATCAAGTAAGCATAAATAGTAAAATAAAAACAATAATAATCATTATAATAAGGCACAGTGAAGTGAAAAGAACAGGGTTGCTATTTTAGATAGCATATCCAGGGAGAGCCCACTGGATTTTATAGCAGTATTTGAACCAATCTCAAAGTAGAGTGAGAGAGTCAGTATAGGACCAGGAAATAGCAATTTCCCAAAAGAAACAGGTGCTTGAGGACCACAAGATGGCACAAACTTGGCACAAACAGGAAAAAGGAAGGCAATTGCTATGGACAGAGTGGAATAAGCAGAGGGTGAGTTCATAGCTGAATGGATGAAGGAGGTAGATACAACTGGGTAAGAAGGTTTGGGTGTGGAAGATGAAATACTCTGTGCTTGATTCCCTGGTGTAATCAATAAAATGAGAATGATGGTCTTCAATTAAGAGTGTGGAGAAGGAATGGGGAGCAGTGAGAGGAGGGGAGGTAATAAAATAACTGCTCTTGACTGTGGGAGTATGAATGTGGTTATTTTTATGAAAATACATTCAGTGGCTAGGAGATAGAAACCAAGAAAACAGGGGGCTGGGACTGGTCAGTGGCAGGACATGGCAGGTGAGTCTGACTAAGGGAGAGAGTTAAAAGAAGTTGGGACATAAGGGGCATTGATGTGGTTGGTGATAGTCCATGAACTCTAAACAGGTAAGGAGGAAAGTCAGGGAGTGATAGAAATACTACTTAGCCATGTGACCCTTAGATTTCTTGTACCAAGAGAGATAAATGTACAACCTACAAAAGCAGTCAATATTGAGAACTTACTTTGTGCCACACACTCTTAGATCCATGCTCAGCTAATCCCTCCAACTCACGAGGTCAGTAGGAATTATCTCCATCTGGTCTTCAGTGAGAACCATCTACCACAACCCTTTGAACTTTGAGCCTGAGCTTCATTTTTGAAATCTACAATTGTACCAGTGACATAAGCAAGAGTCAGCTACAATTTCCAGACAACTCTCTTGATGTCCAGTGTTGGGGCAAATCATTAACCACTGGCATGCCACATTGAAGAGACCTCAGATAAATTACTACATCTCTGATAGTTGAGATGCTTCTGTGCCTTGTAATCACATGGAACATCTAAGCCAACAAAGCAGTTGCCTTGGAAGACTGGGAGTAACACTCTTTATAAATCTCTTTGAAAACAAAATAAGTAAACTGAGACGTAGAGGGACTAAATAAATCACTTAAGCATATTCAGCTATGAAGTGGCAGAGCAAGAACCAGAATGAGCACTGGGGCAGGCTAAAGTCTAAAAAAAAATCCATGTGCTTTATTTTACATTCATAGGCTCCTGTGACCACAAGAAGCACAGCCTGGGATAGACAGTATCTCATCAAGCCTTCCCGTAATAGAGGCAAAGAGGGCTTAGAGATGGATTAGAGGAAGGGATGATCTCCTGGTTATGCACTTAATAAATATGAAAACTGATAGAGAACTTACTCTGTCTGTTGATAAGAGATTTCCAAATACAGAATTTTTGTGAGATTTTTGAAGTTATTTTTATCACTTATAAATTTAACCTATGATTTTTGTCCCCTGGTTAAAAATTCTTTGGAAACACATAAGAAATTCTAGAACTGCTTCATGGACAGGGATAGATGAACCTGGGGAACTCTTCTTATGCCTCAGAAGCTTCCAGACAGTATACAACCCCAAAGCAATGAGGGTGTCAGCTGAAGAGGCCAAGAGCTGCCCAGAGGATAAGAAAGATGATGAGAGAAGCTTGTGAGCTTTGGATGGATGAGCCATTTTGGGAACAGGAAAGGTCTCCAGTGTTCCGATGAACAAGAAGTCTCACTTCCAAACTAGTCAAAGGAGACATGGCTGACTTCATCAGTAAGACCTTCTGAATTCATAGTAGAGTTTTCTTTTTATATAAATAATAGTTTTCATGCATGAAAACTGACAAACATCTCAGCTTATCTAGGACTTTCCAGTTTAGAAACTAAAGTTTTTGTGCTCCAGAAAGCCCTCCATACCAGCTAAACAGAGAGGGTTGTTCATTCCATACTGCATCTATAGAGCAGCTGTAACTATTTCAACTGTGCTAGACTCAGGAATCCTCACCCATGCAAACTATGCCATAGATACACACACACGCATCAGCGTGCCAAGACAGATTTCTCTGTTTTTTTTTTTGAGGGGGAGGGGGAGATTCTGAGGTAGAGTCTCACTCTAGCTTAGGCTGACCTGGAATTCACTATGTTGTCTCTGAGTGACCTCAAACTCTCAGCAGTCCTCCTACCTCTGCCTCCTGAGTGCTGGGATTAAAGGCGTGTACCACCACGCCAGGCCCAATCATTTTTGTATAAAAATATCTGGCAATGCTAGTGCATTCAAGAAGCCAAGAAATTTTCTCCCACTTCTGCTTTTCCCTCCGTACTGGTCAAGGGGCCTTGGTTATATGAAAGAGCTTGTCACATTTTTTTTTTGTCTTTCTTTTGTGTTCTAAGAACTCCCTTCCTGCCAGAATATTTTCAGCTCTTGTCTTTTATTCTTACAAAATATAATTTACAAGACAATAGAGTTGGGATGCAAGTGTTGACCAGCTAAGTTTTGACACATCACTTTGCTCTATGAGGTGACTAAAAATAAAATGTTTCATGTAGGAGAATAAAACTTTTAGGAAGAGTATAATGAGGTGTGCATTTCTTGTAACATACATTCTCTAATGCTGTCTTCCTTAGTAGACGATTCCTCAGTTGGGAGCTCATGTGGACAGTTTTCCTTCCACAGTTGAGTGTTAGCCTTGTGCCAAAGAGAGAAACAATCCAACATTACTCTGCATGCATAAACTGAGAACAAGATAAGCATCGACAGTATGTGCGGCTAGGAGGAGGAAGAAGGGAGCATCCTTGTAATGAGAGATTATCTATTAAGTGCCTATGATAAAAGGCATAAGCATAATTGAGTAGGCCACCTCTAATCAGATGCTGGAGAACTATTCTATGAAAGCCTGAACCTAGAGAGAAACACAAAAGTTTTCAGTTTCTAGTGGAGAGTTGCAAAGGGAGGGTTCTTTCCCTTGAGTCAAAGCATGTGTGTTCTTATAGCATGAATTAGCTATCCTTTGTAACATACATCACCTCTGATAGAATATAGGCCTACGTACTCATTTCATTTATTTTGAGTTATTCACCAAATGAGTTTCCTTGAGGATACACACAGTGTGTTTCTATTTATTGTAGGTCCTAGGACCCAACACAGTACCAGAAAATTCAGGGAATGACTGTGAATTAAAATGGGTCAACGGATGCAATGAATGAGGAGCAGAACGCTCCTCTTTAGAGAGCTGCACACCTCATCATGTCCCTTTTGCATTACTCATCCAGTTGTATTATGTTCACCTGAGATTATCTCATACATGACAGAATGCATTATTTGCTTCTTCACTGTAAGCTAACCAAAGGCAACCTTTGCTAAATCCACTAGCACCTCTTCATGCTTGGTATTCTGCCAAGAGGCTGCATGAATGGCAGAGCAAACGAGGAGCATGACTGGTACTATTTAGATTTTGCTGTGTGGTACAATGCACTGGATTTATAGCAGGCATTACACAGGGCCTTTTTGTGTCAATATTCTAACTAGCTGATAGACTGATGGGCTTGTCTTTCCTGACGTGAATAATCAGGACTCCACATAGAGAGCTGTTGTCATTGAAGAGATCATTGAAGAGTTGAGCTGAGATTTGGTTCCATGCTTAGATTTTTATGAGCTCATTGTGTAGCCTGGGTAGGTAACTATTCTCACTGTCTCTCATTTTCTTTAACATGGACATCGACAAAGCCTGGTGTCCTACTTTCTTGGTGCTCTTGAGAGGAACAAATGAAAAACAGATGAAAATAATATTAACTGAGAAAAGCATGAATTGCTGCAGACCCCTGAGGTGACTGATTTCCTTTCTTCTGTGATTCATCAGAGGCGTCTTTCTGTTTCTGAGAAACCTGGAACCATGCATCCCTTTGGCGGATCCTGAAATAGTGCCTCCAAGAAAGATCAGTAATTTTTGAGTGTGTGTGGGGGGGTGCGGGCTGGGGGGAGAAATCTGAGGAAAACTAAATCTAACCTATGTTTCCTAGATGCCCCAATAGACCCTTTGAGCAGAAACAACATCTACTTAGTAGCCTCCACAAAGGGAATTCTACTGTTTGTTTATTCCAAATAAATTTTCTTGGTTTTTTTGGTCTCTCATTGTAAAAGTATCAAGAGCTTATTAGAGTAAAACTAGAAATCAAGCAAAGGAGAATGGAAAAGGTACAAATGATCTTAACTTTGAAAAGCAACTACTACCAGTATCCTACCCCATTTCTTTGTTCAACTGGTTTTCTCTAAAAAAGGATAAAATTTTACATCTTGCTTTTCCACTTTCTTTGCTTCATTATATGAACTCTGATAATATCATCTAGCACTAACTGTAGAACTCCACTTCATAATGTTGTTGTGAGGATAAAATGAGAGGGTGATTCTATTGTTCATGGTTCCTAATGATGGCGCAATAGCCATTAGCTGCTTCTTCCACCAGCAACAACCTCAAAAATCGTAACTGAGATGACCATGGCTTAATTATGGTTCTCTTATGTCAAATACGAAGTGTTTTTGAATTTTTGCATATTAGTAATATGCTTTTGTTCCTAACTCCTTTCTTAACAAACTTCTCTAAAATTCTCACTTGACATTGACTATTGCATGAGGACTGAAAACCCTCTAAAATGCAAAGTTTGTTTAAAAAAAATGTTAAGTGAAATGATGCTAATAATTCTTATGCCTCTCAATCTCACTTTGGAATCACAAGTAATGTACATAGGTGTTGTAAGTAGAGTGTTGGAAAGCCTGTGAGAGCACACCAGATTCTGGATGCTTCCTCCTAAGTCTATCTGCTGACATTTGTACCTTACAGTCATTATGTGTATATTAGATCTTTGATTTCTTATCCTCATCCCTGAAACAAAGCAGCACTGTATGCTGGGTCTCTGTATTCATAGAGAAGTATATATAGATGGATGCTGCCTGCATGGATCTTGAAAGATTAGAATGGGCCCACCAAAGGAACTGTACCAGTGCCTAAGCAGACAGGTTTTGAGTTCAAATCCCGTTCTGTTACCTCTTAGCTACATGGTCTTCAGTCACTTAACTTCTCTAAGCTTTGTCTGCTGCTGTTTATAATGAGGATGGTAGCAGTACTTCCCACATGGGACAGTGAAGATTGGTTACCATGTGCTCAGTGCTCAGTACAAAGGCTCAGCAGGTGTCAGCCTGCTTTGTTGTTATTACTGCTGTTATTACCAGGGCCCCCAGCCCTCATTCTCTTCCTCTTCCTTTCCTAGAGGACCAGAGTTAACTTCCACATGTCATCGTGTGGTTATGATAAAGAAGGGACTGAAATTGTATGTGCAAAGAGATATCAAGTATGAGATCTTAAGGGAGAGACAAGGGGAAGAACTAAGAACACGAGTAACAGCACCTGTCATAGGATGGAAGGATGAAAAGTAGGGCAGATTACAGAGAGAAGTTACGACCAAGATGATGAAAGGGACGAGTACATCAATAAAAGCTGTGTTCTTACTTGGCTTCTATTCAGATTGATCCACTGGCCACAGTGTCTACTGCACTGATAGAGCACTGTTGCAGTCAGCTTCACATTGCTCCCAGAAAAACCTGGCCCAGAGCAGCTTGTGGAAAAAAAAAGGTTTGTTTTGGCTTACAGGTTCAAGTGGAAGCTCCATGATGGCAGGGGAAAACGATGGCATGAGCAGAGGGTGGACATCACCACCTGGACAACATCAGGCGGACAACAGTAAAGAAAGGTGTGTCAAACACTGGCAAGGGAACACTGGCTATAACACATATAAGCCAGCCCTCCTCAACAATATACTGTCTCCAGGAGGGTTCAATTCCCAAATTGCCATCATCTGCGGACCTAAGCATTCAGAGCATATAAGTTTAGGGGGGACACCTGAATCAAGCCACCATGGGTACTGTTATCCTTTATTTAAAGGATAGATAGATAATGAGAGTTTATAGGGGTTAGATAGATGACAGACATTGTTTGATAAATTCATTTCAGAATTGGAAAATCTAAAAGAAAACCACATGGTTATAACTAGACAGTAACACTTCCTTTAAAATCTTTATTTATTTTATTTTTGAGAGGCAGATATAAAACACACAGAAGGTGAGAGAGAAAGAGAGAGAGAGAGAGAGAATGGGTGTGTCAGGGCCTCTAGATACTGTAAACAAACTCCACACGCATACACCACCTTGGGCATCTGGCTTGTGTAGGTACTGGGGAATCAAACCTATGTCCTTAGACTTCCCAGGCAAGTGCCTTAACCACTAAGCAATATCTCCAGACCAGTAACACCAGTAATTATATATATATATATGAAATGTGGTGGTGGTATGATAAACTTAAGTGTTCTAAATGCTAGGTCCCAGCTGATGGCAATTTGGAAATTAAAGCCTCATGGAGGCATTTTATTGTTGGAGGTGGGCTTATGGGTGTTATAACCAGCTTCCTCTTGGCAGTGTTTGGCATACTCTGCTGCTGTTGTCTACCTGATGCTGGCCAGGAGATGTCTACCCTCTGCTCAAATCATCTTTTTCTCCTGCCATCATGGAGTGTCCCCTCAAGTCTGTAAGCCAAAATAAACCTTTATTCCCACAAGATGCTCTTGACCAGGTGTTTTCTGCCAGCAATGCGAACATGACTGCAACAGTAAAGTTGGTACCGAGAAGTGGTGCCATTGCTGCTAGATACCTGACTGTGTGGCTTTGGCCTTTTGGAGCTGCTTTGCAGGAAGAATGTGGCTGAATTTGAAATATTGGCCTAAGAGACACCTTGTAGTGCTGTAAGTACAGGTGGATGGACTACTGTAGTCCCAGTTGAAAGACCAGAATGCAGTAAGAACGAGGGACTGTAAGGTTTAGTTTGTTGTTTTGTTGGTGGTGGTGGTGGTGGTGGTGGTGTTTTGTTTTTTTTTTTTTTTTTGGTATTATGGCTCAGTTTAAAGACCTTGGACTATAAGGATGTTTAAACATCAATGGGATTGATTAAAAACTATGGAGACTTTTAAAGTTGGACTGAATGCATTATATTTTATATCATGCATGGTTATCAGTTTATGAGGGTCAGAAGTGGAGTGTGGTACTTTGATTCAGGTGTCCCCGTAATCTTAGGTGTTCTGAATGCTAGGTCCCCAGCTGATGGAGGCAGTGTACTGTTGGGGGTGGGCTTATGGGTGTTATAACCAGCTTTCTCTTGCCAGTGTTTGGCACACTCTCCTGTTTCTGTTGTCCACCTGATTTTTCCCAGGAGGTGATGTCCACCCTCTACTCATGCCATCATTTTCCCCTGCCATCATGGAGCTTCCCCTCCATTCTGTAAAGCAAAATAAACCCTTTTTCCCAGAAGCTCTCTTGGTCAGGTATTTCCTACCAGCAGTGCAAACCTGACTGCAACATATATATATATATATATATACACACTAATTTAGTGTCAGATTGTATTAATTCTGTTTTTTTTCTTTTATTGCCCAGCCAGGATCAGTATATCCTCTACTCATGTATAGTACAGAATGAATGAGCTATCTGTAAGGGGCATCCAGTATAAGGGGCCTTGTTTCCAGATGGGCTGAGAAAGTAAACAGGTATATATTAGGACATGAAATATTGAAGGAAAAATCTACCAACGGTAACTTGTATTCCCTGCATGAGGAATCTAGACTATGGTGTAGGTTGCTTTCTGTATATTAGATAGACCTGCCTGCTCTCAATCTTAAAGTGAAGCCATTTAAAGCTTGATTTTTAACTTGAATCATTTAGAGACAAAAAAAAAAAAGAAAGTCACATGTACTTCATTAAGTGCAGAGTTTTTATATTTAGTAAATAAGTTAAGGTTCAAATAGATGGGTAAAGAACTACCATTCAGTCAGATGGGAGAAAATAATGTTTTGGAAAAAGTATATTCTAGGCTTGTTTGCATGAGGATGACTCATGTGAGTGTCAGCATGCCCTCCCATTGTCCACCTCCACCCAAGGTGATGAACTTGGAGTTCTCTGTGTACCATCTCCACCCAAGGCTATGAACTGGGTATTCTATATGCACCATCTCCACCCAAGATTTAGAACTTGAAGTTCTCTGCACACCATCTCCACCCAAGATTATGAACTTGCTAGTATGGAAGAGTACAATAGATACAGGATCTATTCATGTCTCAATTGAACTCTCAACTCTACTGTTTCATATCTTTGGGGCCTGGGATAATTTCTACACTTCTTTGAATCATTTATACCTGCTGTAATAGTACTACAAACACAGTGTCTTATGAACAACAGAATAGGATTTCTCATAATTCTGGAGGCTGGAAGTTCAAGACCAGATTAGCAGTCTTCTGAGTTATAAACTATCACCTTCCCACTGTGTGTATCTTCACTTAGCAGAAAGACTGTCAGAAAGCTCTCCAGAACCTTTTATAAGGCACTAATCTCAGTCAAGAAGATTTTACCCACATGACCCAATTAATTATCAAAGGCTAATACCATCATACCAGGTATGAGATTTCAACATATAAATCAGAAAGGGCAAAACTATTCATTCCGTTGCATTCCCTGGGCCCCTGCTGTCCTCTATACCAAGAAAGGTACTTGTGAAAATTGACTCAAATAATATGAATAGGTATTAACACAATGCCTGGCATATACTAACTTTGTACCACAGAGTAGTATGCCAGTCAGTCTCGATTTTTTTTTTTTTTTTTTTTGTATTTTCGAGGTAGGGTCTTCTGCTAGTCCAGGCTGACCCAGAATTTACTATGTATTCTTAAGGTGCCCTTGAACTCATGGTGATCCTCCTACCTATAACTCCCGAGTACTGGGATTAAAGATGTGTGCCACCATGACCAGCTCAGTCTCGGTTTTTATAATACTAGTTGGGAAACTCATCTTACAAAGAGGAAGGTTTTTTTTTTTTTTTTGGTCCACAGTTTTGGAAGGTCCAGTTGATGATTGATGGTCTCTGCTTTGTGAGGCCTGTGACAAGGTGGTGCATCACAGCAGAAGTGGGTATCAAAGAAAAACCACTCACCTCAAGGCCAGGAAGTAAAAGGGATAAAGAGGCTGGGATACCACTACCCCTTTTGAGGATTCCCTCCAAATAACCTGAAATTTCCCCATAGCTCCTACATGAAAGGCTCTAATACCTCCCAATATCTCCACCCCAAAGATCAAGACTTTTAACACATGGGCCTCTGTGGCGACATTCAGGATCCAAATCATAACAAGAGGCTGTTATTTTTGTAGTAGTTATGACCATAATTATTAGTAAATGACAATCGCTATGTTATTTATGCTATTCTGTCCAGAATTCTATTGTTTGGTTGCAAGAAATCTTGTGACTATGAAAAATATATGCTGTTATTAGACAGTGACCACAAATCTCATTTTTAAATCCTTTATCTCTACTCCCTGTGGAAAACTTAAGTACTTTTTAAAAATAAGAAATACAACCGCACTCTAAACTGTTCCAACAGATGCAAGAATACAGTAAATACTGAGGAGTCATTGACTTTCCAAATATTTGGAATGTTGGTGTTTACCTCAATTTGAAAATACCATATCCATGGCATCAGTTTCTGTGGTTTGAGCAAAGAAAACTATTCTTAGTGAAAAGAAGACAATGCTGGCAGGGAGGGGGCAGAAAACATGTCCTTATATGGGTGATAATTGCTCACAGTTTATTCAGCATTATTATTGAATTAGTATTGAAAAGGTAATTTCGTGCTTCACGAAGTGGCAAATTTGATTCATATGCTCAGAAGGCAAAAGAACAAATGTGATATTGACAGTAATAATTATATCCTACCCTTTAAAAAAAAAAAAAGAAAGGGCAATATAAACACTCCCCGCCGCTTAGGCTTGAAGCATGCCTTCTGTGTACAGCCTGCTTAGTCTGAAAATGGGACATCAAGATAACAGACACCTCTTGGTTGGAATTTATTGGCCTGATTGTTTTATAAGTAATAGGTTTTGCATTTTGTTTCTCTCCTCAGCAACAGACTTGCTGCTTGCAAACATTAAAAAAAAAAAAGAAATGAATCACTTATGTTTACTTATATGTAGGTATGAATAGTTTATCCAGCTGCGGTCTTAAATTTCATTTTAATCCTTGAGGAAGGAATATGTAGGAGCTCCAACCTGGCCTTTCTTTCATTCCTTCATTCTTCACTTCATGCAAGTAGGTAGTGATTTTTTTTTTCTTTTTCTTCTTGTGTAGAGGCAAGGTATGCACATAAAGGCCAGAGGACAACCATGAGCGCCATTCCTCCTGGGCTATGCCCCTTTTTTGAGACAAGGTCTCTCACTGTAGCTTACCAATTGAGCTAAACTAGCTGGCCAATGAACCCCAGAGATCCACATGTCTCTGCCTCTTCAGTGCCAGGATTACAAACATGTGCATTTTCAACATGGGTTCTGGAGATAAAACTCAGGTCCTCATGCTTGCAAGGCAAGCACTTTTCTATCTGCCAACCCACCCAATAGTGATTTTTTAAAGAAAAAATGATGTTTCCCAGTTTATCAGTCTGAAGAACTTGGTCTTACTAGTAATGTTTTCTCAAAGAAGGACTTTGGTTCTTCTTGTATAAATAACTATACAGTCAGTTTTCTTAAAAAAATCACGCTGGTATTTATTTAGGGAGAATAGAGGTGCTAAGGTCAATTGCATCCATTTTATTGCTATTGTTGTTGTTGTTTAAGAGGACAGTCTCATGTAGCCCAGTACTTGCTGTATAGCTGAGGATGACTTTGAACTCCTGATCCTCCTGCATACACTTTCCAAGTGTGTAGATTACAGGTGTGCACTGGGATGGCAGCTGCATGAGTTTTGTTTTTTTTTTTAATGAGAATTTTAATATATGAAAATACTATAATTTGATTATATTCTTGGTCTATACCCTCTTTTGTCCTGTCTCCCCTACCCCTATTTTACAGAAAACCCTCCTCTTCCTATGTAGTCTTTTCTCTCTTTTATTGCCTCATTTCTTTTGTTCTCTTCTGTTGATGGGCTTGGGACAGTGCAGGACGTTGGTGGATATTGGTAACCACTATTGAGTCATGAATGAACCAGTTGGTTTATACTGGGAGGACAGTGGCCCCAAATACTCCTTCCTACCCTGTGGCTCTTACATATTTTCTGCCACCTCTCCTGGGTTCTTACTCCTTGAGTCTTGGAAGGTGTGGTAGTTTGAATATATGGCCATATAGACTAAGGTGTTTTACTTAAATTAAACTTGTAACTTGGATCTCCAGCCGGTGGGCTACAGGAAGTGTCACTGGGGATAGATCCTAGAGTCCAGCCCTAAAGGTGTCACTGGTGCAGATGTGAATTCCAGCCCAAAGTTATGCAGTAAACACTGAGCTCTGGCAGGGTCCCTACTTGGCCAGTTTTTGGTGTTTGCTGGCTGTGGTGGCTCCTCTCTCTCTCTGCTTGTATTTAAGAATGAGAGCCAGCTGCTTCCACCCCTGATAGAACTTCCCCTGGACCTGTAAGCTTGAAATAAATCCCTTCCTCCCATAAAACTGTTTTGTTGTATGTTAGTCTCAGCATCATAGACCTGTCTACAACAGAAGGCATGATATAATATCTCATTTGGTATTACGTTCTCAACAGCCTCTTATTTTCTGCTTTGATGATTTTTTGTTGTTGTTTTAAAATATTTTTATTTATTTATTTGACAGAAAATTGAAAAGAAATAGTCAGAGAGAATATGGGCATGCCAGGGCCTCGTGCCACTACAAGTGAACTCTAGACGCATGTACCACTTTGTGCATCTGGCTTTATGTGGATACTGAGGAATCAAACCTGGGTCATCAGGCTTTTCAGGCAAGCACCTCAACCACTGGATCATCTCTACAGCTCTTTGTCTTTTTTATGTGTTATCTTTAGCAGTTTAAAATTTCTGCCTTTTTTTTTTTTTTTTTTTTGGTCTTCTAGTGAACATCCTTAAACTCTTTACAATCAAAAACTATTTTCCTGTGTCTATAAAGATGTAATAGTATGTACAACCTCACTTAAACAAAATAAGTGTTGTATCACTAGGTATTTTATCACTTCCCTTTATTTCTTCCTTACTACCTCTCCACTATGATTAAAAACTCTCTTAAATTTTGGTTACAGGTAGTTAATTTTTTATTTTGTGCTCTTCTGTTTTATGAGTGCCTACTTAACAATTCTATTAAATTTCACAGCCATATTTTCAACAATTACTTAGTGTTAACTAGAAATTTTGCTAATATCATTGCTCATTATTTTTGACACACAATGTATTTCTAGTCCTGGGCTTTATCTTCCTTAAATTCTCTTAAGTAGTGGTGTTTGTTTGAAAAAAGATTATGTAGGTGCTAAACTTTTTACATTCTTGTATATCTAAAATTATTTCTCCAGTCCCATACTTTAATAATGTAATGAGAACTTCAAATTGTACTTCCTTACCTCTTTATAAGTATTATCCCACCTTTCCCTATTTTAAATATATTGGCTAAAAAGTTTGATGCCAGCAATTAAAGTCATGGGCTTCATAACCAATTAAGGTGAAGGCCACAAAGAATGGATTCCGTGGTGAGAACAACTACTCCTTTATACCAAACTTATATTACTCATGTTTGAAAAGCAATAAGATTGTTTTCCATACTTAGGGAACCCAGTTTTTTGCACTCTTGACATACATAATCCTTTCCTCTATGAAAACTCAGGTCCATTTTCATCTCAGAGGTATTCTGTCTAATATTTTACATCATATCTTTTATCCATATCTCTTTCTTTTTTAAATTTTTGTACTCAGTGACTACAGTCAAGTTGGTACCATTTTTACCTCCCCACCTCCACAGGGACCCTCCTTGTTGGGGTATATGGGTCATACCCATATCTCTTTCTTACCTTATTAACTATGATCACAAAGCTATTGGATCTACTGTTCTCCAGGGCACCAGTTTATTGTTGCTTCAAAAAAGTGACATTCCTCTGGGGACTCTGAGAGAAAACACTGTTGTGCCGTCTCTGCTTTGTGGAGGTGGTCCTCCCTCCTTGTCTGGTGGCCTTCTATAGCTTAAAATCAATCAGTATGGCATCTTTATATATGACTTGGATACTCCTCCTCATTTCCTTTACTTTATCAGTATGCTTGAAATTGGTACTCTCCCCATCTCAAGATTCTTAACCACATCCACAGAGGAAGGAATCCATGATTCTCTGGGATTAGGAAGCAAGAAAGAGTTATTAAATTCTGCCTTCTTGGGCTGGAGAGATGGCTTAGCGGTCAAGCGCTTGCCTGTAAAGTCGAAGGACCCTGGTTCGAGGCTCAATTCCCCAGGACCCACGTTAGCCAGATGCACAAGGGGGCGCACACATCTGGAGTTCATTTGCAGTGGCTGGAGGCACTGATGTCTCTCTCTCTCTCTCTCTCTCTCTCTCTCTCTGCCTCTTTCTCTCTCTGTTGCTCTCAAATAAATAAAAAAAAAAATTCTGCCTTCTGAACCAGTCCTTTATTCTTTTGAAAGTTAGCCAACTTCTCTATTTTCTGTCCATGGGGAGAGATGTCACCCCCAATCTCAGAGATGTGCCTATATATATTTTTAAATACATTATTTATTCATTCATTTGTAAGCAGACAGATACAGACAGAAATAGAGAGAAGCCAAAAAAAAAATGGACATGTCAGGCCCTTTAGCCATTGTAAACAAACTCAAGATGTATATACCACTTTGTGCATGTGGCTTTAGGTGGGAATTGGGGAATCAAACCTGGGTCATATCTTGCAGGTGGGCGCCTTAACCACTGAGCAATCTCTTCAACCCACCTAGATTTTATTTATAGCATTGTTTTAATTTTCAAGATTTCTAATTCAACTACTTAAATTTTAACTGATTGAAAACTCACAGTGGTCTCTAAAATGCTCATTTTATTTATGCTAATTTTCTTTCAGTTTTTCCCATTACTATTGTTTGCCTGGAGGATTTCTCCATTTATTCCTTCTATGGATTGTTTTCAAATTGTATATTTACATATAAGATCTTAGATTAAGTTATTGGTTTGCATTTGTAAATCAGGATGCAATAAATAGAATTACTACCTGGAGCTGATAATGAAATTCTCATTATATACAGAGATCATTGATGACTTCCAGTTCACCCAAAAGTTGGTATGGAGTCTGGAGACAGAAGCTCTGACTCTCCTCATGGGACAGGAAGTAATGGGACAGGAAGTAATGGCTGGGAAGTATTTTTGTTCAGGAGGAGTAGGAATTTACCCTGCAGTGGCTCATCGTGGTAAATACAGACACTTGGGGACATAACACTGAATATCTTTCTGCCTTAATGTTGCTGAGAACTCATCAGTAGGTCATTCTCAGAGAGCCCTTCTTTCAGGTTGATGTGGAGAATAAATGCTACATCAGCCTTCTGAATTAGAAGGTTATCTCACCCCATACCTTTTCTTTGTGCCTGCTCTTGAGGTCCCTTAAGAATTTTACTAGAAAAAAAAACTGTTTTCTTGGTCCTTTCTTTTCTCAATTTTGCTTTGTAAATTATTTAGCTATTTAGGATTCTTAGCATGTTACCATTTGCCTTATTCCTTTTAGAAATTCCTAATATTCTGTTCAACAAACACAAGTGCTCTACACTTCCATGAATGTTATGGCTTCTCTCTGATTTGCATAAGCATAATCACATGTCATGAACACTATTCTTTGCTGTATTGTTTTTATTCTTCTGATGTGTGTGTGTGTGTGTGTGTGTGTTCCTATGAATTGCAACAGATATTTTTAAAATGTACAAGTCAGTAAAATTACATAGGCAGTAGACATAATGGACTTATTAACATCCTAAATACAGGATTTCTGATTCTGTTTGGATAATCAGGTGGTATTTGACTATTTACATACTAAACATGTCTGTGCCTAGATCAGGCTATGTGGTAGGATTTTTTTTTTAAGTATACCCTCTCTATTCTACATCATGTCTGACATTTGTAGCACTCAATTTTGCATTTTTGGTTCATTCTGGCATTTAACATGCATAGTGGATGAATAATTTATCTTGATCTATAGTTGACTAGAGAATTCTGAAGGTCAGAAAATTCATTTGACTCCCGTGATTTCTAAATTCTTTACCAGAAAACCAAGGTCTGCCTATTAGTTTTTGTGCTCTCTAGCCTCATAAAAAATGAGCAGTGAATTTAAGACTGAGTGACAGAATGCCTCTTACAGAGTCTGAGAGAAAGCTAATTTCATAGTCATTACTCAGAATTCTCCAGCAGAATTGCTTCCTCCCCTGCCTCTTTCCCCTGCAATGTCTGCTGTTACTCTATCTCGACTGAGAATCTGTTCCTATAATCATAGTTTGGGGCTTATACATTAAATGTCCCCAACATCTGGACAGACAACTTCTGCCCCTGCAGAACCAATATGGCTTTTATGTTACTCTCACTCCCTTATTGCAACTTTGTTCCCATCTTTCCAATAGGAGCCCACATATTTGTTTATTTTGACACCAGCCTTCTCGACTGAAAGTTGGCCCATAGTTGGATGTCTTCTACTCTTACAATAACACTATTACTAGTGACAATAATAATAATAAGCACCATTTATTGAGTGTAAACTAGGTAACAAGTACTTTTACATATCATGTAAATTTTGAGTGATATAAGTAACATTTTGTCACATAACTAGTGATCTGGGAGGTTTGTAGCTGCTGGTGATGGTCCAGTTATTCAGTGTCACCTATGATGAAACCTACTGTATTTGCATGACACTTTTCTCATTATGCTATAATGATTGCATAAGCTTCAGCTATCATGCCCACCAACAATAAGAGAGAAATAAAATAGAAAGTAACCTATATCCAAAAAAAAAAAAAAAATAAGGAGACACAGACTAACCTTGGCTTGAGTAGACAATGGTAAATAAACTTGAAAGTGGAGGTTAGCCTAACAGCAGCCATATTTGCCATTCCCGCATTATTTTATTTCATGGATCTCTGTCACTTTGATTCCTCTAAAGAGATCAAAGATCTAAGAACTTACGTAACTAAATCATAACTGAAACACTGGGCGAGGAATAGCTGGAGTCTTAATGGCATCCTTATCTTTCTCTGAACTCACATTCTTTTCAGTTATCACACCCTCCCTCCAGGAATGTTACAAGGCAATGGTAGACATAACTAAAGCGGAACAGAAGAAGAAACAAATGAATGACTGACTTCCCAGCTTTGATGCCCATGTGCATGAACCCATATAAGAGATATGTCTGTTAAGGCTCTACAGAGTCAGCCTTGAGAAATGGGAGGTGGGATTGTTAAAAATTGTCAACTTGATAGGATTTAGAATCATCATGGAAACAAACCTTTGTGTATATTTGTGAGGGGGTTTCTAATTTAGGCTTATTGTGGTGGGAAGACCCACAGTAAATGTGATCAAAACCGTTCCATGGGCTGAGGTTCTGGACTGGATAAAAAGAAGAGAGTGAGCTGAGCACCAGTGTTTATCTCTCTGACTGCAGACTCAGTGTGACCACCTGCCTTGTGTTCCTGCCACAATGACCTCCGTGCCATGATGCAGTAGCATCAAGCTTGAGTAAATTACCGTAATCCCTTCCTTCTTTAAGTTGCTTTGGTCCAGCATTCTGTCACGTCACTGAGCAAAGTAACTAACACAGGTGGGAAGAGTTGAGGAAATATCAGTCTGAGCTCCCATTCCAGTCCACCACTTGCTAATGCATAACTGTGAACCTATTATTAAACCTTCCTAGACCTTGGAGTCCTCATCTTGTCTTCTTTGTGGCCATCTTCTCAAAGTTCAGTTAAAGTGTCTAGCCAAATTCATTGCAAGGAAGCACAATTTCACTTCCGTTTCTATGCTACTCAAAAGAAAAAAAAAAAAAAAAAAAGAAATCCACTGGCCAGGCATGATGGTGCATGCCTTTAATTCCAGAACACAGGAGGCTGAGGTCAATGTGAGATTGAGGACAGCCTGGATCACAGAGTGTGGTCATCTGGCCTGGAGTGAAATTCAGCTTCAAAAAAAAGAAAAAATCCATGGCCCAGAGTGGACTTTGTGAATTGGCTACTCAAAAGGAACTTATAGCATGCTTTTCATTTAGCTTTCTTTGCCAAAGTCAGATGTGAAATATTCAATTTCCCCACCCTTAAAGATGGAATGACTTACCATTCCTGGCCACTGAGAAGTGACAGTCTTTGAAGGAGATAAACCAGCATGTTCATTAGCAATCGGTCTGCACTGGAGCCCTACTGCCTGGAGGTGAGAAGCATGAGGACAAAAGCCCCCCACCTCACCCAGGAGAATGACAGGAAAGAGCAAACGGAAAGGCCTGGGGTTTCTCATGTCACCTTGAGACACTTATATAAAATAAACAAACTTCTTTGTCATTTAAAACACTATTATGTTTATCTTTCACTTAAAGCTGAATATATCCTTACTGATAAAAAAAAATCACCCTCCTCACCAAGTAAAATGCACATGTTAGGTCAGTGTGGTGGTTTGAATGTGAAATGCCCCTCCCCCCATAGCCTCATGTGTTTTGAATACTTGGTGGCCAGCTGGTGGCAAATTGGGAGGTGGAGCCTTGGTGGAGGAGGTATGTATGGGGTGGGTAGAATTTGAGGTTTATTAGTCCAACCCTACTGGGTATTAGATAGGTCAGCTCACTCTTGTCGCTACCTCCCAGCTGATATGACAAGATGTGATGCCCAGCCTCTGCTCTGCCCTGTGTTCCCTGCTGTGATGAAGTTTCCCCTCACACCTGCAAGGTGAATAAACCCTTTCCTTCCATCAGCTGCTTGTGGTCAAGTGTTTTGTCCAAGCAAAGGGAAAGTAACTGTCACAGTCTAGACCTGTCTTCTGCCTTCCTTCTAGACTTGTCTTCCATTTCTACCATTCACAAATTCCAAACCAAATTGTTTTCCTTTGCTAACTCCAGTTCAAGACCAGGCTGTGCAGATTTCCCCCTTCAACAAGTTATCATGTTGCCTGGCTGGAGTCATTCTCATTACTTAGGATTTGAATCTTCCATAATATTCAGAACTTTCTCTCTTGGATTACACTTATTTAGGTGCCTGTCTTATTTCCATCTTGCAGCTTATTTTTCACCATGTCTAGCACACTTTTCTGCATACACACATTACCTCAATCCCCACAGAGCACCCAGACCAGGTAGATCCTCAGTTCCTCTGTGGTGATGGACAGATAATAGTTTATGTAGTTGCTCTGAGTTTTTCCTTTTTGTTTTAATCAGCAAAGGTAATATTTTGTTTGTCTTATTCATCCCTGGGGTTGTTCACATCTTTGTCAATCACAATAGTTTTCTTAGATTCATCTTTCCTGGACTGCTGTTGACCTACTTAGGAAAACATGGAAGCCTGGGAAGGAGGAGAAATCTCCTTGTTTGCAGTGTTTGGTTTGTAGAACTCTTTCCAAGCCGTCTGCTGTGCACTGAGCAGGAGCAAGTTTTTAATTCTCTCCTTGGCAGGCAGGCAGATTGGTCCGTACTTCTGGCATAGCTGCCAACCAGCTCCAAATTCAGCCATGTCTAAGTAAAGTGGGAACTCTGCAAATAGGGAGCAAGCATGAAACTTTTCCTCTCCACAACCCAGCACAGGGCTTTCCATATGCTAGGCATCCAATAAATATTTTTGATCCATTTGAAACCATGGTTTGTGTCCAAATTTTCAAGGCTTGCTTGGCTTTGAAATATTGTTCACTCATTTTTTATTTATGAATATTATTCATACCCTGACTACTTCTCAAAAAGATTTGTGGTAACTAAAAGCTACAAGAACACCACAACCAATTTGTCATTCATGTGAGATTTAAAAGGACAAGAACCAAACATTTTAAAAAAAAAAAATGACTTGGTTGTAAGAAGACCTAGGATAGGGTTTTAAAGTTCAGCTCACTTTTTCATCCAAAAACTATACATTAGGTATTTTGCATAAACAAAGAAACCAAGGGTCAGAAAGATTGAGCCAATAGGAGCAGAACTAGCACCTGTGACTCTCAGAGCAGAAGACTCAAGCCCGGCACTGGCTGACATCACGATTTGATTCCGTCCAGCTTCACACCCTGACAAAGGCAGGAGTTTCCTCACCCTGCCTGCGCTGTCCTCATGACCAAACCGCAACATCAAAAAGTCAATTATTAAGTACAGATACATTATATTGGATATAAATTAACTGAGATAATTCTGTTCTGTGAAGTTCCCTACAAAACTTCTAGCCACTGGCATATTAGAGGGATGTCCCAAGGTAAGCAATGCTAGAAATGGTGGCTTGTTTTTTAAAGCAGGGGATGGACTAAGTCAGTAAAGTGCTTGCCTTGCAAGCATAAGAACATTTCAATCCCCAGTGCCCATGTAAAACTCCAGATTTGATGACGCACGCCAAATACCATAATCTCAGTGCTGAGGAAGTAGAAACAGGGGCATCTCTGGAGCTGATTGGCCAGACAGTCTAGCCTAACTGGTGAGTTCCAGAGAACTGCAGAACCCTGTCTCTAAAAGAGGTTAATGGTGCACCTGAGAAATGACACCCAAGTTTATCCTCTGGCCGCCACATACATGCACACATGTGTACATGCACAGACGCAAACATGACCAAAGAGAGAGAGAAAAAATGGTCTTTTTACTCCATCCCTTTTTCCTATATAAAGAAACTGGGAGAATTGAATTTCTCAAGACATTTCATATGAAAATGATTCATCTATGTCAGCCCATGCCTTTTCTGTCAAGCATTGGAATCAGAGACTCTCGAATATCACATGTTCCCAGCGAATCTTTATCTAATGCAAGCACTTTCACAGACACCTTACTAGCAAGAAATGTTTGATCACTTTAAAAAAAAAAAAAAAAAACTTTTGATGGTAACTTTGTTTTTATGCACACAGGTGTAACTTCCACTTGCAATCTGTGGTTAGACAGTAAATGACTCAACTATTGATTTTCTAAACGTAGAAATGCTTCATTGAGTGGAGTAGTTTAATGAGACAAAGGCAGGAGTTTCCTCACCCTGCCTGCGCTGTCCTCATGACCAAACCACAACATCAAAAAGTTCAATTATTAAGTACAGATACATTATATTGGATATAAATTAACTGAGATAATTCTGTTCTGTGAAATTCCCTACAAAACTTTTAGCCACTGGCATATTAGAGGGATGTCCCAAGGTAAGCAATGCTAGAAATGGTGGCTTGTTTTTTAAGGGGGGGGGGTGGACTAAGATGAGAAGGTAACTAGCCTCCAAAGATAGCTCTTCAATGAACCATGCTACCCAGAAGTTAGCCCCTCACATATGCAAACACTTGCAAACTTAATTATCGGCTGGCCCTACACAAGCAATTAAATGTGATAGAAGTAATAATGTGTGGCTACAAAGTCACAAGGTCATAAGAATCCTTGCAGTAAATGTGTAAATGTTCACCCATGGGGCTCTCGCTCTCAGAATCCAGCCATGTCCAAGAAGCCAAAGCTATGTGGGGAAACCATGTGGAAGTGTCAAGATTTGACAGTCCAAGCTGAGTTCCCAGCTGTTGGGTTTGGATAGAAAATGTCCCCAGCAGCTTATGTGTTGAAGGCTTGGTTCCCATCCATTCATGCTATTGGGAGGCCATTATTAACCACTCCAGGGCACTGCTTGCTTTGAGCAGTAAACACACCCTTCTCTTACACAATGCACCTAGTAACCTGTTGGCAATCTGGGGCCTCATCTATACCGAGCTGCATGCACAATATGCTTTAAACAATGAACTAGTTTTCTCCTCCCCTGGATATTAGATATATCCAGGATCAGAACAGTAAGAAACCATCCAGCCTGGACTGATTTCGGTAAGTAAGAGAGGCCATGTCCACTAGTGAACTTGTAGGGAGAAACCCCTATTTAGCATTTTGCTTCTATGTATAACTAGACCTACATATAATTAAAAACAGATGCATCATGGGAAGAAACATGTGCAAAAGAGAAAACATTCTATAACACAAACCTTTCAATCAGACCAGAGGACCACCAAAACTATGCAACAAACCCATCCTCCTCCAAAATTCCTATTAAAAACAAGCCCCAGAGCACTTCTTGGTCCACTTGAGTGCTGTCCACTTGGGTGTCTGGCTGTACCTTTGGCAGTGTATCCAAACCTTTACTGCCACTTTGCTCTTAATAAAGTTTCTTACTGCTTAGTTACTCATGTGTGCATTGTTTCATTCATTGAGTAAGATGCCAAGCACCTGAAAACATCTAAAGACCACAGGGAACAATCGGATCATGAGAAATCAGTCCATTAATGAATTTATAGCTGGATGAGCTACTAGGAAATGAGACCTAATAGCTGGAGGAAGTAGATCTGCTATCTGGAGGAAGTAGGTCACTGGGGGAGGGGTATTCTGTTCAAACATACATCTTGTCCCTGGTCCCTTTCTTTCTGCTTGCTTCAGCCATGCTCTTTCTCCATCATTTTTTTTTCACAGCAACAGAAATCTGATTAATAAATATCCCAATAGTTGACAGATGAAGGGAAAGGAAAGCAGTGGGAAATAGGCTGTTTCAATGAAAGGCAGTTGAGATGAGTTACCCTGTTAAAATTAAAATTAAAACTATTTCACCCCAGAGTGATGAAGGATGCCTTTAATCCCAGTACTCAGGAGGCAGAGGTAGGAGGATCTGTGTGAGTTTGAAGCCACCCTGGGACTACATAGTGAATTCCAGGTCAGCCTGGGCTAGAGTGAAACCCTTCCTAAAAAAAATACTACTAAAAGTTGTAGCCCATACCAGCGGCATCTTGGTGGGTCCAAATCTGAGAGAAGCTCTGGAAGTCCAATGGGCAAAGGAGCTTCTTGTATGTATGGATTTCCAAGAGGGAGGGGGAAAGTTTCACAATTATGTTCTAACAATAGTGAGGCCATGCCCCCCCCCAAAGAAGGCGGATGTGGTGGCACACAACTTTAATACCAGCACTCATGAGGCTGAGATAGGAGGATCTCTGTGAGTTCAAGGACAGCCTGGGCTAGAAGAAGCCCCTACCTCAAAAAAACAAAAATGTCCTGGGCATGGTGCCCATTCTCTCCCTCTCTCTTTTATCTTTCTCTCCTGTCTATCTCTTTCTCTCTGCTCATAACTCAATAAATAAAAAGATATTTTTTAAAAACTAAGATAAAAAAAAATATCCCAGCCAATGACTTAAAAGCAGCTGCCAATCTTGAGAATAAGCCATCTTTGACAACAGGCCCAGAAAGCCTTCAGACAACACTCACATGAAAGACCCAAGATTATCCAGCTGATGACAGTCGATCCACAGAGCTGAGTGATAATAATATATCCCTATTTCAGGCTACAAAGTTTTAGTGATGAGTTATATAGCAAAAGATAATGGGAGCAGTAAGGCATACTCAAAGTTTATTTTCCACTCTAATTTCTCCAAATCTCAGTGGCAAAACATAATCAATATTTACCAATATCTAGAAGTTGGTCAAAGTGAAATTTATTTAAACTTTCTTCCCATCCTTCCAAAGATTGTGCCATTTCCAAACAAGTTATTTCTTTCATTGCTAAGTGAGATACTGAGGATAGAAGAATCTTGAAAGAGAAATGCAATTTAAAAATATCAGTTGAGATAGGTGTTTTGACATTTGAAGGAAGGAGAAACAATTTAGGATGCTTTAAGAGCTTTTCAATGTTTACTTTCATATTATTTCACTCTGAGCTATATAAAAAAAGTCCTTATCCAACTGTCTAGCTATTTAGAGCAATCTGCAATAGAGTAAGGTACTCTTTAAAGATCTTAATTGAAATGTGCAGTGAAAAATTTTATTTGCAGGTTGCTTATTCTCTCTGCCAAACTGGATCAAGCTATTTTTTTCTTTATTTTGAGTATTTTTTTTATTTTCTTCTCTCCTCCCCTCTTGTCTCTCTCCATCTCCTATCCTCCCTTCCATCCTCTTACCTTCCTTTTGTTATTCTACCTTTCTTTTCCCTTTTAAGTCAATTCTAACTCAGATGCTACCTGACTAGGGACAAGAACAGGGAATAAGTGAAGTCTTATTTCAGGGACCTCACAAGTGTCAATTACCATTCTAGGGGTGGTGGTTTGAATTAAGTGTTCCCCATAAATTCATGTGTTCTTAATGCTAGGTCCTCAGCTGGTGGCAATTTAGGAATTGGAGATTTTCTGGAGGAGGTCTGTGGCTGGAGATGGACCTTGAATGTTTATTAGCCCTAGCTTACCTGTGTTAGTGGGCTCACTCTCCTGCTGTTGTGTTCTGCCTGTTATGCCAGAAGTGCTGCTAATGCTACATTTTCCCCTGCCATTATAGAGCTTCTCCTCCAGACCGTAAGCCAAAAAAGAAAATCATTCCTTTTATGAGCTGCTTTTGGTCAGGTGTTTTAGTGAAGCAACACAAAGGTAACGACAACACTAAATGATTTCACACACTAATTCCATTGACTCTTCATAATGGGCCAGCCACATAGTTAATTAACTTTTATTCTTTAAGGAGACCATCAGTCACTAATACCTTTGTATGCATCTCTCAAGACCTTAACTATGAACATAGAGCCTATACCACCAGCAAAGTTCCACCAACACTGTGCTTACGATGTCCACAGTCAGGAGTATATTTGTTGAGTGTACAACTTATCTTTCCTAGAGAGAACTACCGATATATACTCCAGGGAAAGGAGGATAACATCTCCTGAGACTGCAAAGAAGAAAACCTTCCTAGACCCCATGGTGGGCTCTGTGGTGAAGGAAGGAGGTGGAAAAGATAGACTTGTGAGCTGGCAGTACATTCTTTATTCAATGCTCTCTGCTTGGCAAGGGCCCTGGAAGTTGGATATGTATGAATTGAGAGAGCCAAGGATGGATAACCACAGCTCAGCTGACATGGGGAGCCTTCTTTAAATACCAAGTTCAGGTGTCTAAGTCAGGGTCATGCTCAGAGCTAAGTGTTGTCATCATGCACTAGACTGTGTGAGGCTGGGCTGCACAGTGGCACCTTCTGGGCACAATTCTCATTCAACTCCATCTTTTCAGTTTGGAGGATGTAGTAGCATCCTCTAATCCTGGGCTTTAGAGTGAACTAATTGTTTAATTATTTCATTTATTTCCTTCAGGAGTCCATTGTGACTGTGGACTGGGCCCTTGGAATGTGAGTACTGTGAGGTGGTGAAACTAGAAAGTGAACCTCATTATAGGTCCTTATTTCTGTTCACTGGAGAGTCCTCAGAACGGACTGTTGGACCCCAAACTGTCTCTGACTTGTTCAGGAATATAAACACGGCTACACATGCTTCCATCATGATCTTTTTGCCCCAATGCCTTGGGTTTTCCATACCAAGGCATAATGATGGAGGCTTAAGTGGTCAGCTGGAAAAAATGATAAGTGATGATATAATTTATGGAACATATTTTTATCAATGACTTTGATTACATCTACATGTATGTACATGTGCATATATATTATATATGTATGCATGTGTCATGGGTAACATGTAACTTTCCCTTTTCTTTCATTTTTCATAGGCATCTTTTTACTTTTGTATGTTGTGTCTGTCTGTGGTATGCATGCTTTTGTATGTATGTTCATATGTGTGTTGGCATACATATGTGAGGCAGAGATGTGTGTGTGCACGCACGTGTGTGTGTAGGACATAGATTGACATTGAACCTCTTTCTCAGAAACTCGTCCCCTTAAATCTTTGCAGCAGTGTCTCACAATAATCTTAGAGCTCAGTGAGCACTGAGTCAGCTAGACTAGCTAAGCAGCAAGCCCTAGATGTCCCCCTGTCTCTGCCTCCCCAGCTCTGGAATTACATTATAGGCATGCACTGCCACACTCAGCATTTTGTGTGGAGGTTAGATGGTCCTAACTCCAGTTGCTCAGCAGCAAGCACTTTACCTATTTTTAAGTCAGCCCTATAGACTTCCACTTTATTTTCAGCCACTGAAGTTTTCCACAGTACTCCAACATGTCTTTTTATGGACCTTTAGATTGCCTCTACCTCTTTATTATTATAAATAATGTCAAAGCTCATGTGTTGCACACAACTTCAACATCTGAGCTAGCAGTCCCATGGGGCGTGGTTTTAGAAGTGAGATTGCCAAACCAAAAGCTAACAAACTTGTGATCCTGACGGATGTAGCCAAGTGGTCCTTCACAATGCTGTCTCCTTCTTATCCACAAAGTACTATGCTCCTTCTCCCCTCAGCTTTGCCACCTGTGAGTGAGGTCCCTCGCCTTCGCATATGTTTATTTGCCTGTTGTGTTTTTATGTGAACTGCCTATCCACATCCCTTGCTTTGTTTTTCTAGTAGAGAAGGTTGCCCTTTCTTATTGATTTTTATGACTTCTCTGTACAATATGAATATTAACTTTTTTTTCAGTTTTCGGTATTACAATTTTTGTGTCTTATCATTTGTCTTTTAAATATGTTTACAGTGACTTTTTCTGGTACACAAAAACTTCCATTTTCTAAGACCTAAAAATCTATAAATCTTCCCCTTTGTGGTTTCAGGATTTGTCTTTGCTTTGGAAAGCCTTCTTTAGCATATGATTATAAAAGCATTATCCTATTTATTTAATCACTATGGAATTTTTTAGATTTATGACTATAATCCATCTTAAAATTTTTAGTCTATTGTATGATAAACAGATCTTTTTCGAGTTACTTAATATTGAATCAATCCTATCATCACTGATTTGAACTGCAACTAAGTTCCTGCACATTCATGCATCTGCTTTATCTCTCTCTCACCCTTTTCTCCTTCCTCTGTTTATGTGCCAATACTATATGGTTTAATTGTTCCCATTTTGTCATCCCCCATATTTTAATTCCTTCATGGATTGTTGCAGTTACCTTCTTGTTTCTGGGACAAAACACTCAACCAGCAGCAGCTTATGAAGGCAAAAGCAAGACACCTCCTCTATCAAGGTTCTAGTTCTCAATGAACCCACCAGCTGGGGATTGAGTATGGAGCTTCATAAACACATGAAACTATGGGGGACACTTCATATTCAAAGCACCATATGCATCTGTCAGTCTTTTTTATACTTATTGTTTGTTGCTGAAACCTACTGAGTATGGTAATGCTAAGTCAAATTTCCTATAGGTGCTTTGAATTGAGTGACAGTCAAGTTAGGAACACTAAGAGTTCCATAGTAAGAAAGCTTTCTATTCTAAAACATAGTGTGCTAATAAGATACTCTGATATTTGGGAAGTAGATGAAGAAATGATGCTACTCAAAGTTTTTATAAAGAAAGGAGCTAGAGAGATGGCTTAGCAGTTAAGGCACTTCCCTGTGAAGCCTAAGGACCCAGGTTCAAATTTCCCAGTACCCACGAAAGCCAGATGCATAAGGTGGCACATGTGTCTGGAGTTCATTTGCAGTGGCTAGAGGTCCTGGCATGCCCATTGTCTCTCTCTCTCCCCCCCCTTTCTCCAAAAAATAAATAAATAAAATATTAAAAAGGAAGGTCATGCCTCATCATCCAGGGCTATAGAAAGGAGTACTGGAGACAATGCTCAGGACACAGAGAAGAGAGGAGGAATGTAGGCAGGAGCTTTGGTGGTGATATCTGCAGGAAGGGAAGGCAGCATCAGCAAGGAAAGCATTGACTGTGTGGAGTGACCTTGGTAGATTCATGGTCATGGAGGCTGTCCCTGAGCTATCTGGTACCTAATGAGGGAGTAACTGTAGCAGATGGAGAGTGACCTGGAGTAAAAGTCCAGTAAAGGAGGTGGTATAGGTGTGGAACCTCCATCGGATGCTTTGGTCTATGGTACCTACAGAGCCAAGTTATCCGCCAACAGTCCTTCTGCCAATTACTTCCGAGCCAGGGATGGGGCTCAATACTAGTCCATAGTAAGAAAAGAATCCCATGGCAGATTGGAATTGCACTAAGTCCATGCTGTACGTTGTGGACATTCCTGCAGAGGTGGGGTGATCTGAAAATATTTCTTCCTGAGTCTTGGGATTCTCAAGGCCACCCTTTCTGCTCTTCTATATCTAGTGAGTAACTAATGAGGTTGCCTGCTCATTGGGATTTCTAAGGGATTATTTTTAAATGTGTTACATCTTAGCCTTCACTATGAATCTATTTCATCAAAACGTGGGTAGAGTTAGATCTTGGAACGAGAACTTTCAAGTTTCAGTGTTGATAAGAGTTGTATTTTTAGATATGTTTACCTCTCTTTACATTCTTAGAAAATAGTAGAAGGGGTTGCTAATTAGGTAAGACCTTCAAAATATAAAATGACCCATTAGGAGACAGGTGTTTTTTTTTTCCTCATTTTTATTTTTTATTTTATTTTTTTTTACAGTCAGTTTGGTACCATTATTAGGCTCATCCATGACCTACCCCCTCCCTTTGGCCCCTCCTTGTTGAGGTATATGGGTCATGCATTGTGGAGTTAGCACACAGTTATGGGTAAGCTAAATGTCTCTGCATATCATGACCCAACATGTGGCTCTGACATTCTTTCCGCCCCCTCTTCCGCAAAATTTCCCTGAGCCATGTTGGGTCTGCTTCAGTGATGAGGTATTGGGGGGCTCTGAGGCTCTGGCTCTCTGATTTGGTAGGAGTTGATTTTTCTCTGTGCTGATCTCCTTCCCCCTTGTGCTGGTATCCGGAGACAGGTTTTTAATTGAATATATAATGTCAGCTGTTACAAAGAATATATTTCCACCTCTACCTAAATATTGATGCTGCTTCCCTGGATCCTAGAAGGATGTGCTAGCACACTGAGGGTCAGGTTGCCAGTGAAATGTTTGCTTCTTCTAGTCCATATTCTTTTTTAAATTTTTTTGAGGTACTTTCTCCCTGTTGCCCAGTCTGACCTTGAACTCACTCTCTAGTTCCAGGCTGGCCTTAAACTGACAGCAATCTTCCTACCTCTGCCTCCTGCGTGCTGGGATTAGAGGCATGCACCACCATGCCTTTCTAGTCCATATTCTTGAAAACAATTCATTCCCAGGATTCATGGAAGAAATTAGGCAGTGTCATTACTACATTACATAGCTAAAGGATATGAATTAATAAAAAGGTGGAATCAAAATGCAAGTATGATGGCCAGGAGAAATTTAATCATTACAACCATTCACTGAGCATTTATTTTGAGGCAATAATTATGCTAAATTTGTTGCTTTCCTTTACCTCTTAAATGTTCACAACAACGCACTTCTGTAGGAATTTAGTTTGTACAACATAGGCTAGGTATGATGAGCTAGCAAGCCACCCCAAATGTCAGTAGCTTAAAATAACAAAGGTTTAATTCTCACTCATGCCCCATGCCCATTTGAGTCTTGGCAGGAGACTGTCTTCCATATAATTTTCACTCAAAGACATTGGCAGATGAAGTCCTCACCATCTGGAATGTAGCAGGTTGCCAAAGTTGGGGCAAGGGAAGAGAAAGTAATGTACCTCATCTTTCACACATGTCCACTGTGAAGTGACCTAGTCCACATAGCCACATGCAATTTAAGGGTGGCAAAAAAAATGTCATTTTCCTGCTGTAGAAATAGAAACAATGGTGAGGTGGACTGATGTCTGCTGCAAGGTTCTTATACCTGATTAGACTACTCTATCACTAGAAAATCAATAATTCTGGAACCTCTCCAATACCAAGTGTTGCCACAATTTTGGAGTGAGTAGACTTCTATTGCTCCCAGGAATTAAGGATGGTATATGAGTACTCTGAAAATATAGCTTGGCAGTTTCTTTTATGATTAAACACATACTCTGACCATATTTATTGTTGCTATAGTTATTGTTTTAGACAGGGTCTCATGTGTCCCAGGATGGACTCCAACACGTTATGAACCCAAGAAGGACCTTAAACTTATTATTTTATGCCTCCATCTCCTGAGTGCTTGGACTGCAGGTGTGAGCCAACGTACCTGGTTTATGCAGTGCTGAGAATCAAACCCAGGGCTTTGTGCATGTAAGGAAAATACCCAATCTCGGCCCTCACATGATGTATTTTCACCTTAGAACATTAAATCTCAACTGAAGGCAATTTTGCCCCCCAGGGAATACTTGGCAATATGAGAAGAAATTTTGGGTTGTCATAGTTTGCCCAGAAGCAGCTACTGATATCTAGTGGGGAGATCCAGTGATGCTGCTAAATATCCTGCCAGTCACAGGTTGGCTCCTCACAGCAGAAAACTCACCTTAAAATGTCAAGGGCAAGGAATTCTATACCAAAGGAATGTAGACTTATGTCCATACAAAACCCTATATGTGGATGTTTGTAGCATTACTATCCATAATCATTGAAAACTAGAAACAACTCTATTGTTTTTTAATAGATGAATGTGTGAGCAAACTGAGGTGTCTTATAGAATGGAATGCTAATTGGCATTAAAAGGAAATAAACTGCAAAGTGCAAACCCAAATAAACCTCAAAGGCTAACATTATGATAAGTGAAGAAAACCAGTCTCAAAAAGTGAGGCTTTGTAAGTTTTCCTTTATGTAAAATTTAGGGAAAGGAAAGACTACAGGGATAGAAAATTGATCTGTGATTTCCAAACTCAGAAAGAGGCAGAGGGAAGAGCTGAGTTTGTATCAAAGGGAATCGCAGGCAGGAAATGTTGGGGACGGTAGAATTGTTCTGTGTCCTGATTTTGGTGGTGGTTACTTGAATGTGCACCTGTGTTAAAATTCACTAAACTATGCATTGCTCCAATAAGTGAATTTTAGTATATGTAAATAATACACCAAAATGAAAAATGAGTAAAAAGAAAACACAAAATAGCAGGACCTAAGACACAGACTATACGGAGTAGACCTCCAGGCCCTGAGGTGACAGAGGCAGCACTTGTCGCCATTCTGTGAGTCTCCATTCTTTGATGCTGCTTCAGCACAGGAGGGAAAACACTGGGCCATGAGCTAAGATCAAACACAATTGTTATTTGATCATGTTGACTCCTAGAATTGCCCAGAACTGGGCTTTTATGATATCATTAAGAGGCTAGAGGAAAACTCGAACCTGCATCTACACATGTATTCTTAGAACAGGAGCTTCTCCTATTGTCATCGTCAGAATGGTAACAAAAGCACCCCCTATGCCAGTCATAGACAGTGGAACCGAGCTGAAGAAAATCTCAATGTTTCTACCAGCTTGCTTTCTGGGGAAAAAGCCATGAAAGATTGGCTTTTGTCTTGCATCTGTACCCTAAACCATAACATGTTATTGAGGAGACTTAAGTCACTTACTAATGCTAGCTATAAGGGAGTCTGACAATTATAATTTTTTTATCGTGTGTGTGTGTGTGTGTGTGTGTGTGTGTGTGTATGTGTGTGTATGTGTGTGTGTGTGTGGTGTATGCACATGCACCTGTAGTGTCCAGAGGAAAAATATTGCTCATAATACATATTTCCTTGAGATGGAATGCCTCTCTCTCTCTCTCTTTCTCTCATTGTAGCTTTCACAAACCCTAGTGAGTCTGATATCTGGTCTCCATAGGACTGAGGTTATAGACATAAATGGTCATGCTCAGATTTTTTACCTAGGTACTGTGAAATCAAACTCAGGTGGTGTCAGGTATCCACTTAGGCCCTCATGCTCGTAACAAGCTCTCTTGCCCACAAAACCATTTTATCAACCCTTATCTAGGTCTAATTTTTTCTTTTATTTTTATTATTCATTTTATTAATTATGGACATAATCAGGTACGATGCTTGCCCTCGTCCCTTCGCCCCCCCTCCGAAGGGACCCTCCTCATTGGGTATGATGGTGGTTATCCCCATGGGGCTTGTGGGTCGTACATTGTGGGGGTACCCATCAGTTATGGGGAAGAGGCAATGTCTCTGTGCATAATGTCCCAACTTGTGGCTCTAACAATCTTACTGCCCCCTCTTCCACAAATTTCCCTGAGCCATGTTGGGTTCGTTTTAGGTCTGCTTCAGTAATGGGCTCTGAGGATCCTCTGTGTCTCTGGATCTCTGGTTAGATGATAGGAGTTGGATATCCTCAGGGTCTATCTCCTTCACCCTTGTGCTGATACCAGGTTCACTGAGAAAGGAGTACTCTTGCTCATTACCTACATTATATTCTCTTTCTTTTTAAACAAATATTTTTGTTTATTTATTTATTTAAGAGAGAGAGAGAATGGGTGTGCCAGGGCATCCAGCCACTGCAAATGAACTTCAGACGCATGCGCCCCCTTGTGTACCTAGCTTACATGTGTCCTGGAGAATTGAACTTGGGTCCTTTGGTTTATAGACAAATGCCTTAACTGCTAAGCTATTCCTCCAGCCCCTATGTAATCTTTCTTGTAGCTGTTACTATGACCCTCAGTTTCAGGTTAATTTTTATACAGAAGTGCATAGCACACACAGTAAATTATAATTACAGCAGCTTTCTTAGTTACTAAACTACACTCCTCTTTTCTTTTCTCTGTAGCACATAGAACTCTGGTTTGTTTTTTTTTAATCAGAAACATTCCTGATATATACACAACACTTCCTGAGACATCAGTATTTAATGTTTATGAAGTAAGGTGATAACTCCTCGGAAATCTACCTGTGTGTTCTTGACCACCTCCTGAAATATTTGGGGATTCTGAAGAATGAAATATTTAATGTAGTACCAATTAAAAAAAATGTTGCAATGAGCCTTCTGAAAATACAGGCCTGATTTGTAGCCTTTGCCAGTTTTCATACTATAAATTTTCCTACTGTGATCAATTTCAAGTTACCAATATAACATCAAAATTTCTTTTGCTATCTCACAAACTGCAAAATTTTTGAAAATCTAACAATTGGATATTGCAAACCAGTATGGCCCAGCTCCAAAGAGCACTAAGGCTATTTGCCTAGAATAGCCTTATAAGGAAACTGGAATCCTTTCCACATATTGAGATGTCTGGACACTGTAAATCTCCTGACAGAAGGCAAACAGCAGGGAGAAACTAAGATATCTCTGAGAGAGAAAAACACCATAAGTTTGGCACGCTCTAATAGGAAGGGCTTGATGATCTCTCAGAGAACAATGATTTGTGGTACTTTTCTCGAACTTGCTTGATCTCAGTCTTCTGAATAAACCATGACCACGAGGAAGGAAAGAAAATAACATTTTTAGGGATTCAACACACTTTGCAGGTGAGCTCCCCTTCATATAATACAAATAATACAGTTGGCAAACTCCATGACTAAGGTTCCAAGTCATTCTGTGGAGCAGTCCCTCTGTATTTTGCTGTCAGAAGTAAGGAAGGGTCTTTTCCTTCTAGCCATAGACTCGTGTAAGAACCAGCAATGTCTCTGAGCTCTGCAAATAAGACTAAGAGTGAAGCCAGGCATGGTGACATATTCCTATAATTATAGCTATACACACATGCCTATAACACCAGGGCTCAGGAGGCTTAGGCAGAAGAACCAAGAGTTCAAGACTAGGAGCTAGAGAGATAGATAAGTGGTTAAGGCATTTGCCTGTGAAGCCAAAGGACCCAAGTTGGACTCCTTAGGACCCACATAAGCCAGATGCACAAGGTAGAGCATGTGTCTGGATTTTGCTTACAGTGGCTGAAGGCCCTGGCACACCCAATTTCTCTCTCTGTCTAAAATAATTTTTTTTTAAAAAAAGAGTTCAAAGTCAGTCTGAGAAGCACAGAATACTGTGTCTCCAAACTAAACAAATGACCAAGTACAATCACCACATTCCTCTCTTCTCCATGTCTTTAATATGCTATTCCCTGGTTGGGGGACACTACTCTTTTCTATTTCCCTGCTGTTGAAATTACTAATGACTCCAAGTTCAAATTTCATTTTGGATGAGACACTTTCCAGAACTTTCTACAGTTGAAATTAGTCATTCTGTCCCTTGCTCATATTCTTTGTCAAGGTACATATTTCATTTTTATTGTTGTCATCATTAATTTCTGCCTACACTTGATTCTCTGACAACAGTTGGTGAATTTTTGAGGGCAAAGATGGTGCTTTTTCATGTCTGTGACCACTTTACTGGTATATAGCAAAAGGCCTGTCACATGATGATACTCATAGGTAATGCTGGAATTGTTAATAAGTATGCAATGAATCAAGTGCACATATAAAAAAAAAACCAAAAAATATAATTAGATGAGGGGTGACTTAGAGAGAAGAAATAAAATGGTATGAGGAGAGAGGGAGAGATAAATTCTACCCCCCATATACATATTGTTTAACCTGAAGCTTAATGGTACATTTCCCCCTGTGGCCTGAGGCTAGAGGAAAGTACAAAATCTCTTTAGAACATGATACAGCTACCAGCCAGAGTCACGGTACGAGAGCAACCTCCCTGGGTGACCTATGTGCAAGTCGTCCTTTCTAAGGGTGCACATGCTTGCCACCAGAAGTGTTCTCCAGAGAGTTTGTCCTTGGAGAAGCCATTGATCAGTGTCCAAAGCATCATTTGAGTATACGTGCCCACACCTCCTTGGTATAGCAAGTGCTTGCATAATGCAAACACCTTAATCACTTTGTGTTTCTCTGAGCATGTCAATAAGTGCTCATATATAATATATGTGTGCTTGCAGCATATATAAAATATATGGATGTCTGTGGTGTTTGGTATGCCATGCCTGAAAGAACAGCTGATTTATTTTGTAGCTTTTATGGACTCTTTTATTATTCCCAACAACATCACATCTATTCTCTTTGCATGCATATTTTATAGTACCTTGATGGACTTATTTGATTTGACCCAGGGTTTTGATGACAGCACGACCATAGGTGGTGCACATTAACCCGCGCAAATCACTTGCTCCAGTCACTTTAGAGTGTTATCCTGCCCTCAGGTGATTTGTGGACTGCCACTTCTTTCACGATGGGAAAAATAGCATAGCGTGCACTTTAAAGAGATGGCCATGAAAAGCTATTGGTGATTCCCGAACCAACAGGGTAGTCTCCGAGGGGGATCTGTGTAAGTATAAGTTACTGTTGGAATTATATTACTGTCTGCATTCCATGTGCTTCTTTTCTTCTGACTTGTAATTTCCTGATAGGGACATTGTAAGGCAGAGCATTATGAGCACAAGTCCATTTCTTAAATCCTGAGAGATCATGGAGCAATGGGCTGATCTTCGTCAATGTTAGTCAAGGAATAATCTGACCAGGGAAGTCTGTGGTGTAGCTTTGAAAACTCCTGTCTTCTTGCTTGATCTCCAACTTGGGGAACACAGACTTAAATGTTAAGGTTTACATCATCATCTTTTTGGTGCCCTTGGTTGTCAGCTGAAGAAGATTATCTTATGGTAATAAGACAAGGTATACCTATGTGGTGGGATGTGACTGTCACTCCTTCCCATCACATTGTCACCTCAGGAGGTCTTGCCTGGGTTAGATGGGTGTCCATTGTAGAATGCTCTTGGGTTGATGGCGGTCTATTGAAATCTGTCCGATGCCTGCATGACCTGTCCTGTAAAGGTCAGTGTCTACATGGTATTACCAGATTTGAGACTTATTAATTCATTCAGCATGCCCATATGCATTATTTTTCGTTTATTTTTTGGAGTCTACTAGGAACCCAGTGCATGCTAAGATTACTAAGGTGAATCCTGTTTTTTAACCCATTCCAACACCAGGGCATGTCGCAATCACCAAAATAATTGTGAAAAAATACAACCATCAGATATGGAGCTCTCGAGACTCATGAATCTGCCTTAAGAAGTTCACTGTGAAGTGTCCCCCAGAGGCTCATGGGCTTGTGATTATGCCTCATGCTCAACCCCAAGGGAGGTGGAGTCTCTCAGGAAGGGATGGTCCTTGGGGAGGTATATCCCAGCTCCCCACTGCCAGAGCTAGCTCACTTTTGTTGTTTCTCCCATCTGCTGTGGCAAGATGTGATGCCGAGCCTCTGCTCTGCCATGGCACGGTGGAACTTGCCTTGGAGACTATTTGCCACAATATCCCTTTCCTTCCATAAGCTACTTCTGATCAGGTGCCTAGTCCCAGCAATGAGAAGGAAACCAAGGCACCCATGATCTTGCACGGGATGCTAATATGATGGGTTCAAATTGGCATCTCTATAAAGTGCTAGTCTGTTTCGGCATCACAAAGAATTTAGTGACAATCTCCCCTTGAGGTAGTTGAAGCCAGCATTCCCCAACATTTTACAGGCAGGCTCTTTGTTTTCCCTATACTGTTGATCTTTGGCAGATAAGCTGCTTTCTCGACTTGATTCATGCGGACAAAATCGCTCTGTCCATGGTCCTGAAACCTGCATTTTCCGTAACCACGCTATGAAACATTATCAGAATCTGGAAGGGAAACTCCCGTTTAAATTTCCTGGTGACTTTTGCATGGCTTTTGGCTATCTCTTATGTTAATCAGACCTGAGGGCCACATAGGTACATTTACACAAGGGGAAACTGAGGCTTGAAACCTAATAACCCAACCTGGATCACAAAATGAGTTCGTGGCAGGACTACTGCTAGATCCCCGGCTTTCTGACCATTAAGTCGACATGATGGCCTCTTCAAATTTTGGGTTTTGTTTACTATGGTTTCAGTTACCCTTGGTAAATGTGAAATGGAAAATTCCAGAATAAATGATTCATAAATTTTAAAACATATACTTTCCTGAGAAGTATGATTTTAAAAGTCATGCCACTTGTTTCTATGTCACATTAACTTATTGGGAAGACATGAACTGGCATCTGTTCACCTAGATATAGGGCACAGACAGCAGACCAAAGTAATGATTACACCAAAGTCCAAGTTAGTGAGCCAATGAGTTTATTGGGGATACTAACAGAGCATGGGTGAGGTTACTTATAGGAGTTTATCAGGGTTACTAACAGAGCATGAGGGAGGTCACTTATAGGAGTTTATCGGGGTTACTAACAGCATGGGTGAGGTTACTTATAGGAGTTTATCAGGGTTACTAACAGCATGGGTGAGGTTACTTATAGGAGTTTATCAGGGTTACTAACAGCATGGGTGAGGTTACTTATAGGAGTTTATCAGGGTTACTAACAGCATGGGTGAGGAGTGTGGGTGTGATGAAAAATAAAACAGCTGCTTCACCAAAAAGACCACCAGAGCCTAAGTGACTGCACACAGAAGCAACTTCTCTGGAGCTCACCGCATGTCTTGCAGGCAGCTTAGCTAGTAGGAAAGTCTCTCCCCAAAGAGTTGCTTGCTGCTTCAGTAACCTTGGGGAAGGGGACTTGTGGGTCTTGTAAACTCAGCATTCCCAGGCTTGTTTAGTCTCATGAACCTTCCTTCTCTCTCCAGGAGGGAATGTTTCAATCCCAAGGAACTCCTTAAACAATACTCTGCTTTACCCAGGAAGTTAACCATCCCTTTTCCCATTGTGTCCACCCTGTATACACTGACCTTTGTTAGTAGCTGCGTCAGTTATAAGATCAGTTGCATCTATATTTCCATGCTTGGATTCAAAGGACCCTACACACTATTGTCTAGATAGATTTATTGTGACTATAGCTCTTAGCAACCTCAGCAAGTAACTGTTTTACTTCCCTTATTAACTCAAGAATGTTCACCTTTCCACCTGAAGCACGTTATGATCTGTCTTTGTCATCTGCAAGTTGCCAGAATCATGACTCTTGGAATTGGGAAGAAGATAAGGGAAAGTCAAACTAGGATTGCTGTCACATCTCCAACTACAAAAGTTAGATCCTTGGTGTGTGATAAGTGCTTCATTAAGATGGAAAGGACATTAAACTTGTGTGTTAGGGGAACACAGAATATATAAGGTTCAATACTAGGTATGGTTTCAGACACCCCCAGGGCTGTTGAGCCATGCTCCCCTTAGCTACAGGGTGACTGCTATATTGTTTTCATGGTAGTGAATTCACTCTGATCTCCTTTTGTCTTTGGATTCTTAAATGTGCATCTGAAATGGTTTGTAGTTGTTTGTGACCATTAAAAATGCACACATGGTAAGCCAGAGTTCAAGACTAAAATTTCCATGATTTAGCTTCAGTACAAATGAATGCCTAACCTTAAGATCTTTTTTTCTTTTGTGTCTATCCTCAAGTAGAAAACGATGGTCCTTTTTCAAGTTAGAAAAGTTGAATCTCCTTTGAGTTTTCACCCTTTGTGTTTCATGTTTTGAAATTATTATAAAGTGAAAAAAGCATCTGGTTTATTTTGAATGCCTTTAGTTGTGCATAAATATTTTCAGGCTGTGGAGGTTGCGTAAGCAGTTCAAGATGCTTCTGAAGCCTGTTAGCCTGGGTTTTATTCTTCAGTACCCAGGTGAGGCTATTTGCACAAAATGGTGCATGCATCTGGAGTTTGTTTGAGGTGGTGAGAAGTCCTGCTACACCTATTCATGATCTCTTTCTCTCTCTTTCTCTCTCTCTCTCTTTGCAAATAAGTAAAATATTTTAAAGTAATGTATTTCTATTGAAGGTTATTAGTATAACTTAGATTGAGTATAGTTTTCAATTTGGTGTGTGGTATTTTGTGTATATAATATTTCATAAGACCTTTTGACAAAAATTTAAACTTCATTGGCAATTTGGAATTTCTTCCTGTGAGATGTCTTTGATAATGATCATAATTGTTCAATATCAACCCTCTTGGGCAAGAAGTAGGATTGGTGGGAGGCTTTATAAGCAGGAGACAGGAGAAGAAAGAAAAGAAAGGAAGCAATTTTGTTTCTCAACAGGAAAATCAGCTAAGTCAAGGTCACTCCTCCTTTAGTTTATTAAGAGTGAGAGCAGGAGATTGGGAAACAGACAGTGATTGGACAGGGTTTGCAGTATAGAGTAAGGTTGCTTCAGAGATGAGTCTTGTCATTTTAACTATCAAATTTCTTCTACTGGAGGCTTTGCATTCTGACACTGAGTGGGCAGGAGGCAGCAGGTTGAGAGCACAAGAGTCACAGGTCGGTTTCTCCTAGAAGTAGCATGACAATCACTTATTTATAACTAGTGGCAGTAAAAATAATTTGAGCATTATGAGGAAGAGTCAAAAAGACTCTGGTGCTTTGAGTAAAAACCTTTAAATTCCCATTTCATTAAAAATTCTCCTCTGCAGCTGGTAGCAGAGATTACCATGGTTCACCATCTGTGCGGATTAATGTTTACTAAAAAAGGGAAAGAGGGAGAGAGAGCAGCAGATAAGATGAATGGCTTCCAGATAAACAGAAAACCAAAGTAGAATATCTTTCCCTGACTGTGTGTGCATGTGTCTGTGTCTTACACCTGTTTTATTTGAATGCTATGATAGAATTGTTTAAGGAAAACTCAGGCTTATTTATTTTTAACGACTGAATAATGTAGGAACTGTCAATCATCAAACTGTTCAGATGTACATTTTATGCAAAATTCATCGTGAGAAGTCTTTAGAATCTGTGAGAGATAATTAGGCACCTTTGGTATTTCTCTACTACATTTTTCTTTATGGAGAAACTTTCTGTGATGTTTACAGCTGGGGTTGACAAGGCAGTACCCCATATTCTCTCCCAGGGAACAGGTTGGCTATTGCTTCTAGGTCTGCATCTCATCCATAGATTGACAGCTTCAGGAGATCACTCATTGATTACCTTGTAGTAACTAGTGTTGATAGTGAAATAAAACAATACGTGTTACTTTTCATTTGTTTGTTGTGCTTTTTTTTTTAATCACTTCCTTTGTGACAAGCACAGTTTGCTTTCCCAAGCATCATCTCTTGAATCCCCAGAACCAACTAGGGAAGTAAATAGTGTTGGAATCCTTGTTTCATTAGAGCGGTAACTGAGACCAAGAATTTAAAGCACTTGCATGGGCTGGGGAGATGGCTCAAGGGGTAAAGAACTTATTGCGCCAGTGTAAGTACCTAAGTTCAGATCCCTAGTACCCATAAAAAGGCCAAGCATGGTGGTACATATCTTGTAATCCCTGTGCCAGATTGGTAGCAACAGGAGAATCCCCAGAGCACTCTGGCAAGCTAGTCTGGCCAAATTGGTATGTTTCAGGATCAGTTAGACACCCTGTCTCAAAAGCTAAGGTGGGAATCTGAGTATGGTGGTGCATGCCTTTAATCCCAGCACTCGGGAGGCAGAGGCAAGAGGATTACTGTGAGTTTGAGGCCACCCTGAGACAACATTGTGAATTCTAGTTCAGCATGTACTAGAGTGAGATTTTACCTCAAAAAAACAAAAATAAATGAAAGAAAACAACTAAGGTGGAATGCGACCACACACACACACACACCACAAGAAACCTTAATATATGTTAGCATTAATGTTCAAGTTCACAACAGACTCCCTCCAAAGCCCGTGCTCTTCACCATTATACTCTACAGCCTCATTCAATAGTTATTTCCAATTCTATGTAGACACTATCTTTCAGACCCAGTCTTAATATTGATACTCTCATTTCCTTGAAAAATCATGCTTTTTTTTCCCCCCTCTCAATATGCCATGAATTATAACCAGGAGCCCAGAGTATCTTACTTACCTCAATGACACTTGTTAATCAATTCTGCACCACTATCCAGCACTATAAAAGTCTAATTGCCTATACTCTATTGACATGTGGCCTCATTTCTTACAGAAATGGGTAATACTGTCAGTTTAGAGGCTCCTTCTAATGGTGCAGATGAGCCAGGAACATATGTCAATCTTATTGCCAACAGAACAGAAATAAACCACCATGGTCATTCCCAAAGTGGGGGTCCAACAGGTAAGTGCCATCCAGGTCATGCTGGGTTTAACTCCTTAATGAAGGAGATAATTTGTGAGGAGCCGGACTTCTAGCTATTATTTTCAAATTGTGTCTTTACTTTTTTTTTTTTTTTTTTTTGGTTTTTTGAGGTAGGATCTCACTCTAGCCCAGGCTGACCTGGAATTCACTATGGAGTCTCAGGCTGGCCTCGAACTCACAGCGATCCTTCTACTTCTGCCTCCCTAGTTCTGGGATTAAAGGCGTGTGCCACCATGCCCAGTTCTACTTTTTATTATTAATTATTATTATGATATTAATAGTTGTCTAAAATACATTGAAATATTTTCCGGGATCTTAAAAGCTATTGCTTGGGACTCTATTCCTTTTGAGTTTTAAAATGTGAAACATCAACATGGTAAGGTGGCTCATACCTTCAGTCCCAGCATTCATGAGGCTGAGGTAGGAGGATCACTGTGAGGTCAAGACCAGCCTGGGCTAGAAAATGAGTTCCAGGTAAGCCTGGGCTAGAGTGAAACCCTGCCTCAAAATAATGTAAAACATACTTACAAGACATTCTGGGATTGACCCTGTGACAAGCAGGCCAGCCTTCCCGGCACAGCGATGATGGGAGCTGAGGCCCTGTTCCCACCTGTAGGCATGTCCAACCTTTTGACATCGTGGCACAATGTGACCTTCTACAAACTTCACACTCAAGAGCCATGCACGTGAGTAAAAATGTCTCTGTGAATTTCATAATATTTTAAGTTAAGTTTATGATTTTTTTTTAAATTAGGCCACACTTATGGCTGACTCTGGTGACACACAGCTCTTAGGCCATGGGTTGGACCCACTGGCAAAGAATAGTAGGGAAACATTGAGTCCAGGGAGGAACTCTAGTGCCTCACCATCAGCTTTCCCTTAGGCTCTACATTCAGAAAACCTTCCTGCAGCATCTGGGGAGATACTGGAAGCATGATGTAGACTTGAGCAAACACTTTACAAGAGCCATTTGAGAACACGCAGTGATTGAAATAGAAACTAGCAGCCGAGAGTAACAGCCACAAGGTGGGAGGAGGGTGCAGGTGGGATGGCAAGTGGAGAGGCTGTCACAGGTGCTTCGGTGTCCCACTACGCACAGCTTGCAGGTACCATGTTGCTTTCAAAGCCTGCATTCTGCTACAGGGATGGGATGGTTTCTGATCTAGTGTTTTCTTGCTGGGGCTTTGTAGGCTCAGGCGCGGGGAAGAGGAATCTTTCACTGGAAGGAGCCGGGTAAGCATTATGGACAGTTGAAATGGGTTTCATGGAGGCATTTAGGAACCAGCAGGGCATAACAGTTCTTCAAAGCATCACCTTGTATTTATTTGTTAATGCCCTTTCTCTTTTCTCTCTCTTTACTCTCTGTTAACAGTAAGTCACCAGGGCAGGGTCAACATGGAGATGAGGGAAACTGTGTTAACAACTTTACATTTCTATAAAAAATAAAACTAAAAGGAACAACTTAAAAAGAGGAAAGATTGAATGCAGCTTGTCATTTTCAAGGTCTCCATCCGGGGTTGACCTGATCACTTTCACATCTGTGGTGAGGCAGTGGCACCACATGCCAGAGGAGACTGCTCACCTCATGATGGCCAGGAAGAAAAAGAAAGAAAGAGGAGAGAAGTCAGGGTTCCCATGTACTCTTCATGCACATTCCCCAGGGACTTAACTTCCTCCCTCTAGGCTCCAGCCCCTAAAGTTTCTATCCCCTCCCGGCAGTGTCACTAGCGGAGGCACATCTGGGGAACTGAAGACGCAAACCATGACATGAGCTCATGTTGACCTCTACCCTGTCCACCTTCTGCCAATAGGATAATGGAGTGCACGATCTCAGTGTTTTTTAATTAAGAAGAAACTTGTTTCAACACACCATGTTAGTACCATCATTTCCCTCCTCACTGCCCCCCTTCTGCTGAGGGGACTCCTCAGTGGGATTGCTGGTATTCCCCCTGGGGTTGTGGGCTATGAGATGCGAGAGCAGCAGTCAGTTCATTGTAAGGGAGGAGGCAGTGCCTCTAGATATCCCCTTCCACTCTGTGGCTCTTCAAATCTTTCTACCCAAGCCGGGTGTAATCCCAGCACTCAGGAGGCAGAAGTAGGCGGACTGCTGTGAGTTAGAGGACACTCTGAGACTGCATAGTGAATTCCAGATCAACCTGGGCTATAGCAAGTAAAAACCAATATATGTGTGTGTGTGTGTGTGTGTGTATCTTTCCACCAAGGCTGGAGAGATGGCTTAGCTGTTAAGGAATTTGCTTATAAAGCTGAAGGCCCTGGCATGCCCATTCTCTCTCTCTCTCTCTCTCTCTCTCTATATATATATATATATATATATATATATAAAATCTGTCTTTTTCTCTCTCTCTCAAATAAATCAAAATAAATAAACATTTTTTAAAAAATCTTTCTGCCCCCTCTTCTGCAAAATTCCCTGAGCCACAGTGTGTGCGTTTTAAGTCTACTTTAGTGTTGTGCTCTCAGCAGGTTCTAGATTTCTGCTTTGGTGAGTTTTGGGTTTCCTCAGTGTCTGTCTCCATGACCCTGGTGCTGGTTGGCAGGCTTGCCATGGAAGCAGCACTCTTGCTCATCTTACCAATTCCTCCATGGTTTCATGTGGGCCCTGGCTGATGTGTGAGGGGTGATTAGACCAACATGGCTTTCTCTGTGAGGGTTTGTCAAGCATGGGCTGTGAGTGCCTCCAGTGGAAGAAATCCTTCTTGCCCAACTTTGTGTTCATCAGGACTCGCTGTAGAGGCAGCTTACCTCACAGATGGTAGGAAGGACCATGGATACTCATAAGCATGGATTTAAACCTCACCTCTAACACTGTTGTGCTGTAGAACCATGGGTGAGCTGTTTCATGGACCCTCCCTTTCTTTAATTCTGAAACAAGAATCAGGAATTCTATCTTGCAAGGACACAGTAAGGAATATAGTGAAACAACACATGCCAAGTGGATATTCAGTTGGCTTTGGGTGTCTATCAGTTCCTTGCTCCTCATCTCCAAGGCCCTGAACACTCCCCTATGGCATGTCATCTTAGGGACCATGCCCAGCCCTCTCTGGAAGAACCATTTTACCATAACACAACTTTTATTTTCTTTTCACCAGCAGAGGGGAGTCTTACATGGGTGAAGAGGAAGATCTCTATTTAGTAGAATCATTCATTCATCCAATACATGTTTATCAAATATCTAGTACATTCCAGGCATCAACTGAGGAGCTACAGATACAGCCAAGAAACAAACTACCCCCAAATCCTGTGGTCCTGTCACTTAAAAGTAGATAAATTATATAGTGTGTAAGATGTTGATGAATGCATGTAGAAAGTGAGCCACAGAAGTATGATCAGGAGGGCTATGGGCAGTGGAAGAATTATAACCACAAATGCTCACCATACCACCGAAGTTGATATGTATATGACATATATGGAGAATTTTTGTTGTTTAGAAAGGACCTAAAAGAATAAAAGTCCATGCTGGCCCTTGTCTCCATTGTCCCCTCAGTACCAGGTACATGAGAAGAAACAGGTGTGTTCACCCCAGGACAGACTCTCATACATGCTAGGCACCCACCAATTATTTGTTGAACCAAACTGCACTCTTCAAACCTCTCTGGGGAGCCAGTGTACCCTTTGACACCTGAAATATCAGTTTACATTAACAGTTCTACCTCCATGTTTCAGTTTGACAGGCAGTGAGTTTCAAGCCTGCAGGTGGCTTATTGATTTGACTAATAATAAGAAATGGAGTGGCAACTGAAGTGACATTAATGTAATGTGGAGAGGAATGAACACTGGGATTGAAATGCTCTTGTGCATCAAGGCGCCTCTGCTACTAAAGGAGGAATTTGATTTTCTTGCACAATGTTTTCCGTTTCACTTCCTTGGCTCTCAGAACTCCAAAGTCTCATTGAAAAGGTATGAAAGGCAGTTTTAGATCAGAACTCACAATCTGCTCTGCAGTGGTAAGGAATAGTGTTAGTGGAGGGAAATTAATGATTTTTTTTAAATGTAAAGAAGAACATGGAACAAAGAATTTGAGAGTTTCAATGCCAAAAAGACAGAGAGAGAGAGAGAGAGAAAGAGAGAGGGAGGGAAGGGAAGGGAAGGGAAGGGAAGGGAAGGGAAGGGAAGGAAGGGAACAAAGGAAAGGGAAAGAAGGAGGGAGGCAGAACTAAATAAAGAGAAGAAAGAAGAGAGGGGAGGAGAGAAAGGGGGAGGAAGGAAATAATTGCCCAACTCTGTCTTTCCATGGAGTTAGGATAATGACCTTGTCTTAACTTTATCATCCACTGTTATTTATTCAACAAATATTTACTTGCCACATACTATGTTTGAAGTTCCCTAATAAGAAACCAGGATGTCCCTGTGTAATAAAGAATTTAGTTGGTCATTGGACTTGCTCTGGAGTCATATTCATTAAACATTGGAATTTTCTATGTGATTGGAATAATTTTGCTACTATGGTGGACCCCATGTAGCAGACAACTGATGACAAGATGACTCAGGATGGGTGCTGGCCACACCAAGGAAACCAAGTATATGATTAGCCACTTTGGGCTTTGGGTTACCTGATATAAATGCCATCCTCCTCACTGAAAACATTAAAGACCTAAACCTAGTTAAGCTTTCTCAGTTACTCTGTGTATTACCAGGGACTGATATGCAAATGTAGTATGTCCCTGAGTGGGATAGACTCTTCCTATCTGTAACCCTTCTAGATCTCATCTTCCTTAGGTTGGTTCTGATTTGTATTCTAGTTATAAGTACAGTGCTTTTCCTAGGTGAACTATTATACCTGCATAGGAACTGAATTTACAGCCAGATTAACAGAAAAAAGAATGGTGTGAGGGTTCCCCTAAAGTTATATGGCTAGTGACTGATTGAAGGCTGTCTTGTAGAGAACTGTGTCCATAACTGTGAAGTTTGGTTTAACTCTAGAAATCCTTTATGAAGCTCTGTCTAGCTTCAGAGGAGAAAAGTCTCATTCACAGTATGAGGAAAAACAATTTGCACCAAGTGTGTCTTGGTGTGTGAGGGAAGAATAAAATGAGTGCCAGCTGCCTCTCAAGTCCTGGGAGAAGGAAATGGGTTAAAGGAAAAAGGGAAGTTACAGAAGAGACCGTCCATCTCAAATCTCAATAAAAATGGAGTACAGAGAGACAGAGAGAAGGAGGTCTGTGTGATGCCAAGGTCTTCCTCACCCAGAGGCGTGTCTTCTTGACTCTTTTGTCTGGTGGGAAAACAAAGAGGACTTTAATCTGCTGGCTCATCAGAACCTAAGGAAGGGCTTCTCTTGAGCAAAAAGGATTATGGAGGGCAGAGTACTGTCAGGAGGCAAAAGGAAGGCAGAGGAAGCAAGGCACAGTTTCAAATAAAGCAGTGAGCATTGTTACAATTGGGGATAATTAAAGGTGACCTGGGCAAGGTAAAACTTAAGCGGAAGTGAAGCAAGCAAGGTGAGGATGAGGCGATGAAGACAGAGAGATCAGCATGTGCGACAGACTTTCAGAGTCATCCTTCAACAGCCTAAATTGATGATGATGATGATAGGTATAATCATGGCTAAAACTCCTTGGTCTTTTTTTTTGTGAAATAAGCTTAACTTTCACTGACTCATATAATCCATGCATAACCTTATCGCATGCAATATTGCTTCTGTTTTTGCAGTGATGTGTTTGAGATTTAAAAAGCATATATGCTTTGGCCAAAGTTACCCAGCTATAGGTCACCACAGCTTTGTTACAGATTCTGATTTGTGAGAAGCCTTGAGTGTTTGCATTCCCTCTTCTGTCCACCAGCTCACATACTGAAGTCCTAATGCCTAAGGTAGTCATATTTGGAGATGCGTCTTTAAGGAAAATGATTAGAGTCAGAAAACTTTATGATGCCTACGGCCATACCACACTGAATGCACCCTGTCTTGTCTGATCACTAGAAGCTCAGCAAGGTCCAGCCTGGTTAATACTTGGATGGGAGAAAAGGTTACGAGGTTAGGGCCCTCAAAATGGAACTAGTGATGTTACAAGAGGTGCCAGAGAGCTTACTCATACTTTTGTTCTCTCCCTCTCTCTTCTTTCCTTACCTCCCTCCCTTCCCCCTTCTTTTCCTCTCTCCTTTCAGACAGACATGCATTAGAAAGAGCTTGTAAGTACAAGAGAGCCCTCACCAGGTCCTAACCATGCTGGCACCTTGATGTTGGAATAGCAGTATCCCGAATCTTGAAAAAGTAAATACCCCATGTTATTATGGAAGCTGGGCCAGATTAGGATGGTTCTTAAACCCAGGGGGGTTCTTATGCTTCATTCTTTCTCTGTATTTTCTTTTTAAATTATTTTTTATTTTTATTTATTAGAGAGAGAGATACAGAAATAGGCAGGGAGAGAGATTGATGGAGAGTGGGCACACCAGGGCATCCAGCCACTGCAAATGAATTCCAGATGATTGCACCCCCTTGTGCATCTGGCTCACGTGGGTCCTGGGGAATTGAACCTGGGTCCTTTGGCTTTGCAGGCAAGCAACTTAACCACTAAGCCATCTCTCCAGTCCCATATTTTCTTTTTTTAAAAAAATATTTTATTATTTATTTATTTATTTATTTGACAGAGAAAGTGGGGGAGAGAGACACAGAAAGAGAGAGAGAATGGGCACTTCCAGGGCCTGTAGCCACTGCAAATGAACTCCAGAAGCATACTCTCCCTTATGCATCTGGCTAATGTGGGTCCTGGGGAATCGAACCTGGGTCCTTTGGCTTTGCAGGCAAATGCTTTAACCACTAAGCAATCCCTCCAGCCTATCTTTCTCTATATTTGCTTTGAAAGGATTGCCTTGGCTACTGAAACCGTGCTTAGTGTTGGTGCTCCTCTCTTCTGTAGATGTAATGACGTACCTGGAGGTGTGGGAATGTGCCGTGACTGCAACAAGAATAAAATAACAGTCCTGCTAAGGCCTGGGTCCATTTAAAATTTACCTTATTGTAGCAGGAAAAAATTTTATAAATGCCTATTGCAACACATTCTTGCTCATTGGACTCATTACAAAGGATCCTAAGAATGGTAGTGTGGGAAGAGGTCTTCTCATCTGATTCTAGATTCAGGCTATCCAACAAGGAACTCTTGAGTAACACTAGCTATGGAGAACTAATTGCCTTTCTACGTAGCTGACTGACTCATAGAGATCAGCTCATCAGAAATTTTCTTCAGATAATTGAAATGCATCCCTGTGTGTTTTCCATTCCTTGGTCCTCGCTCTCTCGGAGAATTAAGGTTTGAAATTAATGGCAACAGCAAGAGGGTGGCTACTGCATATGGCGGGCCATATAGGAAGTCTTGCAAATTCCATTTGAACCTTTTGTAGTCCTATCGAGTCCATCGCAGCTCATTTTAAGAGAGTCGTGAACCCGGAGTTCTTTTCAGATGTTGCTTGTGATGTTCGTCTTTCGCCATGAGCCTTTGAAGTGTCTAGTCTAGTCATCTACATAAGTAATCTTTTATTCAACTCTTATTTTCTGTGTATGCATTCATTGTTCACGTTAAGGCTTCTTTTATGTAAATTAAGTCCCCCGATATGAGGGAAACAAAGCAAAGCCAGATTAATTGGCTAATTTTCAAAGACTCATTCTACACTGATTACAGCTTTTTTCCCCATGAATTTTTTATCATGCTCTTTCTCTGAGATGCCAAGAGTTGTCTTTGAAAGAACAGCATGTAAGGTTGGTGTATAGAAAGTTGACCCAAATCATCTCATTTAACAAGAGAAGCCCCACACATCTGCACTCATGACCTATTTCTCATTTTTCCGGTTCAGCAGGTTTAAAATGCAATAGACAAAGGCGGGAAAGAATTGTTCACAGGTGCAACTTTACCTAATGCTTTTCCAGCAGTACACTCTGTGTGTGCATATTCTTTTTCTTTTACACACCTCCTCATTTTTCCACCTTTGTACTTTTAACCCATGAATTTAGAAGCATAAACAAAAGCAGAGACCTGGCCTGAGTGTGGAGGGAACTTACTTTAACAATCATCCCTACTGCTGCTCCAATCCTGCCTCCTCTAAACCCAGCGGCCCCTTTATCAAATGGGCAACTCATTGCCTCCTCAGATATTACGTCCTCTGAATAGTTATCACTTTTACAAAATTAATTTTTACATTGAACAGAAATCTCTCCTCCCTCCCCCTGCCCCCACCTTGCAACTCATTGTGTCTTTGATGTCTTGGTCTTTGCGAAGCTTGCTCTCTCCTAATCTAATGCCAAGTTCTGAAGATAAGCAGATTCAACTTGTTTTGTTCCCACTCTTTTTTGGAGTTAAAAAGAATATCCTTTCTTTTCCTTCTAATTTTGTGGAAGTCAGGAAAGGAATACGGCTTCCAATCTTATCTGTTTTCCCTACAACTCCAAATACAATGGTATCACTTCTAATGACAACTTTGCAGAAGACAGCACAGTCACCTGTGCTGCTAATAAAAGTACTAATGGGCTAGGGAGATGGCTCAGTGGTTAAGGTACTTACTTGCAAAGCCTGCCAGCCTCAGGTTCAATTCTCCCACCACCTATGTAAAGCCAGCCAGGCATTCATGTGCAATGGCATGAGACTCAGGTGTGTGTGTGTGCGCGCACGTGCACACACACACACTTGTGAAAATAATTTTTAAAGTATTCATGTAATATTATCTAGTACACTTTGAAATTTGATAATCATCTTAGTGTTTTATTCGATTATCTCATTTCACATTCCCAATAGCTCCATGACATACACATGAACTCCATGATTCAAATGTGTAATTTTAGGGGACCTAGCTTAATTAAGCATGTGAAAACTTTTCATTCATGCATATTGAGTTGCTAGCTCACACCTCTCAAATATAATCTGTCTCTTGTGGGCTTTCAACAGAGAACCCACAGGTCATGCCTTCGTGTCTTTGACTGAAGGGAAATACTGTTGGTTTCCAATGCCAGGCATGTTAGATGGCACAAGTGGGGTATCAGTCACAGTATCATCAGGAGGCAGTAGTCACAGCAAGCAGTTAATGGAGAAAATTTAATATAAAAGATGGCAGACTAGGTATTACATGTCTAGAAATATCTAGAGATAATGTTGGGGTACCACAGAGGTGATGACTTAGCAGATATCACGTCTAGGTCAAGGGAAACCAAAGGAAGATGTTGGAATTAAAAAAGAAATCCAGGAAACTTAGTCAATGTAGTCAGACGGACCTCTAAGACGTGCATGCCATTTAATCCTGGCTAGTGTCTCTGGGCTGAGAAGACCCAAATTCCCAAGGAGCCCCTGCTGGTTCCGGTGTGTCTGAGGAGACATGATTCGGTTGTTTTTGCCTTGTTGGAGGAAAAAAGCATTCTGGATCCAATCACTGTTTCAGAAAGAAACCGCCACTGCCAAAGTGGAAAAGCCAGGCCAATAACAGTTTTCCAGGAGCGCTGAGCTGGCACCAAGGGTACTAAGTCTAGCCCGCCCTATCCTGCCTCTCACCTTCCCTCGAGCGCCACCTAATGGCTGCGTGGGGCAAGTATCCAGCAGAGAAAACATGAGAGTCTTGGCCACAACATCACAAAACGAAGTCTGTTGTCAAACTTTCAATGAATCCAGTTTCTGTCACTGGCTTAATTGATCGACAAACTACAGCCATAAGAAGTGGAGAGTCTGAGGAAGGACTAAATCGAGTACTTAGGGCATGCTTAGTCCTACCCTCACCTTTTCATTGTTTCCAAATCTCAGCTCATCAAGATGGCTGCTGTCAGTGCTTCTATTCTGAAAAACCCCAAAGGCATTTTAATGGGGGGGGGGGAGAAAAATCAATAGTTTCTGTGTAGTATTTATATATCATTGAGATAAATATGTGTGTATCCCAGTGGCATATATAAATGTATCACTTAAAAAAATCTCTAGTCCGATTCCGTTGCAGGAATAAAAGTCTAAGAGGAAAAGAACGCCTACTGCTGCCAATTCTCCAAATTCAAGGTCAGTGAGAATTGGGTAGCTTTGTAGCGAATGCATCTGCCAGACAATGTCAAAGAGAAGTGAGGGTGGTCAGCAGCCCACCATCCCCCACCAATTAGACCTTTGCTTCTGGAGTTCTCAGAGCTTCTCTGCACCCTGAAATTGCAGGCCCACCTCCTCCACATTTAGCACATCCGTGGCCCACTCTTGGCAGTCAGCCTTTTAATTTGCTGGAAGTTTCAGAGAAGGAAAACAGGAAGATGCTGTTTATGAGGCCTTAGGACAGACGAGTGAGGCAAATAGAATTGCAGAGCTGGCTGTGTTCAAACCTCTCTGTAATTGGATAGTTCTAAATAGGAAGGGCTAATTTCATGGGGTCAGTGCTGGGTCCCGTAAAAGCATCTACCATTTAAAAATTAATGTTTGATGAGTGCTAAGTCCAGAGTGTCTCAAGAGACCCAACAAAGGGTTTCCAGGAATGAGATTGGAAAGAACATAAGGATGAAATGGGATCCATCCATAAAGAAGAAAGAAACAACGTTTTATTCTGTTTTTCTAAAGTTCAATTCAAATAAATCAGAAGTAACTGAACTTCTGCCTTTACCATGAACTTTCCTTGCTACATCCCTAGAGCCTGGCATAGTCCTGAACAAAGACTTCCTTGCCTCTCACCATTGTACTCCCCCCATTCCACAGTTTTGACCTTTGGGTAAAAACACATTAGTATTACATGTTTCATGACATCTTCAGTCACAGGAATCCTCAGAGTCTTTGAGGTAAGTAAGTGATCAGACATAGATGGCCTTACATCCAAAAGTTAAATGACAGGAAACTCATTACAGTTTTTCATATTTATTTGTATTATCCTGTAGTCCTCATAAGAGCTCTATGCAATAAAAAAATACTATTTTCATTTCCAGATGAGGAAACCAAGACCTAGAGGTTCTATATATGTCAACGTACATCACTTGTTTTTTTTAAAATTTTTGCTTGTTTATTTATTTGTTTCTGATAAGGTCTTGTACTGTAGCCCAGACTGAACAGACTGACCTCACTATCAACATACTACTATATAATGCTGGCAACTACATACCTGCCTTCACTCATTCACAGATAGGGGTAGGAAGAAGTGTCAATCTTATTGTAGGATGGTACTCCCCAGTGAAGGTAGAATGAGGTAGAATGAGCCATTGTCTGCTACTGGTACCTTGAAGAAAAATGATCATATTACTTTCTTGTAGGATATGGTCATGAAATCTCATTCTGCAAAGATTTCTAACTTTTATTGGGCACTTCCTTTGTGTTCCCACTTAAAAGATGGAAACATTAAAACTTCCTACTGTCTGATCACACAGGAATGAAGAGGCAGCTCTGGGAATCAAGCTTAGTCTCTCTGGCTCCAGCACCCATCCTCCTAGTCACTATATCATCACATGACCTAAATTTGGAAACCTGCCTTTAACTTCTTCCCACTAGCCACTGGAATTATTTCAATATGATGTTTTTTTTTTTTTCTCAGTGGGTTTGCACAAATATGTAAGTCATAACGCTTTACAACATTCCAATAGAGGCAGGGACCAAGGCACACTGGAGCCAAGCATTTTAATAACTTCCTCTGCCAGCAGTTATAAAAATGTAATTGTTGCTGTAGGTTCAAAGAATTAAAATGTGGTGAGGTACAAGAAGCCCTTGAAGCCCGCCTTCAGAGCGAGGGCTCTGCCCTCGTAAACAACTTTTATGCACCCTTGTCAGGGGGCGCTTAATGAAATCACTAACATTTTCAGCTGGAACCGTAGCTATTATGCAGCAGTTGAGTGTTTCGTGGCTTAAAATCTGTTCAGGAAAACACTGCAGAATTGGTGGATTAGGGAGGCTACAGGGACTTCTCATCTCTGCATGGGCCCATTTTCCTCATCTTCCTCATGGGATTGGCCTATACAAAACAAAGCAGAGTCAGAGCATGAGGCAATTTGTGCCCATGCCTTCTCAACGTGAAACAAATCTTTCATCTGCTCATTTCACTTTTTTTAATACCGGTATCTCCTCACTCTTGCTTCCTAAAATGGAACATTTGGTTAATCTTCCTCAATGAAAACCACAGGTGGAGGATCCCAGGTGCCTACCTGGAATCCAGGAAGGAGTATGACTTACATTCCTGATGGAGGTTCCCAGAGAGAGAGAGAGAGAGAGGATGAGACAGTCTTCCTCTTCTGCTGCTCAATAATGTAATTTAGTTGTAGGCCACAGTTCCGGGTATTACCAATCCCTTCTTTGCTTGAATTTCAGAGTGATCCCCATCCAAAGTTGGCATGATTCGGGCAAAAATAAGAGTCCCCTGGAGTTTCTCATCCAATCTCAACCCTTACTGTACTAAAAATGAGTGTGTTGTAAGGCGAGACACTACACAGAATCAGGAAGCAGGTTACTGTGCTTGCTTCACAGACAAGACACGAAATCATAAAATTATGAAGGCAGAGCATGATGCTGATGTCATCTGCTGCTTATATATCATCTGGACCATAAAGACTGATTGTTGTATTTTCAGCACTTTCCTAGGAGAATGGCTATTGAAATAAGATGTGAGAATATTGCTCTTCCGCTAAACACAATAGTAATTTGTAGCTAAGAATAACGAAGGGGGGGGGGACACAGAACTGTGTCTGGTCCTGTCACAGCATGATGTGGCAGGAGAGTGTATCTGTCATCATTACCTAAATGAGTTTTGGATGTAGCATCTCACAGTGTGGTGCTGGGGACACCTACGAGTGAAACTTGAAGAGCGTGCTTTCCTGTTCAAATGCAGGTCATGTTCTTGGCTGAAAAAACCAGCCACACAGAGTGGAAGCCTATGTTGCGTATGAGAACAGAACAGCCTTTTGAATACCATAACCTTTTCCTTAATCCTTGTCCTGCCTTGGCATGCAGACCACATCCATTGTCAGAAACTTCAGTGTGCTCAGCTGTAAAATGGGGATGATACTGTGTATTCAAGAGGCCATGAGGAGGAGTGAAAGAGATTACAATTCCACATAACCTGGCAATGGCAGACAGTCAGCCAATGGTAATTCATGTTATCATGGATTATGGAGAAAAGGCAGCGATTTTCATTAATTTGTAACAAAATAATTCTTTGAATCTTTTATGTACCTAATGATCATGCTACTTCCATCCCCCCCCCAAAAAAAAATAAGTTGAGTTGCTCTGCATTGAATATTCAATAAAATCAACTTTTCTATCTCTGTCTCCTCCAACACACATATGAATTCCATAGTCCAGCCACCAATCTAGATTGTTGTCCTGAACTGTAGATTTTGCCTGTGTCAATCCAGGCACTCATTTTTTTAATTTTTTATTTTTTTATTAATTAGTTGTGTATTCAGCAAATACAGTCACTTTGATACCATTATTAGGCTCATCCATGACCTACCTCCTCCCCTTGGTCCCTCCTTGTTGAGGTATATGGGTCATGCATTGTGGAGTTAGCCCACAGTTATGGGTAAGATAAATGTCTCTGCATATCATGACCCAACATGTGGCTCTGACATTCTTTCCGCCCCCTCTTCCAGAAAATTTCCCTGAGCCATGTTGGGTTCATTGTTGATCTGCTTCAGTGATGAGGTATTGGGGGCCTCTGGGTCTCTGGCTCTCTGATTTGGTAGGAGTTGATTTTTCTCTGTGTTGATCTCCTTCACCCTTGTGCTGGTACCCGGTTCACCAGGAAAATAGCACCCTTGCTTGTTTTGCCAATTTTTCTTAGTTTCAGCCAGGGCCCTTTTGAGATATGATGGGGTGGCTCTCTCCTTAGGATCTACATCTATCTGAAAAAGAGAAGCAGATTCTCCAATGGAGAGTAAGTTAGCACCAAGACAAATGAGATAACCTTACTTTTTTATAGAGAATTTAATAGGTGTAGGCCCTCTTGTAGCCCACAATTGATGGTAACTTCTTCATAATGGAGTGTGGGCTTATGTTTGGATATGGTTCTGACTTGTTTCCCAGCTCCAGCTATGGGTCCCATACCAGTGAGGTGATCAGTTAGCCAAATCAAGAGCAGTTGATTCCCCACCATGGCTGTGTGCCACTATTGCACTTGTGTGGGCATCATGACAGGTTATTTGCTGCTAAGTAGGTTAGACCATGAGTTGCTTGGACAGATATTGGTCATTTTCCCCCAGTCGCCCATGTAGCACCTTCTGGCACTAGAGACGCTGACTGTCTGGGGACTGACTCTCTTCCAGCTTCCAGCCATGCCATTCCATTTTGCATGTCAACCACATAAGGTGTCTTCAGCAGTAGGGTCTTACCACTAACCATTGGTGGGTCATCAAGTACTCGGACAGAAGTCTGTCTTTCTTTTAGGAAACCTTGTAGGTTTCTGATAAAAAGCTCATTGTGGATGATAGCCCCATGCTGGTACTGGGAGTTACAGGTCAGTGCCCACTAAGAAAAGGAGGAAAAAGATAACTAATATACAAGAGTTACAGAGAAAAGAGAGAGAGAGAGAGAAAGAGAGGGAAGCTGTAGAAGATTAAGGTTAGTCTTGGTCTTACCCTCTCGAGTGTCTTGTGGTTCAGGTGTTCCCTCTAAGGGCCTGGTGAAGGTTCAGCCATTTGGTCTGCCTTTTAGGAAGTAGAATTTTATGGTACCTTTGCACTTATAACAAGCAGTTTCTGTCTCCAGATATTGAACCACTTTATCCCCCTATTTAGCTAACTTTCCCCATCCATACAGCCTCTCATGAGCCCCATCTTCAAATTGCTGAGACCTAACCTTACATTGTATCTCCACCCCAGCCTCCCACACAGACAGCCTGTGGAAAGTACATGCATCTTTCCCTCTGCCCATGAAAATGAGTGGACCCATGAGGGATACGGATTGTGGCATAATCAGTTTTGCTTCTCTCTCAATTGTGGACCAAGTCCATGGATGATAATTTGAGCTTCAGCTTAGTGTTCGCACTGCCGTATCAATGCTCTGAATTTCCTAGTCATTCATTTGTGATCTGTGCCTTGTTATTTTCATGCTCCTTGGTGGCCACTTACTTTACAACTATCTGTCCTTTTATATTAAGCATTTCTAGACTCCTTGTGGTCTCATGTGAAACATTCAGGGACTTGTCATTTTACTGAAATGTCTCTCTTACCGATTTTTGTATGAGTGACCCCTTAAATAACCAGAATTTACATCAGAAAACAAACCAAGGGTTTTAGACTGCAGAGTTTCTGCCAGTCGTACTGCATGGAATGGAAGAAAATTTGCTAATACTTTAGGATTAGATCTGCTTTAGGAAAACACTTTAAACAATATGTGAGACTTTCTGTAGGTAGAAGATTCTAACATTAAAGGGCCAGAGCTGTTTAGGCGACAGACTGAAAATGTTTGAAGCATTAAAAGCTGTATTGTTGGGCTGGAGAGATGGCTTAGTGGTTAAGGAATTTGCCTCCAAAGCCAAAGAACCCAGGTTCAACTCCCTAGGACCCACGTAAGACAGATGTGCAAAGGGATGCATGTGTCTGGAGTTCATTTGCAGTGGCTGAAAGGCCTGACACGACCATTCTCTATCTGCTTCTTTCTCTCTCATCTCTCTATCTCAAATAAATAAATGAAAAAAAAAAATTTGAAAGGTCCAGTGTTCTGATATCATTACCAACTCAATCCTCACATATTTGCCCAAGGCACAGGTACCTACTAGTTCTGAACTGGAAAAAGCTTATACTTTTCCCTCCTCCAATTTCTCATTGTGGATGGTGTACTAGTCAGGATTCTCCACAGAAACAGAGCCAGCAGAATGAATGTGCATTATAAAGAGTATTTATTAGATTGGCTTACAGGATATCACTGGGGCCATCCAACAATTGTTGTCTTCAGGCTGGAGAGTTGGAGAACCAGGTACCTGCTAAATCAAGGCTGAATGATTCCTCAGCAATCCCAATCTGACACCTAAGGCTCAGGGAATTCCTGGAGAGCCACTGGTCCCCAGTCAACACTGGAAGGCAGATGAAGCTGGGTTCTCACGTCCATGAAAGGTAGCAGCACTAAGGTAGATGCAGATACCAGCAAGTCGCATGGACAACCAGGCAACAGGCGCGCCGTCCTCCTGGAGCTTCATTTATGTATAGTCCCCCACTGGAAGAGACGCCCACTCTGGGGGGAAGGGCTTCCTTCCTTTCTCAGTCCTTCCTAGAAACTACCTCACAAACCCACCCAAGAAGTGTGTTTCTTACTTGATTCCTAATAAAATCAAGTTGACAATAGAAATTAACTGTCCATGATGAGTAATTGGGCCCAGAAGTAAATTTACCAGCCCATGTTCTGGACATAGTTAATTTATAAAGAGAGGCCAGGACACAGTCTCCAGACTCCTGTCCTCTGTTATTTCCTATCCACATAGCCTCTTGCTGTTCACCAATTTCCCATGTACTCCAAGAATCCAGTTAAGAGTTAATCACACATTTTCATTACCTTTTCACTTTGAGGTGGTACCAGACTTCAACATTATTAAATGTTGTGGCTCCATGAACGAAGAAGGACCAGACATTGCCTAGTAGCCATGTATTCCTTACCAGCAGAGAACTAGCCCAGATGAGCCCGTGCGTGTGTGTGTGTGTGTGTGTGTGTGTGTCTGTGTGTGTGTGTTTTTGTGTGTATGTGTGTGTCTGTGTGTGTCTGTGTGTGTATGTGTGTATGTGTTTGTGTGTGTGTGTGTGTATATGTGTATGTGTGTGTGTGTATGTGTTTGTGTGTGTCTGTGTGTGTGTATGTGTGTGTATGTGTGTGTGTATGTGTGTGTATGTGTGTGTGTGTTTTTGTGTGTATGTGTGTGTGTGTTTCTGTGTGTGTGTGTTTGTGTGTGTGTGTGTTTGTGTGTGTGTGTATGTATGTGTGTGTGTGTTTGTGTGTGTGTGTGTGACTGTGTGTGTGTGTGACTGTGTGTGTGTGTGTGTAGCTCTTCAGCCCCCTGTGGCCCAGGCACTACCTCTGTCTTTAATTTCTTTGCATTTATGTTCTTTGAAGAATAACAGGCAAGATAGAAGAGGATCTAAAATGGTTATGTGGTTGTTGGTATATAGGTAAATTATACTGCTTTTTTGGATTTAGTATCTTATATTCTGTGGTATTTGATAGCTTGATTCTCAGCATTCTTCACTCTGTTAAATGACAATGCATATTATAATTTTACCATGGTAGATTTTAAAATTCTATGTTAAGTTCATTTTTCATAATTTGTATTTGTCTGTATATGTGTGTGTGTATGTGTGTGTGAGAGAGAGAGAGAGAGAGAGACAGACAGACAGACAGACAGACAGACAGACAGACAGAGAGTGTGGGTGTTCCCATAGTCTCTTCCTACTGCAAATGAATGCCTATATGGTTTCACATGGATCGCTGGGGAATTGATCCCAGGCTGGCAAGATTTTTACACAAGTACTGGAACCACTGAGTCATATCCTCAGCCCCTGACAGTTCACATTTCACAAAGTGCTTCTTTACAGAATGATAAGACTGAACATATATGGAATGCCCACTATGGATTACACACAGTGGGCTTGCTTGTCTATGCTAATTATTTTATCCCCATTTCACAATAATTCTTCAAGCTGGGCTTATTTCCCATTTTTAGATGAGACAAAAGTTATAGTAGTTTTTTCCAAAGTTGCAAGACAGAAGGATACAGTCATATACACAGCCAGAGTGATTTTAATCCAAAATTAGTGTTTTCACTACTTTTTTTCTGAACAAACTTTGCTGCCACTTTCATTCAGATCTAAATGGATAACTCAGTGGGCCCCACACAGAATGTAGAATGTTCTTGGACCAGTTACTCCAACTTCCTTATACTTTCATTTTCTCACTTACTTATCTGCACAATGAGATCATGTAAAGAAGCTCTGACTGTGAGGTGAGCTGTGGAGAGCTTCCGGAGCCCTGGCACACTAACATGGAGTTTCTGGGACATGTGAGTGATCCTGTCCCCTGGCTTGCTGAAAACCCGCCAGCTTGAATGGTTTTTCCACGAATCGCCTCCAACATCACCTATCAGGTTTTCATTCCTAGAGCCATAGCCATGAATCCTCTGTGATGCTCTATTTTATATACTTCTTTCTGAAGGAGCATGGGGGAACCATATTCTCAAGGACCCCTCCCCTCAACTCTGGCAAACCTGGGAATATGGCTTGAGCAGAGCTTGTGTCCTTCAGAGGCTAGGGCCCTTGAGGAAGAACTCTTCAGATATCTTTTCTGCTCATCCAAGTATCCAAGGCAAAATGGAAGCTGCCCAAAAAAGTAGCCCCAGAAAATACATATGCCAGTCATGATGGTTAATCTAGATTGTCAACTTACTTGGGTTTAGAATCACTAAGAAGACAAATCGCTGGGTGTGACTATGAGAGAGTTTCTAGATTAGATTGACTAAGGTGGGAAGACCCACATTAAATGTGAGAAACACCATTCCATGGGGGTCCAGGCACGGATTAAAAAGAAGAAAAGTAGTTGGGCACCAGCTTTCATCTCTCTCTGCTTCGTGATTACAGATGCAATGTGACCAGCTGCCTCATTCTTCTGCCACCGTGACTCCCCTTCCATGATAGGCTGTGCCTTGAGAATGAGAAAATGTAACTAATATGCCTGTCTCAATAAGTCCAAGAGTTTATTGTGTGCTGCCCTTTTAAAGCAAAGAAAGACACATTTCACTCTTCCCAGGAGGAGTATTTCCAGCCAATCACTATGCTATGGCTTCCCAAATGCCTGGCCCTAATTCTATATATCCTAAGTAACCAGGATACCTCACTTAAAATTGGCAATGCCCAATGGGGGTGAGGCTCTTGCCTGTCCCTGCTATGTGAATTCATTCCTCGGGTCCTCATTCTACAACACAGCTTGGCCAGAGTCACCTCCTTAGGTGGGATGATGAAAGGGAACTACTGAGCAAGCCAACTGAAAACATTTCTTCAGAACTCTGCCAGGAGCAGACCTCTCTCACCCACATCATGTGCAAAGGTGGATATCTAATATATGTGAGAAGGCAGTGCAGAGAATGAGTCAGAAAAAAAAAAAATATCAGGTCACCACAGCCAGAGGAACATGGTCACAAAGAGCCAGTGAGTGTGGAGAACATCAGGCCAGGAACAGAAAAAGAGAACAGGCTGGAGAAAATGCAGCAGGAAGTGACTCAGGCTATGTCAAGATGATGGACAAGAGCACCTAAGAGGACTTTGGAGAGGGGAGTGTCACAGGGTCTGCAGGCCACATCAGCTTAAAGGGCTCAGTGGAACAGCCATGCCCAGCAGCCTGAACTCGGCATCTGAAGTAAAAGCCACTGACCTGTCTAGGGACAGCAACTGAGCTCGAAGGTGAGTGCAGCCACTGGCCAAACCTGTCCATCTATAAGCAGGGCAGCCTGCAACACTGCACTTTGCAGCATTAATAGCTCACCACAGTATTTTATAACTCTTCTCCCCACCTAGCAATTTCTGTGGGTTTTATTTTATAGTTAAATATCATCACCAGGACCTTTTTAATATTCACTTTTTATTATACAACTAAGATATAAGTATTCAGGTTAATGTCTTGCAGTAAAGTAGACTCAGGCTCTAGCGAGCTATCTGCTTATTCCATTTCGATATTTTTCCAAGAACATGTGATAAAGCCCCTCCGTCGGCTTCTAAGTGGGTGCTTTGCAGTTAAATAAAATGGTTTGGACATATTAATATTTTTAAATTAAACAGTTGGAGTTTTGTATTGTTGCTTTGTCTTATGTTTATTTATTTACTTACATATTTGAGACAGGGTCTAGCCATGCAGTATAGACTGGCCTTGTCCTGCTTCCATTTCCCAAGTGCCAGGATTACAGGTGTGCACCACCATACCCATCCGTAAGCGAAGTTCTTGTAAAGCCATTGCTTTCCTAAGTATTAAGGGAATGGGTGACATCTGGTTATGAAGTAGTATGACGTGGAAATAGCAAATGTAGAAAGTAATAATAAAGAAAGAAACTCAATTGAGCCCGTACTTCGTGACATTGAGCTAAGGAAACCAGCTGCCTCTTCTGACTGAACTTTCATAACCACTCTGTAAGACAAGTAAAGTTTACAATCACATGTGGTAGACCTGAGACTTAGAGGTGGAGTCCCCATTACAGCATAGCCCTTAAGAGATGGGCCTAGAATTTAAATCCTTCAGATTCCAGAATGCAGCTACCTAATGTACTTAGACCTGGATTTGAATTCCTGCTGTGTGACTTTGAGGGGGAAAAAAAAAGAGAACACTTCACCTTTCTGATTCTGACTCTATAATCTGGAGAGTCATTATCTGTAGCAGACAGCTTCAGGTTTGCTCAGATGAACTTCCAGACCAGGCATAGTTATGGAGGAAGGGATATTTATTGAAGCTTACAGATCCAGGGGAAGTTCCATAATGGCAGAAGAAGCTGGCCTGCTTTCACAGTTCCAAGCAGAGAGAGAGAAGCACAAAGCTTAGTCAAAAGCCACACAGCAAACACACTTCAGGAACTCCAAGTGCAACTAGGCACTTTGCATACCTTTAGAATGGAATCTCAAACCCACCACCACACTTTAGGGCTGGACCCTAAGATCTACCCAGTGACACCACCTCCAGCCAGGTGGCTGCAGATGCAAACTAATAAAACACTGAATATATTGGGGGCCATCTATTCGAACTACCACATTATCCTTGCCTTAAATTCTGTAATGACAAAATTAAGTGCTACATAAGCAATATGGTAATTGTCAAAGAACTGACACATTATTTACTACTTAGGAATAATTAGCCAAATTCCTACATGATTCTAAAAATCTATGGGCCCTATTTTTGTCTACAACTTCTCTGCCATTTGATCACGTCCACTCACCGTTATAGTGTGAAGACCACCGGAAAACTCCACCTCCTCCCTTCTCACTCAGTGAAGCTGATACATTCACAAAGAGAGGTAGGCTATGATCACGGATGGCCACCCAACCATCCTCAGACAGTCTTGGCAATAATGGTCAAATGAAGTTTGCAAGTAACAAACAGGCACAATGTGACCTGGATTCTAATGCTGGCTCTGAGAGGTTTAAAGGATGCACTGTGCTGAGGCCTGCATAGACATTGTTGCTTTTATATTTCTTTTACTTAATTACATGCCCCCAAGAAGTGCAGCAGATAAAAAAAAAAAGATCCTTTCAAATAGGAGCCTTTATTGTGTGAGGAGTACTGGCTGACAGCCAGATGGAAAGACTTTCTTTAATGTCTCTCAAAATAAGAGTATTTGAGATGAGACTGAGGATGGGGGCAGGAAAGTTTAGTGAAATCTGAAGTATAGTAAAACCTGAACCTTTTAATTAAAAGAAGTTCAGAGGTATCTGGCTCAAATTTCCCAGTGTTTGAAGCAGAAGGAAGCAATTCGTGAGGAGACATGGTCAAAAAGAATCAAGACTTTGTTTTCCAGCAGTTGCTTCTTATTAGTTCAAGAAATAGTCACTGATGGTTCAGTATTGGGTAAAGAATGACACATCGAAAAGCAGGCATAATCCTGGAATTCCAAAAGTTCCCAGTCCAGGGCTGGGGAGATGGCTTAGTGGTTAAGTGGTTGCCTGTGAAGCCTAAGGAGCCGGGTTCGAGGCTTGATTCCCCAGGACCCATGTTAGCCAAATGCACAAGGTGGCACAAGCATCTGGAGTTCGTTTGTAGCGGCTGGAGGCCCTGGTGTGCCCATTCTCTCTCTCTTTCTCTCTCTCTCTCTGCCTCTTTCTCTCTCTATCTATCGCTCTCAAATAAATAAATAAAAATAAGCAAAAAATAAGTTTTTTTTTAAAGTTCCCAGTCCAGTTTATAAAACTGATCTGACATGGCCTTGAACTCTCAGCAATCCTCCTACCTTTGTCTCCCGAGAGCTGGGATTAAAGGTATGTGGCACTGTGCCCTGCACAATAGAATGTTTTTAATGGTAAAATGAGGAGGAAGAAGACCAGCAAGAAAGGACAGTTAGGAGGGTAGGGGGCAATGGGTGAGGTTGATGAATTAGAATGACATTATTTTGTACCCTAATTTAAAATTAATTTAGAAAACCTAAAGTGGGAAAATATATTATAAACTAATAAAATCTTTGAGCACTTTTTACTTACATAATTATAAATATATTAAATATACATATTACTGGTTATCATGTGATATTTATATACATATACATATCATACTTTAATAATATCCATTCTTCCAATTACCCTCTGTTATTTTCTTCTCTCCCTCCTCTCTCTAGTCCCTTTACCCTTTCCTATTTGTCTCTCTATTACTTTCAGCTCATCTTTTGTTTTTCTCTCCTGATCGCCACATATGAGAGAAGACATGCAATTACCATTCTGTGTCTGCTTTATTTTTCTTAACATGATGACTTCTAGTTTCATCCATTTTTCTACAGATGATATGATTTAATTCTTCTTTATGGCTGAATAATAATTATACATATAATTATATATCAGACTTTCTTGGTTCATTCTTTTGTTGACAAGTACCTACACTGGCTGCACAGTTTGTTGTGAATAGCGCTGCAATAAACTTGGGCACACTAGTATCTATTATGCATGCAAACTTCATTTCCTTAAGGTATATATCCAAGAGTGGTACGGTGGGATTGTATGTGAGTCTATTCTTACTTTTATGAGGATCCTTCACACTGTTTAACACAGTGACTATCATAACTCACATTGTAGCCAGAAACCTATGAGAGTTCCTTTTCTAGCATGATCATGTTCTTACCTATATTTGTGATTTTTGTTGTTTGTTTTTTGTTTTTTGTTTTTTTTTCTCAATAATAGCTATCCTGGCTGGGCAGGATGGAATTCCAATGTCATTTTGACTTGCATTTCCCAAATGGCTAACAATAGTGGCCATCCTTTTATGTATTTATCAGCCATGCTCACTTCTTTGAAGCAGTATCTGTTCCTTTTATTTGCCTATTTATTTATTTTTATTAAGTAGAAATTTTGTATGGACAAATCATGTGTTGCAACCATTCCTCTCCTCTCTGCCCCAATTCCACCGAAGTAGCTGGTATTACCAGTGGGGTTGCTGGTATTCACCATGAGATTATGGCTTGTGAGTTGTGGCAGCAGCAGTCAGTCATTGCGTGGGGAGGGACAGGGCATCCACACCTATGGCTCCTACAGCTTTTCTGGCCCCTGCTTCGGCAAAATTCCCTGAGCCTTGGGTGGGGGTGTTTTAAGTGTACTTTAGTATTGAACTCTCAGCAACTTCTAGATTTCTGCTTCGGCATGTCTTGAGTGTCCTCAGTGTCTATTGCCATCACCCAGTTTCAGTCTTGCCTTGATAGCAGCACTCTTGCTTAACTTGTCAGTTCCTCTGTGGTTTCCCCTGGACCCTGGCTGATGTGGGAGAGCTATTTCATCTCATGATAGAGAGTCAGCAATATTTTCTTGTCATGTTGACAGATTTTGGTTGTCCCTAGTTTTTGCTGCCTTCTGTAAAAGAAAAACGGATTCTCCAATGGAGAATGAGAACAGCATATGTTAAAGGGAAATAAGTATAGTTAATTAAGAGATATTGGGCCAACGAACACTGGGAACTTCTCACTGGAGCCCATGATCCATGACTCCATAGGATTGTGACCTGGTTCCCAATACCAGCTCTGTGTTCCTTTCCATTGAGCAGGTCCTATAGCCAATCAGAGATCCATTGGTTACCTACATATGCTGGTTGCCACATCTTGTCTGGCTGGTTGATTTCATATATCAGGGTCCCCTTCTTATTCACAGCACTGGTGGCCATTTTCCCCTGGCAGCTCATGTAGCACTTTCCAGCACTATGAGGGCTAGCCATCTGGAAACCATCATTTGCCATTTTATTATTAGATTGTTCTTTTGTTAGATTTTTTATTCTTTATATATATATATATATATTCTGGATATTAGTCCTCTGTCAAATGAATGGGAGCAAAGATTTTTGTCCCATTTGGTAGGCTGTCTTTACACAGCTCATCATTTGCTTACATTCAGCTGTTTTCTTTTAATTTTATACAGTCCCATAATCAATTTCTGATTTTATTTACTGAGCTACTGGAGACCTATTCAGGAAAATATTTCTTATGACAATATCTTGAAATAATGTCCATATATATTCACCTGGTGGTTTCAAAGTTTCAGGTCTAACAGTAAGATCATTTGAGTTGATTCCTATACAAGGTAAGAGGTAGGAATATAGTTTTAATTTTCCTCTTGTGGTATATCCAATTTTCCCAGTAGTATTTGTTCTGGGGTGAAAATAGATACTTTCTTGTTTTGGTGTGCAAATAGCTGACCAGAACCAGCATAAGGAAGTAAAGGGTTTATGTTGGCTTACACTTTTGAGGAGAAGTTTCATGGGTGGGAAGGCATAAAGGCAAAAGTATAAAGCAGAGCTTGTCACATCGCAGTCAGGAAAGCTGAGGGCAGATAAGAGGTGAGACCAGGGTATAAACCCTCAAGGCCTGGGCTAGAGAGATGGCTTAGCAGTTAAGGCACTTGCCTGCAAAGCCTAAGGATGCATGTTTGACTACCCAGATTGCATGTAAGCCAGTTGTACAATGTGATGCATGTGTAAGGTCACACATGAGCACAAGGTGGTGCACACATATGGAGTTCAGTTACAGTGGCTGGAGGTCCTGTCATGTCAATTCTCTCATGTGCTCTCTCTCATTTAAAAAAAAAAAAAGAAAGAAAGAAACTAAAGGCCTTCCCTCAATGCCCCATTTTCTCCAGCAAGGCTCAACCTCCTAAAGATCCCATAATCTTCACAATTCCCAGTGCCACCAGCTAGGGACAAGGTATTCATATCCATGAGCCTATGGAAGACACTTTGTATTCAAATTACAACACTAGGCCCCAGTGCACCATAGGCTTATGTCCATCTAATGATGCAAAATGTGTTCAGTCCAACTTCAAAAGTCCCCATAGTCCTTAACAACCCCAATACTCTTCAAAAACCCAAAGTCCAAAGCATCTTCTGAGACTCAAGGCAATCTCTGTACTGGGATTCCCTATAAAATCAGAAACAAAAATTTCATACTTCTACCACCATATAATGGCACAGAGTAAACATTCTCTTACACTCTGTACCAGCTACCTTCTCATTACTGGGACAAAACATTTGACCAGAAGCAACTTATGGTAGAAAAGCTTACAGTTTCGAGGGGAACTTTCACCACTGTCATAGAAAGTATGGCAGAGCCAACAGCAAGACATCATGTCTTGCCACATCAGCTGGAAGGCAGCAGCAAGACTGATATGGCTCACCTTGGTCACATATCTGTGCAGAAGTCATCTGAGTACTGGGCTTGGAACTGAGATAATGTAACTCAAGGTCTGTCCCTATTGACACAGCTCCTCCAGCGTGGATCCTCCTCCTAAATGGCTATCAACTGGGGATGGAGTATGAGGCTTAATCACCAACATGCAAGGCTCTGGGTGACACATTACACTTAAGCTACCACATATTCCAAAAGGGAAAAATGAGAGAACAGCAAGGTAAAGCTGCACCAAAGCAAGACAGAAACCCAGCAGAACAAACATCAAATCCTGTACTTCTGTGTCCCGTATCTTGGGCTAGTGATCAAATCATCTGGGCTTCAAGAGGCTTGGGTAGGCATGCCCCTCCAGCTCTGCTGCCTGTAGTACATATAACCTCTCTCTTTTGCCATCTTCATCCTGAGGTTGTCACTTTCCTTAGACTACACCCAATGGTCTGGGCATCTCCAACATCCTGTGGTCTCCATTAGGCTTAATCTTCATAGATTCATTCAATGATCTACCAGGGACTTCTTGCAGGGAAATTTCTTGGCCTCGGTGTTCCTTCACAACCATAGTAAAATAATCTATGATTCCCTTTATCTTGTATCTTTCATGCTAATAAAACCAGGACCATCTGAACTATGCTGACAGCTTTTGACGCCAGCTCAGGATGAGTCTTGACCCCCTTGGACCACAGTTATAGCAGCCTCTGTGTACTCACTGTGGGGAACAAAGAATTCCTTCAGCATTCTCCCTTCAGGTATTCTCCTTTCAAAATTATTTGAATTCTCACAAGCTAGTCTTCAATGGATGAGATCTTGCAATCAAGTAAATCATTCCTATTGTACCCATTCATATGCTAATCTCTTTAATAATTACAGTTTCTTTCTCAGTACCAGCATGTTCATTGTGGGAAATTTCAGACTTGCTCCTTTCCTTGCCAAATGGCACATTTTTTTTTCATATTATTTCGCTCTACTTGCTATTCTCATTGTCTGTAAACTTGGATAAGAGCAATGAAGATAAACCATGCCCAGACTCAATTCTATTCTGTCTTGAAATTTGCTCTACCAAACACATTAATCAATTACTTTTAAACTCAACCTCACTCAAGTTTTCATGACTCAGGCAGAATGCATTCAGTTTCCTTGCCAGAATATCATATGAACTCCCTCTAGCCCAGTTACCAATAAAGTCTTCAGTCCCCTCTGAAACCTTATAAGTCAAGCCTCCACATTTATGTTGGCCTCTGGTCTTCCAAACTCCCCCTAGAATGTCACATGAAGCTCTTCTTACAGCATTGTAAGGCATCTCTGGCTCAAAGTTCAAAATGTTCCACATTCCTCCTGTAAATCAGTTCCAAGGGGCTTATTAATCACATGGCCAGGTTTGTTGCAGCAATGGCCCTGTTTCTCAGCACTGACTTTCTTTATTATTTACTCTGTCATTCCTGTGAACAAATGCCTGACCAGAAGCAACTTAAGGTAGGAAAAATATTATTTTGGCTTATGGTTTAATGAGGAAATTTTCATGATTTATGGCACCCATAGCATGAAGCAGAGCTTGTCACATTGCAGTAAGGAAGCAGAGGGAAAACAGGAAGTAAGGCCAAACTATAAACCTTAAGACTCTCTCCCAGTGCCCCACTTTCTATAGTAAGGCTCCACTTCCTAAAAGTTCACAATATTCTTAAAACATGCAGATAACTTCTTAAGGTGTGAGATTCCCCAACCATCTTCCATGCATTGCCTTTCCTCTCACAGGCTATAACACTCACTGTTCACCCATGAGCCTGTCTTCCACACAGTTGAGCTGCTTTATTATTTCCAACCTCACTGCTAAGACCCTATGAGGAGAGCATCAGACATAAAGCCAGAGGAACCTGGGTTTGCCATCTTCATTCACTAGCTCCACTGGTATTTATTATCTTCTCTGTATCAGGTACTGTATAAGGAGCTGAGGATACAGTGGTGTATAAAGCCCTTGATTTCATGAGGCGTCTGTGCCACCAGTGTAGTATCTATGCCTGTGTGTCTTTCATGCATAACTCAGCCTTTCTGCGTATCAGTTCAATCCCCCACCGATGAAATGAGGACAGTGGTACCTGCTTCAGAGACTTAGTGACACCTTAAAGTAATGTAATGAATGCAATTTGCTTAGCTGAAACCTGGCTCATTAGGGTGGTCAAGAATTCTTAGTCTCGCTGGGCGTGGTGGTGCATGCCTTTAATCCCACTCGGGAGGCAGAGGTAGGAGGATTGCTGTGAGTCCAAGGCCACCCTGAGACAACAGAGTGAATTTCATGTCAGCCTGGGTTAGAGTGAGACCCTACCTCAAAAAAAAAAAAAAAAAAAGAGAGAGAGAGAATTCTTAGTCTCTTAGGGCTGGAGAGATTTTTCAGTGGTTAAGGCCCTTACCTGCAAAGCTTAACAACCCAGGTTCAATTCCCCAGTGCCCAGATAAAGCCAGATGCACAAAGTGGTGCACATGCGACTGGAATTCATTCACAGAGGCTAGAGACCCTGGCATGCCCATTTCTCTCTCTCTCTCTCTCTCTCTCTCTCTCTCTCTCTCTGCAAATAAATAAATATTTATATAAAAAAGAAAATGTAATCTTAGTCTCTTCCTTATTTGCCATTGAAAATGAACGTGACTAGGCTTGTCTTTGCTGCCTGCACCCTTATGTGTAAACTCTATTTGTTTCATGCTGTATAGGCTTGATGGATGATTCCAAGTCCATTTGACCAGCATGGGATAAAGCAATGAGCTAGTTCTCCATGTTCCTCTATTTTATATACATTATGACTCTGTATATGGAACCATAAAACTCAGGACAGATTTATACACAGACTGCGCTGCATATTTTCATGGAAATGTTTTGCCAGGCACCTGTAATACGCTGATATATATGAGCAGTTTTCTAAAGTTTATTTCACATAGATCTCTCTTAAATTGCATGTGAAGTGACATTTTATGCCTTAACTTTTGTTTTCATGGTGCAGCCCCAATTTGCATCCCTGCCGCAGCCTTTAAGACTGCCCCGCTCACAGCATGTGTGTTCCTGCTGCCCGTGCTGCATTTCTTCAGGAAGCTATCTCCTGAAGACCCCAGTTTGCACTTTTTCCTGGAAAATCCAACCCATCTGTGACTGCCTTGTAGAAATGGACTTGAATTATTCAAATGCCATATCCACCTTGCTTATGGTGTTGATACAAAAAAATAACCATCTTTGTGTGTGGTCAGAGCCCTATGCACGGCAGCAACTATGAAATCTCATGGCCCCTTTCCCAAGTGGTTCTCTTTCTTTGCTTGAAGTTGACCTTGTCTTTCTGATCTGAAATTTCATCAAAACACGATGGAAATGTACAAGGTATGCATATGCACCCAATACCCCATATAAGCCAGGTTTTTTTATGAGACACTGTACAGTTCTATGATCTTGCTGAAGACCTATATACAGTTGGTGTCGTTGGCCTTATAAAAGAGAACAGTAGCAAAGAACAGTAGCTGGACATTTCAGAAGCTTGACCAAGGCCATGTAGCGAATGAGTGGTGAAGCTGTTGGGGAATTGAAGCCCCCAGCATCCGTGGCTCACAAGGGATCCCAGGTGAGCCGAGGGCAATGCTATCATCCCTGTGCTTACAGCTCTGTATTTGTTTGAACCATCACTGAACAAATATTTACTTACCAAATGTGTCTTGTGTGTTAGACACTATGTGGAGTGCTGCACTTGAGGTAGACACAACAAATTTTTTTTTTTTTTGAGTTTCAAAAGGATTTCTCACTACCTCCTCTATGTCAAATTAGCATGTGTGGCCAGATTAGCAAACGGGTGCTTTTTTTGTAAGGAAATACCAGCACACACAGGTGAATCTTCTTGTGTTTCCCATTGCCCCTGGCAAGCTCAAAGGAGGCCCTCCCTGGACTTTTAGGAATGAATCCATAATGAGTGCATTTACACATCCCTGAGGAATATATCACACATGTTGGTTTGCATACTTATGCTCTTCACAGGCCAGAGCTGTGCTTTGTCACCGTGTCCACTCATGGCCTGGCAAAGCGTTCCACATCCACCTGAGACTTGCTGAATGAAAGGATCAACTGTAGTAGACCAATTTAGGCACAGTTAGAATAATTAGTCTATAGGCTGGAGAGATGACTTAGCGGTTAAGGACTTGCCTGCAAAACCTAATGACACCGGTTCAATTCCCCACTGCCCACATACAGCCAGATGCACAAAGGGGTGCATGCATCTGGAGTTCATTTGCAGTAGCTGGAGTCCCACTCTATCTCTCTGTCTGTCTCTCTTCTTTCTATCTCTCTCTGTTTGCAAATAGAAAAACAAATACATAAATAAATAATAAAAATCAGTCTAGCGTCACAAATGAAACCAGAATAGAGAGCAAGGAGGAAGAAAGTAAGGCACTCACCTCCACAGTGAAACTTAAGGAGACTTCAAAAAACTTAGTCTGGCTTATTAGTTAATGTACCTGCCTGCAAAGCCAAAGGACCCAGGTTTGATTTTCCAGGACCCACATAAGCCAGGTGCACAAGGTGGCACATGTGTCTGGAGTCTCTTGTGGTGGCTAGACACCCTAGTGCACCCATTCTCCCCACCTCCTCTCCCTCTCTCTCTTGTACCTATCTGCTTCTTTCTCTCTCAAATAAATAAATATAAAACAATTTAAAAAAGAAAGAAAGAAAGAAAGATCTTAGTCATTGTGAGGCTTTGAATATAAAATAGCCTCCATAGGCTCATGTGTTTGAACACTTAGGCTCCCCAGCTAGTGGAGCTGTTCAGGAAGGTTGTGGAATCTTTAGGCGGTTGAGCCTTACTGGAGGAAGTGGGTCCCTGGGGATGAGCCTTGAGGTTTTATAGTCCAGCCTCACTAGCTGTTCTTGCTCTGCTTCCTGTCCTGATGAGGTAACTACAGCTTCCAGCTCCAGCCTGCCGTGCCCAGCCACGATAGACTCTGCCCTCTGGAACTATAAGCTGAATTAAGCCCTTTGCCTTCCATATACTACTTCTGGTTGGGTATTTTGTCCCTGTAACGACAAACTAACTAATATAATTTCATGGGGCACCAAAAACCTTAGTGATCAAGACAAATTCTATTTTAATACAGTATTTTAAATAATCAAGGCAGGTTCCAACAAAGTCACAATCAGCATATGGAAATGAGGGTCATCTTCCTGATGAAAAGCTATAACCTGCCTTCTTTTCAATGTTTTGTTCCTTTTTGTTCATTAGCCTTGTTTTCTTTTTTAAATAGTGCATCAAAATACTGTTTATCTTGCTCTCTGAAATTCTGATGCCTATTAAATCCTCTCATTTGCTTGCCTTACTCTTGGCTCTGTGAAACCAACAGTAACAATGAAAATTCTTTGATGTCGAATTATATGAAAGGTACTTTGTATAAGAAAATTAATAGAAAGTTTATCCTCAGGAAGGAATGGTGACAATCTGTTTCCCAGACCCAGCAGTTGAGACATGGCTAAGTAAAGCCGTCTTCCTGGAGCCACACAAATGGATCACAGATGTGCCTGAGATACTGAATTTCTTAGACTCCAACAGGTGCTGCCCAGAGCCCAGAATCCTGGAGGTCCCCAGATAGCTACCTCTAGCCAGAAGCAGCCTCATGCATTTGCCTCAGCATGCTCCATGAACACCATATTCCATAGGATCCCAAGATTCCAGTCATTATCAGAAGCAGCATGACTTTACGTACTATGTTCCTGCTGCCACCAAGATAACAGCAATTTTAAGGTGCTAACAGCTGTAAGATACATCCCAACTTCAGAGACTATGTTATGTAAAATTTTTGAAAGTATCTTTCCATCCCAAGTGATCCTGATACTGAAAAAAAAAAAAGGTTGAGGAGACGCTAATTAAGGGTAGGACACAATGGCAAGCATAAAGGGATTTGAGTATTACACGCATTTCTAGATGCCTGGACATCCATCCACCACCTCCAACCCCTCACAAGCTACTGCTTTTCCTGTAGTGAGACCAGCAGCAAGGCAGAAAATGCTTAGGAAGGAGCCTGCTTCATTTGCCTCCCGAGAGGGAATAGATCACAGTATCCACTATCTGGTTATGTCACTGTAGGATAGGCTAATGATTTTATCTACTTACAAACTTATTTGAAGAGATGGACTTGGGAGGGAAGGGGTTGGTACAACATAGCCGATGAAAGACTGTAAATTGCTTTCCTTAGCGGCCTCCATTTAGGTAGAGTATGTCTATGAGGAGCAGCGAGGATTCTCTAGCTGGTGTCCACAGTCTCAAAGAATTGCCTCAAGTTTATTATCTAACATGAGCAGTCTCTATTGTTCCACATCCACTTCCCTAGGCAATGATGAGCACACCGACTTAGTGCATTCCAAAGTTTCTTTAGGCTTGAAATATGTATGGTGATGCATGGGTCCAAGATAGCCATTGGCTTCTGAATGACACTATAACATAAAATAAATATAAATATAATATATTTAAATATGATATAAATATAAAAAATATAAATAACATAAAATAAATAAAAGTTTTTTAAAAAGAAATATTTTATTACAGTAGCATTCCCATCCACAGTTTAACTTAAGTTGTGTGCGTGCATATATGTGAGCTTGAGTGTGTATGGGTACAAACACACATATTCTGCAACATGCACATGGTCAGAGGACAAGCTGTGATGCCAGTCCTTGCTTTCCACCTCACTTGAGGCAGAGTTCTGGTTGTATTCCACTGCATATGCCAGAGTAGTGGGCCCACAAGTTTACAGAGGGTCTCCTGTCGCCAGCTGCCGTCTTGCCATAGAAGCACTGGGAGTGTAGATGCATGCTGCCACAGCTGCTGTTATACAGCTTCTGGGAACCAGAACTCAGACCAGCACACTTGTGTTGCAAGCACTTTACCCATTGATCCATCATCCCAATCCCCCGCAATTTTACTTTCCATAGATTCAGTTATTAGTGGCCAGTAGTTGTCTGAAAACATTAAAGGAAAAATCTAGGGATAAACAATTTCTAAGTATTATTCTGGAAAAAAAAAAAACAGCTGAGTCTGCCTCCCACAATTTACTTTTTGAAAATGCATCTGCCAAGCATAGACACAAATCATCCCGATGGTGTTATAGCAAGCACACCAGCATGAGACCCTTGTGATTTGCTTGCAGTTCTGCCTTGTGCCTTTTCTCAAATCAAAACTCCAAATCAGCTATAGTAAGGAGAAAACACATCTTTGCTGATACTCAATACTATTGACAGGTTAATACAGAAGAGCACAAGTTAGAGCCAAAGGGCCTACATATGAATCTGGCTCTGTATCTGTTTCTTTATTTTAAAGATGGGGACAATACCTACCTCTTAAAGTGTAATGAGAACTTAATGAGCTAATGTGCATGCCAGCATTTGGCACATAAGATTAGCTCCATTTCTGATCATAGGCAGTCCCTTCTCAGGATTTGTTTTGTTTTTAAATTTTTATTTATTTATTTGAGAGAAAGACAGAGGAAAAGTGCATGCCAGGACCTCTTGCTATAACAAACGTAATCCAAACACATGCACCACTTTGTACATCTGGCTTTATATGGGCACTGTAGAATCAAACCCAGACCAGCAGACTATGTAAGGAAGCACCTTTAACTGATGAGTATCACCCCAGCCCATATTAAGTACTTTTAATTTAAGAGAAAGCAAGAAAGAAATGGGTATGCCAGGGCATTCTACTGCTACAAATGAACTCCAGACACATGGGCTACTTTGCGGGTCTGGCTTTTATATGGTAAGTGGGAAATTGAACCCCTGGCCAGCAGGTTTTACAAGCAAGCACCTTTAACTACTGAGCCATCTCCCCAGCCCTTGTGTACTTTTTTATATACTTACACTGTGGAAATCTATTTCCTAGGTTTTCTCACTATGCAGAATTAAAGTAGATGTTATTTTACTTGATTTATTTATTGTATTTTGAGTGGAGCGTATGTGTGTGTGTGTGTGTGCGTGCGCGGCACGTGCGCCCTGTGTGTCTACCATGGCCTCTTTCCACTGCAAATGAACACCAGACATTTGTGTCGCTTTTTGCATCAGGCTTACATGGGTGATTTGGGAATTGACCTGGGCCTGAAGGCTTTCTAAGCATGGCCCTTTAACCACTGAACCATCTTCCCAGCCCCAAAGAAAGTGTTTTTAGGTTATAATGGGCAATTCAACATGTGATTCCAATGTAAGATATAGCTTTCAGTCCTTAACCATACTGTGTGATTTTTTTTTAAAGTTTAACATTCTGTGTCCAGTGCAGAGTAGGCACTTTATATATATATGTGTGTGTGTGTGTGTGTTAAACTCAGGCAGTGACCAGTGCCTGTCTGCGCAGACCAGAGGCTTCTCCAAGCAGTCCTTCTCTCTGCTTCTTTCTCAGAGATCTTCAGCCTCATTTGCATCCTCGCTGGGACAGCTATGGGCAGGGGGAACAGCTGCTTTCTGGAGCTTGAAAGGAAACAGCGAGCCAGGGACCAACTTCACACTTCTATGCATCCCTGAACATCCTCTAAAGCTGACTTGGTAGAATGTCAGGCCTGGGACCTGCCTCTAAGAGTACTTTCAAGGGATCTGAAAAGCCTCAGATCATTTTGAAAATATCTGAGCTAATAAAACTAGTAAATCTCACTTGTGAAAGTGGCAATCGTTCTTTGTTTAGCATCTTTACATCTCAGAGATAATGGGCCTTTGTGACCCTGAGCCAGTGAAAGAAAGAGGCAGACATTTCCAACTGCCAGAGAAAGGAGCTGGGTAAGGAGTTGGCATGAAGTTTTAAAAGTTACCAGAGATTACCTTGGGAGAAGAAACCACTGTTCATCTCTCAGGGCATTTTGAATGTAGTTGGAACTTCAAGGACTTTGCAGATGGGAAAATAGGATCTGAGAGAACAAAGGGGAGTGTGTATTCATTGTTTATCATGATATAAAGTTTTGCCAAAGCTCAGAGGCTTAAAGCAATGAATATTTATCATCATTCAGTGTCAGTGGTCAGGTATTTGGACACACCTTAATTGGAGTTCATGTTCAGAGCTTCTCACACATACAGTCAATATGTGGACCTTAGTCATGTGAGGGGTTAGAGTCATGGGAGTAGAGTCATGTGTCAGTTTCAATGGAAGCGTTGTAATTTGCGATTGTCAGATATTCTCACTGGAAGGAGCTCTCTGTAGTCATGGGATATTCTCACTGGAGGGACTGTAGTCATGGAATGTCATCTTCCCTGGAGGGGCTATAGTCATGGGACATCGTAACTGGGACCCAAAAGTCCACTTTCAAGCAGAGTCATGTACATGGACATTAGCAGGAGAGCTTAATTCCTCATGATATGACACCTGACATCTCCTGAAACAAGAAATCTGGGAGAGTGAGCAGAGAGGCAGTACAGCAGCCTTATAATATAAATTCCAAAGTCATCCTTATGTAAGTGTTCTCAGGTTTCAATAGCAAGGTGCCACATGCTGGGTGGCAAGAAGTTCACAATCAAGGTATCAGCAGTGCTCTCCCCAACGTCTCTAAGGAAGGAATCCTTTGTTGCCCCTCCTTAGCTTCTACTAGCTTCTAAGAACCTTGATATGCTTGGCTTATATCACTCCTACTTCTGCCTGCATCTCCACATGGCTGTCTGTTTTAAGTCTGTCTGTTTTTCCTTCATTAAAAAAAAAAAAGCATCAGTCATTGGGTTAAGGCCCACTGAAAATTGCAGTGTGCCTTCATTTTAACTACTTGAATCCATAAATGCCCCATTTCTATAGAATGCCATGATCTTGGTGGAGAAGGCAAAAGGGATATCAGTGCATCTTAGTATACCTGCCATCATTTCTGTTTTACTCCATTCATTAGCAGTAAGCTACCAAATATAATCCAGACGCTCAGTGATGGGAGATGGGCTCTCTGCCTTTTGAAGACAGAAGTATGAAAAGCAGTGTGAGTTCATTTTTGTGTAAACTGTCACCGGGATAATACTACACTTCCATTCCAGATGCCCTTTAGGAAGCTTGTATGTTCTTGTCTTGTATGAGGTCACAATTTCTCAGTTGAAAGAGAACATTGATGGATGTTCTGCTTTATTTAATAACAGATACCTAGAAAAGGCCTTTTGAAACAAACTCTCTTACAAGAGAAACCAAAAATGCCATTTTAAATGAATGAAAGTGCTCAGCTTGGATTTTCCAATGAAAATATAACAGTAAGAATACTTTACTTAAATTTTAAATAAAAATCGAGTTATTAATATAACTATCAACTAATTCTTTTTCATAATGTTCATAGCAGATATTCACTATACAGAGTGACATGTTTCATAAGGATTCAAGTACATCATTACTTTGACCATATCAACCCTTACAGACTTTTCTTTTTTCCCCTACTATAAATCCTTTTCTTCCTCCAAGACAGTATCATTTCTACTTTCCCATTCTCTCTCTCCCTTTCCCTCTCCCTCTCTCCCACTCTCTCTCTCTTTCTCTTGCACACACACATGCACATGCTTACATATGTGTCTATGTAAAAGTTATAATCCACAAATGAGATAAAATGTGATGCTTGTCTTTCTGGGGCTGGTTTATTTTGTTTAATATGCTGTCATTAAGTTGTACCCATTTTCCTGAAAATGACTTAATTTCATTCTCCTTCATGTCTGATTAAAATCTATTGTATACATAGAAAAATTTGCTTATCCATTCATCTGTTGATGGACACCTAGGCTGATTTCATAGCTTGGCTATTGTAAATAATACTACAACAAGCATGTGTGTGTGTGAGTATCTCTGTAGAATACTGACTTGGAGTATGGATATATACACACAAGTTACATACCTGGTTCATAGGGTAATTCCATTTTTAGTTTTTGAGGAACCACCACACTGATTTCCATGGTGACTAGACTAATTCATATCCTTACTATAAGTACATAAGGGTTTCCTTTACCCACAGCTGTACCAACATTTGTTGATATTGATTTTCTTAATAATAACCATTCTGACTGGAGTTACAGAAAATATCAATGCACTTTCAGTATGCATTTCCTTAATGGCTAAGAATGTTGAACATATTTTCATATGTTTATTAGCCATTTCTACTTTATATTTCAAACTGTCTGTTGAATTTATTAGCCCATTTATTGATTGGGACAAAGGATAAGTTATGTGGTTAAGTAGAGTGACACAAACCTGTAATCTTAGCACTTGAGAGGCAAGGGGAAGAGGATTGCTACAAGTTCAAAGCCAGCCTGATCTACATAGCTAGTTCCAGGCTAGCCAGAGATCTCTCAAAAAATGAGTCAGGGGTTGGAGTGATGGCTTAGTGGTTAAGACGCTTGCCTGTGAAGCCTAAGGATCCAAGTTCGATTTCCCAGTACCTACATAAGCCAGATGAAAAAGGTGATGCTTGCATGTGGAGTTTGTTAGCAGTGGCTAGAGGCCCTAGATCACCCATTCTCTCTCTCTATTTCTATCTGCCTCTCTCTCTCTCTTAAATAAATTAAATAAATATTTTTTAAAATGAATTATCTCATTATGTTTCTCCCTTTTCTAAAATACGTAATTTCATATCCTTCACTTTTAGCTTAATTTTCTCAACACAATCATACAGAAGGTTATTTTGCAGAGCTGCAGTAGTGTCTAATTTCTTTGTATTCATAACACTCTCCCCTGTGGTACTTCACATTTTCCTTGAGAGGTTCCTGTTCTTCAGGTAATGTCTAGAAGTATTTCTGCCACATTATCACATACCAACGAGCCTGCATTTGATTCCAGTACTTCTTTAACATCACCTTAACGTCATGAAATCTTCCATTCTTGGGGAAATTCAAAATCTTACTCTGTAATCAGTTTGCACAGTATTTGGTAAGTCTGCATTGTATGAATCAATGAGAGACAATGAAGCTAACTAAGATTCCAGTGGTGAGACTGATTTTGAATGGAGATTGATTTTTATAAGTAGTTCAGTGATGTCTATTTTCTTGCTGTTGTGAAATTAATCCTCTCACAAATCTTTCAAATGTGGAAGGTACAATCATGAAAACCCAGATAACAAAGATTCCTTGATTCTTTTTCTCTTCTTTTTGCAATTCACTTCTCTCTGTCCCACTAAACATATCAAGATATCATCTTCTTTAACAAAATAATACCAATAGTATAAAAATAGTACTGGACAAAATTATTTTGAAGGGAGGTATGTTGTTGTAGTGAAGATATGGCATATATAATTAAAAATTGTTATCAAGACTTTTTCATCACAAATCCACTTACTGAAAATGGGCCCACAGATAACCAGGAGTGAATTGGATACTTTGATTCCAAGAAAGTCTTCCCCCATGAGATAAGCAGACTAGCACTGGATGATTCCAGTTTAGCCTGACCTGTGGCAAACATCTGGAATGCGTTAGTGTCATAGCCACACATAAGAAAAAAAGAAACATCACAATAGAAGTGGGTCTAGTTGGGAAGATGAAGGGGTTCAGCCAAAGGGGAATAGGGAAAGGGACAAGAGAAGGAGATAGAAGGGGATTATGATCAAAATACATCATATCCATGCATAAAAATTGTCATTAAATTAAAATTTATAATTAAAGAGTGCCATGGAGTCTTAAACCTGTGCACAAAGTAACACCTAGCAAAACAAAAACAAATGAAAGGATATCTTGTTTTACAAATGCAACGCTCTATTCAAAGGCTGTTGGTTAGAATTGTCAATTTGTCTTCTGAGCCAAAAGTAAGAGGTCCAGCCCTAGTAAGCTTCCCACCTATCATTAAAAGAGTGGGCCCTTCCTACAACCCACTCCAGTCTCAGTCTATCCACTTGAACTGTGCTTGGCACTTGGATTTTTTCGATGTCTTTAAAGAACAAACTAGTTCAGATGCTGCAGATGTCTCTGGGGTCCATTTCTTCTGAAGTTGATTTTGCACCTCACATGAGCTTATTTCTGGGTGAATTATGGCTTCTCCCTTCAGTATTTCCAACAATTCCCAACTGCAGTGAATACACAGTGATTATAATGGATATAATTTCTGTAGCTAACTTACTATTTCTAAGCCACTCAACAAGGTTGCATGTAAGTGTTTCCTCTTGCCTAACCTGTGCAAACAACCTACTTGTAACCTCTACTCTGCTTGGTTATTTTTTTTTTTTTGGCAAATTTAATGAAGCTTTGCTTATTTCTGTATGTTGAAAGTAGGGATCAGGTCATATGGTTCCATATATAAGTTTTCATTTTGATTACTTATTGTGTTATCCACATGACTTTTGTGAAAAGCAGACTTGGTTTAACACTTGTGAAAAATACATGATTCACTATATGTTTTCCTGTAGTAGCTTATATGTGAGAGAGTGTCACACACCAGTTATGTCTTATCTTCTACAAGGCTCATCTCAAGCAAGGAAACTAGTGTCCCAGAGTCTTTGTACACAACACACCATATAGTGGCTGTCCCCTCTAAAGCTGTGTGCTTCCTGAGTACAGAGGACTTATGACATTACTAGGCCTCCGTAGTGTCGTGGTCTGTGCATATACAGGAGATGCATTTATGTTTCTGCAGCTATTGCACAGAGGAAGCTTGTTTATTTCATATCTAGATTTTTCCTTATTAGAGTGTCAAACTTTCCATAGCCAGTCAGGGTGTCCTTTGTCCTAAAGTCTATCTTCTTGAACCTGCTTCATCCCTTATAACCTCTCACTCACTCTCTCTCTCTCTGTCTTTCTCTCTCTCTCTCTCTCTCTCTCTCTCTCTCTCTCTCTCTCATTCCTATTGCTTTATCTCATGAACACACTGAGTGCTGTACCACTGAGCCACATTTACAGCCCCTAGTTTTCGATTTTACAATAAAATGTATGATATGTAGGGAATAGTTGTAGCAGACTCTATTATCAATCCATTTAAAAAACTATTCTTTTCTTCCTCGCCATTGATGGAGTAAGTAATAGTCTTTTTCAGGTGACCCCTCTCTGAAAACATGACCATTTCTCATTTGAAGGATGAATCTCAAATGGTCTAAGGCCATCATAGAATTTCCATACCCTACATAAGATACTTCTTTAGAGGCAAGCATGTAGCCTACCTAGGCTGCTCGTGGGAAGTATTTTTTAATTTGTAAAATGGGGAGCAAGTAGGAGACAGCCCACCTCCTCTAGGCCTGGCGTGCCTTTTCATATGCCTGGGTACAATGCCTCAAACTGTCAATGAAGTGAACTTAGAAGAGAGGGTTCTGGTGAAATGGGTCATGGTACCGAACTGTGGTTTATCTCTTGCTCTGCAAGATAAAAAAATTAATTAATATCTATCATTGGGACATAATGTCCTAATGATATGATCAGAACATCATTCTGCCTTTTTGCCTTTAGACATATAACCAATGCCAAGCTCCTCGGTTTGCATAGAAAAGCAGCAAACTAGTGGAAACCACATGATCTTTAGAGTAAAGCAAACATTAGTGTGAAGCCTTGCCTTGACCCTTTGCTAGCTGTGTGGACTTGAACTAAATAAACAATCAGACTTTAAGGGTTTTGTGTTGGGAGTCATGCTAATAACAATGAGCGCTTGCCTGCCTCCCCAGTGAGTCAGGTGCCATTATTTTCCCTATTCCAGGTGAAAATCCTGAGGCCTAACCTGATTTGCTAAAGGTCTCATTGGTTAAGTTATAGACCCTACATTCAAATTCAGTACTACCAGACTCTGAAGTTGGTGTATATAACCCTTATACTCCATCTGCTTTTTCTCTTTGATTCCAAATGTTCAATCTGTAAAAGGAGTCAGGTTCATACATTCCAGAGTATGTGTAAGGAATAAAAAAAAGTAAACTAGATACTGCCAGATATTGAGTAACATTTCATCTAAATTTTGGGGACCCATTGCTATTGATGCTTTATGTGATGCTAATTCTTGTAATTGGCTTGCATGTTATCTCTTTGCTAAAGTTAGATTTATATCTTTTCTTGATGTTTTCTCATGTTTTATTTCATTTTTACTTCCCATTTAGGCCTTTGGTTTACTTTATTTGAGTAACTTGGCCATAGGCTGACCTCTTCTTACCAAGCTATAAGCCCTCCCAGGGTCCTTGTCACTCTAATATGTGCGGTCACCAGCTGGTACTTGGACCAGCATAGATACTTACTGATGAACAAATATTTATACTCCTGCATGTTTCTTCTATAAGGCATTGCCTTTTCAGCCAGTGTTCTGTGCAAGGGAGGAAAGTGCTGGGTATACTCAAAGCCTGTTCTTTCTTTTGTTCAAGAATAAATGTGTATATAATCAAGGACCTAATTTCATGCATTTGTGTCTCCTCCAACAAACAGTTCTGAGTGCCTGCTTTGTGCCAGGTGCTGTTAGATCTGGAGACTACAAACGTAAATTACAAAATCTATCTCTAATGTTGGTAAGCACACAATTTTGAAGAGGAAAAACAAGAATGAAAACAAAATAATTTTATTATTCACAGAGGCCTATAAAGGTCACACTGATGGTAGATGAGAAAGAGCAAGCCAATCTTTGATGGGGAAATAAATAAGAAAGGCAGGAGCAATTATAGAAGGTACCAGAGAGATAACCCATAGGCTCATGAGCATAGTCATGTGCTTTCCAGCCGCACGTGTGTGTGTGTGTGTGTGTGTGTGTGTGTGTGTCTAAGGGCAGGGTATGTATGTAGAAGCATTAGGTATATAAAGATGGAGGGCATTTGCTCTCACATTTTGACAACACATCAAGTCATTTCAGAAAAAAATTATTAGTCTTCAAAGACAATAAGCCTTTATAATAACTGAGTAGCAACTGCATTTGCTTCTTGAGGCACTTTAGCAATTCCATCCCATATAACTGGGTGAGCACACAAGCCACCTCAGATATTTGCCTCTTGGGATTTCTGAAGCTATAGCATTTCCAAGAGCCACACACCCACGAGTGAGAGGAGGTTAGATGCAAACAGCGGAAGTCAATTCACACAGCTCTGGTTCCATCAGGATCTTTCCTACAACAGAAATAAATCATCAGAGACATCAAGAATATGTACCAGAAAGACACAGACTAGTCAAGATCCAGGCAAGACAGTTTAGTACAAAATGCACTGAATTCAGAACCCAGAGCTGGGAACTCCACTTCCAGGCTGCCATTGGCTGCTTCTGTTCACTTGGAGGCAAACAACCATTTCTTCAGGGCTGAGATTTTTTTTTTTCCAGGTAAGGTCTCACTCTAGCCAGGCTAACTTGGAATTCACTATGTAGTCTCAGGGTGGCATCAAACTTATGGCAATCCTCGTACCTGTGCCTCCCAAGTGCTGGGATGAAAGGCGTGCACCACCACGCCTGCCCAGAGAGATTTTTTTTTAAATCTGTTAATATATATTTGTAAGCTGAGAGAATTGATGGATGAATAAATGAGTAAAATGAGGATCATAACACCTGCAACACCTACCTCGTATGAGTTATAAACAAGGTGATTAATTATACATTGGAAAGATAAAATGCTTCAGGACACTTGCCCTCCATTTTTAAATCAGTGGTGATAAATATTGCTGGATTTCAGTGTCTGGAAACATAGGTTGTCTCATCATCCAAATTTGCCCTTGACTAAAAGAAAAGAGATATTGACTTGAACAGCAGATGCTATATTGTATTTTACTCGTTAATTAGTGGCATGGAAACCCCAACACTCTAGACTCCTATAGACCAGTCTGGAAAATAAAATTTAGCATACTTATAAATAATGGAAATTTTCCAACTGCACAGAAATATAACAAATCATCACATTAATCCCTCATATCGGTATAGTCCATGACCTGCATAAAGTATCCTACATATTCATACTTGATTATGTACATCTAAAAAGTTCCATTTGATAAAGTATTGGTGCTAAGTCATAATTTTTTTTAATCTTTGTGCATGCATGTGTATGTTGGCATGTACAACTACAGGTGCACTCACTCCATGATACCTTGTGCAAGTCAAAGGACAACCTCAGGTACTGGTGCACACAATCTTCCCTCAAGCAAGGTCTCATTATTCACCACTGTGTATGCCAGGCTAGCACCCTGATGGCATTTAGTAATAGTGCTGCCCGTTCATTTGATCAAGTGCCTGGCTCTCCACCCGAGTCAAAGGCAGTCATTACGTGTGAATTATGTTTAATAAAAGACGCGTAGTCCTTATAGTGCTGTCTTTAGGCAGTAAAACCCCGTAACTATTAGGAATTGGCGGTGGTGGTGGTCTTTACCTTCCTCCCACTGCTGCATTCCCAGACTTTCTAGGAGATACATTTCATTGAATTAAATGTTAACCATAACAAAAACATCTCTTAGAAATCTAATTTCGTCTTGTCTTGTGCTGATTCACTTCATCCCCTGTGCAGGATTCAGACTATAGCAGCAGAAGAAAGCTTAATGGCTAACGGGGAGTAGTGTACTATCGATGATGGGGATATTAACAAAGTACAGGCCACAGTGCTCCCTCTGAGGTCCTACACAGTAAATCTCAACTCTCAAATATGGGTTAGGAGAAAGTAGACTCTCTTCTTGACCATATTTTCCAAATCACAGCCTCCACTGTGATAATAATCATTTTGCCTTCTCCTTCAAGGTCCCATGTCAGTCTCTGCAAATGACTATTATTTCTTCAGGTATAAGGGATTTGGACTTCCCACAAGGTGGCACTATATCTGTCCAGGTCAGCTGCCAGATAAGTATCCATGACTCTCTTGAGTGGCTAGGCACAAGAGCAGATTGGAGTGGCCATTTGAGGGATAGAGGGTTCTCACACTCTTCACACAAAAAAAAAAAAAGATAGATAGATAGATAGAAAGAAACACAAATAGCTGATAAGTACTTTAAAAAGTGTTCAACATCCCTAGCCATCAAGGAAATGTAAATTCAAACCACTGTGAGGTACCATGTTGCCCCAATCAGAATGGCTGTCTCAAGAAAATCGACAATATACACTGGTGAGGATGCAGGGAAAGGGGAACCCTCTGCACGTGGAAGTGCAAACCAGCACAGTAGTTATAGAAGCAGTATGGGGGTATCTCAAAAACATGATTGCTAACCAGGCATGGTGGCTCACGCCTTCAGTCCCAGTACTCAGGAGGCAGAGGTAGAAGGATCACTGTGAGTTTGAGGCCAGCCTAAGACTATATAGCGAACTCCAGGTCAGCCTGGGCTAAAGCAAGACCCTACCTCAAAAAAAAAAAAAAGCTAAAAGTAAAAATTAGAACTAGAACTCCCATAAGACCCAGCTGTATCACTTCTGGGCATATACCTCAAGGATTCCACACTCTACTACAGAGATACTTGCATATCAGTGTTTATTGCGGCTCTGTCTATATTAGCTAAGGATTGGAATCAGCCTAGATGCACATTGACAGATGAATAGATGATGAAAACATGGTATATGTACACAGTGGAATTCTAGTCAGCAGGATGGTAAAATTAAATTTACCAAAAAATGGACGAACCTGGAAAGAAGTGACCCAAACTTAGAAAAACTACAACTGCATGTTCGCTCTGATATGTGAATCCTAGCTTGTAATATCCTTAATGGTAGAATGTAACCAAGAGTGAGTATAATGACTGGGAAAGGGGGTAAGGGAAAGGAGAAAGGACACATGTGATATATAAACAGAAGGGAGAGGGTATTGGGGTGATGATAGAAATTAGGGAAGAAGAGGGGAGCTGGGGAGAGGAGGAAGAGTGAGAATCAACTAAAAAATATAGTATTTGTAAATGCCAGAATAAATGGTACCTAAATGTCTTATGCTAACTGAAAAATTCAATTAAATTTAAAAAGAAACAGAGTCATTGGGGATAAGTTGAATCCCACCTGTAGAATACAACATCACACGGTATCTGGCCACTGTGGCCCCCAAAGCCTCTCTATGATTGAGGAGAAAATGGATACCTACAATCTGGGTCTGTTACTTGTAATCATCCCCAGTAAAATTTGTTTTTGTATGAACTGGGATGGTAGCCATCCCCCAAGTCCCCATCAGAGACTACAGTTTAATTCTCTGACAGCATCTTAAATCATTCACCAGTGCCTTTAAGTCCTTGAGTATCTGGGGCTCAGGTAATTTAAGGAATTTGCTTGAGGCCTCACCGAAGCAAAGACCAAGCTGATCTGACCTCAAGGTCTTAGGGCTTCACACAGCAGCCCTCACTCCCTGTAGAGGTGGGAGGTTATGTACTACTGGTGGGAAGGGTCCTTCTCATGGCCTCTTCCAACACAGGACATAGATGGCTAGTCTGTTGGAACCTGCAGCTGAAAAGGGAGTGAAACATCAGTGGCCTAACTTTATTATGACCATCTGGATGGCAAGAAATTTGATTGCCATTGTAGATATGATGCTAGTCAGGGACATGAACATGAGTCCAAGGAGGACTATTTTTCATGAAGAGTACCCACTTTCTCTATATCTTGCCATGAAAATTCAGAAAAGGCTGTGTGTAGTTTCACCTTATGAATTGAGGTCTGGGATAATTTCTAAATCATTCTCATGCATCATATGTGGCTTTTCAAAAGGAAAGCATCTACATTAAAAAGATTTGTTCAATCCTGAACCTGGCTCTGAGAACCCAAGATCAATGCAGAGGCTGATTAAGCTGTGCTCTATGGATTTCTGCAGTCAAGTTCATCAAGGCACCCATTTCTCTTCCCCTAATGATGCTGAACCCCAGCTCTTCTCTGAAGTGCTTTAATTTTCACTCGGTCATTGCAGGAAGACAGTGACTTAATGAACTGCAAATAGGAAAAGAACATTACATAAATCATCTTCGTACCCTTCTCGGTGGCCTCGCCATGGCTGTTCCTTGCTCATTATGGTGTCTCCAGTGGCTTTTCTGTTTGCTCAGTTGTGGAAATTACGTTATACACCATATTTTCTGCAATGTAACACACCAATAAAAACATAAAATCATCAGGATAAACAACAAAGATAAATTAATGTCAACGCAGCACAATATGATCTTACCGTGCATTACAATAAGTTTTTCCACTGTTGGTTCCAGTTAGATAGCTTAGATTATTGTCTTCATATAGATGTATACTATTTCAGTCCTACCATCTATTAGTTTTTACAAAGCTGGTTTACTGGAAGTGACTACCAAGCAACATTCTTTTTATATTCTCTGGCAGACAGTCCTGTCTTTCAGAATGATAAGATAATGAGTCTGTGGTTTGAACACAGCTCTGTGCTTGAAAGGTAGCATTGAAAATTAAAGTGACGTATTAATTAAAGATTAATCAAAAGTGCTAGACCTCTAGTAAGTTCAGTGCTTTCTGCTTAATTCTGAATGGCCCACTTTGAAAGAGTGTTTCAACTTAACTAGAATTTTAATCAGCTGGCTAGAAGTTGAGAGATCCAGAGAGGAAGGGAAAGAAACGAGAAAGAATCCTGAAGGTGAATGTTTAAAAATGCATCAAAGGCTACTGGAAAATAACCTCTTAATCTATGTCACGTTGGAGAGAAAGAGTGCTGAGCTGAGGACAAGCTGCTTTGGTTTCTTTCTGGCCTCAAGGGTGGCTGCCTAATTGGGATGACCTGCAAAAATGGTCAACAAGTTTTTTTCCGAGTATAAGCTACTTCTACTCAATCTCAAGGCAGAGGCCCCTGTACCTGAAGGGCTGAACAATCATCTCCCAGGAGGGGCCGTGTGAAGAGATCACCAGAATCTACACTCATGTTTGGTTCCATTGCACCCTTCTAAATTCAGCAGCTGTCCCTGATAGATAGGTAGCCCCTATGTATTCCAGAACCTTTGGTAAGGCTGGGGTTACCATGCCTCCATCTCTCACGGATCTCAGAACTGAAAGGTTCACAGGACCAGCCAGCATTACTTACCTGCCTCTGTTGATAACACAAGTGGGCTCTGCAGGGGACCAGTGCTGCCAGATTACCTCCTGACCAGAAACTTGCTTCTAAGCCACAAAGGCCACTTGTTGCATTGTTGTCTAACTCATGCCACGTGTTTCTTCTGTTGTTCCAAGCCTCTCTGCAGTAGTACTAGCCTTATCATCAGTCTGTGGAGACTAAATGTCAACATGGAATCACACTTTCACAAACCCACCTTCTGAGATTTAAAGACAGAGAGCATAAAACTCTTGGGTTTGCTCTACTGTTGAGATGCCTGTTTAGTTTGCAGGTGCAAAAATCTCAGGTATACCTTGATGAGTAATATTCTGCCCAGGCACTAACCAGGTATGTACCTTCACTTGTGAATCTTTAAGTTCCTGACCCCTCAACTATAAAAAAAAAAAAGAAGGAATATGGTGGTATTAAATAAAACGATGCATGTAATATTTTCTTACAAGAAATGCACATTGATTAATACTTCACAACATAAATAGTGTCAAATTAACTCAACTGAAAAATCTAGAGTTTGGGGTAGAGAAATGGCTTAGTGGTTAAGGTGCTTACCTGCAAAGGCAAAGGACCCAGGTTTGATTCCCCAGGACCCACGTAAGCCAGATGCACAAGGTGGCGCATGCGTCTGTAGTTCATTTGCAGTGGCTGAAGGCCCTGGCACCCTCTCTCTCTCTCTCTCTCTCTCTCTTCCTCTTTCTCTGTCTAATGAAATAAATAAATAAATAACAATTTTTAAAAAATCTAGAGTTATATACATGTGCTATGAAGTCACTCTACCTAGGGGGACCACATGTCATAACCAGTACTCTAGACTCGATACCAGTACTCTTGCTCCTCTTTACATAGCTTTATGGTTGGTTGGGTGTGGATCAAGTGTGTGTGTGTATGCACGTGGAGGTCAGAGGACAACCTCGGTTGTCATTCCTCAAGTTACCCCACCAATTTCTTTTTTTTTTTTTAGGTTTTTTGAGGTAGGGTCTCACACTAGCCCAGGCTAATCTGGAATTCACTCTGTAGTCTCAGGGTGGTCTTGAACTCTTAGCAAGCCTCCTACCTTTGCCTCTGGAGTACTGGGATTAAAGGCGTGCTGCACCACACCCAGCTAAACCCCACCAATTTTTGAGATGGTTTCTCTCACTAGCCTAGAACTCACCAAGTAGACAATACTAACTTGCCAGGTATCCACTCATCTCTGCCTCCACAGCACTGGGGTGACAGGTGTGCATCCTATGCCTGGCTTGTTTTCTGTGGGGCCTGAGGATAAAACTCAGGTCCTCATGCTTGCAAGGTAAATGCTTTACCAACTGAGCTATCTCCCCAGCCATGTTGACACATGCCAGTTGTGTGTTAAGGTGCACATGCTGCACAGTAGTCACTAGGCAGCACTGTTGCTGACCATATGTTCTACTGTGGCTGTTGTTGGCCAAGAGATTTTTAATCGGCTTACAGAAATTTAGGAAAATGCTAAAATAAATGGCAACTGAATCTCTGAAAGCTAACCACAATTTACAGACAAAGACAGAAGAAAAAAAAATAGTGTAAGAAAGCCGTTCCCCAGGTCAACATGGGGCACATAGCAGAGCCAGAATTCAAACTCTCATCTCTCTGATGATGGGTCCAGCAGAAGACTCTGAAATGTCTGTAAGAAATGAAAATGAGAAACAACCTTTGTCCTAAATTGGCATATTCACACTTCCACTCTAGCAAAGAAGGAATGAGCTTAGAATGTGATTTTGATAGCTATCATTTACCTACTAAGAGGGACAGCGAGGGTTACTCAAAACTAAGGGCATTATGAATAAGCCATAGGGAAATCTACATCCTCACTGTCTAATAATCAATTATGGTTTCACAAAATAGTTTGAGTAGAAATACCCTGTGAGCGTGGTTATACTGTACCCAAAAGCTATAGTTTGTCACAGGAAAATTGCAATGTCAAGGATAGTATCTCTCTCAGTGACTTGTTGGTTTTGGAGGCCCATGAGGTCCCCAAAACAATAAAGACCCTCTATCCTCCTTGAAGTACAATATGGGATTCCCAGAGCCTGGCATTGAGTTGTGGCTGGTCTATGCTTACGTCGTCACTACATCCCCTTTGATCATATGCTCCCTTTGCTACCGCATTCTGGTCAGTAAGAAAAAGAAAAGAAAAGCATGACAAAGTGCCTAGAAAATATTTTATCTTCAATTTTAAAAAGCAAGCAAGGAAGGAAGGTCCTCTTGTCTATTCATTTTTCTACCTAGAACAACCCTCATCTTGTCACTGAGAGTGGCCATGAGACAACTAAACTTGAGATGAAATGTCAAAAAAAAATAAGAGACAACAGAGGCTGACTCCTTAGTGATACTTTAAGCTTCAACACTTAACCATGAAATTATCAATTCTGGCCCCCACTTGTCACTTGACAGAAAAGGTCAGAAATATAAGTTGGAGACAACAGCATCCAGGCAAGATAGAGGCCAGGTTTGGTGACACACATTTGTCATTCTAGCATTTAGGAATCTGAGGCAGGAGGATTACCACAAATTCAAGGCCAGCCTGTACTACATAATAAATACCAGGCCAGTCTGAGCTACGTGACAAGACTTTGTCTCCAAATTAAAGAAGTAACCAAACAAAGCATGTTAGGGGACTAATAGTTTCTCCACGGAGGCTAGAAAGCCAGATCTTAAAACTAGAGACAAGGACTGGGCCTGGTAGTACAAGTCTGTAATCCCAGCTACTACTAACCGGGAGACTGAGGAGGGAAAATCTTAAGTAGTTCAAGGCCTGTCTAGGCTCCAGAGTGAGTTCAAGGCTATCATGGGTAACTTAGTAAGACACTATCTGAAAACCAAAAGTAAAATTAAAAAGAGGGTTATAGCTCTTATGTAATATGTAAAAGCCCTGGGAGAGAACAAAAGAGAGAGACAGAGGCTACCATAGAAACTGTTTCTGTCAATTTGCTGATGCCTGGTTGCTAAAAGCTCAGCTCTAGCTTCTCTTGGAAAAAGCAAAAACTTCCTCCATGGTAAAATGTCAGCATGGTGAGTGCCCCTTACTTGGCCGTCTCCCCACATTAACCACTTTCAAACACAAGTTCCTGACGAGTAAAGCCCCATTCACTCACACACACACACACACACACACACACACACACACACACACAAACAGTTTCGGGTCTTCATTCTAGCTGCAAGAGAGTCAAGGAAGACCAGTTTTCTACTCTCTATCTTTAACCAAGGAGGACTTATAGCACGAGATATAGATATCTCTGGATATATGTGTATGATCAGTTCTAGGACTTGCTCTGTGGATCCCACAATCAGCAGATGTTCAAATCCTTTGATTAAAATGGGAAGTCATTGCACATCCTCCTATATGCTTTAAATCATCTCTAAATCACATAGAGTACTTAGTAAACTGTAAATTCTCTGTGAAATGTTATACTGTGTATTTAGGAAATAATGACAAGGAACAAAGCCTGACATGGTCATTGCAGCCACATATTTTTATGAACCTTTTCAGCCCATGGTTTGGTTGACTCTGCAGATGTGGAACCTGCAGACAGGGAGGTTGATTATGAATTGCAAGGAGAGTGAGAGCAGCCACAAATGTACATGTCCAGTAGCGAGGGACAAACACACATCATCCCTTAGTCCAGTGTCAGCCAGGTCACGTTTATTCCCTCTCTCCTTTGTCAGGGGTAAGGTAAGCAGAGAAGTGGCATGCTGGTCTCTTTATAGGAGTTAAGAAGTGTCTGCATTTTATCCCAAGAATAACAGGGGCCCAACCATATCATGTTATGGAAGCCATTTAATGAGGTGAACTGAAAAGATTCAAGAATTATAACTTATTAAATTCATTATAAACCCTTTATGAATCAGGATATAAGGAGCTATAAAACATGGAAGCACACAATGTTAAGACTGGAATGAATCTTAGAAATGGTTTCTTAGGAAATAGCGTAATTTTTCTAAATCAAGGGAGAGAGGGAGAAAGAAGAAAGCGGGAGGGGAAAGGAGGAGAAGCAAGGAAAGACCTTCTAATTGCATCATATGCAAATCCAAGCAGTGTGTGCTGAGATTCTCTCCAGTCTCTGCCTTCCATTTTCTCATCTGTACACAGCTTCAAGATTTTATGTAGAGATTTGAGACTGTTCTAGGAGCCCCAGACCTCTTCACACTTAGTAACCCACATATACACTTGCTCCTCACTGAGTTATGTGTACATTGACCCTTTGTCCCTGTGACTTTGGGCTACTTCTGTGTTTTATAATGCAGTCCTCATGTCCTAATCAACTTCTGTTCTAGGAAAAGAACAAAGGCTTGAAAAGCCATCCTGGCCTGAACTCCAGTCCTATCTGATGGCAGCTTTGGACAAGCCTATCACCTCTGTGGACCACACTGTCCCAGTTTGTAAAATTGGCATGATAATTATAAGTATCTTGCTCAACTGTGACAAGTTAAATGCTGCCATGCTAATGAAGGCATCTTACAGAATATCTGACACATAGTAGGTGCCCAAATAAATTCTAGTAACCTTTCTCCTTCCCTTAACCTTTAGAGGTGGTATATTGTTACTTTATCTGCATACCTCCCTCCTTACTGTGTTTTCTTAGTAAGACTCAGTACGAAGCTTTATAAATATAGTGTCTCACTGCCACCGTGGTTTGCATGGAACTGCTGTGCAAGATGTTACTGGAGGAGTCCTTGGAGCCCCCACTGAACCCAGCCTCAGCCACTGCTGCACTTTCTGCAGCAGCTCTGAGGATACCTATGGATAATGAATCTCTATAGTCACAGAAGCTGCAGCCTTGGTGAAGATTTCAAAGGCTTTAAAAGTCACCAGAGTAAAGTGCAGGAAGGTTGCAAGGGGCTCTTCAGGGGACTCTCACCATACCCAAGGGGGTCGGTCTTTGAGCTGTTACCCCCGAAGCAGAGATTGACAAAAGGCTTATTTTACAAAAGGATCAGGGTACATATTTTGGATTTCACAAACCAGAAAGGGATTAATAATCTATTCATAGCTACAGAATAATGTGAAAATAAAATAAATATATAGCTATTGTATTATGTATGTTTAGTTGACAAAAGGAATTGGTCAGGGTTTCCACAATATGTCCCTACAGCTGTATTCCTATGAGATTTTTCTGTCCCCCCAAAAATTTGTCAAACAAGAAAATTTGGAAGATATGCATACTATAATATTCTAAGACCAGTGCTTTTAGCATTTTAATACTTCTGAAATAATGCTTTACAATATATATCCTTTTACAATTTATATATATGGTATATGTGGAGAGAAATTATCTCCCCTTGTATATAATATGCATAATTGCATACAAATTAAATACTCTGAAAAGTCCCAAAGATGGAAATAAAAAAAGGAAACAGGTTTTTGTTGTAGTGTAATGTATTTAACCTTGTGTCTCCTAAAGATATTGGAACATGTTTTTTTTTTCCCAATGCCACTTATCAATATCCAGTACATTCAATGTTCCCATGTTGTTCATTTTGACAAGACTGCTTTTTTTTTTTTAATGAGAGCTTTGAGCTCAAAGCAAGGTGGATTAGCTATCTGCTGAGTTGGAGTTTGCTTGAAAGGTTATGAGTGACGGCAAAGCCTTGGGCAGGTGCATCTGGGAGGGTCCCAGGAGGCAATGGTAACACAAATCAGAGCAAGTGAGGAGGGAGTGCTAGAGAGACTGCAGAGATGTACAGAGCAGAGGGAAACCAGAGGGAGGATGCAGTGTTCACCCTAGCAAGCAAATCCCTAATTTTAACCCCAGACTGGTTTACATTTGCCTAAGGACATCTGCCACTGACCTTAGGTTAAAGGGACATATGAAGGAAAGGGACACATGGAGCCAGCCACCTTATGAGAAGCATCAGCCTCATGAAAGGGACACAACCCACTCAAGAAGATGCCTGCTGGGGAGGGGGCGTACCTGCTTATTCCCTGCTCCGTTCTCCTTCCTGCAAGGGCCTCTCATTGCCCAAGCGAAACCAGAAACTAGAGCAAAAGGGAGTCATTGTTCACCATCAAGGTCAGCCTCCCAGAGTATAGGCAGGTAGGGAAAGGTGGTGACCAGATAATAGGACTAAAACAGAGCATCCAGCAGGTATGTCTTTGACAGTCTGGGAAAGTGGGTGGAGTATGAGTAAACTCACTCAGGGAAGATCTCATCACCCCCTAACTCTCTGTTGCATCCAGACTTAGGAAACACTTTCAAATAGCCTTCCATCTGCTGCTCCCTCAAGTTGTGAAGTAGACAGAGCAGGAGTAATTGTCCGTCTTTTCCCATAAGAAGCTGCCTTCCCCACACTGGAGCTGGAAATGTCACGTTAGGACTTGAAGGCAGATTTTCCAGGAGCCAACCTGATGCCATTTTCACCATGTCAGTGGTATCTCTTGCTGATGGTGTCCCAAATGGGTCATCTCTATGAAAGCATGCCATCATTAGTCACATACAACTACACTTCTTGGTACACAATACCCTTAACTTCATCTGTATTTATGTAGCACTTTATACTTTCTATCTGCTGCATAGGAAGGCAGTGGCAGATCCATGGAAACCTCTGCTCCTGGGAGCTACAACTCCATTTTTACAGGCCAAAGCCCACACCTCTGTTTCCTCTTCAAAAAACACTCATTGCTATGCTATTTTGCTCAACAAAAGATGGTGTTCACATGGCCAATCAAGAGAGTGCACAAGTGCCTAAGACATGAACAATAAATTACTTTGAGAGGTAGAGAGATAAAATACAACCAGGGGGACTGGAGAGATTGCTCAGTAGTTAAAGCACTTGCCTGTAAAGTCTTCTGAACTATATTCAATTTCCCAGTACCCATGCAAAGCCAGATGCAAAACATGGTGCATGTATTTGGATTCATATGCAGTGGCTGGAGGCCCTGGCATGCCCATTCTCTCTCTCTCTCTCTCTGTCTCTCTCTCTCTCTCTCTCTCTCACACACACACACACACACACACACACATCTGCACACATGCATGTATGTGCTCTGCTTGTAAATAAATAAATAAAATACATTGTAATGCTACAAGGCATTTGGGAAGAATAGAGTATCTATCTTAGTGTATTGGGAAAGAAACACAGAAATGTTGGCTTTTTTTTTCTGAGCCATAGAAACGCAAAAACAGGAGGTGGGGAGCTGAGGAAACGGCTCAGTGGGTAAAGTTCTTGTTGCACAAACGTGAGGACCTGAGTTTGGATCTCCAATGCCCACATAAAATGTCAGGCATGGAGGTGCTCACCTGTAATCCCAGTACTGCAGAGGCAAACAGGGGATGCCTGGGGCTTATCTAGCCAAATCACTGAGCTCCTGGTTTGGTGAAAGACACTGTTTCAAATAATAAGGTGGAGAACTACTGAGGAGAGCACCCAATTTCAAGTCCAAGTGAACCTACATGATGATTAAGAGATTTGGTGTCCTGGGTAAAATCCTGGAATCAGATTGCTTGGGTTTCACCTGATTCTGATGCTCAGAACCTGTGGAGCCTTGGGCAAGTTACCTAGCTTCTCTATGCCTTTATGTATTGATCTGTAATAAGTAGTACAAAAAGAGGGGGGGGGACAAGATGATGCCTGCTTTCGCTTCTGGGGTTGTTGTGAGAACTACATGCATTCATACAAGTGGAGTGCTGTAGAGTCTAACAGAAAGTATAGTCAGGATTAATAGCTATATTACTATGGAGATGGTCCCAAAAGAGGTTTAAAAAAAAAAGCTGGGTGTGGTGGCACACACCTTTAATCCCAACACTTGGAAGGCAGAGGTAGGAGGATTGTCATGAGTTCTAGGCTACCCTGAGAGTACATAGTGAATTCCAGGTCAGTCTCTGCTAAAATGCGACCCTACCTCGGAAAAAGAGAGAGATAAAGAAGAGGAGAGAAGGAAGAAAAAGAAGATGAATAACAGGAGGAGGAGGAGAAGCAGAAAGACCAAGAGGAGGAGAGAGGAACAGGAGAGGAAGAGCAGAAAGAGGAAAAAGGGAGAGAAAGAAGGAAGAGGAGGGAGGAGAAGAGAGTGTATTTGAGAAAGAATAGAATCATGACTGTGGCTCAGCTTTTGCCACTGTCTTTCACAATATGTATACAGCACATAGATGCACTTGTAGATAAGTATACAAACCAGTGATGGACCTGATAAAACAACGCTTCTGGCGTGACCAGCGACTCACACCTCTATTTTAATTAGGCTAGATTATAAAGCTCATGCTTCCTTCTGCAACATTCGGCTCTTTCCTTTTGCTGTTTTTTACTCATATTCACAAGTAACATGGGAAATGCAAGCCCCCCCCCAATAAAAGCTCAATGAGCAATGCACAGTGCGGACAATGGTATGGACAATCAGATAAAATAGCTGGAAGGCTCTTCTTCCAGCACCATGTCTATGAGTGATCATTAATAATTCAGGCAATCCATAGCTGGAGGTGGCTTAGTGGTTAAAGTGCAAGCAAAGCCAAAGGACTCGGGTTCATTCCTCAAGACCCACATTAGACAGATGCACAAGGAGGTGAATGCATCTGGAGTTCAGTTTGCAGTGGCTGGAGGCCCTGGCGTGCCCATCTCTCTCTCTCTCTCTCTCTCTCTCTCTCTCTCTCTCTCTCTCTCTCTCTCTCTCTTCTTTCTCTCTGTTAAGTAAATAAATAAAATATTAAAAAGTAATAATAATTCAGGCAGTCCAGGAACATGAGGTTTCTGACTCTGAGGCCCAAAACAGGGAATCCACTGATAAGTTTTACCGTGTCTCCTTCCACGGTGAGCACACTTGGGTATCTTCCTAGTCTTTCCAGACATAAAGGAAGAAAGACTAGATGTGCGGAAGAGATGATGGGCTAAAAAAAAAAAAATACCAGACAAAGCAACCTATGGGAGGAAGACTGTGTTTCAGCTGACAGTTTGAGGTTATAGTCCATCATGGTGAGGAAGTCATGGTAGCAAGAACTCAAGGGGGCTGCTCGCATTGCATCCACAGTCAGGAAGCAAAGAGAAATAAATGCTGGCACTTGGCTTGCTTCTCAGTCTGGGGTCCCAGACCGTGGAATGCTGACACCTACAGTCAGGGTGGGTCTTCCTACTTCAAATAACCTAACTTAGAAAGTCCCTCAGACACATGCCCAGGATTTGACTTCTAAATGATTCTAGATTCTATCAAATTAGCACTCAACATTAACTATCACAGACGAAAAAAAGAGGGACAGAACTGTAAAGCAGCCCTTAGGTAATTGGTATCCCTCAGAGAATGTAAGACCATTCCAGAACCTGATCTACCCATGGGCAGCAAACACCAAAGAAACCATCAACCTTGGCTGGAGCTGTTGGGAAGCCCCACCACCCTCCTGTGCTTCGGACTACAGCAGACTATAGTGCACATCCGCCCATAGTTGTCTGAGTCCGTTAATCTGGCCTGGCCCAGACCACCTGGCCCTTTGCTAGTGCGCTGATGTGACCATCCTGGCGCTTCACCAGCTCATGTCATACTGTTTGACTCTGCCAAAGCAGCGTGTAGGGAAAGAAATCAATTCTTTATGCCTGTTATAAACCAACGTTAAAGCACTTGATTGCGAAGCCAAAGGACCCAGGTTCTATTACCCAAGACCCATGTAAGCCAGATGCGCAAGGTGGCACATGCACCTGGAGTTCATTTGCAGTGGTTTGAGGCCCTGGTATGCCCATTCTCTCTCTCTCTCTTTCCCTCTCCCTCTCCCTCTTTTTATCTCAAATAAATAAATAAAAATAAAATATTTTAAGAAAAAACAACAAGGGAAGCAACACAAAACAGAAGAGAAAACATGGTGGAGAAAATAAATAGGTTAGAAAGAGAAGGTCTTGGGAAAATGTTTATAAATTATTTGTTAATAAAGTTCTGGTAGATTTATAAGGAGAAAGAATGGACTGGGGAGAGGAGCCTCTATAAAGCAGCTTCTCCTCCACTGTGAAGGTTCTGGACATCATCCCATCAAGAATCACATAAACTGGGCTGGAGAGCTAGCTCAGCAGTTAAGACACTTGCCTGCAAAGCAAAAGGACCCTGGTCTGATTCTCCAGGTCCCATGTAAGCCAGATGCACGTGGTGGTACATGCTTCTGGAGCTCGTTTGCAGTGGCTAGAGGCCCTGGTATGCCCATTCTCTCTCTCTCTCTTTCCCTCTCCCTCTCCCTCTTTTTATCTCAAATAAATAAATAAAAATAAAATATTTTAAGAAAAAACAACAAGGGAAGCAACACAAAACAGAAGAGAAAACATGGTGGAGAAAATAAATAGGTTAGAAAGAGAAGGTCTTGGGAAAATGTTTATAAATTATTTGTTAATAAAGTTCTGGTAGATTTATAAGGAGAAAGAATGGACTGGGGAGAGGAGCCTCTATAAAGCAGCTTCTCCTCCACTGTGAAGGTTCTGGACATCATCCCATCAAGAATCACATAAACTGGGCTGGAGAGCTAGCTCAGCAGTTAAGACACTTGCCTGCAAAGCAAAAGGACCCTGGTCTGATTCTCCAGGTCCCATGTAAGCCAGATGCACGTGGTGGTACATGCTTCTGGAGCTCGTTTGCAGTGGCTAGAGGCCCTGGTATGCCCATTCTCTCTCTCTCTCTCTCTCTCTCTCTCTCTCTCAATGTGTGTGTGTGTGTGTGTGTGTGTGTGTGTGTGTGTGTATCTCCCTCTGTCTGTCTCTAATAAACAAATAGATCTTTAAAACAATAATCATATTAACTTCCCCAGATGAATCATTAATTTCATTCTTTTGTGTCTCTTCACACAGTATTTAGATCCTCCAACAAGTACAGCCTTTCCTCTTTTCTGTCTAACATCTTCAGAATTCATATCAAGCCATGCCTTCTCCAGGAAGAGCTCAGAAGCCCCATTTCTGCCTGACCCAGTCCAGATAGATGCTAATTCTGCACGTATCTGGTTTACCAACCCCCACCCCACTTACTCTCTTCATACTCACTGAGTAGCTACTATATGCCAGGCACTAGATACCAGGAATATATATGAAATGAACAAACCAATTTCTATTCTATGGCATAGAGAACAGTAAACATTTAAATAGTTCACATTCACCCAGTGTCACTAAGTCCTTTGAAGGCAAACTAAGCAAGAAAATGGTAACAATGGGTGAATGAAAATAGTAACAATCAGAGAACATGGTCCAGGGAGGACTTTTAAAATATGCTATATGAGGGCTAGAGAGTTTGCTTAGAAGTTAAGATGCTTGCCTGCAAAGTCAAAGGACCCATGTTCAATTCCCCAAGACCCACATAAACCAGATATACAAGGTAGCACATGTGTCTGAAGTTTGTTTGCAGTGGCTGGAGGCCCTGGTGCACCCATTCTCTCTCTCTCTCTCTCTCTCTCTCTCTCTCTCTCTCTCTCTCTCTCTCTTTCTCTTGTATCTGTCTCTTTCTCTTTATCTCAAATAAATAAATAAAAATAATTTAAATATATATATGTACATATATATGTATGTGATATATATGAGTAGGAGCCTTAATAAAATGGGAGATAATCATATAGAGATCTACATAAAGGAGTCCTCAGGCTAGAGTTGATATCAAAGCACTTGTGAAAATTCTGAGGTGTGTGTATTCAAGGCACAGAAATGTGATAGATGTGTGGGGAGAGGTAGAGACAGAGGCAGCAGTTAAAAGAGATGAGTAACCAGGGTCATAAAGCAGAGGGACTTGTAGGTGATCCCAAAATTTACTAGATATTCAGGATGCACCATCACTACCTGTGCACTCTTCATGGCTACATGGTGGTTGAAATTATCAGTCTCTGCTTCCTTCTTACATATGGGCTCTATGTGAAATAGGAGCTCTGATTAGATACATAGATAGATAGATAGATAGATAGATAGATAGATAGATAGACAGATAGATAGATGGATACACATCTAGAGCCTAGCACATAAATATATTATAAACACTTGTGGAAAGAAGAAAGAAAGAATTTTAGTAGGAATGAATCAGTCATGTTCCTTTACTTTGTAGTTTGATTTGGCAAATCAGTCCTTAATATTTTTTATTGAGAACTTTAATATATAAACATATTACAATTCGGTCATCTTCCCGTCAGGTCATCCTCTATGTCCCATCTCCCCTGCTCCCATTCCACTGAGGGCCCTCCTCAGTGGTGTTTTCAGTAATTAGCATGGGATCATGAAAGCACCAATCTCACAGGGGGGGGGGGGGGGAGGAGCGGGAGATGCCTCAGAGTACACAGGCTCTCGCATTCTTTCCGCCCCCTCTTCCGCAGTGTTCCCTGAGCCTTGGAGGGTGTGTTAGCAATCTCCTCTGATGTTGAGCTCTCAACAGCTTCTGAATTTCTGCTTTGATAAGTTCTGATTCTTCTCAGTGTCTACTGCCATCTCCCTGGAACCATGAGAGCAGTACTTATATTTAATATTTGTTTTTATGTGTGTGCATATGTGCATATTCGTGCATGTACATAGGTATGCATGCATAAGGACAACACCTGTGGTATTCCTCAGGAACACCACCCAACTTTTTTTTTTTTGAGACATGATCTCTCATTGATACAGGGCTCACCAATTAAACTAGATTATGTGACCAGTGAACCCCAGAGATTCTCCTGTGTCAACCTTCCCAGCATTGAGATTACAAGCATGTACTAGCACACTCAGATTTTTGGGGTTTTTTTTTTTGTTTGTTTGTTTTTTGAGGTAGGGTCTCACTCTAGTCCAGGCTGACCTGGAATTCACTATGGAGTCTCAGGGTGGCCTCGAACTCACACGATCCTCCTACCTCTGCCTCCCGAGTGCTGGGATTAAAGGCATGCGTCACCAAGCCCGACTTCACACCCAACATTTTTATTTTTTTTTTTATTTTTTATCTTTATTTATTTATTTGAGAGCAGCAGACAGAGAGAAAGAGGCAGAGAGAGAAAGGGAGAGAGAATGGGCACGCCAGGGCCTCCAGCCACTGCAAACGAACTCCAGATGCGAGCGCCCCCTTGTGCATCTGGCTAACATGGGTCCTGGGGAATCGAGCCTCGAACCGGGGTCCTTAGGCTACACAGGCAAGCACTTAACCGCTAAGCCATCTCTCCAGCCCCGTACCCAACATTTTTAATGGATTGAGAGGCTTGAACTCAGGTCCTCATGCTTGCAAGGCAAATATTTTACCAACTTACCTACCCAGCCCTGTCTTGAATATTTCTGTGGATTTGCTATATGAAACAAATCCCTACTCACTTATTCTACCAAAAGAGGCACTTTTTCTACCAACTCATTGTCAGGAAGAATAATGCATACACAAGGTGATATAAGGCATTATTTAACTTGACCTTCACACTAAGCCTGTGGGGGGAGTAGGAGAGTATAGGTATTATTATACCTGTTTAACAGATGAGAAAATTGAGGCTCAAGAATCTTAAGCCAATTTGAAAAGGGTCCAGCTAATAGGAGATAGACCTGGCAATCAATGTAAGCCTCAAGACTCCCACCCCATGTAAGGTGGCTTGGTGTTACAGAATCTTTAAGTGTAGGTAGAAATTTTCAAATATAGTTCAGACTAAAAGAAATAAGTTAAAACTTCTGTGTTAGGGATTTCGTCTAGATTTAGGAATGAATTTAATCAATAAGTGTAACTGCCAGATATTCAGGAAGAACGCAATGGGTCCAAACCTCAAGCTCAAGAATATGTAAAGACCTCGAGGTGGAGGAGGGTGTGTTGTGTCTGCTGAGTCACTGCTGCGTTCCAATCACAACAAGATCATTACCTGACATTAAGGCATCCAACAAGTATGGACTGAAGGCTAGTACTCTGCTCAGGGACACCCACTGTCCCTGCACACGTACTCAAGGTAGGGACACGTTGAAATGGGATGCCAGTGTAAACACTCTAAGAAGTCAGAGCTGAAGGCTATGTTACAGGGGAGGTTCTAGGTCAGGTTCTGGGTACAGCACTGGTCTCCACCCTCAGTGGCTCTAGGAATCCCGGTTTGAATTCTGGCTGTGCTACCTGCAATCTTAAGGGACTTGGGACAGTTCCCTAACACTCTCTATACCTAGTCTGCATGACAGGAATGATGGCAGTAGCCAGCTCCACAGATCCTTATAATGATGAAATGAGAAAATGCATAGGAGACCTCCGCACAGAGCAAACCCTCAAGCAAGGATAGAAAGAAAAACAGAGAGAGAGAGAGAGAGACTGAGCAACAGATGCAGAAAGGGCACACCATGGTAGGGAGCAGGGTTTGAGCAGAGCTCTGGAAGTTGGGTCCAGATACAAGCAGAGGAGAAGGGGAAGAATTCTCCCCAACCACCCTGCGTTATCCTTTCTCCTAGAAGACATATGAGCATAGAGCTTCGGGGCCTTAGAAAAGTTTTCTAAAGCCGCTTTATTTTTAGGTTGCAAATCTGCTAAGTGATTTCAGGAGGTGACCACATTTCAGCTCCATTAGCTCATCAGCAGTTTCTTAATGAGGCTAATTAGCCCCAAACAGCTCCCAACCCTGCAGGGGCTCCACTCAGAGCTTGGCTATGTATAAGCCAGTGAGCCTGTGACCTCTGAGAGTGGCTAAGAGACCTGGTTTCTGGGCATCAACCTCATCAAAGCTTAATGATTAAAGACATTTCATGGTTAGTAAGGGTTTTCCATTACCCTGGGTCCCTAAGCCACCAAGTGCTGAGACTAGCTCACAACCACAGAGAAGGCTGTGCTATAATGGAGACTAAGTCAAAAGGTGAGCACCACGTCTTGGCCAGAAAGAAAACACCCACCAGAACACTAGCTTGGAAAGTGTGAGGTGTTTTGGGGTGAGTTCCTCAATATCCTCACTCACTGACTCCAGAAAGTAAACTGGGTGTGTGTGTGTGTGTATTTAAGCTCACCATTGGTGATACTAAGCAAGAGATCCCCAACTGGCCATAATGTCCTAGGATGTTACTTTTTTTCTCTATCACAGAGCTGGGCAGATAAGTACAGATGGCTGTTAATGCCATTGTTTCTTCAACATCCTTATTAGGGACTTTGGATGGCATATCTTCCCTGCCCTACAGGTGAACAGTAGTGGAAGGTGATCACTACTAAGACAGTACTTGTAATGACAGCTGGCATGCATCTAGTCTCACTACTATGCCCAGGACTTTAATTCCTGGCTTTTCTCCATCTTCTCATTTAACCTGTCAATAGGTGAAGTAAGGACTCTTCAGACCCATGTTAGCAAGACAGCATACTAAGACCATATAAGAGTCCAAGAAATCAGTTACAGGTCCCATTGTTTCTCAGTGACAGGAGCACCATCCAAACCAAGGTCCTTCTAAAGACAAATCTAGAAGGTTTTGTGTTACACTACTACCCTGAAAGCAAACAAACGCATCAGTTATGACTTCTGTGCTTACAAAACAAAACCACAAAATCAAATACTCTGCCAGAATCAGTCGCTACTCCAGGATGAAATACAGTAGAGCAGAGAACATAAGCCCTAAAGAATCAAGGATCAGAGTTCTAGTCTCAGCTAACACTTCCTAGGGGACCCAGAGAAAATCAGTGTGTCACCACAGGCTCCTGATTCCTCAACTGTCAACAAAAGATTGGGTTAGATCAATCTCTTAGCCTCCCTTACAGTTCCAGCCTTATATCGTTTAATAATGTGTCAATCAAGATAAGGGATGTAAATAACGGGCATTTTTATATACAAATAAAGAGCCCAGGTGCGAACTTTGGCACTTGTCAGTATCATGACCCTTTCAAATAAAAATGTGGTGCCTTTTTTTAAATTGAGATTTTGGAAAGAGAAATCTAGCCAGCTAATTCATTTCTTCTTTGAATTAATTCTGAATTCATGATATAGAATCAGGGTTGTAATTCTGTATTGACAGTTGAATGAACTCAGAGAGGTTAAGTACCTCACTTAGGATCATAGAGCAATGTAGTCCCAGAGGACAAAAAAGAGAGATCACTGTGTCTCATTTGAAAACCAGTCTGGACTGACTTGTGGCAGGGGACTATCACAGTCGTCCTCAGTAAACACCTGCAAAGGCTCTTTGATGATGATACACATAGCAGCAAAATAGGAAACTGGTGCTGGCATTCATCATTTCTCAACATGCTGTCTTCCAGTAGGGGCTCATGAAAATAAAGAAGTTCTTCTCCTCCCTCTAGTGCCAACATCTGCAGACCTGATGGAGTTTTAAGGAACTGAATCAGAGAATCCTAATCCACTATTTAGTTCAAGCACCAGCACTGGATTCTCTGCCAGCAGGTGACAGAAGAGGGCACAGGTGGAATAATGAAGTGTGGACAAGTCAGGGGCCAGGCCCAGATGTTTCACCTTGCCTCACCTAACGCCTATAGCCAGGTACTGAGTCACTGGCCTATAAGAAACTATGGGTATGGGACAAGTGGGAGCTTATACACATTTTATCTGTGAGCCAGAAAGGAGGGAGAACTGTGTGGCAGTGACCACCGATGTCTTCCTCACTGTAGCAGAGGCAAGATCTAAACCCTGACCTTCAGGCAACCCAACAGTGCTCATCTAACAGCTAATCCAAGCTGTCTCAATAATTTAACATACAGCCTAAATCATCTCAATTCTTTCAATTCAAGGCTTCTACACAGCAGTAATTTTAACCTGGACAGGGATGATCCTGTGCTATGAAGGCTCTTTCTGTGTACCACGGGGTGCTTATCAAGACTCAGGCATCTATTGGCTAGATGATGGTAACACCACCCCCAGTTGTGACAACCAAACACTACTGCATGTCCTGTTCACATGTCACACATGGGCAGGAATGTGGCTGGGATTTCCCTTACCTTTGAACCACAGCCTTAGTCTATTCATTGTTGGAATTTAGTATTTGGAATTTTCAGGAAAGCTCAGAAACTAGAGCAACAAGATCCCACAAGTTGTGTCTTCAATACACACCCATTTTAGAATGGAAAGACCAGAACAAAGATGCTTCAACAGGTCTTTCCCTGAACCATCAACCCACCCTGGCCTTCTGACTGGGAATTCAGGGGGAATGGGAGAAGTCTGTGCCAGCCACACAGTGAAGTGAAACCCACTTGGCACAGGCATTTCATTGGCAACTGAAAAAAGTCAATAGAGACTGGAGGGGTTTCACAGGTCCATCTGACCAAAGCACACAGGACACTGAACCACAAAGTTAGAGGCACAGTTTCAGCCATTACTGTAAGTCAACTGTGTGTTAGCCTGGTTTCCCAGCTGATGCACCTTCACTCAGCTGTTCATCTACATGATACTAAAGGTCATTTCCACAATGAATGAGCCCCAGAAAAGAGAAGGGACTGGAAGGAAAGAAAGGAAGCGAAGGGGAGGGGAGGGGAGGGGAGGGAAAGGGACCGGAGAGGAGGGAAGGGAGGGCAAGGGGGTGAGGAGAGGGGAGGAAAAGGGAAGAGACAGGAGGGGAGGGAAAGAGAAGAAAGAGAAAGGAAAAACTACTTCAATAGGTGTTTAGGGAAGGAAGGTTCTCTTTCATTGTTATATGTTTTAGCATAATTTTTATGATGAGAAGTAGCTTTATTTACTATAAAGTTGTTGAAGCCTTTCATGTATCATACACTTTTTCTTTTCCTGTTTTTGATGTGTCCATGTGCATGCATATGGTGTGTGTGTGTGTGTGTGTATGCACGCGTGCCTTGGTGCAGGGTGTACATGCATATTACATGTTCATGAAGGTAGAGTTCAGAAGGCAACATGGGTGTCTCCCTCTCACTCTTATTTATTGACACAGGTTCTCTAACTTGAACCTAGAGCTTACCAATTTAACAAGACTAGCTGTCCAACTGGCCCTGGGGATCCACATGTCTCCACCTCCCAAGAACTGGAATTACAGGCATGAACCAACATGTCCAGCATTTTTCCTGGGTGCTGAGAATCTAAGCTCAGGACCTCACACTTGAGCAGCAAGCACTCTACCAAATGACCCATCTCTCCAGCCCCTTCATGCACTTTTTTTTTTTTTCTCAGCATGGGGCATGACTGGTCCCTTTTTTTCCCAATGAGTATCTCCAAAGACTAATGTGTTTCCCAAACGTGCTTTATATGAAATGTCCTGTCCTGGCTCCTCTCAGTTCTTCATACTCACAATGGGGCAGTTAGATCTCTCCTGCAGACCTTCCAGAGGGGGGGAGAAATGAAGAAATGAGAAAACACTTGAGAAAGTGCTTTGTAAACTCTGAAAGGTTATAAAAGTTTAAGAAGTCATTACTAATGCATACTTATTAATAATTTACTGATAATGAGATGTTCCCTGCCTCACTTGGATGATGAGTTGACGAATGCGATAATTGAAGTAACAGAGGTTCCAAGAAGTTAAAGGCCAAGGTCATACAGCTGGCCCTGGTGTCATAGCACAAGTTTATATAAATTACGGGCACAGAGGCTGGGGAGATTGCTCAGTGGGTAAAGTGCTTGTTGTACGAGCATAAGGACCCGAGTTCGAATCCTATGACCCACGTGCATGCCAGGCAGGCATTGCAGCCCGCTTGTAATCTCAGCATCAGGAGGCAGAGACAAGGGACCCCCAGGGCAAGCTGGCCAGCTAGACTAGCCAAATCAGCAAGCTCTTGGTTCAAGTGAAAATCCCTCATTAGCCTCCTCCCTGTCAGCCATGGTACCAACATGGCTGTATACACACTGTGTACATAACTAATAAAATAAGAAATAAAATCCCTGTCTCAATAAATAATGTGGAGAGTGATTAACAGAGATACCCATCATCAATCTCTGGTCTACACACGCATTCACATACACACACAGACACATGTGCAAGAATAAATATATACATATCACACACACACATGAAAAGAAAACAAAACTCAGTCCCAAGCACAGAAGGTTTCTGAGCAGAGAGAGCCCTGTGCAGCGTCAACTCCTTTTGTTGTTGAAATGGCTGCACTTATGACTTTAGAGACAAACAAGGCAGTGGGAAATCAATGAGGGACCCACACAACCCATGAATTGAGAAAGAACGAGGTAAGGGCACTGGATATGGAGGCTTGGGTCCTTCAGCAAGCAACTTGACTTTTTTGAGCTTTTGTTTTCCAGTGTAAAAACTGTGAATTTTCATAACACTCATCTTCTAGAGTTGGCAACTCAGGACTGGTGAAGAATTGGTGTTGTGGTTTGAATGTAAAATACCCCATGGACTGGTATGAGTGAATACTTGGTCCCCAGGTGGTAGCACTGCTCGGAAGGTTGAAGCACCTTTAGGAAGTGAATCTTCAATAGAGGAAGTAGGTCACTGAAGCAGAGCCTTGAGGTGCGATAGCCCAGCCCCGCATCCTCTTTGTCCACTGCTTCCTGCCAATGTGACCAGCTCTGTTCCCATACCTGTCAGTAAGACTTCCCTGCCATATTGGACTTAACCCTCTGGAATTGTAAGGCACCGTAAACTTTTGCTTTCCCCTAAGTAGCTTCTGATCAGGTATGTGTCCACAGCAATGAGAAAGGAACTGATACGCAAGGCTTAAACGGACCATACACACAGCTTTAAGGAGAATTCACCAAGGCAGCACCGATGGGCAGGTCCTTTCATAGAGGAAGGAGACCCAACTAGAATAACCCCAGACCTCTAGATGAAACCTGTAAATGACCACAGAAATTAACGACACAAGGGAGAGTTTCTGGGGTTCTGTGTAGGGTCTGGTTTGTCTGGAGGTGTTCTCAGGAAAGGTGAGGCGTATACTGCCATCTCTAGTTACACCTGTAAGCGCAGATTCAGCCCTTCATACACCTCTGACCCTGGATGTGGCAGCCTGGGTGAAGGAGTGGGACAGACCCATGCCTGATGGAAGCCCATTAGAATTAGTACGACTGAAGCCAAACAGTTCCCACTTGAGAACCGCCCTCACAGTGAGTGTTCATAATGAAGCAGGCACTCCAGTAGAATGGCCCAACAATGCCTCTGTACTGAGGCAATGCTTTTGCTTTTGAAATAGCTCAGATCCATTAGTCATCTCGACTATGAATGTGACAGACTCTGCTATGGGCGGATGCTGCTTTCCTCAGAGCACGATGCCGCTGTTCCTCTCCCGCTGGTATAATTTTTAATCTGTTGTCTATGATTCTCTGTCCTCTCCGCTTTGCGCTTCTGGGCTATATGATTTCATCTCAGTGAAAATTTAATGGTAATGAGAACATTTTTTAAGTAAATAAACTTTATGCATCTTAATTTCCAAATAGGCTCTGACATGAACTTAAGATTCACCTATGTGATTATTTTCTAAGTTGAGGATGGAGAGCTGTTTAAGAGATATCTATTCAGGCTCCCCCATCTCCATGGTTCTTACAAGTCCCCAAAAGCACAGTTATGAGAACTTCTCTGAGCTGTCTCCTCCTTTCTTTGAACTCAGTGCATGGGCTGGCAGTCAGCTTTGGAGCAGGTGGAACCCCAGACAGTGCAGAGAGCAGCAGGAGAGGATTTCTTGGTTCCTGAGGACAGAGCTTCTTAGGCAAAGGGAAACATGAAACTCCACACTTTGCACAGCAAAGGGCAATGGAAGAGTACAGAAAATTAATTGTCCCTGTCAACTGTCTTGTCACCTACATAGTTGTTGAATCCATCATCAGTCCTGCTATCCACATGTTAGTGTAAAGCCTCTGCATTATTGGATGCATTGTTGTGACCAGGAATGTGCTGGTAGCTGTGGGCCCACCAGCTGGGGGAAAGGGAACTCACCAGCTTTGATTCCTAGGGTGCACCAATTTCCATAGCGTAAGTGCGCCCAGTGTGGCATTCCTCAGTGCTAGGAGCACGAGAGCGAAGCTGTGTGTGGGAAGAGGTGCACAGTGGCATGCCATTTTATACAATCCCTGCCATCTGGATACAATAACTACTAATGCTTCTCAGAATAGAGGTAATAATAAAATGTAACAAAAAAATTAAGTCGCAAGTCTGAAGGAGAATCACCAATGTTTTTCATGTTTTTATTTTCAATTTATTTCACTGTAATTTTATAGAATTAATTGTTGGTATATTTAGTCAACTGGCTTGCAAATATTCTTTAAAAAAAAAAACAGCAGTAAGCATGAATGAGCTGATAGGAATGGGTTCAAGTGTATATTAACTACATTATGTTCCAGCCTAAGACCACTAGAAGCACATCTGCAGTTTAACAAGTTGGGTTATTACTCTATCCAGTGAGGGAGACTGCACACGCACTGTGGGGCACCACAAGGCAGCTCAGCGGGAGGTGTGATGAAGGACTCATAGGACTGAGGCTTACGGGATTGGGACTCTGGAAGCCAACTCAAGGAAAGAGGGCTATCTAGACTGGGCTGTTGAAAAAGGGATGAATTTGACTCCTTGAAAATCTTCCCTCTACACACAGAGGAATGGCAAACAAGCCTATTATATTTTTTTATTGCTTTATTGACATATGTGGTAGTTTGAATCAGATGTCCCCATGAACTCATGTGTTTTGACTGGTTGGTCCCCAGCAGGTGGCAATTTGGGAGGTGGAGCCTTGATGGAAGAGGTGTGCTGCTGGGGGTAGAATGAGGGGTGTTCTAGCCCAGCTCTACTTGCCCAGAGTTTGGCTTACTCTCTTGCTGCTACCTTCCATCTGCTGTCACAAGGAGCCATGTCCAGCCTCTATTCTACCATCTTTTCTCTCCCATCACAAAGCTCCCCCTTGGCACTGTAAGCCAATGTATGAACTTCCCTCCCATCAGCTGCTTTGGGTCAGATGTTGTGTCCCAGCAATGTGAAGGTAACTACAACAGCTCGCAAAGATGTTATAATGGTGTTTTTGCAAACATACTTGGCAAAGAAAGACTTGAGTTTGGTCATTTCTATAATCTGGACATGCTCACATTTTTCCTTCATGTTTAGACATAATTGTGGGGCCAAGTTGTTTTTCACTTGACCCATAATATACCAGCCTGACCTGGTATGGTCTGACCGTTTTTGTTAATTAGGAGCTCACCACAGTCAGGTTGATGGCACAGCCCACCTGTGAGCGTCTGCGGCTTCTATTCTTGTTCTCAACAGGGATCTTCACCACAGTCTTATGTCCTAAAATGTAGCTACCACAGCTGCCCAACTTTCTGGACAAGATCATGTCATAGCTCTTAAAATGCCTCATGCAGGCCTGGGGAGATGGCTGTCAGTAAAGCGCTTGCATTAGGACCTCAGTTCAGCTCCCCAGGACCCTTGTAAGTGTGGTGGCACACCTGTAATTCCAGCACTGGGGAGGCAGAGACAGAGGATATTCCAGGCTTATTGGCTAATTAGTCTGGCTGAATTCATGAGCTCTGAGTACTGTGAGAAACATTCTGTCAAAAAATATAGTGAGGGCCTGGAGAGATGACTAAACTGGTATGAACACTTGCTGTGCAAACATGAGGTCAGAGAAGGCCTGATTTGCACTGGGTTTGATTCTTCAGCACATATGTAAACAGATGGGCATGTCTATGCATGCCTGAAACCTCAGTCCTGTGGGGAGTGGAGACCTGAGAACCAGAGACTTTCTTGCTGGTCATCCAGTCCGACTGAAACAGCAACAACGGGTTCAATGAGATTCCATCTCAGGGGACACACAGATGAGTGACAGAGGAGGACACCCATCGTGAATGCCCCCTTTTCCAGGATCTGTTGTACATTCTAAGACTCACACTACAGGTGTACAGACATAGTCCCTACTCTCTTGAATTTTATATTCCAATGAAATGGAATAAGCAATAGTTTTTTTTTTTTTCTTTAAAAGTCATGAAACAAGGAAATGCAACCAATACAGATAAGGACTCTATGCAGATTTAAGACTGGATTCTCTGGAAATGATTGAATGGCTATTTTATACTGAGTCATTCTGCAAAAGTGGTTCGTTGAGGCTAAAATATGAATGGCAGGAGATCCTGTCCCATGCTGTAATGTTTTCTGATTATGGGCCCATTGCCTCTATAAGACTGTCAAATTCAGGAAGCCTGACTGATGACTTAGCTATCTTCACATCTATCCAGGTATGGATGTTTAATGAATACCTGAGCACTTCATCCTTCCTCCCTGCAGGTATGGTCTGAACTTACTCACTAAATTAGCCTGTGGTTTCCTTATGGGAAGTGACCACCCCCACCTCAGCACCATGAACGTGGGCCTGTCATCACTGTCTTTCTGACCCTCCTGCCATCCCAAATCTAAACCTTACCCACTTTAGGACCCCCCATGGGGGTCCTGAAGCTGACCAGCTGCTTTAGAGTGATAAATCTTTCAGCATCCACAGCCTGTATCACCGAGGGTCCTCAGTACCAATCCTGCGGAGAAGCAACTATGTGGTGTAAGGAACATATTAATAAAGCCCAAAAGGCCTTTATTTAAATTCTGGCCCTAACATTGTCATTCTGTAGGACGTTTGACAACTCATTTAACCTTTCCAAAGCTGTCTGTCACATCTGTTCAGTGGGCAAGTTTCCTTGTGAGAGAGGGCTGTTTTTCAGGTATAATTTACATACAGTCACAAGGATTATATCTTATTTATCTCTGTAACCCCAGCATGGAAGTAAGTGTCTGACATATAATGTGTTTGTAAATATTTATGGGCTCAATGGATGGGAATGAAAATGATAACACTCATCAGGAAGTGTTTATATAGTTATATGTTTAAATATAATTTCAAGTATATAATAGGAAATAGGTCAAAATGTACTGGTAATTGTCATTCATATGCTAGCTACTTTTTTTGTCCTACCAATGTTGACCCTTTCATTTGTACAATACATTTTTTTCCTATATGAAGATATTATAAGTCCTGAATGTTAAGTTAAAGCTTAATAAACCTCAGTTTACTGCTTTAAAAAATACAATGTTTTCTGTAATAGGGGGAACTCAGTGGCTTTGAGAAACAAAATAAATATGTTATAAATAAACATATTTTTTTCTTTAAAGATACCATTTTTGAAATTATTAATGTAGTGTATACTCGTTAATGAAAATTTGGAAAATAGAGAGAAACAATACCCAACTCTTCTACATAAGCATAATTACTATTGACATGTGAGTATATTTCACTCATATAAGTATAATTTTGTTTCCTCAAGACACACTGTATGGGCGATTTTGTCCACTTTTTCTACTTCAGTGTGTCATAAGTACTTTCCAAGTGATCATTTCCCTTTAACCGTTTCATTATTCTCCACCTAGCAGATGCACCATTGTTCACTTCAACCTTCCCTATCACTGGATAGTTATTTAATTCATATTAGTTTGTTTTATAAATAATTCTGTAGTGAGTGTTTGGTGAATGAAGATTCTTCCTCAAAAACAGAACAGACTCCAAAAGCTTGAAGAAATACAGGTGCAGATATGTATCTGAAGTTGCCTCCAGAACTCTTGGCTAATAAAAGAAAACCTACAATAATAATAAAGCTGTATAGCATGCTAAAACTTAAAAAATCCCTCACATCCAAACACTACTGCATAGGGTGAAAAGTCAGAGAAAGAGGATTTCAGAAGTTAATTGGGAAATAACAAGCAAGTTGAGTAAATTGCCTAATCTAAACCCATTAGATAAGCGTTTATTGCAATACAAAATCTTGATGACTGTAATTAACACATTTATAAACTCTCTAAGAAACTTAAAGCTTTCCTTTTATTGACTGAAAACTAGTAGCTTTTACAAACAGAGCTTATGGCTTGGCTGGCTTGTTCTCTGGGCTGGGGTGGGGGGGTCAGTCAGCAAATTCCCTGAGCCTCGTGCTCTTGAGTCTGGTGTTAACCTCTCAGATGCTAGAGAAATAGGAGGAAACGTCAGAGAGCCAGAGCCTCAGAGCCCCCCAACACCTCATCACTGAAGCAGACCCAACATGGCTCAGGGAAATTTTGCGGAAGAGGGGGCGGAAAGAATGTCAGAGCCACATGTTGGGTCATGATATGCAGAGACATTTAGCTTACCCATAACTGTGGGCTAACTCCACAATGCATGACCCATATACCTCAACAAGGAGGGGCCAAGGGGAGGGGGTAGGTCATGGATGAGCCTAATAATGGTACCAAACTGACTTTAAAAAAATAAAATAAAAAATAAAAATGAAAAAAATAGGTAATTTCCAATAAAATATTATTACATAAAAAAAAAGATTATGGATATAGAACTAACATTCAGCAACTTGCAAGATTGTAAGAGAATAGATTGGGGTGCGTGTTTATACCTTCCTTATGTTACCTTCCCCATACCAAGAAGTTCAACATTTCCAGCACCTTCAGAGGGAATCTTTTGTCTCCCTAATCAAGCAACTGCCTAATGTAACCACTGTTAAAACCTCTATCACTATATCACTTGTCCTTGGACTTCTTATAATCTCAATCATTCACTGTTAGTTTCTTTCACAACTTATTTTGCTTGTCATTGCATTCGTAAGGATTTGTCTATGATATTTCGTGGAGAAACAGCTCCTCTTTTTTCATTCCTGTCAAATAGTTCATGTTACAACTATACTACAGTGTACTAACACATTCTACCAATGTTTTCATTATTTCTACTTTGTGTCTATCATGAATAAAGTTCCTGTGGACATTTTTAGATTTATTTTGGCAGCCAACAAATGTGAGATGTTAAGTGTGCTACAAAGTACTGGTGAGAACAGCAAATGGAAAACTAGGGGACCTGAGTTCCTTTCTTTCGTGGAGCTCTGTTGTTAACTATGTATTTTATGCAAATCATTTCGTGTCTATGTTTCCAAATAGCTTCAACAATAAAAGAAGACTTTTTACATTCTGAGCACACATGTTTTTTTGTTGTTGTTAAATACCTTAATAACCCAAAGGAAAGTTATTTCATCTCTCTGAACTTCAATTTCTTTACCTTATAAATGAAGTTGTTGAAGCAAGTACTCCATGAGGCCTGTTGCAGGAGCAGACTCCATGTTTCAAAAGAGTTGAGCATGGTGCACATCCTGGAATGTGCCTTCTACTAGAATACCCCAAGTGTCCAGGATATAGCAGCCCTTCCCAGGGGCTATAATCCAGCAAGGGACTGGAGGCTGAAGATACCGGTTTGAATCTCAGCTGATACCTTAGACGTCTAAGCAAAAGGAAATTTGACTTGCACACCCCCCCCCATTGAGCCTGATGTATGATCTCTGCTCTTCAGTTTCCTCCAGCAAAACCATAAGCTACTCAGGAAGACTCTTCCTCTCTCATTGAACCTTGTACATCTCACCCACACCCACACCTACACCCAACATAGGGACTGGTATGTGGTATGGAATCTGCAACCATTACTTAGGCAAATGAAGGTGCTTTAGAAACTGTCCATCATTCTATGAATGTTAGTTTTCATGATTATCTCATGAAATATTTTTTATTTATTAGCATAAAGAGAATTAGGTTTCATTATGTTGTGCTTTGGACAAATTCTGTATTGTGTTTTCTTTCCTTCTCTTTCCTATCTTTGTTTGCACCTTTGCCCCTCCCCACTATAGCCTCTGGTCCACCTTTGTGGACCATACATGTTTCCTTTTGTTCTCCCCTCCCCCTTTCTTACCAACCCTTGTTCCTCTCTCAAGGTCACCTATCGCAAATCATACCCATGCCCACTCTCACATTCCCTTATTTATATACATATATACATTAAAATGTAGGACCCACATATAAGAGAGAAATGCAATTTTTGTCTTCCTGGGCCTGGGTTCCCTCACTGAGTATAATTTTTTTTTCCATTTCCATTCATTTTACTTCACAGCTGAATAAAATTCCACTGTGGATATGTACCACATTTTCATTATCCAGTCATCATTTGATGGACACCTTAGGCTAATTCCATGTCCTAGCTGTTTTGAATAGAGCTACAGTGAACATGGATATGTAAGTATCTCTATGGTAGGAGAGCAAGTCCTTTGGGTCTATCCCCAGGAGACACAATATATTGACAGCTGATAGAATCAATCTCCAGGTAGGATCATGTAGACAGCATGAAATCATAAACTGCCTCCTCTATGAACTGGACTATGCTCCTTGCTGAGGGGATGCAAACATGTGGCATGGTCTCCGCCCTCGAAGAGATGCATCATTCAACTCAACAAACATTTGTTTCCTGAACACCTGTTACTGCACCAGGCATATTGCCAGGTGCTGGGAATAGAGGGATAAATGTCACATCATTCTTTTTCCTTTTTCAGTTTTTTTTTTTTTGTTGTGTTTTTCATTAATTTACTTATCCACCAAGAGTATTTTCTCCCATGTAATCCATCAAAAGAATTGGTAACCAATAGGAAAGACAGATGTTTATACAGATTATTCACAATCCAATATAACTAGCTGTTTATCAGAAATGTGACAGAAGCCTATAAGAGCACAAGTAGGGACAGTGAGAAAGCCACTAAGAATGGTCCTGGATTCAAGCCTTAAAGGATGAGTATACTTAGGCTATACAGAACTTGCCTTCTAACTGACCTTCTTGCCTCTCTCTTTAGCCCCCTCCAACCTAGTTCCTAGGAAGTTGCTTCCTTAAATGAGAATTAGAGTGTGTCATCCTCCTAACCTCAGTGATCTCTTGTTACTCTCAGAAGAAAATCCAAGCTCTTCACCATGCCACAAAGCCTCACATCTTCAGCTGGAGAGATAGATGGCTTAGCAGTTAGGATGCTTGCCTGCGAAGCCTAAGGACCCAGATGTAATTCCCTAGAACCCACGTAAGCCAGATGCACATGGAGGTGCACGCATCTGAAGTTTGTGTGCAGTAGCTAGATGCCTTGGTGTGCCCATTCTGTCCCTCTCTCTCCATCTCTCTCTCTCTCTTTCTCTCATAAATAAATAAACATAAAACATTTTAAAACCTCACATGCTCAGGACTCTGCTCTGTTCTCAGCCCCTCATCATATATCCAGCCTCCTTGCTTCTGCTAGACCAGGCCACATTTCCCTTCCTCCTCCAGGATCTCATCCTTGCTGCTCCCTCCACCAGTGGTGCCCCTTCTCTACATTCTTTAAATGGCTGCTTAATTCTTATCCTGCTTGCCTAATTTAACCACCTCCTCATTTCTATCTTAAATGTTCTCAATCCATTCTTTACACAAAAACTCCACGAGGAATGAAAGGTGTGTAGAAGTGGCAAATCTATAGGGCTTGGAGTGAGACTAAGAGGTGAATGCCAATGGGAAGGAGGGATTTGGGTGGTGGAATAGCTCTACACTGAACTGTGGGGATGATGACACAATACTGCAATTTACTAAAAATAATTTAATTGTGGAGTTATGATGAGTGAAATTTATGATGTATAGATGATATCCCCGTATCTGGTTTAAATCTTTTCTGGATAGCTTTTAAAAGCCACCTGTATGTAGAACGCCATCTCCAAAGTCTCTGCTTTAATTGATAAGGGGATGGGGTCTATGCTCCCATAAGTTTAAACTCTCCAGTAGATTTGCATATATAGCCATAATACAAAGCCATTGCTCTTGCTAGGTGTGATGGTGCATGCTTTTAATCCCAACACTTGGGAGGTTAAGGTAGGAGGAGCATCATAAATTCAAGGCCAGTATGGAGCTTCAGTGTGAATTTCAGGTCAGACTGGGTTAGTGTGAGACCCCTTAGAAAACTACAAGCAAAGGAAAAAACCCATTGCTCTATCTTTATTACCTTCATAGAAATTTAATTACCTTACTAACTCATTTGTCCATTTTATTATTTTCCATCTCATGCATCGTAATGAAAATTCACTGAAGGGAAAGACTTGTATGGGATCACCTCTGAGTCTCTGGTATCTAATATGGTAGCTGCTTATTATATGATTTTATGTAAATGAATCATGTGATTGTTTGAAAGTAAAAATGTCTCCCATATCCTCATGAGTTTGTAACTAAGCCTCATACTTAGACCCCAGATAGTGGAGCCTTACTGGAGGAGGTGTGTCACTAGGGGCTGGTCTTGAGGATTCATAGTCCAGCTCAGCTTGCAAACAAGCTAACTGTCTCTACTCCCTCCACGCAGCTCTGGCAATATGACACCCAGATGTTTGTTCCTTCCATGCTTTCCCGCTCATGATGAAGCCTCCCCTTGGAACTTTAAGCCAAAATAAGCTCTTTCCTACAGTAAGTTGTACAGCTAATTTGTTCCAGTAACAAAAGGATAACTGCTACAAATAACAAAGTACAAGACAGAGGGAAAACCCTCATGACTTACTAAGACATGGAAACAAAGAGCTGCCAAGAATGATAACCATAGCTGGGATTAAGCTATTTCATTTAGGGGCTGGAGAGATAGCTCAGTGATTCATGGTGCTTGCTTGCAAAGCCTGATGTCACAGGTTTGATTCCCCAGTGCCCACATAAAACCAGATGCACTAAGTGGCACATGCATCTGCAGTTCATTTTCAGTGGCAGGAGGCCCAGGTATGCCCATTCTTTCTTCTTCTTCTACTCTTTCTCTCCCTGACTTACTGTCATTCCCCCTCCTTGAAAACAAGTCAAGAATATTTTTAAAAGATCTTTTATTAGAAATTCAGTCAGTTGTGAAGGAATAGGTCCAAGCAGATGGGTACATAATCCTGACGAACGCCAGACTTGAGAAATGCCAGTGTTCAGTGAAGTCCAGCCACAGGAATGGAAAATTTGGAGAAAGTACTGTCTCTCCCTGCACACCCTACTCTCCCAATGGCAAAATTTGCAACTGCGCTAATTAAGACCCAACAGCAAAAGGAGTGTTAAAGATAGTACCATAAGACCATGCAAGCCCATGTGGATGTTTCTGAATTTATAATAAATATAGCTTAATAAATGATATAAATAGCATCATATGCATAATTAGTTAACAGATATAAATATTAGCTAGCACATTTTCAGGCTCTCCTCCCATTTCTCCCATTATCAATGAGGTGGTGTGACTTCTCATCTCCTGGGAAGGCAAATTAATTCACTTTTCTCTTTGGTGCACCATGAAAGTTGGAAGAGTGAAGCTATGAACTAAAATCAAGTTTCTGAAGAAGCAAAGTGGAGAAACATAAGCAATGTTCAATAAGGAGAAGCTGAGATATCTGGCTTGAGGTCAAAGGTTGTCCATGAAAGAGATGCATGGAGAGGTTTCCAAGCAGAGGAGCCAGTAGACAGAAGTGAGAGTCCCAGACTGGGAAGAACGATGGAAGTAAGATAATAGAACTTGTCCAGAACTCAGTGAGAATACAGCCTTTTTTCCCTGCACATGTGGTTCTCATGTGATATGCCTCATGTTACTTTCCTGTCTATGGTAATGTGAATGTGGAGCATCTCCCATAACCTCATGTGTTGGTGATTAAGCCTGCTGCTGAAACCTTTGGGAGGCAGAGCCTTGCTGGAGGAGGGACGTCACTGGGAGCAGATCTTCAGGTTAATTAGTCCATCCCTACAGGGTTTTCAGGAGCTCATTCTTGCTGCTTCCTCCTACAATGTGATGCCAGGCGGTGCCTGACTTTCCCCTTATGCCATGCCTTCCCCACCATGATGAAACATCATTGCCTTGAAACTTAAAGCTGGAAAAAACCCTGTCCTTCCATAAGCTGCTTTTGGTTGGGTGTTTTGTCGCAGCAATGACAAGGTAACTGCTACGCTGCCCTAAAAAGAAATAGGCTGTGCTTCTTTGTGCTACTACAGACCACTTGGTCTGGAACTCCAGAAGCAGAAATGTAAAGACTTCTAGGCTGGGGAAATGGCTCAACAGTTAAATACCCTTGTTTTCAAAACCTGCTAGTATGTATTCAGTTCCCCAGTACTCACCTAAAGCCAGATGCATAAAGTGACACGTGTGTCTGGGGCTCATTTGCAGCACCAAGAAACCATGGCATGTCAATTCTCTCTATCTATCTATCTATCTATCTATCTATCTATCTATGCATGTATCTATCTATCTATCGCTATCTGTCTGTATCTCATAAAATATTTTAGAAATGCAGACTGCTAAGAACAAATTGGTCTCCTGAACAAAGTTGGTGAATACAATCCCATATGTGTTATATTTTGGGAGATGGCTGTGACAAATAGTGGTTGTAATTTTCATTGTAGTACATGGTGGATCAAGTATATTGTGTAGCAGAATCATTGGCCAGTTTTAGGAACTAAGATGCCATGTGTTTTGAGTGTCTCTAAGTGAGAAACCATGATTTAAACCCAAACCAGGCCATGCTAAAGATCAAACAGGAGTAAATGAAAGCTGCAATGATATTGTGTTATTTCTAAAGGGTTCTCACAAACTAGAGCAAGTAGACCAGGTGTCAATAGAAAAGTGATCTTGCCTACATAAAGCCTGCTTAATAGCATGAGAAACTGACTCATAACATAACAGAAGAAACAGACCACATTTTCATATATTAAGTATCCAAGTTTATGAATATCTAATGTGGTATGGGACATGAACATGTTATAGGTGATCTCTGAGTATTTCCAGATTATTGATGCCTTAATCAGAGAATTTTAAAAGGCATCTGAGTATTTAAGCAGTAAGAAACTTTAAGAACAAAGGGATAGTAAAGGTTTGAATATATTATCAAAGGGGCAACAGAGTACTCAAATGGAAAATACTCCAGGACCCAAGAAAGTGGCCCAGGGTTTCATATTATTGCATTGTTAGGAGAGGATGGGCCAGTTGTTAGTAGTATGATTGGGGTGGTATTCTGATTTTATTGACAAGCTTGAGTTATATAACACGTCCCCTACTGCACATGTTCCTTTCCATGATGCATCAATTCTGATCATACGTATTCCCTCAAACATAGGCATAAGATGGTAAATAGGAACTTCTCTTTAAAAGTTCACTTAGAGGACACAGTTTGCCTTAATATGCATGCTCCCAAATCCAGTCCAGATGGGATGCCCCCTGCTGCTCCATTTAAGACCCTGAGAACATATTTAACTAGGTGCTGATCATAAATGATGGCCGCTAATGGAAAAAGAAAACTAGCTCATTATTTGGAGTAGGGTGTACCTGCAGCTCAGTACAAATGGGAATCTCAAGTTGACAACAGGTTGCTAGGTGCATGAGAAGGGTGTGTTTACTGCCCAAGGCAAACACTTGCCCAAGGCAAGTGTCCTGAGTGGCTAAACTATTCCCTATGCTTGCCTGCCTGAAACACATTTTCTTTTGACAATGGGTAAATTATACTCGTGGATCCATCCGGGTGTGGTTATGACATCCTACCTATGAGGATAAGCAGTTAGGCAGAGATATTTTACAGATAGACAGAAAGAACTTGAACTCTTTGGGGGACCAAAATGATTTGATTAACTGAGTTATGCTAAGTGGATTACCAAGCAAATAGCACAATTGCACCTGACACATGAAGGACAAAGTACCAATGCCAAGAACATGGAATAGAGCCAGGGAGAGTCCACGACTACACTGGCTTCTTCTCCCCAGTAAGGTGACCATTGCTTTCACCAACTTCATTTTCTATGGTTCCCACCACATTCACTTCCTTTCATATTTTGAAGTATATTTTTAAAATAACATGTCTATATGGGAAGCTATCGTATGAAGCTAGTATTTAATGTTTCTTCTTTAAAAATATTGTTATTTATTCATTTGTGTGAGAGAAAGAGAGTGCATGTGCATGGGTCCACGAGGGCCTCCTGCCACTGCAAATGAATTCCAGATGCATGTACCCACCACTTTCTGCATCTGGCTTTATGTGGATACTGTGAATAGGACCCAGGCAAGCTGTGCTAGCAAGCACCTTTAACCCCTGAGCCATCTCCTCAGCCCAATTTTGGTGTTTCTGCCTTCTTGGGACCTCTATAACTATTTCTAAGAAGGTCCTAGCCTGACCTAAATCAAAATTAACCAGCTACTGCAGAACTCATAAAACTTCAGTTGTCAAGGCTGTGAAGGGGAAGAAAGAGAAGCATTGGAAATGGAACTGTGAGCGCTGATGGGTCAACACAGAAGCACAGTTGCTGATCTCCTGAGACAGCATCAGTATGAAGGAGGTTCTTTCTCTCTTTTCCTCCAGCTCCATTTCTAGAAGCGTGTGCCTCCAAATATACTTGGCATTGGAGAGGATAAGTTTAGAAAGCACAAAGACTAAGGTCTGGGGATGTTAAGCTCAGTGGTGAAGTGCTCTCTGAGAAAGCACTAGGGCTGGTTAAAAGCCATCATAGGTAAGACTGGTTTAGTAGTTAGCACTATTCTAACCATCTTTTCTTGTGCGTGCCCATGCATGTGTGTGTGTGTGGTGAGTGGCATGGCATATGCATGTATGTGTGCAGTTGTACATGCCCATGCACATACATGCAGAGACCAGAAAGCTAGGTGCCCTTCCCTTATCATTCATCTGCATATTTTCATTGAGACAGGGTCTCTCCCTCAACCCTGAGCTGCCATCCTTTAGCAAGTCAGGGCAGTTCTTAGATCTTCATCCCCTTCTGGACTTGGGTTGCAGACAGGTGTAGCCATGCCCATCTTTTTTATGTAGGTTCTGGGGAGTTGAACTTGGCAGTCTCCAGCACAAGACGGCTTCATGCTTAAGCAGCAAGCACTCTTAACTGCTGGATCATCTCTCCAGATCCATTCTAACGTTTTACAAGAACTGACTCATTTATTCATCACAACAATTCTGTAAGACAGGCACCAATTTACACAAAGAAACTGGTGCACCAAATGGCTTAATAAATTGGGGGGCTGGGGAGATGGTTTAGCAAGTAAAGTGCTTGTTTCACAAGCATGAGCACTGGAGTTTAGAGGCCCCAACTCCCACAAGATGTCAGGGATGGTGTCACACGACTGTAATCTCAACACTGGAGAGGTGGCTGAGTAACTGATCTAACGGAATGTGTGAGCTCTAGGCTAAGCAAAAAAGTCCTATTCCAAAGAATGGGGTGCAGAGGGACTGAGTGAGATGCCCATGTTCATTTATGTGTGTGTGTGTCCAGAAACACACATGCACCCACACGCATACAAAAGTACATTAAGGGCTGGAGAGATGGCTTAATAGTTAAGGTGCTTGCCTGCAAGGCCTAATGACCCAGGTTCAACTCCTCAGAACCTATGTAAGCCAGATGCACAGGTGATGCAGGCGCACAAGGTGGTGCATGCATTCATTTAGAGTTCGATTGCTATGGCTAGGAGCCCTGGCAAACCAACTCTATCTCTCTCTCTTTCTCATAAGAATATAAAAATTTGAAATTTAAAAGTACATTAAAATAAATAAACAAATTAAAGAGGTTTAGGAACTTGGTGAAGATCATGTAGCCAATGGTTATCTAAGCCAATCTTTGAACTAAATAGCCCAGTTTCTGGGCTGTTACAGTAGAATTACCTAGTACTATGAGATTCATGTGAAATACAGAAAAATAAGAACCCTTCATAGGTTCGTGTTGCCTGCCTTTATTCTCTGACAAAAGGAAAGATGGCAGAGCCCTGCATCTCAGAAACTTATAGCTACATTTGTGGTGAACATTTAAAACATGGGAAAGCAGATTTAATTAGTTCACTGGTATTATTATTATTGTCTGGGTAAATTATACTTTAAAATTTAATATACCAATCACCACTTAATTAGCAAAGTGAGTTGCAGAAGAGAACCTTATGCTTTTAAATTGATTTTTTTAAAAAGTGGATAATAAGCATGGTGTGGATTTCTACTTTTCCTAGAACAGGGCATTTCTTGGCTTATTCCCTCACATTGTCCTTTCTTTTCCTTAACACCACAGACAAAATAAAAATTAAAACCACAGATTTTTTTTTTCCATGATTTAAAAAATCTGATTCAAAAGGCTGATTCAAGCTTACAAGTTGGGACAGTGATACAGATCTTGGGCTTTGGGAAGAGACAGTAAAGTGGGGAGGATGACAGGGCCAGCTGCTGCGTACGGCACAGTTGGATTGGCAGATGCAGGAAGGGAGCTGTCCACCAGCCATTCTGGAGCTGAGATGGTAAGGAAGCAGGCTCCATCTCAGAAGAGCCACTCTGCTACCTCTGAGACAGAGCGCCCCAGCCTCACGAGCTTCCAAAGACCCAAACCCCAAACCCACTTTTCAGTGGGAAGCTTCCAGTTGCCTACAAATCAGAGAGGCGAATACTGTTTTTTGGACCACTTTCAAGTGATGTCAGGGAAAGGAAAATGAGAACCCAACTTGTTACATGTTAAATGAATTCCACCCCCTCCCTGATTTAATCCAGGAGCACCATGTGATCTCTGTAGACAAGAGAGTATCTGGGCACAGCTGGCAGAGTCCTTAGATTTTTAGATATGAGTCCTGCTGTCTGCGACTCTGCACATAACGTCAAGAAGGTCATGATTTTATTGCTCTTGGTGGAAAACTGGGCACTTAAATCCAGGCAGATTCAGCAGAGCTGGGAAGCAGACGCGGCTCAGTTCATGGAAGCAGGCACAGGCTTCAGAGCTGAATGTTGATGATTATGTACCATGTCCTGTTGAGTATGGAACGGATGTGGCCAGGCCCATCCTCCCCACAGCTGTCAGCATCATCCACACATGAGCTGGTGTAGGGAGCCCTGTGAATGCCCTCCACCATCTGCCTCTCAAACTGAATCCAAGCTCAGCAGCCCACCCTCACTTTAGCCTTAATCCCCAGATGCTCTGTGGCTCAAACGTGGGAAGCACTCTTTTAACAAAAAATTAAAGCCCCAGTCCTGCAAAGAGAGCCTGAAGAGTGCAGTATTCACAGTCTGAAGGAGCCAGCCTGGAAGGAGCTTTCTCATATAGAAAGTGTCTTACTCCCTCAAGCCAGGGATTGATTCAGCCAGGCCTTAGGGAGAATCGCCTGAATGAAGATACTTTTGAATGATACAAGGCACAAAGTGAACTGTCTGCAAGAGATCACATGATATTCTCTTTCCCATTTTGCACTTGGGATAAATGGAGACTGAGAGGTTCCAAACATTGCCCCACTGCTGGGCAATGAGAAACAGAACCAGCATGGAAACCAGTGTGCCTGGTTCCAAATCATTCCCTTGTGGGATGTTGTCTCACTGAGTTGAGGGTAATAAGAAGTGTTAACAGGCAGAACTCAGCTTGTACCCCAGAACTAGCTAGAAGCCTGGGATAGATATGATCTGTAGCAATGTGGAGTTCTTCAGCTGGAGCTCTGGCTAAGCCTAGAATCCTTCTCACACGGTTTGCCTAGCATCCGCTCCCCATCCTTTGGCATTCAGACCAAAGAATGAAGCTATTTGTTCCCATCTCTGAATTGCGATATCCAAAGATTAGGCATCTACAAACCCTGGGGGCCACACTTGGCAATCTTCCTTCTCATGAAGTTTCACCCACTGTCATCTATTAGGAATGTTCCCTAATCCATGTCTGCAGTCTTGGTTTCAACTACAAGCACCACTACAAAATTACACACCTGGTGTACCATAATCAAAATCCTCTTGGTATGCCTTGGCCAGATAGCCTTCATGTAAGAGTATAGTATTGTCCACATTGTTGGTTGTGTGTCTGAGTGTGTGTGTGTGTGTGTGTACATGTATACCTGTGCATGTGGAGACCCAAGGACAACCTCAGATGTTGTTACTGAGGTACCATCCATCTTTTTTTTGGAGACAGGGTCCTTCATGGACCTAAAACTCATCAAGTTTTAGACTGGCTGGCCAAGAAGCCCCAGTGATCTGCCCGTCTTCACATCCCCAGCACTGTGATTACAAGCATACACCACCATGCAAAGCTTTTTTAATGCCAGTTTTAGCACTTTATTGACTGAGCTATCTCTCCAGCCCCACCCTGCACTGCAATGCCTTCTTATTTCACTATGGTGTTTGTAAGGTTGTATTCTAACTCAGGAATCATCCAGAAAAAAAATCTCAGGCACCAGCAGAACCCAGTGACAAAGGTATGACATCCACGATTCTTCTCTTGGTTCTCTGTCTATTGTTTCTGAAGACGGCTTCTGATCATTCCTCCTTCATTGCCTTTTCCCACCAGAACAATTCTACAGCTCACATAAGGTTCACATATATATACGGAACATAGGGCTGAAGAGCTTGTTTTAATTTTGCCTTTCCCCCTTCTGGTGTGGAAATTAGAAAGCACACCCATGCTGTTAAGAAAGCACAGGGAGGCTGCCAACAATGAAGCTATTCTATCTTTTTAGATGATACTGGTAAATTGCAAGAAGGAGAAAAGATTTCTCCCTAGTTCCCAAGGGTAGCTACAGATTTGCTGACAACCAAAAGATGGATGTGTTGTGCTTTTATTCATTCCATCGTCCGTCAGTCAACAGTTGTGACCACTCGTCACCCAAACAAAAGTAGACACCCGTGTGGATTTTCACCCTGTCTTCTGTGCACTCTGCCACCTGGGGCCAGATGTTCTTCGTCACAGCAAAGCTCTCAACTTGTTTTTCCTGATCACAGCCCATCATGGAAAGAAGAAAAAGATGGCTGAAGGAGCAAAATAAATGGTCTCCTGTCCCCAAAGAAAAGGCAGAGGCATTCCTTGCCTAGCCTCCCATCTCTACAAAACTATGAGATAATCAGGAAGAGCAGACTGGGGAGCCCTGGTACAGAACTATAGAGGGTTGGTGTGACAGTGTGGACCAAGGAGAGTGTTCACTTGTGCTGGGTACACTTGAGGGAGTCTAGGAGGCAAGAATGGATATTCAGAAAGCTATTAATCGAGGCAAGGTGTGCAAACCTAAATTGAATCTGAAGACAGAAGGACCTACTCAGTGGTATAAATTTAACTTCAGATGCTACAAAAATTTCTTCAACATATTCATTAATTCAAAAGCATGTTTTCCCATATTTTAACATCTCTGCAATTTTATATAATCTGTCATAGCTTACTTGGTAATGACTTTTGTTTCTTTCTAGAGAGTATATTAAATAATTGTGTCTCTTACCATCTATAGCATCATAAATTATATAAAATAGAGTTATCATGGCTAAGTATTGTGTTAGGTACCTTAGTAAGAGTTATCTTATTTAATTTTCTTTTTGTAAAAGGTTATTGAGATGCCATAAATTATCCAATTACAGTGCATAATTTTGTATATTCCCCTAGTTGTGTAGCCTTTTTAACTTCCCCAAATTCATTAAAAATTATCCCCACTTTTAGGGGGTTGGAGAGATTGCTCACCAGTATAGGTGCTTGCCTGCAAAGCCTAATGACCCAAGTTTGATTCCTCAGTACCCACATAAAGCCAGATGCACAAAGAGGTGCATGCGTCTGGAGTTCATTTGTAGCAGCTGGAGGTTCTAGTGTTCCCATTCTCTCCATATGTCTCTTCTCTATCTCTTACTGCTTGCAAATAAATAAATAAAGTATTTTTTAAAGTATCCTCTTTCTTGTCCCAGTCCACTCAGCCTTGAAAAACAACTATTTTTTCTACCCTTTCTCGACATTTGTTGTACATGGAATTAGAGCATATATGGCCTTTTGTGTGTCTGATTTTTTTCATTTAACATAATGTTCCCAAAGTTTTACATTGATGCAGCATTTGTCAAGACTTAATTCCTTTAATGGTTAAGTAATATTCTATTATTTCAGTATGCTATATTTTATGTATCTATTCATCAGTTGATGGCCATTTGAATGTAACTAAAAGGTATTTCATGAATATGTATGTATAAGTTGTTCTGCCAGATAATTAATTTATTTTGTGTGTATACGTAGGAGTAGAATTGATCCATCAAATGGTAATTCTATGGTTACTTGAAGGATTGCCAAAATATTTTCCAGGTGGATGCATCGTCTTACATACCTACAAGCCCTATGTAAAGGTCCCAGTTTCTCCACATCCTCATCAACACTTGTGCTTATATTTTTTTCTTGCAAGCATGTGTGTGTGCAGACGTGCAGACACTGTGCATGCACATGCTGAGACCACAGGAGAACAACTAGTGTCTCCCTCTAGTGCTTACCTGCATGTTTCCTTGAGACAGAGTCTATTACTAAACTCAGAGCTGCTGTTTTTGGCCCATCTGGCTGACCAACAAGCCCCATCTCCATCTCCATTCTCCATGGGACCAGGGTTACAAGCAAGGGTGACCATGCCTGGTGGTTTACCTGGGTGCTTAGGAGTCAAACTCAAGCAGTCTCAAGTCCTCTCAAGCCCTCATGGCAGGTGCTCTTGCCTACTGAGCCAGCTTCCTAGCCCATTATCTGACTTCTTATGATTACCGTCCCACTGCATATGACATGGCATCTCATTGTGGGTTTAATTTGCATTTACCTCATTACTGGAGCCATTAAAAATGTTAAGCATATTTTAATGCATTCACCAAACTGCCTGAAATAACTTCATCAGAAAGCATTTAACTCATATTTTACAATAAACTTTGAGTCTTTATCATGTTTCAGCCATGGGTGAAACAAATTGCATTAATGCCCCAATTCTTCAATCCTCTCTGTACCCCTAGTCTCTGCTAAGTCATACAGGAGTACATTCTTTTTTTTTTTTTTTTTTTTGGTTTTTCGAGGTAGGGTCTCACTCTGGCTCAGGCTGACCTGGAATTAACTATGTAGTCTCAGGGTGGCCTTGAACTCACGGCGATCCTCCTACCTCTGCCTCCCAAGTGCTGGGATTAAAGGTGTGCGCCACCACGCCCGGCTCAGGAGTACATTCTTATGCTGACTCTGAACTTAGTCACATAACTTGCCTTGGCCAATGAGATGTTAGTAAACTATGTCAAGTGAGCCTGGTGGAGAACGAGACTAGTGAAAGCCAAATTGTTCTGTCATCCCAACCAAGATAATCTTAGATCAGCTCATAGCCAGTCAACCCCCTGACACATCAGCAAATTCTGAAAAATTGGCAGAGCTGTCTAAATGACTTGCAACTCACCACAGACACATAAGCAAATCTAGCCTGAATCACCTGAACCCCAAAGGCTAAATGTATATTGTTATCCAACCGCCAGGATTTATGGTTGTTTATTTTGCAACAATGTTATGGACCAGATAATTGATGCAAGATAATATCTTGAGTACTGAGATAGAAAAATAAAAGACACAGTTCTGGTCTTCAAGGAGTCATAATGAATTAGGCAAAGCAGAAAAGTACCAGGCAGTTAATGTGGCGTTTAGTCTCTGCTGTGAAACATATTTGGACACTTCTTTGACCAGGTAACTGCCCAGTTTTCAAGGTTCAACAGGCAAAACTTTCTAATTATTTCTCCCCACCCCCAGTTTCTCTACATTGTGCATTGGATAGTCTCCCTTGATGTTCACCATAGTATATCTTGTACTTACATCGTGTTTCTCCTGGAGCCATTAAAAATGTTTGGTGATGCGCAGACTTGGCATAAAATTTTAATTATGAATCTTGGTTGTCCAAATTAGTGTACTAGCATAACTTTAATTAAAAGTTACTGCTTCATATTCCTGCCAAGCCCTACCCTGATAAAATCATTTACTATCCTTCCAAGTCTTTGCCTTAAGCCTCCTCTGGCTTCTCTTGCAATTTCCTTGAAGCATTTTGGATTGGCCATACTTTGGCTTCACATTAGTGATGATGCAAATTTAAGCCAATAAAAAATTCTCAAAGCAAGCCTCTATGATTATGCCTTCTATGTTGACACTTTTGGAAACATCTTCTCTATGCTTGGTATAGCTAGATGGGCCAAAATATAGAAACAGAATCTGAGTCCCTAAAATAGACTTACTTTCCCCTTTAGTTTTAAAATTCTGAACAATATCCTTAAAAAGAATATGTAACTATACAAGTAAGTAACTTGTATGATGGATATCATAAGCCACAGGTCTTCGCCATTTTGGGATCAGAGATGGATGTCACTGAGCATCGGATGAAAACTATGAACCAAAAACAAGCATAGATGCATATATACAATATTCATATATTCTCAGAGGCTTTCTGGGTCCTTCTTCCTTCTGATGGATAGCTGTTCTGGCAGAAGCAGTTGGAAGATGTTATGCTGCTAAGAGACTTAGCATCTGATATGCTTCTAGAAGCAAAATAAAGTTAAGGATAAAAACAATAATTGTTAGCAAGGTCATCATCTTCATCTCTAAAAAAATACATTCATTCTGTGCTTTATAGAAAAAAAAATGTGCCAATGTCTTTAACAGCTATGTGAGCTGACTTTGTGGTGACCTTACCAGGCTGGGTATCTTTTGTGAAAGTGGCTGTGTTTCTGACATGGATGCTAGAGGTCCTAAAATGGACAAGATTTCAGAGAGTTGGGCAGGAAATAGGTGAAATGACAGATACTACACTGTAATTAGGAGAAAGGCTTCTATGATTTGAAAAGCTCCAGGCACCTCAACTATAGGAAAAGCTCAGAGCTGCACAGTTTTTAGTCTTTTGTTATGAACTTAGCTTGGACCCCAGTTTGGAGGTATCTGGAATTCATGTTTTACTTGAATTACTTTTTAAAAGTCTAATATTAAGAAATGCTAAGGGGATGGGGAGATGGTTTTGTGGTTAAGTGTTTGCCTGTGAAGCCTAAGGACCCCGGTTTGAGGCTCGATTCCACAGTACCCATGTCCAGATGCACAAGGTGGCACATGCATCTGGAGTTAGTTTTCAGTGGCTAGAGACCCTGGCACACCATTCTCTCTCTGTCATAAATAGATAAATGAAAATAAACAAAATTAAGAAAAAAGAAATGCTAGGAATTTTCATCCATTCTGTTGTTCCAGTCTCCTTCCCATCTCCTTCATCCAATAGAACATAGTGTTCTAGATATCTAGAATGACCTCAGAGTAGTACAGACATGGTGTTTGAACTTGATTTTCCTGGGAGTGATGGGAGCACATTGACCCTCTGAAATGTCAGTCCATGACTTATGCACCCTTTGTAGAAACAGTATGATCCTGTGATGGGAAGTGAGCTTGAACTTGGGTCTAATTAATATCTGTGAGTTCCTGGGCAGGACATCTCCCCTTTTTAGGGTTTCGGAGTCCTCTGAGAGAAAAAAAAAAAAAAGACTGAAGCAAGTTGCATGGTGCTTTCATACTAGCAACTTTCACCTGCAATTCCAGGTACATGGTTCAGTAAATAACCTCTGGAAAGACCATCAAGACCCAGAATGTCAGAGAGGTGGTGGGAAGAATACTGCATAAAAAGCAGCATCCCTAAGTTCTGATCCCACTGATGATAGAAATGTCTGTTCATCTCCAAACTGCAGGAAAATATTTGGCCAGAAGAAGCTCATAGAAGGAAAGGCTTATTCCAAACATATAGTTTTGAGAGAAAGTTTCATCACATAGGAAAGCATGACAGGAGCAGACAGCTAAGCATCACATCTTCACATAAGCCAGGTGAAGAGTGAGCTGAGTGCAAAAAGCAGGGCTGGACTATAAAGACCCAGTGACCTGTCCCAGTAATACACTTCCTCAAGCAAAGCTCCACCTCCAAAAGACTCCAAAATCACACAAACAATGGGGATCAAGCATCCAAACACATGAGTCTGTGGGGGACATTTCACATCCAAACTGCCACAGCAGGTTCCCATTTTGTAAAATAGCATCTAAATAAATAGGTTTGGCTTCTAGAAACTTTTTTGGCATGTGTATGTGTGTGGTGTGTGTGCAATGTGTGCATGCACATTCAATGATATGTGGGTTCGTGTATATGTGCAGGTGTGTGTGCACATGGTGTATGCATGCGTGTAGAGGCCAGGGGTTGATATTAGGTGTCTTCCTCAATTACTCTTTGCCTTATTTATTAAGACAAGGTCTATTATTGAACCCGGGGCTCACTGATTTTGCTAGGTAAATACAATTACACCTGGAATTTACACGGGTGCTAGGGATCCAAACTCAGGCCCTTGCACTTGCCAAACAAGCATTTCACCAACTGATTCATCTCCCTAATCTAGAACTTTTATACACCATGATTTTCTTTTGCATTGGCTTCTCCTCTACTCCCTTTTTACTGCCAAAATCCATTTGTGAGCTAGAGAGATTTCCCAGTGGTTAAAAATGCTTGCACTACAAGCCTGACAACTGGAGTTCAGATTCCCAGAACCCATGTAAAACTGGGCTCAAGCAGCACATGCATCTGCCATCCCAATGAACCTACAGCAATGGGAGGTGCGTCAGGAGAATCCCAAAGTGCACAGGCATTCCCAGCAGCCGACAAGACAAAGCCTGTCTCAAGCAAAGTGGAAGATGACGATCAGCATGCTAAGGTTGTCCTTGACCTCCACGTGGACACTGTGGCATGCCCACCTATCCACAGACAACACATTCATTTTTTGTGGGTTTTTGTTGTTGTTGTTGTTTTTTCAAGGTAGGGTCTCACTCTAGCCCAGGCTGACCTGGAATTCACTATGTAGTCTCAGGGTGTCCTCAAAATCACTGCAATCCTCCTACCTCTGCCTCCTGAGTGCTGGGATTAAAGGCATGTGCCACCACGCTCGGCTTAACACATTCGTTTTTTGAAAGCAAGGGGCTTAGACACATTCACAAGCATTAGCTCATGTCCACACTTGTTCTTTCCTAGATCTGTCAAGGGCAAGCCACCCTGTGATCACTGTGAATGTAGGTGAGCAACATCCCCCCCACCAGGCACAAGTCACCTTGCTCTTCGCAGTGCTGAGCCCTGGGCTCTGTCAGCACTGGACAGATCCAGGAGAAGCTGTTTTTAGTAAGGGCACAGGGTCCTTACCTCCTGGAGAACGCTGATGCCAAGAAACACAGACATGCACCAAAGGCACCTTTGTTCTGTTAATACAGAACAAAACCTCATTCGTCACCCACATCTCTTATGCAACAATGCTCAGGCTCATTAGCTCTCCAGGCTGACTATGTAGGAAATGCTTTTCTCTCTCTCTCTCTCTAAAAGACTTTCCAGAATATGTGAATCCATTGTTCTTTGTTGGTAACTGGAACATGCTAGATAGTTTTTACATAGCTGTCCTGGCACTTTATGGCCATCATCCCAGATGTTGGTCCTCACTCTTGCCATCTTCTGATATATACGGTACCAGAGACAGCTCTGAATATGAAAGCAACCCATGAAGGACCTCTGTAGGTGCCTTTTTAGAAATAAGGAAGGAAACGAACCTTAACTGCACAGGTACTGACTGGGAGACTCTGGGTGGGAATCCCATGCACTCTACCATCCCACTCACTTGATGAAGCCTCCATTGTCCCTTTCTAGCAAATGACACTGAACCACAGAGAAGCTAAACGTTCTTGAAAACATGGGTCTCAGCTTAAGTCTACTCAGATACCCTCTTGCCTATATATCCTTTACTCTTTATAGTTTATTTTTCTTTCCCAGAATAGAACTAGTCAAATCAGTTCTGGTTAACTGAAACAGTTTGTCTCAAGTGAGACGCAGCAATGCCACTTACTGAGTACTTTTGTACAAGAAATAAAATCAGTACATTGAAAAGATGTCTGTATTCCAGTGTTTAAGTCAACACTATTCCAGTAGACAATAAAATGAACCAACCTAAGTACCCATCAACAAATGCACTAAGAAAATATAGTTCATGTGTCCACGGAATACCACCTACCCTTAAAGAAGAATGGAATGTTGCAATTTGTGGCAGCATGGGTGAACCTGAAGGACATTATCCTGAAGTAAAATAACCACAGAAGGACAAGTTGCGTGTCTTCTCATTCATAGACAGAACTTAAAGTACACAGCACAACAGTAATCACTAGAGGCTGGGAAACCTAGGTGAGAGGATGGAGGGAAGAGACTGATCAAGGGGTATGAAGTTGTACTTTGATGGGATACATTTCCATGTTCTTTTGCATAGTAGGATACCCAGCACCAATACTTAAAATAACAAAAAGTTTCAATTCTCATCACAAATAAATAAATATTTAATATAATGGATATAGTAAGTATCCTCATGTCATTACGCAATGTGTGCATGCATCAAAATATCACTCTGTACCCCAGAAATATGTACAGTCTGTGGGTGTGGATCACACAAGATAGTTTAAATAACTACTGCAGAAGAAAGGGCAGAAAGATTCTAAGAGCCTCAGGGGGGATGGAAATGGCCTGAGACACAATTTTTCTCCCATCCCTGCAGAGACTAAGGCCCCTTGGTCCCATAATGTGTACCAATAACCCCACCAAAGACCCTCAGCAGAATTGGGGTTGAGGAGAGGGGGTCTATATGTAAACCTGTTTATAAAAAAATCAAAATATTCAATAAAGTTTAAAAAACTATTTAAGGTGAAGATTTGAGATATTTTAAAAGAGTCTTGCATATTTCCCCTTATCTGCATGGAAATATTCTGGATTAAACTTTAGTTAATACATTTCCTCTTTTGTATTCTTTTTGTTTCCCTTGCTTTCTCTCTACCTTTCCATTCTATTATAAATTTCATGTATTTATCTTTGAAACTCTGGCAATCTCTATCCCAGTGCTTTGCATAAAGGTCCTAGATAAATATTTGTTGAAAAATGAGAAATTTGTAATGATGTTACATGTTATATTGTTGTGTGTGTATAAGCCATATTATAATTATTTGGTTTCATTTGCTTCGTATCAATTATTCAATAGCATGCAATTGAATTTATGATATTATAGAAGCCTTCTTGAACAGGAGTGGGTACTTTAGCACCAATACAAATTAAAATTAATATAATATAATACTGTAACACCTGCTAACCCCTGGGTAAAATGATCTCGTCTACTTTTCCACTTTTGCCACCAATTAGCCATATGACCTTGAGCCAAGGCACCCAGCATCTATGACCTCCACTTTATGGCAGTAACACGGAGAAGAGACATTTTCAGCAGCTCGCCTTCTATCTCTGACATTTGTGGATGTCCAGGCCACTCACAGCCCTGTTTATAGGTTCATTCTTGTTAAGAATGGAACCAAAGACAAAGTAAAACATATCTTTTCCTCTTGTGATATTGAAGAAATTCAAGGTGACTGGTGTAATTAACTTCTCTCCATGGGCCTTGTGAGCCCAACAAAACCCTGGCAGAAAAGCAGTTGTTTTAATTTGCAAATATATGTCCTGCCTCTTGCAATTCAGCCTTCTTCCAAACAAGTACCTGGCATCTGTTGACTTTGCCAAAGTGGATCCCACGGTCAACCCTTTGAGGCTTGATGTATTGTGTCCAAAGAGAAAGGGACTCTATGCAGCCAATCCTCATCACATTGCATTAGATGTTGAGAACCTAAGCTTGCTGAGGTATTTGAAGGCAGATGGAGGCACAGCAGGGAGATAAATGATAACCTGACACCAAACGAACAGTTGACAAAGAACGGTCAGAAATGAGACGGTAAGGTAAGAAAGCACGAGGAACTCCAAACATCTGTCTTAAAATACACAAGGGAAAGGGAAATCATCTTTGCTCTACAGATACCATGTGGATCTGTTTACTAATGTCCTAAGCAGCAGCTGTGCTGTGTTGCCAGTGTCCACTGTGTAGGAAACAAGTTTATTATCATGCCAAGGCACATTTATCCGCACTCCATGTCAAACAACTCTGATCCTTCCATCTCAACCAGTGGTTTCAACACAAGGCAAAATCCTGGTTTCCATGGGGTACCAGGCCTCCCAGGCAACAATGTAACATGTTTGCAGCCCATTGCAAACTCCTAAGGACGAGAGTCCCAGCCTTAGCTCATGATTCCGTTTTGGTGCCATCTGTACTTTTCCCCTTTTATCCAATAGTGGTGTCAAGATTTTAGTGTGCGGGTTGCATGTGGTTAATCCAGGGGGTGGGGGCTGGGAGATAATTATAGACCCACTTCCTTTGCTTAAAACCACAGCCATATGCTTTCCATGATAGGCATCTTCAATATTTTCCCCCAAGTAGCAACTATAACCACTAGGTATTATCAGGAAATTATAGGCACTACATGAAGTTCCTTGGCCCAGCATTCTCTCTGGTCCCTTTACCCCAAGTGAACTTAGATCATGAAGCTAACATTCCCATTGCTTTCAGTCTGATGCAGGACATGCTGGTTTCTCAGCATGAACCATGGAGAGAGAGAAATAAAAAAGACCAGCATAGGGCATGAATAAAGTGATTGCAGCAGCAATCATCTTCTCTCAATGGACTTCACTGCAACCACGACCACAAAAATCCTTGGAAGAAAAGGGATTTTTGAAGATCTCTATTCTCTTTTTTGTTCTTCCACTAATTGTGAGCAATTTGGAGCAGGTTATTTGAAGCTCTGAACCTCTATTTTCTCATCAGTGAAATAGTGGGGACAATAATACATACTTTAGAGTGTTACTTTGAAGATAAAATTTAATAAGTCTGTGGGATTATGGTTAGCTTACAATGACATACATAAACATATCGTATCATTATAGATGTAATGACCCAAGTGGACAAGACATTGATCATCACCAAAGTTCACTGACACATGGTTTTGTCTCTTCACTGAATAATGCAGACCAGCTTTTCTATTAGATCTGTTAATCTCAATTTGGATTGTTTTTCCTTTTTTCAAATACATGAAAACATAAAAGCAACCAGTCAATTTATTTCTGATTTGAAAATAATAGGATGCTCTGATAGTTGTCTTACATGAATCTTGCATCAGACTCTGGGCTCCTACAAGACATTTAATTCATTAACTCAATCTTAAGTGAATTGACTTCTTATAATGGGGTTAGTCTGACAAACATGCCGTCTTCTGTTGCTCAAGTGCTTTAAAGCTGTTAAATGAGATTTGATTATGACGAGCGATGATCACATCCCCTCTGTTTGTTACTGGGTTTATTGGGTCTTGATTCTGCAATTACTGAGCCTCTATTTCATGCAAAACATTCAGATAGAGCAGGCAAAGCCTAGCAACCTTTGAGTCCAAACAGAACTGAGTTCTAATTCTAACTTTCCTATTTGCGACCACTATCACTTGGAGCAAGTTGCTTAACCTTTCTAAGCCTGTTTTCTCTTTAGCAAAATTAGGAAAGCTACACCTATCTTTGAGCTGAGAATTACCTGAGTGATGCCTGTAGCTTACCTGTCACATTGCATGAAATGGGAGTAGGCACAATTATCGGGGCCTGAAGCATCTCACTGCTGATGTTTCCTCAGATACGGCACTCCATCTTCTTACAAACCACAGATGAGTGTCCTCAGCTTCTTAACCATGAACAGTCCCTTTTGTGGCCCAGAAAGAATGGGATTGGGCCAGACAATCCAAAAGAAAGATCGTGTCAATATTCTGCTGTCCCTGCTTATTAAGAGCTTACCAGGAAAAAAAAAAAAAAGAATCCGTGGGGCCTTCCATTTAAAAGCATTGGCTGCACACAGCTACTGTGTGATGATCCTTTGGTTTTTGATCAAATGAAGATACATAGATAAATAGATGTACATAGATAGATGATAGGTAGATAGATAGATAGCATCTGCACAAAAAAAATATGTTTGAATGAATAGTCATATTATCATTTGCTCACACAAACTAGAAATTCAGAATGGAAGACTGCTCTGTTGAGCCACCCTAGACTAGTTAGGTACACCAGACATGAAATTTGAAATGCCTAAGATTTAGGCCAGTTCATCTATGTACTAGACATGTGGTCAGAATACTATCACCATTACTGTGCCCAGAAAATAAACAATATTCTGCCTAATGATCTCTGACACGCACTTCTTAAAGATGAATGACTTTTTAAATATTTTATCTATTTATTCATTTGAGAGAGAGAAAGAGAGAGAATGGATGCACCAGGGCCTCTAGCCACTGCAAATGAACTCCAGACATGTGTGCCACTTTGTGCATCTGGCTTTACATGGGTACTGGGAAATTGAACCCAGGTCCTTTGGCTTTGCTGGCAAGTGCCTTAACCACTATGCCATCTCTCCAGACCTGACATACACTTCTTGATCCTGTTGTACAAATACAGCAGAGGCTTAAAAAGTCACTTCACTTACCCAAAGTCACATGTCATGTAGCTACTAGAGTCTTTATTTAAACATAATCTATTTCATTTCCACGTGAAGTCCTCTTGACCAATGTCACCCTACTTCCATGCTGATTGGCTCCTGAGTAAGGTTGGAGATAATGCATATGAAAGTGATGGAGTATTGAAAAACACTGTACAGCTGTGGGTTATTACTTTAAAGAGGCATTTAGTAAATTATTAACAAACATTAATATGAGTGAGATGCACAGATGGTAGAGCCTTGAAAATTGATCCACCCACTCATCTCTTCATGGTAACAAAATGACTCTGAGACTGAGTTTATCAGGACACACTTTTAAGGCAACAAACACAGTAGTTGAGCCCTTTATGTTCTCAGAGTACAGATGAACAGAAAGAACCCCTCCCCTCAAGGTGCTCTTAGCTTAGTAGGGAAGACAGACTTGCAAGGAAATAAATTGCAGTCTATTTTTGGTGAATTAAGGAACAGAGATGTGTTCGGGGTAGAGAACTAGCCGAAAGTAAATAATGTTCACCTGAGCTAGGAAAGAGGCAGGGAGGGAGGGTGACTCATGATAGCTTTGCCAAATCCAAGAGGTGCTGTACCAACCAGCTGTCACTTAAACCAAAGATTTATCACTTGTAACTCAGAGGACACTTATTAAAACAGTACACCATCCTGCTTCAGGCAGGAGTTGGGTTCCAGCTGAAGGTACATCAGACTGTCACGTTCTTGCTGTGCTCGACTCACTTCTTGTCACAGACATCACAGGCCCAACCAAGCGAGGGAAATCAGAGGCCAGGGCTCTGGTGGAGCAGCACATTAAAGCAGGGCCTTGGGCTCAACAACTCCAACCAGTCTTATAGCTTTTATAGATCTAGAAAGCGAGCACCTGGGAGGAGACTTAGGTCCCCTCTCCTTGGTCAGCCAAGCATGTGATGCACAATACCTCTTCTCATTGCCAGCAGCAGTAGAGGTCATTGAGAAGTCACCCAGTAGAGCGTGTCTGAGGCTGCCTACTGACAACACACCTTTGAGGACCCTTGAAGCAATGGGTATATGAGATCCATGGCCCATTCAGGAAAGAAAAAAAAATACTACTCTGGGGCTAGAAGTGCTGTTGACCTTTTTTTTTTTTTTTTTTTTTGGTGAGCCATCTCCCCATTGTATCCCAAGGCTAAGAACTAGTGTTGTTTTCTGGGTTTCATAGGTTCTATTTACAACAGTAAAAGAAGAGTTAGGCCTACTATCACAGTCATTTAGAATAGTAAATATGTCCCTGTGTGTCTCTGCATATGGACACTTGGCATGTGAAAAAGCTTGGGCACCATTACAGAGTGGGGGTCAGGCGATGCTTCCCCATGAAATTAGAGAAACATTAGCCAGATGCAATACTGAGAAGGATGGGCAGAGGAACCGGTTTCCAAGCAGGGAAAATACACTGGGCACACACTCCGAGGTGGGGGAGGAAGTGAACTCAGGAAGCTGTAAGTCATGCAAAATGCTCTGGAGAGTTCCGTGCAAGGACAGGATCATGGACATGACCTTGAAGAAAATTCTGCATTCCCGGGCTTGTCAGTGGCACTTGGGGGAAAATAGCAAAAAGTACACTGAACTTCTTTCTCTAAGCTGTACATTGTAATGTTTTGGTATGAAGTGAAGTGCAAATAAATGCAACACTGTAGCATTATCATCATGTAAACATCTCTTATTAGAAAACTGCAATTAAAAACTAAATTGTATGAAAACGCTATAGGTGCCGTTGAATTTCAGATGAAAGGAGGGAGGGGAAAAAGAAGGAACTGGGTTTATTTAGGCACTCTGCAGTTGTGCATTCTATCCAAGATAGAACATGTGACATGGGCATTTAAGCTCTGAGACTTAGGGAGGTAAAGTCAGTATACCCAAACAACTGCTCAGGGCTTGAGCCCACGTATCTTCAGTCCCCAAGTGGCTGCTCTTCACATCTAACCCCTACTGAACTGTTGGGGGATTTTCGTGGAGAAGAAGAAAGGAGGCTGTCCATGGAAATATTCCACAGCAGGCATATTAAATTAAATCCTTCCTAACTTTCATAGTCTGGCATCAGTGCCTCCATATTGCTCCTTACACCTTCCAGGTGCTGTTGAGAATCACAGCACCGCAAGGCCCCTTTACCTGTAGGTTACAGGCACTGGTCAGCAGGTAGATTTGGTGTTTCTTCCCGGCTGAGAAGATAACAGTCACTCCCTGCCCCACACATTCACACAATCCACAAGTGTCAGTACCATGGGGTCCAGCCAACTTCTCTGAGCTTGCCTCGTGTCTGTTCTTGGTACCTACCCTTGAGCATAAGAAGCTGTTTGGTTTAGGTACCTGAGTGAAAAAAATGGGACTATAGTACTTAGCCCACTGAGCAAAGACAGGGGGAGACAGGGCTCCAAGTATCCCCACAGCTGGGCAGAGCAAACCCTTTCCTCTAGAAAGACCCCCTGTTCATACCCTTCCAAGGAGCCCAGAGAACAGATAGGTTGTGAAGGTGAGCAAGAGTCAACACTCTAGCCTTGTACTGATGACCCAGCTCTGGGAGCTGCCTGCCGTCCGCTCCGGGTCCCTTCGCATGCTTGCTCTCTCTGAGCTGGGACAAGCCCCAGCCCTCGGTCCCGCTGCAGAATCCCAGCATCTCCCACTGCAGCGCTGCCACCTCCCCTATTTTGCATCCAGGGAAGAACAGCCTCAGTGCATCTTTGTTTTCTAAAGAAGGGAACCACATCTTCATTTTAGTCAGCATACAAAGCATTGGGCTGAATTATGGCATTTGAAGACAAAATTTGTAAATGAGAGAGACGGCTCAGAGGTTTGAATTCCCCAGGACTCATGTAAAACCAGAAGCACAAAGTGGCATATGTGTCAGGAGTTTGTTTTACAGTGACAGGAGGCCCTGGGTTCCTATACTCTCTCTGACTCCTTGCTTGCAAATAAATAAATAAAATGTTTTTTTTTAAATTGTTGCTGCTGATTCTCCTAGTTCTTCTCTCTTATCCCCTTGTTCCCCCTTGTACCCTCCTACCCCCCCCCAAACCCAGTGGCCTTCTTTCTGCTTTCGTATCACAAGTGTTCTCTTGCCCTCTCCCCTTTCTCAACATCTCTTTTTACCTTATTGTGGCTCCCTTTATAGTTTTATAGTATGTACTTCAACATACACACATACATACCAGGATGTGTGGGACTGGGTAAGAGTGCTTGCTATGCAAGAATGAGGGCCTGAAAGGGCCTGAGACTGCCCGGGTTTGATTCTCCAATGCCCACACATACAGCTGGGTGTGGCCACACACACTTCAACCCCAATCCTGTGGGGAGCAGAGACCAGAGAAGCACTGTGACTGACTGGTCAGCCAGTCTGATGGAACGCGGTAGCTCCAGGCTCAGTAAAAGATTGCATCTCAAGGAGTGAGATGAACAATAGGAGGAGGACACACCTGACATTCTCCTCTAGCCTGTGCATCCATGGACATGGAGTGTGTATCTGTCCCCACACACATGTATGTACCACATACATACCACACCATACACAAATCACACCATACACAAACACTCCCCAAAAAGAACCCAAACTAGAATCTGCATGTCAACTCACTGCCTTCTTTTCTTTTCTTTTCTTTTCTTTTCTTTTCTTTTCTTTTCTTCTCCCTATTTTCCATTACCAGTATTTTTTTCAAGGTAAGGTCTCACTTTAGCTCAGGCTGACCTGGAATTCACTATGTAGTCTCAGGTGGCCTTGAACTCACAGCAACCCACCTACCTCTACCTCCCGAGTGCTGGGATTAAAGGCGTGCGCCACCACTCCCGGCTCATTTCAGTATTTTAATTCCTTCTCATTTCTTCTTGCCTGGCTCAGTGTAAGAAATGGACAGGATGTGGATTGGAATTAGACGGTTCTTATTGGGAATTTCAATAATGACAACTTCTGAGACCTTGGGAAATCCATTTCACCTTGTGGAGGTTTGGTTTCATTTACATAATGTGGTAATGGTAGCTAGCATGTGTGCAGGGTAAGTAGATTTTATCCAGAATGCTTGAGACCAGAAGTGTTTTGGCTTTTGGACATTTTCTGATTCTGGAATATTTGCATATACATAATGAGATATCTAGGGGATAAAACCCAGATCAAAACATAAAGTTCATTTGTGTTTCAGCCTGAAGGCAATTTCATATAATATTTCTATGCACCTGCATTTTAACTGCAACCCACCACATGAGGTCAGGGTGTGGAATTTTCCACTTGTGACACCCTCCTGTCAGTTCTGATTTTAGGTTTCAGGTTTTCAGGGTAGAGGCATTCAACCGATACATATTGTGAAGAATAAATGTGAAGATGCTTCCGTTTTTATATAGCCATTAGTGAGTGCTTTTTAATTAATTCATCCATTAGTCAGTGTTCAGTGTGGGAGGTACCATTCTGTCTTTTGAGGATTAAGCAGTATCTGAAATCACTGGCTTTCATCCTTCTTTCATGGGGCATGCAGGAAGTATTCAGTAAAAAATCCAGTTCCGGATTGCTCTTCCTGCTTATTGGTTCCACTGCGTTGTGGGAAGGAAGGAAATGATAAGTTTCCTCCAGCCAATGAACAAGCAGCTCTGCGTAAAAGGTCAAACATTTAGCCACCAGCTAGTTGGGAGGCTGTTGATGTGACTCTAGGTTCCATATGGTGTCACTCAGGGTCATGAGCATAAGCAAAAGAAACCACCTCTGGCCAGCTGAAGCCCAAGGGAGATCTAATGGAAGGATGCTAGAGGTCCAGGCTTGCAATGAGGTGTATCAAACGTCAGGCACATCACTGGTCAGGAGGCCATCCATGACCCTGTGATGTCTCTGCTGCATTTACCACTCTGACATTGTCAGATCGAACTGAGTTCCACCGAGATACCCCTTTGCTGTTGCATACTCGAGATGTAACATCTTGCCTGTTGCATATACAGGACCTGAGTTCCTGACTTCAGAGCTGAAGACAGGCACTGGACATTGCTTTCCTCCAAGACCACCTATGCTAGAGGAGAGCAAGACAGCCTCGAGGGTTCCACTCTGCACAATCAGAGAGTAATACTTGTCCATTATCCTGTCCTTGCTGTTTTTCTTCTTCTATCAAGATTGGAGAGACGATGGCTAAAGAGATGGCTTAGCAGCTAAGGTGCTTACCTGCAAAACCTAAGCACTCGGTTTCAATTCCCCAGTATCCATGTAAGCCAGAGGAACATGGTGGCACATGCGTCTGGAGTTTGTTTCCAGTGGCTAGAGACCCTGGCACACCCATTCTCTCTCCCTCTCTCCTCTCTCTCTCAAATAAAAAACAAAATAGTAAAAAGAATAAAAGAATGGAGAGATGAAATAAGCTAGCTTTGCCTTGACTTCTGGATACATCTGCTCTTTCTTGCTAGAAGGGAGACTCCAGTCCAATAGGACTTAATCTCTGCATGAATAAGAAAGTGTTCTCTCCATGAAGCTTCCTACAGCATGTCTACTCTTCTGGGCTGGCTTGTCATCTGTGATCACAGCATCCAGATGCCCATGTGATCAATGTCAGGCTTATATTTTCAGGCAGCTGCTATAATGCTATTGAGCATAAAAACAGAAAAATATTTCCATTCCTACTTGTGTGTCAAAAGAGCAGTAATTTCCAAAGGCCAGAACAAGTAAGCAGTACATTCTTTGGAAAAATGGGTGACCATGGGACAAAGGTCTTTTCAAGTTAATTCTGCAGGTAGTTAGTAAATGTCAACTTTCCACATTCAGTTGAGTCTTGAGAGGAACATATATATATATATATATATCGACAGTCTGATTGGGAGAAGAGACTAAATTACAGGGAATAACTACAACCTCAGAAGGCAGTACACAAAGTTGGGTTTTAGAATTTAATAAGCTTGATTCAAAGTCCAGTCCTGCCACTTATTACCTGAAAGTTTTGTAGCAAATCTTTCAAGACTGGTTTCTTCATCTATAAAGAAGGAATAATCATAGCATCCTATCTTATTGTTATTTACATTGTAATACCTATAACTTTCTATAGGATAAAATTATATACACATATTACATCTATATTATATATATATATGATGTTAACTATAGTAGACTGGGGGCTCAGTCCATCAATACTTGCCATGCTAGTGTGAGGACCTGAGTTAGACCCTCAGAACTCATGTAAAAAAAAGCAGGGGTCTGGGGAGATGGCACAGAAGTTAAAGGTGCTTGCTTGCTTGCTTGCAAAGCCTGCCAACACAGAGTTCAATTCTCTTGCACCCATGTGAAACTGGATGAGAAAGTGACACATCATCTGTGGTCACAGTTTATGTGTGCCCTACACAGGCATACACACATGCACACACAAGTAAATAATTTTTAAAAGTAAAATGTGTGACATGGTGGTGCACACTTTCTATCCCACTGCAGGTGAGACAGAAACACACGAATCCGTGTGGCTCATTGGCCAGCCAGGCTCTTAGTCGAACACCATTACATGTGCTATGTCTCTGTTTACACGGAAGAAGAACTGAACAATCCACCCTCAAAGCCCTTGAAGTCGGATGTAGGAAATGAACAAGCAGATTCCACTCAGACTGACATACATCAGGTCGATAATAAGACACGGTTGGACCAGGAGCCTCCAGGAAATAATCCCATTGTCGACTTCCTCTGTGGTTTAACAGCACCTCTCAAGTTTGACCCACTGCAAGGAAACAAGGCACCTTTGCTTGTGGAATCTGTTCAGCCCATGACAGGTCCACATCCCCCTTTCTAAATGCATCCCATGTGGACAAAGTGGCTTTGCCAGCAGCCAGTGGTTTATAATACCTGCAAAAGGCCAGGAGGTGTGCTGCAGCTCTCTCAGATAATATCCACAACAGCCCTTCTGGGGAGTACCTTCTGTTCCCATAGTGCAACTTGTCTTTGCCATATCAGTCCCTTTGTGACCTGGCTTTTACCAAGCTGAGTAGATTAATCTTTTGTCATAACTTATTTATTTATTTATTTATTTATTTATTTATTTATTTAAGAGAGACAGACAGACAGAAAGAGGAAGAGAAAGAGAGAGAATGGGTGCATCAGGACCTCTGGCCACTGCAATCGAACTCCAAATGCATATGCCGCCTTGTACATCTAGCTTACGTGGGTACTAGGGAATCAAGTCTCGAACCAGGGTCCTTGGGCTTCACAGGCAAGCGCTTAACCACTAAGCCATCTCTCCAACCCTGCCACACCTACTCTCCAAGCTCTTCGTCCCAACCTCTATGCACCAGACATCCTGTACTACTTATCACACACACACACACACACACGCACACTTATAACAGAGAAAAAGATAGAGAAACAAGAAGGAGATGAGGTGGCAATATTTCTTTCAAAGGCATGCCATAGTGATCTAACTCCTCACACTACTTCCTCTTACATACTAAACACCAGTGGCGGCCCTACAAATAAGTACAACCTCTTACATGCTAAACACCAATAGCCCTATGGGTTGATGGCCATGCCTTTGAGACAAGAACATTTTGGGGATATTCAATATCCAAAACATAGGAGTACTTTAGAGCAAGGGTCAATAAACTGCAGCCCACTAACCAAATTTGACTTATCCCTCATTTTGTAAACAAAGTTTTAATAGCACATTGCCATGCCTATTTGGTTGCTTATTGTTTGTAACCACAAACACCTCTCACAACCACAACGAACTCAGACCTACCCAGATCACAACAATTTAAATCTTTACTTTCATGCTCTTCACCAGTAAATACTTATTGATACCTGCTTTGCTGTTTCAAGCCTCCAGCTCTAATCACTGCTTTTCTTCCTGCCAGATACACCATTTCTTTCAGCAGGATATGAGTTTTGACTTTGGATTTGAAATTCTCTAAGAATTCTCAGTTAGTCACTTTTTCTCTAGAGTTTTGGGTTTCTGTGTATACTTTTGTGTTTAAGTTTGCCACTTTGAGCTGTAGTTGTTCATTTATGTGTCTGTGGGAAAGAACAGTAGCTTGCTTTAAGGCTTTTCTAGCTCACCATGGCACTCACTTGCTTGGCCATATTGAACTCTCAATACTTGATGACGCACGTGGAGATCCTTACTGCCTCCCATCATTCTACCATGAAGTAGCCTTATGATGAGAGGATCTCAGAAGCCATATGATATGCGACAGCAAGTAGGAAGCCAAGATTCAAGAAACATGGTGTCTCTTGTTCCACTGGGGGAGGTCTCTCATATTGTTACCCAAGTAGGCTTAGGTAGGACACTTCATTTCTCAGAGTCTGCATGCCTTCATCTGCAAAATGCCGGGGTTGATCTAGATGATCCCAAATGTTCCCTCCTAGTCTAAACATTCTGTGAGACTCTGATACTCATGACTGACATTCAACTACTAGAAATCCAGTCAACCAGGCCAGCAGGTGAGTCAACTCTTCTATCTCGTCAAGGGAAATTCTGCTAGAAAGGATCCCAACAAGACTCCAAAAGTCCAGCTGAGATGTCCTTCAGGACAGCCTGAACAGTATTTTAATAAGTTTGCTCTCTCTTTCATCAGAATAAGTACTCATTGGCAAGTCAGGAATTCCCCTTATTATTACTCAGCTTATTGCATTGTAGCTGCACTGACATGGCATCCACAGGAGAGATTCAGCCATGGGGATGCTGGCTAAGGCAACGCCAATCAGAAAAAGGCTAGCGAATGTCATTCTGGTGTCATCCGACCTTCCATTCCCAATAGGTGACATTTCACCTGAAGCACAAATATGTTTCAGATCAAGAGTCATATGAGTAACTCTCTTAGGTACAATTTTCCCAATCCCTTGCCTGGACTCGCCGAGCCTGAGTCTCTGAGACCTGGACCAATGGGATCTCCATAGCACCCTCCATACTTCATCAGGAATCTGAGAATCCACATTCAGGAATCAGACATGAAGTGCAGTTCTGCTGACTCCTCAGCCCCAGAGGTTCATCGCCACTGTTTAGTTGAAATGGCAACTCCATCTGTCACCCAAACAAAAGGTGATTCCAAGAAAGCATTTGCTGGAAGGAAGCATCCTTCAAGCCCTGCAGCGAGCACCTTTAGGTTGGACTCATTTGCACACCTGCATCTTTCCCCCAATTTTCCAGCATAACCCTCTGTGAATAATTGCAGTTTGGCTAGTTGAATCTGAGAGCACCTGTTTCTTAATCAATATTAATGCCTTGCATGGACTTAGAATTTGTAATGAGTCATTCTAGGGGGGAAATGATTCGAGTTTTTAAAAGGAAAAAAAAAATAAAATGAGGCATTTTTACTGTTCCTTTGCAGCCAGATGACCTGTGGACAGAATCCTGTCTGGGGAGATACAGGACAGAACATGATACTGAAACAGGTTCACTGGAGACACCTCTCTCAGTGTTTGGAAAAGGGAAAGCAATGCTCATGACCAAACAGCTTCAAACACATGCCTCATTTCCTCTAGACAACCCCTCCTTCACTGACTGACTCAAGGATAGTTTTCTACTTCTCCCAGCCTCCTGGTCCTATGCTTTTACTATACACTCTCGTGATCCTGCTATGAATGAAATATGCCAGGTTCAGCTGGCTCGTATAGGACAGGAGCTTTCTGGAGGCATGGCCTGGGGTGCATGATTCCCCAACATCCCTGTCTCCTTTTGAGTCTGTGACCCAAGAACACAAGGTCTCCATGTTTCTGTTCCCACAAACAGTTTCAGCTCAGAAGTTGACTTCTCCAGGAAAACTTCTTCACCTTCGACTTCAGCTAGAGGCTTCTGTGTTGGTTTGAATGAGAAAACCTCCCCATACCCTCATGTGTTTGTGATTAATCCTCACACTCAATCCCTAGCTGATGGAACCTTTGGGAGGTGGAGCCTTGCTGGAGGAGGTGTGTTACTGGACAGGGATTTTGAGGTTTATTAGTCCAGTATTACTGAGGGTTCACCAGCCAGCTCATTCTGACTACTCCATGAAACTAATATGTGACTATGTGAGCAAGATTCCTGCTTGTACCATGCATTTCTTGCCATGATAAAACTCATCCTCTAAACTGTAAGCTTAAATCAATCCTTTCTTTCATATGTTTCTTATAGTCAGATGGTATTTTTTGTTTATTTTTATTTATTTATTTGAAAGCGACAGACAGAGAGAGAGAGAGAATGGGCGCACCAGGGCCACCAGCCACCACAAACAAACTCCAGATGCATGCACCCCCTTATGCATCTGGATAACGTGGGTCCTGGGGAATTGAGCCTTGAACCATGGTCCTTTGGCTTCACAGGCAAGCGTTTAACCACTAACCCATCTCTGCAGCCCCAGATAGTATTTTTTTAATTGAGAACTTTATTGTAGGAACATATAGAGCATTGGTCATATTCCCACCAGGTGATACATCCTTATGTTCCCTCTCCCCTGCCCCCATTTCATTGAGGGACCTCCTCATGTGGTTATTAGTATTCATTGTGTCATTGTGAACAGACAAGTCATTTACAGAGTGAGGGAAAATGCCTCTGTGTACAACTTCCTACTCTGTGGCTATTACATTGTTTCTACCCCTATGTTCTGCAATGTTCCCCTGAGCCTTGGCGGGTATGTTATGAATGTCCTTTACTGTTGAGTGTTCAGCAGACCTCTGAATTTCTGCTTTAATGAGGTTTGAGTCTCCTTAGGGTCTACCACAATCTCCTTGGAGGAGGTTCTCTGGCTAGTAATGAGAGAAGCACTTGTGCTTGCATAACTTCTGTCTCTGTAATGTCTCCTGGGCCCTGGCAGATGTGGAAGAGGTGACATCTTTTGTTAGGCAGTCAGTTTTCTTTCCTTGTCATCCTGATGGTTCTTGGGTATCCCCAATATTAATGTCATCTGTAAAAAAGAAAGCAGATGTTTTATCTAAGAGTGAGAGCATCACAGATCAAAGGAGATAAAATAGACATATAGAAGACATTTTAAGGGGCATAACCTCTCATTTTAGCCAGAGAGCAGCGGAAGCTTCCCTTTAGGGTCTATGACCTTCCAAGCCATAGGCTTCTGACTTGGTTCTCAGTACCAGGTATGAATTCACTTCCAATGAGCAGGCCTCATATCCAATCAGAGAGTAGCTGATTATCTCCATAGCCTGTGTGCCACTATTGCACCAGTGCGTTCATCTTGCCCGGCTGGTTGATATGGTAGCTTGCAGGATCCACTGCTTATTCATGTTGTTGGATATGTAGGGTGTTTTGTCCCACAAGAGTGGAACTGCTACAGATGGCCTTTTATGATTGCTCCATCACACTTTGCAGTACGTTCTGCACAGAATATCTGTTCACTGTCTTTTCCATCCTGAGAAGCAAAAAATGCAATGTCCTGCTCACCTCTATGTCCCCGGGCCTCCTACAGACAATGAGAAAATGCAGGTGCCTTATAACTTTGAGTTGAACAAATGTGTGAGCACTGTGTTATTTCCTCTGTGTAAAGGTGTTAGATGTGATTTTACAGCTACCAGGGCTATTACCATTTGGCCAAGGTGTGTTTTCTGCAATCCCATCTAAATTGATGGAACAAAACCTCCTAACAAAGTATGAAATCCTGAAAGACCTCATCATCTGGATCACTTATCCAGTGCCCTTGTCCTTAAGAAACTGTCTGCCACAATTCATGTCCCTGAACAAGCCTACGAGGAAGGCAAGTTAAAGCCTGACTTGTACCCAAAGCTGGGTCGGAAGCACTGAAGGCCTCTGGTCCTTCCTCAGATTCATCAGCTGAGTCTGCAGAGGGACTCCTGGTTGCCAAGTACTGTACCTTTCCTATGGGGAAGCATATTCAGGACTGATGAGCCCCAGGGAGACTTACCCAAAGTAAACAAAACCTGTAAGAAAGCATCATTTAAAAAAAAAAATGAAGCTGCAGTGACCATTGGAAGGAGAACATTCTTTCTGAAGATCTGTCCTTTATCTACAACTCTCTCCAGTCTCATCAGCCAAGAAAAGGTGCCTGAGGAGCCTGGATGGGAGCAAAGGGGATATGAATTCCTAATAGAGTTTTTCATTCAAAGCCATAAACTGAATCTGCCCTTCAATAGATGAGACCCCACTATAACCATATTCATTCATTAGACATGTTCACATCTGTAAATGTGGCCTTGTTGCCACTTTATGCTCAGTCAGGAGGCTACTTTATAATATTTAGGAAACCTTTGCATATGTATGATTTTTATTATATGTAATTTTATTCCTCAAGCTATAATCCTTCCTGAGTTTTTTCTTTATCTCTCAGGCAACTTCTCCCAAAGCCAACAGAAACTCCAAACTTATGTATCCAAAACCAAATTAATGATCTTTTACTCAGGCTGGAGAAATGGCTTAGTGGTTAAGGCACTTGCCTGAGAAGCCTAAGGACCCAGGTTTGATTTCACAGTACCCACATGAGCCAGATGCACAAGATGGCATATGCATCTGGAGTTCATTTGTAGTAGTCTCTCTCTGTCTCTCACTCTGTCTTCTCTATCCCTATCTGCTTCTTCCTCTTTCTCAAATAACTAAATAATTTTTTTAAGAAAAGAAATTATCACTTTCTCAAGCCAAGGCCTCCTCACATTTCTCTGTTTCAAATGAATGCTGCTAAAATACACACTATCACAAGGCAGAAACTTACAAATCATTTTTTCTCTCTCTTTCCTCCCCTTCTCTCTGTCTCCTTCTCTCCTTATGTCAAAGTATATAAACTGTCTCACATGAGTCCCTCAGCAGCAATGCCCTATTTACCCTTGGGCTCCACATGAGGGTTCTTGACCACCTAACTAGCAACTGCCTAGGGCTTTGTGGCAGCCATGGTCCACTACTCCCAATCCCAGACAGGCCTGGAATGACAGGAGCAGCCAACATCTAATGGCTGCAGTTGGTGTAGAAATAACCTGACTCACTTGCCCCACCTGCACAGGCTAATCCAGCAGGGTAGCCACTTATCCAAGAGGCTTCTGAGCTCCTGAAATAGTACATATGCAACTGAGTAACTGAAATGTTCATTTTATTTACTGATATACAAGTCACTGGAAGCCAAAAGAGTTTATTACAACCACTTTGATATATGAAACCACTGTTTCAACTATAAATTTTATGAAATCTAAACCCAAAACAAGTATTTCTAAGATTCAGTGCTCAAATTGTGCTGTGAGCATAAAATAAACCCTGAATTTTGATGACCTAGTAAAATAGTTCACTAATAATTTTTGGCTACGTGTTCAAATAATCATTAGGATCTTTGAGATAAATAATATGGATACCCTTAACACGAAGTTTTACTTGTTTTCTTTTGCATTCTGTACGGTAGTAGCATAAGAATTTTAATTGCATATGTGATTGGCCTTCTATCTACATTAGTTAGTACTGTTATAAAACATGTGTTCTGGGGCTGGAGAGATGGCTTAGCAGTTAAGCGCTTGCCTGTGAAGCCTAAGGACCCCGGTTCGAGGCCCGACTCCCCAGGACCCACGTTAGCCAGATGCACAGGGGGGCGCACGCGTCTGGAATTCGTTTGTAGTGGCTGGAGGCCCTGGCGCACCCATTCTCTCTCCCTCTCTCTATCTGCCTCTTTCTCTCTCTGTCTGTCGCTCTCAAATAAATAAATAAATAAATAAATAAATAAAAATTAAAAATATATATATATATTAAAAAACATGTGTTCTGGCAAGATTAAGGTTCAGATAACAGTGCTTGATTATTCTTCTGTTTTGACCTTCCCACCCCTCTCTCACTTTGCCTTCCGTCACTGGCGATTCCCAACATCACCTCCCAAAGGATTTACTGTCCCGGAATCACAGAGTTTGCTGTGGCGGCAGCCCAACCCAACACACCCAGACATCCCTACTGCAACAAGATGGGTCCCTATCTCTGACTGTATGTTCAGTCTAGAGCCATGGCCCTCTGACCAGGTTCTCGGCTTCTATTCCTACTCAACTTAACCCACCTTCTACACAGCAGCTAGAGGAGCCCTTTTGAGATCTAGATCACCACCATACACTCTACTGTTGCTTCTAAACCTTTTGATGCCTTCCCACTAAGAGCAAACGCTACTGGCAGATCCTAAATCTGGCTCTTAAGAGCCTGAGTAAAGACTCCTCCTTGCCAGCTCCGCCTGGTTCTCTATATCTGCCCCTCCACTTCTGTTTCAGCCATTCCTTCATCCTCTCAGGTTCCCTGGGCCCATGTGCTGGGATTAGCCTTCATTCCTCTGTATATAACACTTTTTTAAAGCTCTTTCCTGCTAGTGCCTCAGAGCCCAATTTAAATGACACTTGCTTAGAAAAAATAATAACCTTCTACTATCAATCCCCCCCACCCCCCGAGAAGTTTTCCTACCCTCCTGTGTATTACCATCTGACTATTCTTTTAATTGTGGACTGTCTCCATCACTGCAATGGATGCTTGATAAGGACTATGTTTAAAATCTATGCCATGACACATAGCAGATACCAAGCCTGTAGTCAAGGTTGGCATGGTTCAACCTGGTCTTGAAATCAAGGTAATCCTCCTACCTCATACTTCCAAGTGTAAGGATTACGGGCACGAGCCACGACATCACATCCAGTCATTGGATTTGACCCATCTTGTTTGTGTCTCGGGGCATTAATAAACAGCTTCTCTCTCCATCTTCTGGGACCTGAGATCAAGTAAATTTTGAAAGAGACAGAACCAGAAGTCAGTTGGGAACCAAAATGCAGCTTCATTAATGATGAAAAGTGTATTGGAAGATGTGGCTATGGTGGGCTACAGAGAGATTTGAGAATGTCATCTACCACAACATTCCAAATCGAATTGTCCTCCTCAGCCTCGGATGCACAAAGGCTTTACTAGCGAGGTCTAATGGCCAAGGAAACAAACCACAGGAGCTGCTCCCTGTGGCCAGGCTTTTCTGAACAGGGAATGTGAGGCAAGTTTCATGGGTGCCAAAGTCACCAATCAAGAGACGAAATGCTTTTGCGCAGGAAGAGTGAGAAAGTGTCAAAGGGGTCAGAAGCCTTTCTCTGCTCATGAATAGGGAGGGGAGGGCAGAATTATTCCCATATTCTGGGAACCCTGCTTTCTCTCCCACAAGAACGCAGGACTAACAACCATCATTATGAGGTTCAATAAGGATTCTGTAAGTGCTTATAGGCCTTCTAGGAAGTGTACATATATTGAGAACCTTAACTGCCCATTGGCTGGCTTGTGCCCTGCCGTTTTATTCTTCACCCTTCTTTAAAAAATAAAATTATTTGTGATCTGAGAAAACTGGGCTCTAGTCGATGGCCTTGAGCCTAGAAGGGAGACTTAAATGAATGAAACAAGGTTTCTGGCCCAGCCCTCCTACCAACTCAGCATTCAATCACCACTCCACTCACAGAACATCATCTCCAGATTGATTTGCAGTCTGCTGGGATGGGGCAGGGGACAGGATTCCAATTAAAAATGTGCTAAAGTCCTTTGAAAATTCATAAGTAACAGTGAAGGATCCCAGTTTGGTGCTTCCATTCTGACAGCCTGACAGCTTCATTGGCTGAACTCTTTTGAAAAAGTAACTTTCAACCATGCATAAATTGCACCTTTTGTATTTTAAGTCACATACAGGTATGGCAACATGATTATTCATGACTTTGGAGGTTGTTCTGACAATGGGAGGACATTAATGTCCCCAGCCCTATATCAAATTAATAAGAGGCTCCAAGAATCAAAGAGAACAACCAGGCAGAGCTCCTTCTCCATGGGAGGAGAGAGAGGTGTGTGCTTTGAAATGTGCTCTGGCCTGCAGTGTCACTGACAAAAAGGCAGGTGTGTGTTTCTGACTAGTAACTGATAACTCTGCTCAGGCAGAAGCTGCAGAGGAGACAGATCTTCCTACCAGCAACTGAGAGGGTGTTGATTTGCTTTGCATTGCAAGTAGCAACTGGACCTCCAGGAGTTCTGGAATGAGGAAAGAAAAGCATCCAAGATGCTAAAAATTCAAATGGAAAAAAAAACAACATACATAATCAGAGGCACAACTTTCCACTGATGGATACGATTCATTTTGTGCCTCATGACTGTGCTAAAACCCATGACATGAGGCTGAGGAGGGTGCACATGGGTGGAGACTGAGGCACGGGGTGATTAAACATTCATCCCATCATCACACTGCATGTACGTTGCAGAATCAAGATTTAAACTCAAGCAACCTGGCTCCAAAGAGGCTCTCTACACGCTTCAGAAACCTCATGGCTTCACCAGGCCAAAAGCGTGACTTCTCTCTCAGTGTCTGCTTTCTCGTGCCCCCTCTCTGTTTCTCAGACAGAAGAGGGCCGGCCCATAGCTCCTAAATTTACACCTCTTGTGTGTTAAAGACCAGCCTCCACCCACCAGAAGCTCCAACTCCTGTTCCCAAATTAGTAAAAAGGTAACCTGAGCCATCCAGCTTTAGTGAAAGCGTCCATAACTGGGGGCATGGCCCATGACGGGAGGCGGGAACCTGCAGCCCCACCTGACCTTCCCTGCACCCAACAGCTCTTCATGCAGCTTCATGCTGTTCACCACAGTCTCCCACCAGGCCATGCAGTACAAACTTACTGGGAACAAGATAATTCATTAGGCAGGTAGCAAATCTAAAAGCAACCAAGGCCCTGGTCCTACCTTCAGAAAACTTACAGTGTTGTGGTAGGGCACATCATGCATCAGGTAATGCAAGCTGTACGTGCGTTGGGTGCAGATTCCAGAGAGGCCAAGTGCTGGAAAGAGTTCAGAGAAAAATAGAAAGCACAAGTTACCCCAATATGCCGCCCCCCACATATTATTTTGAGGGTATTGGTGAGATAGAAAAACTCATGGATTTTGAGATGAATTTCTGGGGTTAACATCCTGTTCCATTCTATGACTTCACCATGCTGTTGAAAGTTCTTTGAGCCTCAATGCCCTCAGTGTAAAACGTGGACAACACCACTTATCTCACATGACAGTTAGGAGAATTAAATTACATGCCTGTTAGCTGATTGAGTAAAGACAATTACTTTTATCTTTCTCTCCTACATCCTCTCTTTCTAGTGATAATTCTAAACATTGCCTCCTTTTAAGTTGGTCACCTTTTCTATGTGTCTGTCTTTCTCTCTTTCCCATTTATGAATTTCTCCAGAATGTAATTAACATTCCAGTTTTCTTAATGGCCTTCATTACTAAAACAGGAAATATTAAGGATGTGTCTCAAAAATAACTAAGTCTGAGAAGGATTATTCTATAATATGGGGTCACTTTTGTCCCATACCACCGAGCGCTCTCATTATAAAGTAATACAAAAATTTGAATATTCATTTGCATTTATTAGAATATTCATTTATAGTTGCTTTCTTCAGAATGTGGTTTCACACATACAAAGCAAATGAAATATCAGTACAAGTCACAGGATCACTGTTAATAATCCAGGGAGGTGTGGGCATCATACATAACACTAGTAATTAATTATTAGCATTTAATGTTCATTAAATAACCACTAAACCTCCAGTATTCCTCTAAATATCTTCACATGCATTGCCTTATTTAAGTTTATAATGAAGAAATAGTCACTGTGGCTCTTCCCATTTTTGTAGATGAGAAAAGCAAGGCACAAAAAGGTCGAGTTGTGTTAAAAATGAAAAAGAAGGGAGAAAGTAAGAGGAGGGCAAGGTCTTCATGTACTACCTCTTGATTCTCAGCCATGTGGCCACAGGTGTGGCATTATAACCTTTTTGAGAGGCCGTAACTCTATTTGTGAGGTACAATACCTGCTCCTGCTGCAGAGATTTCTGTTAGGAAATGCAGGAGGATGGGTATGTGAGCGTGCTCACAATGAGAAGCCATATCTATATTCACCAGCTCTGTACTAGTTGAATCACACCTCACTGGCTTCCTCCCCTGTCTGCCCCATTCTAAGACCCAGGAACTAAGTAAAATGTAAATGAACAGTGGGTGGCCAAAATGATTTTGCACAGTGAGCCAAGAACTTTCCAGAGCTTGAGAAAAATGTGTGGTAGAGCAGTGACATAGTAGGACAGCCACCCATGGTAAAAGAGCGCATGGAAAAGATGGAACTTCAGAGACTTCCAAGCGAATGACTGTTGAGTTTCATGGCATATCAAAGGGTCACCACATCTGCCACATCTAGCTATTGCAGAGTAGGCATTGCCTGTATAGTGAGGGACAACTCCCTGTGCTGATCTCAGAGAACATGACAGAATATGAAGACTTGCCAATAGACCATCCTGTATTGGTGACCAGGTTCCATTATCTCTAAGCTCTGTGATCTTGGGTGGATGAGTTGTCCTCTCTGAGCCTCGGGTTTCACATCTATAAAGTAATCACAGTACCAGTCTAGCTCGTAGGGTCACTGTTGATAATCCAGTGAAGTACCATACTTAGCCAACACAGGGTCTAACACCTAGGAAGTATTTGGCACACCTTAAAAACATTAGTAGTAATGTTTTATTGTGTGAGACCTTTCGAGCTATAGGAGATCTTTCCTTATGTCTTCTTTGCATTATTGTGTTAGGATTCTTTTATCCTCCACCATCTACAGAGAGGTACTCAAGATGTTGTAGACACACTTGGTAACTTGCTGCTCTCCACAGGTAACTAAGATTCAGAGCATCACATAGAAGTGGTAACAAAAGGCAAGCTTGTGTTGTTGTTGTTGTTTCTGGTGGCAAACACATTTTGCAATGTGCAGGTACTGAGCATCTGTATGCATTAAGCATTGGCAGGTACTCCCAAATAGCTCTAGGGAAAAAAATGATAATAATAAATTACAAGAACTATTTAAAAATATTTACTTTCTGTCTCCTAAGAGCACAGTAGAAATACAATCTCTTATATTTGGAAGGCCTCTAAGATATCTCCTATTAGCCTCCCCACACCATACCCTCCAGCAATTGGCCCCCAAAAGACCCAGAGTAACGAGTGTATGCTCTCAGACTGACGTAAAAAACTTTCACTCTTAAGCACAAATGAACTATTATCTTACACAGTGCCCCTCATCCAATTAACAATTGTCTATAGGTAACATATGGCTGCCCTCCTATCGTAAGCCATGTTTTATATGTTGTACTACCCCCTTCACTTGGACTGGAGATACGCAATCAATTTTCAATCAGTGTTTTAGGATATGCGGGGAGTGCCGAGAACAGTGCTTATCACATTGGTTATGCTGAGTATTCTTTCTCCTTGGTCCAGTTATAGCCGCATGATGACTGAATATGTTTTGTTGCTGCTTCGTGTTCTCATGGCTGACTTCATAGGATGCAGCTGAGCTGTACAGTTCCACTTTTCCACATGGCTAATGTCAACCAAAGCTGTCAGACTGATACCAAGTTTCATCATCTTCCTGGGAACCTTCCCCAGCAGCCCTTTGCCACTCTTTTTCTTTTTTGAATTTTTTTGTTCATTTTAATTTATTCATTTGACAGCAACAAACAGAGAGAGAAAGGCAGATAGAGAGAGAATGGGCGTGCCAGGACCTCCAGCCACTGCAAACGAACTCCAGACGCGTGCGCCCCCTTGTGCATCTGGCTAACGTGGGTCCTGGGGAAATCGAACCTGGGTCCTTTGACTTTGCAGGCAAATGCCTTAACCGCTAAGCCATCTCTCCAGCCCCTTTTGCCACTCTTGCAACCCCAAATGCACACAGTGTGGATCACCAATCTCCTTTATGGATTCCACAGCACCCTTTACAAACCTCTGTCATAGTGCTTGACATTTGTATAATAATGGATATACTGTTCAATCCCCAGCCTGTGAGAGTCTTTTCTCTTTCTACCTGGAACACTATAATTGCCCAAGATACATCAATGTCCCAGTATGCCCAATGGTGGAACAAGCTGCCTTCAGCTGCCCCTTCTTACAAGCTTGCTCTAGACCCTCAAGAGAAGCTGCTCACCCATTTAAGGGAACTATGAGCAGGTTAAATATTAGTCATACAAACAGTATTTTCTTATTGAATTGCCTTGACACATGGCCATAACAGATGGCATTCAAGACATGTTGTCATGATGAAAGTATGAACACGTTATTTGTTTAAAAAAAGACTTAAGCATATCATTGCAGCTTATTTCAAGATCAGCCCTTGGAAGACTGGTATGGGAAAGAAACGCCATACCCAGGCATTTGCCTGTTCTGGGTATACTGTCTCTTTCTGTCCACAGGTTTTCCTGTCTGGGCATGTAGTGTATCCTCAAAATTGAGTTCAGGATTTATTTTCTTTTGTTGTGGGGAGAAAAGAAGGCATTAGGACATATAACATACACATGGTGTTCCAAGAGCAAGGTTAAATGACTCACGGTGTAGACTTTATGGGGTTCTCTGCAAATACTTTAATACCAGTGAAATTTTACTATAATGCTAAGGCCTCAGTGATGGAGACAGAAGGTCATTAGAGTTGGTTTAAGTCTGATGGAGTTCCAGGAACTAAAATTTAGAGTCAAAGATCCTGGCCTCATAAATGTCCATCCCCATGTAAACAATAATACCTTCTTTGCAGAAAAAAAAAATCCCAGCCAGCCATTCTGGCTAGCTTACCTTATTGAAAGTTGAGCACTAAGATCAATAGAGCAATATTTTATGAAATTCAATTTATCAGAAGATTTCATGACTTAAAGATGATGGAATGTCTTATTTATTGGCAATCGTGGAAACTTCAGGAATGTTTGGTGCAGTGAATGCTAAGGCCCAGAGTTGATTTGAAATTTCCTGCCCTTGAACGAAGACAATGATGGAGCATTGCTTTTGGAAATGGAATCGCAATCCCCAACCCTCCCAGCCAGTGTACAAACAAGCTGAGATCCTGAGCTGAAATGAAAGTGTCAAGAGCAATGAGTTTTAAAAACTGTTTCTACCAGAAGCAAATCCAAAATGAACAAATAGAAAACTAGTACAAGTTTATGTGGGTCTGGTTACCAAAAGGAAAAAAAAAAAAGGCCTTTTAACTTTAGCCCTACCTCATCTGTTTCTCATATAAAGTTATAGCAAATAATCAGGTTAAAACTGACAGTCATCAAATGTCATCAACTTGGATCCTGGAATGGGAAATGGATAAGGGGAAAACTGGTGCAATTCAAATAAAGTCTGTAGTTTAATGGATAGTAACATGTCAAAGTAGTTTAATGGATAGTAACATATCAATGTTAATCTTTTTTAATTCTAAATAAAGTTCGCAAACAGTATAATTTTAATATTGTTTCATCAGTGCATTTTCATACATATGTGTCATTATATTTTATTCTCATTCATACTCCTCCACCAAGCCCTCCCCCACACATCCCCCCAACAGCTCCCTTCCCATTGTGGTTTGAATGTAAAATGGTCTCCAGAGGCTCATGTGTTTGAACACTTGATGCTCAGCTTTGAAGCTGAACCTCGCTGCAGGAAGAGGGTCACTGGGGGCAGACCTTAAAGTTTCTTTACCTGGCCCTATTTCCTGTCCTCTCTCTGCTCCTTGAATATGGTGATCATCTGCCCTACACTTCTGTCACCATGTCTTCCCTGCCATGATGGGCTGTGACTCGTTGAACTGCAAACCAAAATAAGCCCTCGCTCCATTAAAATACTTTAAAGAAAAAAGAAAAAAAATACTTCCCATCAGTATTTGGTCACAGCAGTGAGAGGAGCAACCAGTGCACCTTCCTTTCTCCACGTCGCACCTGCTTCTGCTTTTATGATGCATGGGTTCTATTATCCTATTTTCCCTTTCCCTTAAGATACCTTCCTCCCTTCTCACTTTCTCTCTCTCCCTCCACACACACACACACACACACACACACACACACACACGCACACACACGTATGTATATGTGTGTATGTATATATGTTATATAATTTTAAATCTAGATTCTGCATAAAAAAACATGTGGTATATGTTTTTCTTATCCTGGCTTATTTCATTTAACATAATGATTTCCAGTTCTATCCATTCACCTGAAAATATCACAGGTTCATTTTTCTTTGTGCCTAAATAAAATTCCATTGTGAATGTATGCCACATATTCTTTTTTTCAGTCATCTTTTGGTGGACATCTAAGTTTGCTCCATTTCTTTTTTTAAAATTTATTATTGTTTATTTTTATTTTATTTATTTGAGAGCAACATACAGACAGAGAGAGACAGAGAGAAAAAGAGGCAGATAGAAAGAGAGAGAGAGAGAATGGGTACACCAGGCCCTCTAGCCACTACAAACGAACTCCAGACGCATGTGCCACCTTGTGCATCTGGCTTACGTGGGTCCTGGTGAATGGAGCCTCGAGCTGGGGTCCTTAGGCTTCACAGGCAAGTGCTTAATCACTAAGCCATCTCTCCAGCTCTTCCACTTCTTGACTGCTGTGAATAGCGCAGCAATACATGTGGATGTACAAGTATCTCTGTGGTATACACCAGAGGACTATAGGTCAATATACCAACATTAATTTATTTTTAGTTTGACCAATAAATAATGATTCTGTGAGATGTCAACATTAGGAGAAGCTGTGTGGAAAATGTCGTAAAACTCTCTAGTATAATATCTTTGCAACATTTTTGAATACCTAAAATTATTCCAAAATATAAAGCTTATATTTAAAATTTAAGGTGATTAAGCCCAGAGGTCACTGTGGATAAAACCAAGCATTAAAAGGAAGGTGAGGGATGGAGAGATGGCTTAGCGGTTAAGGCGCTTGCCTGCAAAGCCAAAGGACCTCAGTTCGATTCCCCAGGACCCATATTAGCCAGATGCACAAGGGGCGCATGCGTCTGAAGTTCGTTTACAGGGCTGGAAGCCCTGGAGCGTCCATTCTCTCTACCTGCCTATCTCTCTCTCAAATAAATAAATAAAAATAAAAATAAATAAAAAAAAGGAAGATGAGATGATATGGAACCCACTCAAAGGCATGAGTATAGAGCTCCCCACTCCTCCTGTTAGCTGTGCCTCTGAGCCCCTTGTTAACCTCCCAGAGCCTCTAAAAGCAGTCAAAATTATGCCTCCCATGTACAATTGTCATGAAAATCAAATTGTATAACACATTAAATACATATAAAATGAACTTGCACTGAAATTCTCAGCGTACAATAGTTGTATTTAGTCGAAACCAAAGAAGACATTTTGTTTAACACTGGAAAACCCCAGCCACACCCCTTCTGCAATGTCTGGACAAGCAGGAGCGTCATTTCATGGACTAAGCAAACCGATGAATGCTATTGATACACACCTATCAGTCCTGGGGCAGGGAGTCACCCTTAGGAAACACTTCCTGACTAACATCGTGTTATCATCACAAGCCCTCTGTGATTCATGGGGAAAGCATTTATTCTTCAACTTAATGTCCAAGTTATTCAAAATTACTGCATCTTTACTTTCCAAAATTCTGTGTCAATAAGAATGCCTTCAAGGGAAAGAAATTTGATTCTAACCTGCTTTGTCTTATGTCTTATGTTGAAGAGATAAAAACCAGGTAAGGAACACATTCATTCATCTCTGTACTTTTCTACCAATAGGTAGACTGTCCAGCAAATTAAATGTCACTTACAGAAACTACAGCTCAGAGAAGCAAACACTTGCCCAACAATACACAGCTAAGGGCCTGGACCCTGGGCCCCTTTTGTCCAATACTCCTGCTTGCCTCGCCCACAGGGATCCATGCCTTTGTAGACTGGATTTCACACTTGACCTTGCTTAGCTGATCTCAGCTTCTCTTCAACTATAATTCACTCTTGGCTCTACTGGCATCTACTATCTGCTGCTACCTCTTCCAGATACCCATCTGTCTGTCTGTCTGTCTGTCTGGTCTGGGCATCTCTCTGGACATAGCCCAGTGCTCTTCCAGGTTTCTGATGCTCCATCCAGGATACAGATTGGCTATGCCAGAGAGAGAGAGCAAGAGGAGAACACTGCCTGTCTTGTAAGCTCTCATTAGCATTTAATGCCAAGTTTCAGGAGTAACTAGCCTTCTTGGTTAACAAGTAAATCGGAGATTGCTGTATTCATGCAGTAATGGAAATATAATGAAGGAATTTATTGTCCCTGAAAGACAATATCCTTCGCACAAACCCCATGGGGCATCTCCAGACAGTAAGTACAGCTCCACGCCTTTCATTTTACTGCCCCGTAATTACCTCAGGAGGACTGTGACCCTCCAGCTCTCCCTATTAAAAGTATATTTTCTTACAAAATGAACTATGCTTTATTGAATTGCATCATTCTGATCACTGGAAATTGACATATTGGGCTCATTAGCCAGGAAGTTGGATAGTTAATTTATGAGGTTTCTCAGAGTCTGTCCCAGTCCAGTCATTGAGGGAGCTTAGCAGCTCGCGAGGACATGGAAGAAAGTTACTCCAGCAGTTGCTTTTTTTCTCCCTATCATTACAGAGATAATGAACAGAAAACTTCCCTGGTACATATATCACTTCCCATAGTTTCCACCACCTCCCCCTCCATGCACACCCCAAAATCATTTTGCTTTCTTGCCACCAGAATCTATTTGATGGGCACACAGTCTTACTCTGCTCATTAGCACCGTTTTTCGCTGAAAATGCTTCAACTGCTGAGATGAAAAGATGATCTGAGTTTCTGCCTTCATCTTTAATATTTAAAACTGTTCACACAACCTTTTAAAAATCAAATATTGATGCCGCTACCTGTTGGTCTTCAAAGTGGAGCAATTACCCCTGCAGACCCTTCGCAGCGAGCCCGCATTTGTTGGGACCCAGAAGGAAGCTGTTAGGGAGACATTTCTGTCCGGGTTGGTGGCCTCCTCCCACTTCTGCCCAGGGTAGGAATCTGGGAAGAGCGTCTGGCTCTTTATAAAGAATGTGCTGAAACAGCTTCCCGTATGCACCTAGTGGGCAGGCTGGCAAAGGAAAGGAGATACGCAGAGCATCCTCCAAGTGGATTCTGCAGAATGGTACTGTGCCCTTGGAGCGATACAGGCTCCAGGCTCTCCGCCAGTTTGCCCACAGGAGGCCAGTTTTCCTTCCACCTCTGCAACCTAGATTCTTGGGGAGCAGCCATTCGGGGACTGGGATGGCTCCACACTGCCCTCTAGTGGCAATGTTCAGAAGCTGTATGTCTCGCACAGTGACTAGATTCCAACACTCTCTCCAGGAGGAGCTGCAGAATGTGAGGGGCTGCGAGATATTAAGACCATTAAGACACACAACATCCTCGCCAATTCCTCCCAGTCCTTGTAGGGAGGAAAATGGAGGAAAGGGATTATAAAGAAATGCTGATGTGTTTTTTTGGTTTTTTTTTTTGCACACGAGCAACTTCAGGGTGCCCAATGTGAACAACCTGCTCACGCGGCATGGTTCTTGGGGTGGGAGAGGAATGAGAAGGGCCATCTGAGGAACTGTGGTCGAGAGCCGGCTGTGCCTCTACAGAAGCCTGGCCTGTGCAGATAGACAATCGTAGGAATTTCATGGAGGTGGTCTGCCGACCCTAAGACATCTTTTCATCTTTTAACATCTCTTTGGGATGCTTCCTACAAAGGTAGCATGGCATTGTTTTATTTGTGGTAATTTTTTTTCTTCACACAGTGGGACACGAAATTGCAGTGCAATTTACAATCTATAGCATCCGAGATTTGAGGAAATAAGGAGTTTAAGTGGGGGAAGGGTAGCTAGAAGACAGAGAAGACATAGTGGTATAAGATGAGGGAAGAGAACAAGAATAGCTGAATACAGAATGGGACAGATTATAGAAGATTTAGGAGGTCGAATGTTTCAAAATTGTCAATACTTATATGTAGCAATGAGACCCAATTCTTTTTTTAAAAAAAAATAATTATATGTAAGAGGTAAAGAAGATGAAGGAGATGAGAGGGTTCCTCTGTAGTGTGTGTGTGTGTGTGTGTGTGTGTGTGTGTGTGTGTGTTCAGTTGGAAAGAACTAGTAAAACCAAGTTTTGCCATGAGCACTGGAGTTCGTTGATGGGCGGTGGGGGAGGGAGAGAGAGAAGCAGAACAAGCAAGGAAAGTGCATAACAGAAAGCCACCATGAAGTCACCTCACTGAGTAGAGGTTTTCCCATGGACTGAAATGCTGGGAATGGGGCGCAGGAGAGTAGAAATGGGTTGGATGGTTTCTTCTTAGCCCTCTGTGTGGTTGATTGTCTCCTGCTTGTAGAAAGCTGCAGCTGAGCATTGCTTTTCTTTGGCTCTCATTTATCTGGTGAGCATGCTTCTCTGGTATCAGCCAGATCAGTTGTACAAATAACTTCAGAGAGCCTCAATGCTTTTGTCAGGGATAGAATCAAGGGTATCCTTTACATTCCCCAGCTGGATCCCCAGAGAGTTGATTTTAGCATCTCTGGAGAGCAACAGAAAGGAAACCCTCATCCCATCACACACACTCCACCAGCTTCCCTCAGCAGGCACTTGAGTTGGCTAAAGACACATGCCAACTGCCTTAACCACTGCTTTGAGGCCATGATGCGAAATGCCGGTTACACAAAGCAGAACCGCACATCTCTGAAGTATGGCAGTAGATATCTGCTCACCCTGAGGGTGACACAAGAGCTACCACTGTCAGCTTCTTAATCGTGTCATTGGGATTTACTTGATTGCTGACTTTTAGATTTTATTCCTATTAGCCAAAGGCTGGAGAAGAGGGAGAAAGAGGTTAGTAGGGTGGTGTAGTATGGGGGGTGAGCATTACAGAAGAGGCATGAAGGGAAACTTATCTCTGATATAAAAAGGTGACAAATTTGGAGACAATGTGGAAAGGCAGAGCAAGCCAGCAGGAAATTATTCTTTGGGAAAACTTTCCATAGAAAACGTGATTTATTTCATATTGCAATAGAAGGAGTTGAACAGATGTGCATTCAAATCCTCTCCCTTTCTTAATACCTGGGCAACCCGGGCAACTGATTTAACCTCCTAGAGCCTGGTTTCTCTTTTTAATAACAAAGAGATATGGATACTACGTAGCTCTCTGATTTTGGTGGGAAATAAGTGATATAGCCTGTGTGAAATGCCAGCAGTCTATTACTCTGTGGGACGTGGTACCCGCTGTCACAGGTGTCCTGTGCAGCCACTGCAGGGTTGTTTCTGCCCCAACACTTGAGCTGGTCTAGTGCCGTTTCTTTTGCATGTCTCGCATTTACTGTTCTCACATCTTCACCATTCCAGACACACTCTGACATTCCCATGGCCCATTGCAAATGCTCACTTCTCTAGGTAATTACCGTGGTTCACATGAACAGAATCATCTCTCCTTCCTAGAAACTCGGACATTCCCATGGCCCATTGCAAATGCTCGCTTCTCTAGGTAATTACCGTGGTTCACATGAACAGAATCATCTCTCCTTCCTAGAAACTCGGACATTCCCATGGCCCATTGCAAATGCTCGCTTCTCTAGGTAATTACTGTGGTTCACATGAACAGAATCATCTCTCCTTCTTAGAACCAATGTGGCAGGTCAGTGTGTGGACCACACAGGCTCTTTCACATACAGTATGCCTGACCCTTATGGCTCCATGACCTATTTACTCTCACAGAGACCCTGTTTCTTCATCAAATAGTGATAATAAAAATATCTGCTTCCTGGGAAAGGAGCAAGTTGCCAATGTATGCACAATGGGAGACACAGAGCCCCAGTGAGGGCAATAGCATTCATATATTACTAATAGTACCATATCTAGATGTGACCCCACAGTGAAAAATGTAATCTCCTTGGATGCTTGCTCCTTGTAAGGCTACTAGAAATCAGTGCTCCCCGCCCCCAGCCCATGGGTATGCTCCCTTGTTAAGAGCTGCAATAGTAGAGCGAGGGAGATGGCTCTGTCAGTAAAGCCCTTGCTGTGCAGGCATGCCCACAGCACTCACATGAAATGCCAAACATGTAGGGCATAGCTACACCCCAGCACTGGTGAGGCAGACACAGGAGTCCCTGAGTCTGTTGACTAGCTTGCCTATCTGAATCAGTGAGCTCTGAGCACAGTGAGAGACCCTGTCTCCAAAATAAAATGGAAGGCAATTGAGAAAGACATCTGACATCAACTGTATCCTTCATGTGTATGTGTACAGGCACCCAAAAACATAGGAACATGCATACACACGTACATGCAAAACTCACACGCGCGTGCAAAGAAGAGTCACGTAAGGGAATAGAAGCAATGGTAATTTCCAGTCACAAATGCATCTGTTTGGATTTGGGTTGTGGAGAATAAGACCCTGAGCCTTGCTTCTAGAGCACAGGATGTGTTCATTAACTTGCACACCCACAGAGCAATGCCAAGTATGTGAAAACTGGACAGGAATGGAGAATATGAGATACACAATCACTAACCAGCAAAACAAGTCATTTGGGTGAACAAAGTGTGAATGTCTGACCTTGGAGATGGGAACAGAGCTTGTATGAGCTCCTGCAGGGAGTAGGAGGAAGAAGAGAGACAGAGCCATTTCTTCTTGATCCTCCCAGTAAATACACCTGTGAACAAAAGTTCTCCCATTTTTATGCCATTGGTCTTTTCAGTTAAGTAATGACTTTCACTATAAAGAGGTTCATAATTTACATAATGGGACGCATTATGTATTTCAAATTAATAGCACTAGGCAACATACTGCTGGGTTCCAACAACAGTAGATTCAACCAACCCAGGTGACAATCGTTTGTCTGCTCTAGGTATACCTGCCCCCAAGAAGTTACAATACGAATAAACCAAAATGGGAAAATGCTCAACAGATAAAAGGCCAATTGTCCATGTGGGTGGGAAACAGATATAAGCTACTGGCACCATATTGCTAATTTATTCCAGCAATGTTCAATGCTCCTCAGAGCCTGGTAACCTCAGCAGCCACCCAGTTGACCCACTCCATAACACAGCTTTCCTTGCATGTGGGAGAACAGATCTCAAAGGAAGATGGCCAGAGTTCCTTGTCCAGTATGGTGGCCACTAACCTCTGGTGGTTATTGAGTATACTTATCCACCAGTATCCACGGAGGATTGGTTCCAGGCAACTCTCAGACACAGAATTCACAAATGTCCAGGGGCCTTCATTATCCTCCCATATATTTTAAATTGCCTCTAGATTACTTGTAATATTGAATACAATGTAAGGGCTGTATCAGTAGTTGTCGTGAGGTATTGTTTGTGGAATAATGTCAAAAATATGTCTCTGTATGCTCAATACAAATATAGTTTTTCCCATATTGATGATCCATGGTTGGTTGGATCCTATGATGCAAAATTCTTGGAGATGGAAGCATGGCTATACTTGAAATACGAAATATTTGAGTCCAAATCAAGATACGCTTTTACACGGAAAATGCACCTTGAACCTCCCAGACTCGTGAAGAAAGTTCAAATTATTTCAATAATTTTGTATTGATCATATTTTGAAATAATAGGTTGGATATATCAGATTGCATGAAATGTATTCTTTTTAAATATTTTATTGACAATTTTCATATATATAATGTATTTGGGTCATAATCCCCTCCTGTTACTTTTTCGGACCCCGCTGTCTACATTCCACATCTACTGAACCCTTTGTTCTTTCCAGCTAGTCTCTCTTCTACTGTAATTTTTTTCTCTCTTTTGCCCCTCTCCATTCTCAGTGTTAAAAGGGCCCATGATTGTGCAAGTCTTGTGCAGATAATGTCAGTCACGGTGAGGTCATGACGCAACAGGCACTCCATGTCCTGGAAGACAGCGTTCCAAACACTCCTGCTCTTCTAGCCCTTAGATTCTTTCTGACCCTCTTCAGCACTGTTCCCTGAGCAGTAGCAGCTGTAGATGCCTTCAGTTTCCATTGGGTGCTGCTCTGCTGGGCAGGTTGTACCATCAGATATGAGGTCTCCAAGGGCAATGTCATTTCATTTTAAAAATTGTTTTCTTTACTTTTAAAACAAAAAAAAAAATTTCAAAAGCCCACACAGTGGAATGTGTGCCTTTCACCCTAGCCCCTCCTTTGTTCCCAGAAACCTTTGAGACTCCCTTTAGATGTCATCTCCCAGTGTTCTGTATTCCAGACACCCAAGACGTGACAGACACTGTTTGTTCCCCAGCATCATTCCCCACTCACTCTCCGTCGCTCCCTGTTGTCATACACCTGCTGTCTCATGTTATCTGCTGACCACTGTGGGCATTTGAGCATGGCTTACAGCCTGGCTACTTAGGTGAGTCAGAGTCTGTAGAGGCAAGGACTTCTTGTCATGTGTGTTAGTGCTCTTGTGACTGACATCTTCCTGAAAGAGCCAGTTTAAAGGATGAATGTTTAATTTGCCTCATTTCAGAGGTTCAGTCCATGGATGATTGGCTCCATTGATTCTAGACCTGTGGTGAGGCAGGGCATCATGGTGAAAAGGTGGTAAGAAAAAGTGCTGAGAGAAAGAGTATGTTTGTGTGTGTTAAAAGGGCTAGGGACAAGGTATGTAATTCCAGGACATGGCCCTAGTAACCAACTGTCTACAACTAGTTCTATCTCCCAATAATGCATCAAATAATGAATCCATCAAGGAATGGATTAATCCACTGATTATGTCAGAGCCCTTAATATCTAATCACTTCTTGGGCACTGGATCTGGAAGCTAGGAACAAAGCTTCAATACATGAGGCTTTTGTGGGGACACCTTGCATCCAGACCACAACACCATGGGAAATAAATGCCCCATAATTAGCATACAGCGATGAAGTGATGAAGCAAGGGGACTTCTTGTCTAGTATGTTCCAGATACTTGCAGTTTCCAATTTCTCTGGTGATGCCCACTTAGGGGAATTTAAGGAGGTGACCCTCACACTCCACTCCACAGGGACATGTGTGCCATTGTGTTCTATTGATTCCCTTTGAAAGGTATTTTACTTTTTGGAAACAAAATAACTAGAGATCTGGAGTGATTTGTCTAAAGTGCTGAGAATAAGGGATTGAATTAAATGACAATACACTAGAAATAAGCTTTCTAAGGCAAGTTTTAATGTGTTAATTAAAGTGGCCTAACCTTGAATTTTCACAGTTTAGGGAAAAGTGGTGGTCCAGAGATGAATCAATGTTTAGCACACTGCTTATATCTAGAAGGGGCTTTGCTGTTATGTCTTTATAATTATCAAAGCAATCTCTTTCAAGGCTTAGAGACAGAATAAAGAAAATTACTCTATACTGCTATGTCCCCACCCTGTAGCATTGAATATCTGTCTGATTCAGTTCAAAGGCACATCAAAAGAGGCCTGAAAGATGAAGCAGCCAGATTCCCCAGTCCCACCTCAGACCTACTAAATCAGACTGGGAGTGCAACTTGGCTCAGGCACCCAGATGAAGCTCAGAACAAAATCTGAGCTGCTTTGATTTAACAAACAGAAACCAAGCATCATTCAGCTGCTAAGAATATGGCAGGGATGAAAATGTTAATATACTAAATATGTAGACTATACTATATACTATAGGTATAGAATATATAATAATATGTATATAAAATATTTTGTATGTTAAATATATTTTTTTAAAATACAGACATATGCTGGAAAGGGGTGTGCTCCACCCCAGCTTGATTTAGTCTAGTGGGACAGAGAAAGAAACGTTCCCATTGGAGGCACTCTGCTGTCAATCACCCAGTTCCACTTGGTTCCAGCTGCTCTGCTCATTCACACAGGACTGCAGCCGCTCACTGGGGAGTCAGTAGATGAAATCCCCGACAACCAGCAGTGAGTGACTTGGCAAGAACTATGCAGGCACTTATTGTACTAATAGGCTAACGTTCGAGGCAGAATTTCGATCCATGTAAGGGAATTGGAGAACTAAACCAGAAACCCAAACCGAATTGTTTTCATTTCTACCACAGGGTTAGGAGAAGTGTAGCCGAAAGTAAAGCCTTGTAGCGTCAGTTTGCTGTTCGAACTGTGGCTCTTTAACCTGGGAGCTCGGTGACCTGCAGCATCCTCAACTGGAAAACGGGAGGAACGTGCCTTCCTTTTCGGGCATACTGTAGGCATTTTCAATGTTCATACATCACCTAAGCAGACACAAAAGAGAAACTAGTAAGTTTACATTTCGCTTGTCATACTTAAGTATTAAAATAATAAGAAAAATAAATTCGTTGGCTGGCAGCAGCAGCTCATGGGGAGAGCAGCATATGGGACTCAAACCGGGCAACTCATCAACCAAAATTACAGTGAAGGTACTCCTCCCAACACCTGCTTGTGAGGTCCTGCTCCCTGCTCAGGGTTTGGACGATGCTGAGGCACAAGTGAGGGCTTCGGAGCCAACAACCATGTGTGGCAAGAATGTACACAGTTCAATGCAGGCCGCCAGCTGAGGGCCCCCCCGCGAAGAAGATAGGAGAGGGGACAGAGAGCCCTCTCTTCACTGAGCACACAGCTTGGTGGGCCAGGCAGTGTCTTTCACGTTTGTTCGTCATTCCACTCATCATCCTCACCCGCTGCAGTCAAGTTCAAGGAGGCCTTCTGCAGGGGTACTGCTTCACATCCCTGTAGTTTTCAAAGAACATACCCATGATCTGAAATTTGGTTCAATTTTTCATAACAATAGGATTAATATACTATAGGCAACATATATGATAATTTCATCTGCTTCATTAGTGTTGATTCATAACTCTTAGTCTTTTCACAGACCAAAAGCAGAGTGGTTCAGATGTAAAAGAAAAAGATTAAATTTAGCATTGCTAAAGAAGGAGCGCCTATCTCCCTGCAGGATTAGGAGTGGTGGGTGGGCAATCCTGAAGGGGATGATCTGCATCCCCAAGGAAGAGAGTCCCTTTGGAGGGGGGCAGGGATGAGGGAAAGGATGGTACCAACATGTGCTGCTTACATACTGAGTGTGTCCATAACTAATAATAAAAAAAAACAGAAGTGGTGGGTGAGATCTTGGAAGCATATCAACTCTCTCATCCGGTCTCATGGCTGGTAGCTGTAAGCGTCTCCCTCCAGTCTGGTTCCATTTCCTTCCTTACCTCTCGGACACATCCTCCCTCACAGCCCTGACCTATGAGTTCCAAATGTTTTCCTTCTGCTTTGAAAGTCCCACTGCAAATCACCTACTCCCAAAGCTCCACACCCTTTACCCTCAGTGAATGCCTTCCATTGTGATCATTATAATAAAACTTGAGTGACAAAACATCTGGAAAAATACTGAGCAAAGTCCACTACCTAGATGCAGTAAATGTAAATGTTCATGTAAATGAAACATGTGATTGTCAGGATGAATTATTTTTCTATTTGGTACAGGCTATGGGTTTTACACATACATGCACTCAGTACTTCAGTGCTAAATGCACATAGATGCACTTAGTACTTCAGTGTTACAGGCACATGCATGCACTTAGTGCTCCAGCGCTACATGTGCTTAGTGCTCCAGCGCTACATGTGCATAGTGCTCCAGCACTACATGTGCTTAGTGATCCAGTACTACATGTGCTTAGTGCTCCAGCGCTACATGTGCTTAGTGCTCCAGTACTACATGCATATTCATGCACTTACTGCTCCAATACCACAGGCACATAGATACACTTAGTACTGCAGTATGTCACTCTCTGAGTCTGTATGATAATGTCTATTCAGTATAAAATAATTTAAATATAAAAAGAATAAGAAGAAGAGGAGATGATCTCTGTAGCAGTTATCTTCTTGTTGCTGGGACAAAACACCCAACCAGGAGCAGCTGATGGAAGGAAAAGGCTTATTTCTGACTTCCAGTCCCAACATGAAGTGTCACCATGGCAGGGAAAGCATGGCGGAGCAGACTGCTGGGCGTCACGTCTCCACAGCAGCAGGATGGAAGTAATCTGAGTGCCGGGCTCACAGCTGGGCACGTTACACCAAAGCCCACCCTAAGTGGTACACCTCCTCTGGCAAGGCCCCACAATTTTCCCAAATTGCCATGATCTGGGAGCCAAGTACCCAAAGCCCATGAGCCTGTGGGAGACATTTCATCCAAGCCACCACAGGCTCCTAAACCAAGGAACAAAATTAGTAAGGTGATTTCTGGTCTCAGGGCTGTGGCTTGCTTGACAAAGCTTAGAAAACTCACTCATTCTCTCTCTGTCTCAACTCCCTTTATTGAATAAGAAATTGAGTTTGATTATTTCTGAAGTCCTTCTAGCTCTAGAATCTATTGAAGCCTAATTTTTCCAATCCATGTACATGCCGCTTTGCAGCACTGCCAATGGCTGCGTTCCGTGTGATCCTGCCACATTGTTTCCCCTCGCACTGATGCCCCCAGTGTGCCCATATGAACAAGCAGCCCGCCAGCATTTTGCATTCATCCTTTACAGATCAGCCACTTGGTATCCAGGGCAACTCTGCAGGAAACCAGACAAAACCGTGTTCTTAAATCTCTTAGGCTCACTAATTACATTGCGAATAACTATTACACACCTCAGCAGAGCGGTCAAAAATGGGTAATAGGAAAGCTCAGTTACAAAGAAAGGACACCTGATTTATGATATGGCTGTCAGCCATTCTTCACTAACTGTTCTTGGCACTGAAGCCATTCCATTGCTATGTTTACACTCAACACATACCACCCATCTCTCAATTCTAAGCACATGGGAACTAAAATTTTTCCCTGCTACCTTGGGTCTAGGAAACCCCCAAAAATGTCCAGACCAGACCAGGAAAAATCACATGCATTCTGGCATATCCAGATCAACATTACATTTCATCTGAGCTGACTCCTTGCCATGATGCCTCCAAAAGCTGCATATAAATGACGTGTTTTCACCAAAGCTCTTACTGTCAACCTCTGGCTTTTTCAAGAGCTGAATAATTTGGACTCTAATAATCCTGGGTTAGAATTATGGTTCTGCTGATTTTTTTTTTTACTGTGTAACTTTATTTTCATCTGCTCATCTTGGGCTAAAAGGAATAATGCCTTCCTCACAAAGGCCATGAAAGGATTGGATGATATGTGTAAGGTAAGTACACTGCCTAGAATGCACCAGTCACTGCTTCACTTGTGAGTGTTATATACACCCTGCACCCAGTGTGTCCATAGTCCTGTGTTTTTCATGCCATAGTAAAAGACAGTCTGCTAAATAAGGACATATCTCAACAGTGAGAACCTCAGCACTCATATGTGACAGGTGAAGGGAGCCCACGTGCCAACTTCATATACAAAAATAAATAAAGATTGTTACAATTTGAATATGAAATGCCCTCCATGGGCTCCTGTTTTAAACATTCATTTCTCAGCTCCTGTCAGGGTTCCCCCAGACCACTGGCCCATCCTGCAGAATTTAGAATCACCAGCCTCCATAATCACGTGGACCAATTCCTTAAAATGAAACCATTTTATATATGGGTTGAGAAGCCTGCTAATGTAGTCGGCAATCCCCAACATCCTGAACTCCAAGCCACTGTGGAATGCTTATATTATCGACCTCTGTCTTAAAGAAAGCATTGTAATGTTACATAATCATAGTTGCATTATCAGCAAATAGTCACTAATAACCCAGTCACCCTCAGTGGTTAAAAGCACAGGCTAGGGGCTGGACAGATGGCTTAGTGATTAAGCGCTTGCCTGTGAAGCCTGAGGACCCTGGTTTGAGGCTTGATTCCCCAGGATCCACATTAGCCAGATGCATGAGGGGGCACATGCATGTGGAGTTCGTTGCCCTGGCACGCCCATTCTCTCTCTCTCTCTTTCTCTCTCTATCAATCTCAAATAAATAAATAAAAATAAACAAAAAATTGGAAATTTAAAAAAAAATGCATAGGCTAGGGGGTTGGAAAGATATCTCAGTGGATAAAGTGCTTGCCATGCAAGCATGAGTGACTGAGTTTAAATCTTTAGCACCTTCTTAAAACCAGGTGCTGTAGCAGGTATCTATAATCCTAGTGTCCCTTTGAAAGAAGGGAAACAGAGACTTGAAAATCCCCTGGAATCTCTCAAGCCACTTAGCCTGGTGAACACAGTGGTGAATGAGGTACTCTGCCTGCCTCAAAGAAGGTGGAAGGTTGAGGACGAACTTTTGACAGTTTTCTCCACACATGTGCTGTGGCATACACACCTGAACCCATCCCCCTCGCGCCCTGTGCGCACAGAGAGACAGAGAGAGAGAGAGGGAACTCAGACTAAAGAGCTGGCAATACCTGAGGTCACGTACCGGGTAATACTCATAGAAGTTTACTTCAGATCAGGAAAGCACCATGGAAGGCATGTGGGACAGGTCTGCTCAGTGAGGAGCCCACATCCCACACATAGATTTAATCTATCATCATCCCACCAAAGGGGAAGCAAATGGAATGGGATAAATACTATACCATGAGTGGCACTGGGTCTGATGAGTAATAAATTGGGAGAACTAAAGGGGTTCAGAATTTAGAGACCCCTCTAACACCAGCTAAGAGTTCAAACCAAGCCATTGTCTATGAGCAGAATTATGGTTGCCTTTCAAAGAGTGAGCATTTCTCTTACCTTAAAAATGCACTGACAAAATTCACCTCCCTCTAATATATTTGTGTCCCCAGAATGAGAGACAAGGTGAATTCACCAACAAGAGGGCCTGGCAGATTGTTGAACTGTTAAACAAGAAATGTGCTTGCTATACAAGGGCATCCAATTTTATAAAATGAATATTGTGTGTTTGAAGTTTCTGGTTTCATTTGCTGTTTTTACTCATTTATTTTTGCTTTACAATAGAACATTGCTTTTGCATGGTGTTGAGTTTCCAATGATATTGATTGGCGTACAGTCTTGAGAGGTATATACATGGAACATCTCTGACTTGCTTTCCTCAACACATGTGGCTCCCATCAGTCTCAGACCAGCATAAATGTCTGCAAGCAGGGAAATCGAGGGTCTTCTCCTACCTGCCACCTGGGGACAAACTTCTGCCCCTTGGCGTCCACTTTGAGTCCTTTATGTTCCTGAAAAATAATCCCGCTTCCCAGCCTGGAAAGATTCCTCAGTGGTTAAAAACACTTGCTTGCAAAGCCTACCAGCCTGGGTTCAAGTTCCAAGAAATCCATGTAAGCCAGATAAGAAAAAGTGGTGCAAGCATCTGTTTTTTTTTTGTTTGTTTGTTTGTTTTTTTGTCTGTTTGCAGTGGCAACAAGCTCTGGCACACACATAAATAAACAAACAAACAAACAAATAAATAAATAAATAATTTTTTTAATCTTCCTGCCTCCAGAACTGTCTAAGACTTGCCTCTACATACTTCAGAAGAAACGAAAACACCCTACATAGTTTTCATCTGAAATGAGCTAATAGACTTGTCTTTACCCACACCAAGATTATTGGTCCTAGATTTGCTACCTGCCAGCTGCATGATTCTGGACATATCACTGAACCTCCACCAAACTCCCTGAGCTCCCTCACTCCCTCACTTGTACATTGGCATCACACATGTATACGTGCACACACACACAGACACACACATGTGTGCACACACCCCTACCTCTTGCCTTGGGTTGCAGGGAACTAAGACAAAAGCTAAAGGACAGCTGCAGGACAGCCGGAGGCAGCCTGGATATGCCCTGCAGCATCAACTTCTCCATGCAGCTCTGCTTCCTCGTCTGCACACGTACAACATTTGCTCAAGTGACTGTGCACCAAAGTGATTAACTGGAAACTCAGTACTTAGCATTGAACATAAAATGATGCTGCTGTGGTGTCAATTACTACAGTATAGATGTACCAGTAGATTCGGGTGTCATGCATGACATTTTCAAGCAATATACCATACCCTGGATACACACCTTTTATTTAAAAAAAAATACAAATTAATTGTATTAAAATGTCTAGGGGAAGAGCAGAGATAAGGAAATGTTACATCTAACAATAGCAACGCAATGGTAAATGTGGTGCCTCTCTCTCCAAGCTGCGGGCCCACATTCAGATCTCTGCATAAGGAACTCTGAGTTCCATACGGGTGGGGACTATGTTCCCCATACTATCCCAAAATTTTAGCGCAGTCACGTGCATGGAATACCTTCTCAGGAATGGACTGGCAGAATGAATGAACAAATCAGTCAATCAGTGAACATAAAGCCTTGTACATAGAAGGGGGTCTGGGAGAGATGTAGATGACTTAGACACTATAGTCATTTATTCGTGGTTCTCCCAGTTTTGTTTGGGTTTCAAGCCTTCAAAATGTTTTTGGATCTAGCACATTATAGTGCAAAGTGAGAGACAGGTGGATCATCCAAATGCAGAAGTCAAGTGACATTTCACAAGCACCATTGTATCCCACCAGGATCTAGAAAGTAGGGAAGATGTGTGGGAGAAGATTGAGAAGGACCATTCCACAACAATGACATACTCAGGCAAAAGACAAAAGAGGGAAGAGAATAAACTTGTTTGACCAGTGCACATGTTATTTATGCAATGCAACAACTGCACAGAGTAATATTTTTCAGTTCTTCAAATTATGGTAAAATACACATAGTATATAATTTGCCACCTTAGCCATCTTTAGGTTCAGTAGTACTGAATACATTCATGTTGTTGCATAATCTTTACTCCATCCATCTCCAGAGCTCATCTTGCTAAACTTAAACTGTATTATCTGTTAAACCTCACATCCCTTTTTCCCAAGCCTTTCAATCTCTATTCTCCCTTCTGTTTCTGTGATTTCAACTACTTTAGATACCTCGTATAAATGGAATTCATTTATATTTCAAGTTTTTGATTATGTGAGAGTTGTGTCATATTTTTACTACTTGCCTTAATGATAGCTGATAGCTTTTTGAGTTTTTCATCTCTCATTTTCATGAGGAAAGTTTTGTTAGCTCTGTTTTATGATTGAGGTAGCTGAAGCTTTAAGAAATTAAGTAAACTGCCCAAGGTGACACAGATAACAAGAAGTAGATGAGGAAATGTTTTGGCTCCAAAGCCCTTGATTCTCCCAACTGCTGTGTGCCCACGTGTTCCTTCAGTACCGGGGATATAGATGAGTACAGGGCATGGTCCTATGCTCCTCCAGAGGGCCACAGTTTTCCTTGAAACATTACATTGTACAGATGAGTGAAGTTCTAGACTTGCAAGGAATCCCAGTGGTGCAAATTGTGCATGCTATTAGAACTCAGAGCAGCTCTTTACATGGAGTGTTGCACACCACAAATGTCCATGGATGCTGTGGGATTGAATCCCATGATTCTGTACTTAATGTCATGGAAGAGTCACAGAGCTACAGCTCTTCTCTGGGGGATCCACTCCTCATAGCAGATGGATTTGCAGTACGTGGTAAATGCTTTCAGGATGTGTATGCCATCCGACCCAGAATTTGCCTAATGAAGTCTCCTAGATCAGTAAAATGGTTTACCCAAAAGGGTACATACTGTAGTGAGAGGAATGTGAAGATTCCACAATAAGCTATATACACTGTAATAGTATGCAGCCATTTCAAAGTGATATTGCACAAGAATGTGTCATATCCTGGAAATATTTGTGTTAATAAAATTGACATTATAGAAAGCAGCATATGCATGCATGCGCAGGTGAAGATAACTTAGTATATATTTATATACACATATAAAGTGATCTCATGAAAATATAGTCATAAGTGTGAAAAGTTCATGTGCCAAATTATTGGCGGTGATTATCAGGTAGTTTTGAAATTGGTGCTAGGTCTTCTCCCTTGAGCTGCCCTGTATATTCTGAGCCTATATATATAATGTCTTTCTAATATCTTAATAAGTAGAAAAATAAACTTCTGTATGTGTGCGTGTGGTGTATGTGCATGTGGCATCTCCATATGTGTGCGGGTACATGAATGTTTTTATGTGTATGCATGTAGCAGCCAAAGATTAACATTAGGGATCTTCTTCAGTAACTCTCCACCCTATTGTGTTTTGTTTTTGTTTCTTTTTTTTTTAAAAAAAACAAACAAACAAACAAAAAAAACGAAGAGTCTGTTGCTGAATGTAGAGCTCAGTGATTCAGCTAGACCAGCTGGGCAATGAATTCCAGGGATCGTCTGTATCTACCTCCCCAGTGCTGGGATGACAAGCACACAAGCCTTTGCCTGGCATTTGTATGTGGAGGCCAGAGATCGGAGCTCAGGTTCTCGTGCTTACATTGCAAGCATTTCACTCACCAGCCTTCTACCCAGCGCCTAAGAAAAACCAAATTTTTTTTAAGGTGGAAATAATGTTCAGAACAAACCAGAAGGAGAGCTGTGAGCTGAGCCCTAAAAGAAGATGAGTTCTTACCCCATAGCTGCTATGTGTGTACTTGAGGCTAGAGAAGAGGAGTGGAGCCTTTCACACAGATCTCTAAGCTACAAAGAACAGATAACTAAAGGGGGAAAAAAAAGAAGCGTGTGAAAAAGATGTAAATTACCTGAGAGAATGCAACACATGCCTCTTAAGAGAAGGAGGGGGAAAAACAGGATGCAAAGGTGGAGCTGGGGAGATGGCTCAGCAGTTGAAGGCATTTGCTTGCAAAGCTTGACAGCCCAAGTATTATTTCCCTGGTACCCACAAAAAGCCAGATGCACAAATTGCTATATGCATCTGGAGTTTATTAACAGTGGTAAGAGGCCCTGGATCACCCATCATTCTCATTCTCTCTCTCTTCTCTCTCTCTCCCTCTCTCTCTCTCTGCCCCTTTATCTACCTGCCCCCCAGAACCTAGAGATCTTAACTTAGAGATTTAGCTCCAAGTCCATACAGTCAGTGGACAGTTAGCTCTTCTCTGGCCCAGGCCAAACTGTTCTTGACAAGGATAATCAGCTGGGGGCATCAGTCATAGAGTGGCCATTGTGGGGTGGCCCTTTCTGGAATGGCTTCTCTCACTAAGGTCTTATTCTCCAGCTGGCCCGCACAGGTTTCTTTACACAGTAGTCTGTAGTTTCCAGGAAGGAGAAAGGAAGAATGCAAGGCCTCACAAAGCCTACTGTCAAAGCCAGCATGAGCAGCATTGCATGCCAAAATAAGTGTAAGGTCATTCCAGAATCAAAGGATGGAGGGAAGGAACTCTGGATGTGAACAGCCACATAGTCATGTGTGAGGGGTACAATTGCAGAGTGGTAGAGAATGAAGAGTCCTGGCTAGTTTTGTAAACTGTTCATAACCACAGAAGAACTCAGGCTGCCATGGGCTCCATCTGTCTAGTCACTGCACCATGTATACATTTCTATATGATGCCCTTGGTTCATGGAGTATGGGAGGAGAAAGACTGGAGAGGTGCCCGTAAGCTAGTCACTGTTTCAGTCTGGATGTGACCCTGGTCATGACCCCTCAGAGCCCATGGCCAACATGTCACAGCGACTCCACCTTATAGTAAAACTAAGTTAATGATGTTTTTGATGAGTGCCACTGTCACAGTGAGCCATCCAAACACTAAACCAACTAATCATTCACAAGACCAAGGTCAGAAAGGTGGAGGAGCAGGAAAGGCTAGTGCTACAGTGCAGATATTTAAGATGAAGTCAAATGAAGGAATCAGACGTTCCACCAAGCCAAGCATGGTAGTGCATGCCTACAATCGCAGTACATAGTAGGCTGCTGCAGAAGACACAGGAGTTTGAGACCAGCATGAGCTGCATAAGGAAGCTCTCATTCTAAATAAGCAAGTGGGTAGGTAAGTGTGTAGGTAGATAGATACACTGACTAATAGACAGAAGATAGTATTTTAATCAGGGTCCCCTAGAGGAATAGTACTAATAGATTTAATATACGTGATAAAGGGTATTGATTACATTGACTGACATAGTAAGGGCCTGGCAGTCCAATAGTGGTCATCTGCACCTTAGAGAGGCCGAGAACCTAGTATCTGCTTGGTCTGAGACTGAATACCTCACCTCAGTAGTCCCAATGTGGCACTAGAGGCCTGGAGGATTTCTGGAGAGCTGCTGGTCTTCAGTCCATGTTGCAAGGCTGAAGAGGCTGTGCTCAAAAGTCCATGGAGGATGACAGCAGCCAGGTAGATGAACTCACCCACAAGTAGTAAAGTCAGCCAGGCAAAAAGTCACTGTATTTTCCCAGAAATTCATTCTGCAAGAAGGTCTTTCTCCCTTGGATGCATTTCTTCCTTGAAATGCATTCACACACCTACCCAAAAAGTGTGTCTCCTACTTTATTTCTGACCTGATCAAGAAATTAACCATCCCAAGGCCAGGTGTGGTAGCACATGCCTTTAATCCCAGCACTCAGGAAGACGAGGTAGGAGAATTGCTATGAGTTTGAAGCCAGCCTGAGACTACTGAGTGAATTCCAGGTCAGCCTGGGCTAGAGCGAGGCTCTACCTTGAAAAACCAAAAAAAAAAAAAAAGAAAAAAAAATTTAACCAATTCTTATAGATGATAGGTTGTAGATCAGTAATAGATAGATGATAGAAATATATATAGAGATAATAGATTAGATAGATATAGATGATAGAAAGAAAGATAGATAGATAGATAGATAGATAGATAGATAGATAGATAGATAGAAAAAGTTAAATCAAGTCATTAATAAGTTTGTGGTAAAAAGCCTGGGCCCAAAGAATGAAAATAAACAGGCTGAAAATCCAAGTAGTTCAGTAACCAAAATCCCAGAACAAACCACCTAGATTTCTGAAGCCTCCCTTAAACTCTCAGAGCTAACCCAAGCAAAGAAGGGAGTCAAGTACCAGATGGAGAGTCTGTTGCAGAGTCAATCCTAGAGAAGTGCTAAGGTCATAGCCCAGAAAATGAAGCTGCTCATCAAGTACAAACTGAAAACAAAGAAGGGGAAGGATCAGCAAGCAGTAAGCTTAGCAATATGAAGGGACTGAAGCAAGATGGTATTGAGAATAAGGAAAAAGTCTGAGGATCTGGAAACCAGGATACTTGTCTGCATATCTAAGCTAGTGCTGTGACTGTGAGCTCTGAGGAAGAATCAGAGGTCTTCCTGGCAGGGACAGCAAGAGGGTGTTACCAAAACCCCAGAATGGATCTTGACACTTCACAGTTCAACAAAGTTCACGTGTTCCTGCACATACATTGTGGTTTTCTTGTCTCTCAGTAGTTCTTAGCATCTCTACCCTGCTAATTGCTTTCTCCAACGTGTCACACCTGAGAGCCTGAACATTTACACATCCCTACCTCCAAAAGATTTATGGTGAGGACAGGTTAATATTTAAGTGTAATGTACAAAAGAGTAGTCACACTTGGTGAAAATTTTCCTTTGATTTCCCATCTCAAATTCCTAAATGATAGTGAGGTTTCTGCCTCACAGGAAGTATCTAAGAAGTCAGGGAGGGTAGGAATACCCTCTGAGGAGTCTACTTTATCCTACACATGCCACATGTTGATGACTTAGCCTCATTCCTTCCCATCAGGGAATACAGAAGGCATTGCTTGCTGGTTTGGGGGAGAAACAGGAGGAAAACCTTGCTTGATTTGTGCCATTGCCTTGCAGGTCAGCGGGACTATGTACAACACAGGAAGACACGTGTCCCTCCGCCTGGACAAAGAGCACTTGGTCAACATATCAGGAGGGCCCATGACATATAGCCACCGGCTGGAGGAGATCCGGCTACACTTTGGGAGTGAGGACAGCCAAGGATCGGAGCACCTCCTCAATGGACAGGCCTTCTCCGGGGAGGTATGTGGGTCTGTTGAAGTGCTAAGGTTAAGTGTCAACTTAGAAGGTTTGGTGCCTGCGTCGATCTCATGAATGAGCAGACAAGGAAGTGACCCTTTATCTGTGAAAGGAGAAGGTCTTTGTCCTTTCTCCTTGTGTCTTTCACATGTTGGCTTTCAGTTTTGCAAGGAAGGCTACAATGAAATTGTATTTCCTTCTAAAGGTGTAAATCTCTTGGGATTCATGTCATCATATGTTTCTCTGTAGCAGTATTACTCAACTCCAAATACTCGCCTTTTGGCACGCGCACACGCGTGCATGTGTGTATGTGTGTGTGTGTGTGCGCGCGCATGTGTGTGTGTTTGCATGTGTGGGCACACAGGTATGTGGATACATGTGCACCTGTATGAGCACACATGTAGAGGTCAGAGGTTGACATCAGTGTCTTTCTTGATTATGCTCTCTACATTAGTTACTGTTCCAAGGTCTCACTTAAACTGAGAACTCACCTATTCAGCTAGTCTAGCTGGCCAGCTTGTCCTGAGGATCCCTGTCTCTGAGTCCCAAGTGTTGGGAATACAAGCAGCCACTATAACCACCTGACATTTATTTATGTGGGTGCCGGGGAGGGTCCAATACTCATGTTCTCACACCTACGCAGCAAGCACTTTATCCACTAAACCATCTCAGCCCCCAAGCCATCACCTTTCACATACCTCTTCACTTAACCCTTCTCTGGGGCAGCAACCTCCCCGTTGTGTTTGATAGCATAGCTTCCCTTCTGGTAGAATGGGTCTTATTTGCCTAAAGCTATAACATACTGTGAAATAAATGTCAATCAACTAAGTAGTCTGCGTGATTCTGCAGAGCGAAATGTCATCGTGTGCCACCATTAATGGTGAGTGTCTCTGTGTGCCACCGTCAACCCAGACAAAGCTCACAGCAGTGGGTCCATCCACAGTTACAATTACAGGCAATACAGTTGAAGCAGATCTCCTCTGTGTTGTGACACTTGACAAGCAGGGTAGCAGATATGACCTGTTTTGCCTCCTTTACATGTGCAGGCAGTCATAAACTGAGGATCAGGAATCCTCATATGCTAAATACCCCCCAGCTGCGTTCCTGGTAAGACTCCTCATCGGGCTGGGGGAATGGATAAAATGCTTCCCACACAAAGATGAAGGTCTGAGGTCAGTGCCCAGCACCTTCTTACAGTAACGGGAGTGGTGGCACACACGTGTCTATAATCACAGCACTGGCACGGCGGAGACAAGTGGAAGCACGGAGCTTGCTGGCTTTCTTGTCTAGCCTAACTGGCAAGCCTTGGGTTCACTGAGAGACCCTGTCTCATTAAAATAATGTTGAGAGGCAATAAAGAAAGACTTTGAACGCCAACCTCTGGCCTCCACAATTTACAGGTATGCACAGGCATGCCCACCTGCACATAAATGTGTGTCCACATACATATATGCAAGCCACTCACATACACACAGAAATAATGCTTAATAACCAATGTGAAGAGGGCTTTGAAATTACAGATATGCATCTTATAAGGTCTTTTCATTTATTTTTTAGTCAAGGTCATGTTTAAACCTGACAATGTCAGCAAGGCCATATGCTGAAAACTAGATCCACCACCTGGAGGAGTACATTGGCCAGATTTTGATGTGTGTTCAAAATAAATGGGCTGAGGTTCTGTCTAGGGACCTTGCTAGTTACCAGGGATACAGGGATTTAAGGGAAATAAAAAAAAGGAAAAGAGAAAAGAGCCTCTATCCCTGAGGTGCTCAGAGGACTATATCCAAATCATTAAGGTGTAGTGTCGCACTGTAATGGAGATACACTAAGGCCCTGGCAACCTCAAAGGCAGAAGTGACAATTTTACTTGACGAGGTCGCGAGAAGCTTCACAGAGACGCTGCCCTTTGAACTGGGCTGTGGAAGGAAACAATGAAGAACAATTTTAAAAGCATCATCTTTGAGCCAAAGGACCTGCATATGTAGCCCCTGCTTTGATACACACCGTGTTATCTTTGGATATTACTTGATCTTTCTAAAATATAATTTAGTTACTGCTCACAGTTTCTTTAAAATTTTTTGGGGGGACAGGCTGGAGAGATGGCACAGTGGTGATGTCTCATGTCTGAAAGGCCTAAGGACCCAGGTTCATTTCCCCAGTACCTATGTAAGCCAGGCACACTAGGTAGCACATGCATCTGCAGTTTGTTTGAAGTGACTAGAGGCCCTAGCACACCCATAATCTCTCTCTCTCTCTATCTGTCTATCTATCTATCTCTCTATCTCCCTCCCTTTTTCTCTCTCTAATGAACAAATAAATAAAATAATTTTAAAAATAAAATATAAAGCATAAAATGAGGAATAGGATAAGGTCCTGAGACATGGCAGGGCACTGTAGATTACAGAGGCTGCACTTAGATTTCATCTAGCATTATCTCTGTCTTCTATTAGTAATGCCTGTATAGACAATGGGGTTGAGTGGCAGTATGAATCTGTCCTAGACATGTAGGAGCAAATGCTAGAATTGATTAGGAATATCTGCTAATGGCAAGCAAGGAATGGAAAGCTCTCAGGGAGCTGGATATCCTAAGCTTAAACACAGCGGGAGCATGGTGAAAACAGCAAAATCTCACAATTTCAGGGTAACTGGGGAGGGCCAGTCTCAACTATGGAATATTCAAAGATAGATTAAACTCCTCCTTTTGATCACACAGGTTTGTGAAGGTTTGTGATTACATCATCTGTTGACTCACTTGCTCACTTATTTGCTCATTGTTATTTCTTGGTTTGTTTCTCCCTTACTGGTCTGCCATATTCCGGTGCCTGTCACAACACTTTCAGAGTAGAAAGATTTCCACTATCTAACTGACTAGATGAAAACTGTAGATGGTTACTAGCCTAGAATTTTTACATTGTAGAGTTCCTTCTGTGTCACTTGTTACCTCAATACATGATTAGAGGGCTTTGCAATGTGTCCATGAACAAGTTACAGTTTTTCCAGTGCTTCTCAAATCTTTAAGGGATACATAATAATTTGATCTCTTAGCACATTAATTTTCTTAAACCACAGGGATTAGATGCTTTAGAGCTTCTGTATTTGAAAGTCCCCAGAAAGCCAAGCATGATAGTAGACACCCAGAATTCCAGCGCTCAGGAGAAAGAGGCAGGTTGGTCATGATTTCAAGACCAGCCTGGGCTACACAGCAAGAACCTCTCAGAAAAATAAAAAAGTAACCAGGACATACAATCAATGATACATTATTAAGTCTTCTCAATTAAGAAACATTCAAAGAAGAAAGCATTTAAATGAGTTACAAATAAGTAGTAGCTAGGAGGATAGAGATTTCAAAATATTGGTGTCTGAGACTCTCCCCCAACCGGCTGAATCAGACTCGGGGTTTGAGTTCCAGATGTGTACACTTGTCAAAACTTACCTAAGAGATCTTAGATAGGGACCACACCAATTTCAGATTTCACAATCTCTGCCTGAGTTATCCCAAGTTTCTAGCCATAAAGACTAAACATACCTTACTGCAAAAGAGGGAACAATAGGGACTCAGTGGTGATTGCCTCTTAGATAAGGCAAGTTGGGGTGCTGTCTATACTGATGAGACTTTTTCTAAGCAGCAGTCTCTCTCTCTCTCTCTCTCTCTCTTATTCTCTCTCTCTCTCTCTCTCTGCCTCTGCCTCTCTCTCTCCCTCTCTGGCTTGAGCATCAATCTCAGCATAAGTACATTTATACCTTGCCCTGGGCAAATCACACCACTTGTATCTCATTTCTTTCCTGCTCTATGAATGATCTATAGATACATTGATGTGTTTCAACACAAGGAACAAGGATTTGGGAGTCTCCAAAGTAATGTGATATGAACATCACTGGACATCCAGTTGGCCTTGGGATATTTAAATGGCTCTAGTGAGCAAGAAGAGTTTACTGTTTTCCACATAGCATGAAAGGAAAGGCCTAGAACCAATATGTGGAAGCTATGGACAGAAGGCGTTCAGTTAAAAATATGTTCTCACAATGAGACCTACCAATCCTTATCAATGAAAAGAGTTTGCTCCTAAAAATAGTGGCTTGCTGTTGTTGAAATTATTAGGCACTTAACAGAATGTGGTGTTTTCATAAAAATGAGTTACATCCTAGTGAGTGTGTGAACTGTTAGCTTTAATGTTTCTTCTAATAACTAAATTCTACACAGACTAGGATTTGTTTGTAGAAATTACCTTCAATCGGATTTCCCTAAAAGTTAGCCTCTGTAAGTAATATATATTATATATATATATACATTTATATTTACATATATATATATATGTGTGTATATATATATATAGTATGTGTGTATATGTGTATACATTTGTAACTTAACTTTAACTTTCATTTTCTACTGCCTTCAAAGCCACCCTTGGTCTCTATTTCTAGCTATCCTTTGAGAAGAACCAAGTAGACACTTGTCACAACAAAGCATGTGTTTATTTTGTTGACAGTGAGTAATCATATTGCCATCTGCCCCATCTATCATGGCTGATCGTGATAAGTCAATTAACACCAGGCATTTTCCTTGGCACAGTGCAGCAGTCGTTATCTGAAGAGCTGTAGATTAATTGCAGTCTTGTCTGGTGAGGCTATTATAATTGATGGTAATCATTTGCTTTGTTTTATAAAGCTGTGTGGATGTATGACACAGTCAGCAATTACATTTTTATAAAAATTATTCATGTCCTACATGGAAAACTCCTGGATGCCTTGTTGGGGGGGGAGGTAATGATAAATGAGCACATTCAGGAATTCAAATGTCTCAATTTTTTAAAAGGAAAATTAACTGCTTTTAATAAGTGAGACCCTTAGGTTGCTAGTCATGTCTAAGTGCTTAGATTAATATCTAGCATAAAGTAGGGTATGAGTGAAAAAAAATAAGTGGAGAAGCCAGGAAAAAGATATTATTGGAAAAGAACCATGCTTATGGATTAAGTTGTAATAATGAGACTAAATAAGAAAATCTCATTGGAAGAGAAGATGGACATATTTGTTTCTAAAACTGTAAGATCTTCTTTCCAAAGGTATAAAGTGGTATCTAACCTGAGAATTGCACTAGTTCCTTCACAGAGTGTCTGATCCTTCTGCTCATCTTCTCCACTCTGCATATCTACTGTGGCCCTGCTGTGTGCTGGGCTCCCAGCTAGGTATGGGCCAGGACACAGCTTCCATCCAGAAAAAGCCTGACGTCTATTGAGGAATACACGTATTGAGCATGCATGATGTACCAGTTACTTCATCATTGCTGGGGCAAAAGGAGCGGATAGAAGGAAAGGGTGTATTTTGGTTTAAAGTCTTGAGGAGAAATTTCATCATGGCTGCAGGGAAAGCATGGCAGAACAGAAGCTGGGCATCACATCTTGTCACATCAGCTGGTAGGTAGCATCAAGAGTGAGTTAAGCTGGGCGTGATGGCGCCTTTAATCCCAGCACTCGGGAGGCAGAGGTAGGAGGATCACTGTGAGTTCAAGGCCACCCTGAGACTACATAGTGAATTCCAGGTCAGCCTGAGCTAGAGCAAGACCCTACCTCAAAAAAAAATCAAAAAAAAAAAAAAGAAAAGAGTGAGTTAAGTGTTGAACACCCAGTCAGCTGGACTAATAAACCCCAATGCCCACCCTTTTTGACACACCTCCTCCAGCAATGGTCCATCTCCCAAAGGCTCCCACCAGGTGGGGATTAAGGATTCAAACCACATGAAGCTATAGGGTATAACTTTACATTCAAGCCATCACTTGTGGCTATATTTTATTCATAGTGATTATGCATAGTCATGTACATTGATAATGTGGATATATATGAAGTTTGTTTCAAGGGAAGGTTATGAAACAGCTATCCTTGGATCACACTTGCTGCTCCCTCTGAAGGCAGAGACATGTAGACCTTCCTAAACCTCAGCTGCTATAGTCTCCAACCCTTCTCAAAAGACAAGAAGGGAAAAGTCCATAGGTGTTGCTATGGTGATGTAGGTATTACTTTTTCATTAAAAGGAGAAGATAAAAGTCAAATCAAAATATGAAGGTGTCCATTCTTTTTTGGTATCTCTTAATAAGAAAAGAGATTAAGTGCTACAGAATCAGCAACTAAGTTGAAACAGAAAATAATACAACCTCATCCTCTTTAGGGAACCAGTTGTTTATATCCTTTGAGACTGGCTTCACAAAAGCAGCAGTTTGGTAAGAATAAACTACTGAAAGCTGGGTGTGGTGTAGGAGGATCACCAAGAGTTTAAGACCACCCTGAGACTACATAGTGCATTCCAGGTCAGCCTGAGCTAGAGCAAGACCCTACCTCAAAAAAAACAAAATAAAAATAAAAATAAACAACTGATACCAAATTCCCCTGAGGTGCACCAGGGTATGGTGTTGATTAGGTGATATCTTTAATCCACTTTGCCGTGTGGCTGGGATCTTCTGGTAGAGATGTTCCATTGAAGCCATGATGACTCAGATGGGACATGGGAGAAAACTGTGCCTACCACTCTGGATGTAGTTCCATCTCCCTACCTTTCGCTATTTGTCTTCCTGTGACAGCTCCCCAAGTTCCCTACTCTCCTTCTAGTCAGTAGGGTACTGCCCCTCTTGGCTTCCAGAGAACATTGTACATTCCTCTATGCAGGGGCTTACAAGTGGTATCTTATGGCTAAGCTCTTAAGGGTTCCCCAGGCAAACCAAACCTTGAGTTAAGGCCCAACCATGAGCCATGTTTTACAGTTTTTAAAGATACTTAAAAAGACAACACAGGAGAAGTAGGTGCAAAAGCAGCCATACGGGCTTGAAAAGGTCAAAGTGTTTACCATAGTCTTTTATCTACAAAAAGTTGCTAACCCAAAGCTATGGCATTACCCATCACTGCAGATCCCATACCTATTGACTCTCCCTTCCATTAGTTTAGAAGCACCGTTCTTTGTTAATGGGAATTTTCTTTTGACCAGTGTCACATTCCTAGCTGTGTAGTACATTGCTTGGTACATGAAGGAAGTCAACAGATGCTTATTAATGAAGGAATGAATGATCTTGGTAAACCTTTAAAGCACTAGATCTATTCCTATTTGTACATCATGTACTCCATATACAGGAAGTGTTTGTGGAATGAGTTTGTGGAATGAGTCATCAGTCACTGAATCAGTAATCCAATCAACTATGGTGTCGCAGGAACAAAAACAGTACAGGCATTTTCCCCCTGAAACTCTGAAGTGTATTGTGTTCATTGGCTATACAAGAAGTATACAAAAAGTCCATTTAAAATGAAGATGGAGTGCTTCAATAAAAGCTGCCCAAAGCATCAAACTCCATTAGAAACTGGGAAAGGAGAGCAGTTGAGTTCATAATTACCACTAAGGCATCCTCTGGGACGTTTCTGGGAAGCAAATACTTATGAAATTCAAAACGTATTTATAAAACACCAATCTAGTGCTATCCTAAATATGGTGGTGGACATAAAAGGATTGGACAATTAAGTGACAGCCTGGGGGGGATTTCAGATCCACTGGAGGGACAAGGCACAGACTTGAATCTATGACTGTGAAGCTCAATCCAGACCTTGTTCCATCATGCCCAGAGATGACTTTAGAATCTCACTGGCAACACCTGGACCCTGTGCACCTGCTGTGAGAGTTACATGCCTTCATGCATTCATCCGGGGAAAAAATTTTGGCTATATACTATGTCCTACAGTGAATAAGGCAGATAAAAATCCCCACCTGTAAGGTGTTTAAAATCCAATGGGGTTTTATAGATAATAATAATATAAGCAAAATTAGTGAGTAGATTAATAATAGCGTAATATGATCAAGGCTATGAGTGCAGAAACCGAGCAGCAAGAGAGGGTGAGAGGGTAAGGAATGGAGGTATGAGTTACATCTTACCAGAGTGGCCAGTGTGAGACTCACTGAAAGGATGGTACTTGTGAAGCTGACAAAGAGGGGACATTCAAGAGGACATTCCAGACAGGAATAGCACCCAGAACTGTGGCACTGAAGAGGGAGAAAGCTAGGAGTCTTTAAGCAAGAGTAGAAGCAGTATGAGCATGCATGTAAGGGCATAAGGTCTGAGAAGTAAGAGCAGGGCCAGGGGCTGGTGCAGAACACATGAATCCTCCTCACACTGACTTCGTGTACACCTTGTTCATAACTCTGAATAAATCCTAAAGTGCACTGAGAAAAAAAAATTTGCCCATTTAATCAATAAGCACCTACTCAGTGAAGTTTTTCTTGATGTTACTGCCTTACCTATAGGAGCTAAGACCCAAGATCATCCATATAATAATGATCAAGACTGGACTTAACTTGGGTCCTCTGATTTACAACACAGCTCAAGACAAGTCATGGTTTCCCACACACATCCCACACTGATGGCTATGTTCCTACTTTGGGGCCAAACCCAGTAGGGAAATTCAAAGACTGATAAGTGATGGAGTCTACAAACCAGAAGATTAATCTGTCTTCTCAATCAGCAGGACCTTCCAGCAGGTCCACAGTGGATTGTGCTTTTAAACATCTCCCCATATACATAATGGGCTGTGAGTAAACATTACTGAACAAAGAGATTGAGTGAGTCAGTGCAGATAACATAAAAGACTGTTGCTTTCAATGTGCTTAAATTATGCCCAGTATATCATCAACAAAATCCTATAGTCATAATGTCAATATTAATGGAAGTCCTAGAATTTTTATGTTGAATTATTCACAAACTCAAGGTAAATGAATTCTTCGGGGTGCCTGGGATGAGCAATGGAATAATTAAGTGCCAGTACACTAGAATAACTCATTTAGGTTCTTCAGCTTAGCCCTGCAATGACTTCCAGGATCAAACTAGGGAACTTGCCTTTGCCAATGCCAGAAGCCAAAGTTTTAGATTCTGGGAGCCACTCCCACCCAAAGTGATCAAACTGGCCTTTGAGAAGCAGAACAAGTAGGGGTCCGGAGCGATGGTGGTCATGCACAGCGTAAACAACTAACTGCAAGTGGGTGGTGACTCTGAGGTACGGATACAAAGCTTTCCCTTCAGATACCTTTATAATTACATCTGGGGAAGGACAGCTCAGCATAGTCAGCAGCTTCCTGAATTTCCAATTTTAGATGGACACAGTGAGGCAGCGTAGGAGCAAAGACAACCTGCTGAGTCATCATCCCATTGACTCCATCCTAACCACATCCTAACCTGCATCATAGCTGTGGCCCAGGCCCCACTAGGATGACATTATGACAGTCACCACCCCCCTCCTTGGACTCATGTCATTCCTCCTGGTGTTTCCCCTAAAACAGAGAGGGGATTTTTGCAACACAAAATTCTAGACATGAATTTAAAGGCTGCTACTTGATTAGGGTTTCAATTTCAGACCTAATGGTCACCATGGAGACCATCACGATCATCGCTTTGCAAATGTTGACTGAGGTCTTGGTTTATTCAGAAACCAGTGACACCCCAGCTAAAGGGATGAGTGCTTCTCATAGCACTTCAGTGAACTAACTGGGCCAAAGGGTAAAAAAAAAAAAAAAAAAAAAAAAAAATGCTCATTTCCAAAGCCACAGGGATAAAGTCAAATGAAAAAGAACATCTTAAACAGGAATGGCCTTTTCACTGCTGGTCTGACCCCAGGTCACTAGTTCAGGAACATTTGTGCCGGTTCCAGGAAAGCTCACACCTCCCACTCAAGACCAGACCTGGTCTTGGCAAGAGCAGCAGTGCTCACAGCTCCCAAGCACAGTGCTTATTCCTGTGAAGTCATCTCCTCCAACACCCACAGAACAGACAAAGAAACCTCAAGTGCCAAAAGAGGCAGAGACCTGCCCAAGGTGACTAAGATTCAGTAATAGCATCAGGATCACAAGAACCTGAGCTTCCTTGCTTGTAGTTTCAGATTTAAAAGTTTCCAAATATAGTTTAAAACTCTTCAAAATCTCAGAATTCAAAAGGTCCTTTGAGTCATTTGGTTGAGTCACCCCATAGAGCAAGTGTAGCCGGAAAGTCATAGTTCCTGCATCAATGAGCAGAGCCCCCTTTACCAGGGCATTTACAGAATCTGCTCAAAACAACAGAGACAGGGCACAAGGACCAAGTGTGTGTGTGTGTGTGTGTGTGTGTGTGTGTGTGTGTGTGTGTGTGTGTGTGATGAGTTTCATGTGGCATGTGACATGTAGTGTATGTACATGTATGTACAGATGACAGATGGATGTGCCCAATACATGTAAATGCAGAGGCAGGAGAGAACACAGCGTGTCCTCCTCCACATTTTTCTTTCCTCGAGACAGGAGTCTCTCCCTCCACCCAGAGCTGCTGTCCATCATCTCATGCCCCATAATTCTCAAGTCTCTGTGCCTCGTCACCCTCTCCCTTCTCCATGCAGACAAGTATTACAGACATATATGGCCACACCCAGCTTTTTACCTGGATTCTGAGAAGTTGAATTTGATGATCTCTGGCCAAAAGGCTCTCATGCTTAACTGGCACGTTCTCTTAACAGCTAAGCCATCTCCATAGCTTCCAGTTTTTGTTTTTTTGTGTGTGTGTGATTTTTTTTTTTTCAAACAGAAGCCATGAAGAGCATCCATAAGAAAATCAATCCAGAAGTCACCAAATTATGCCTCCCACAAAAAGAAGCACCACCATAGAAAGCCAGCCATAAATAGTGTCTGATTGCAAGCAATGTGGAAATTAAAGATTGGAAGACTAAAAATGGAAAGTGTCATCCTTGAAGTCGCTTCCTGCATTTCAGTAGGGAAAAGCAATGAGGCCATCACATGAGGAACCCGGAGCTGTGCCCAGTGCACCGGGTCCGTTTGAAAATCTCCCCACCTGTACTTTCCAGTGACCTCCATAGTGGCTCGGTAATACTAAATATCAGCAATCTAGATCGTATACCGCCTAACCCAGTCATCCAGCATCTCACCACTTTGTGAACGTGCTACTGTGCAACTCAACATAAAGGCGTTTGCAACTGCTGCATTCATCTGCTCTGACCTATTGATAAACTTCTGCTGAAACAAAGCTAATCATCTCAATGGTGCTGATTTAATTGCTCGCCAGTCGACAGATAATAAACAGACCTGAGGATTAAAATATGAACTAATTACTGTACTCGATTTCATTTACTTGATTTCATGTTCCATTAATTTTTTTGCATCATTTCTGGTGGAAGCTGTAGATTTATGATCACCCCCAAATGAATTATACCACTTAGCTGCCTGTGGCTTGTGCACATTTGAAATTGGTTGGAAAGGGGCAAGAATTCTGGGCAGTGAGTACACAGAAAAAGGCAGCCCAGGATGTAGCAAGGGAAGGTAATTATCCATTCCCAAACTTCAGCCTGAGTCAGCCTCAATAAATCTATCCCCATCTCAGCCCTGAAAGGGCAACCCTCAGACTGCATTGTGCCTGTGATTATTCATTCACTGGGTGGGCTTGTTAAGGCCATCTCTGGGAAGGAACTGGCATTGCTACCACTGGAGAGAGCTGGAGATGAGCAGAAAAGGCATGCAAGAGGGACAGGGCATTGACCTGAGAGCCGGCCACTTACCCCACCAGATGCAGAGCAGCATTTTGAATCAGAACAGTTGATTTTATGAGCCTGCTCTGTCATGTAGTTACATGATTTTGGTAAAGGAAGGATTGAGCTATTTTGCCTTCCTGCGCATTTTAAATTGTGTGATTTGCCAGTCATACTGGCCCTATGTATGCTACAGGCTCATGGTACAATGCAAACAAAATCAGATGACAGGGCTAGAGAAATTTCTCAGTGGTTAAGGTACTTGCCTGCAAAGCCAAAGGACCCAGGATCAATTCCCCAGGACACACATAAGCCAGCTGGCACATGCGTTTGGAGTTTGTTTGCAGTGGCTAGAAGACTGCTCTCTCCCTCTCCCCCCCACCCCCGCCTCTGTCTATCTCTGTCTCCCTCTCATAAATAAATAAATAAATGTAAGGTAGAAAGGCTGGAAATAAAATTATTAAACAAAAATCAAATGACAAAGAAACAACCCTCCTATGGTAGGGTTTCTTGAACTATAATGTGCTGCTCAAGTCAGTTATTACTCAGTCTAACCAGCATTCAAATAGTGCCAGTCCCTTGCAAAGAAAGTATGTGAGATAACCACGATGAACTACTGTGACTACTACCATCACTTGTAATTTATTAGGCATATATACATATGAATATATGCATATATATGACTATATATACATATATATAGTCATCATGCCCAATCCTCACAAAGAAAAATGAGTGAACTAGCGCTCAGCACCATTTTCTTATTTATTTATTTATTTATTTATTTGAGAAAGAGAGGGGGGGAGAAGGATTGAGAGAAAATGGGCACACCAGGGCCTCCTGCCACTGCAAACGAACTCCAGATGCATGCACCACATTATGTGTCTGGATTTACGTGAGTATTGTGGAATCAAACCCAGGTAGTCAGGCTTTACAAGTCAGCACCATTTTATATATGAAGAAAAGAAACTTGGGGATGTTAAAGAGCCTGCTGTCAGTCACATGGTTGCTACAGGGAAGAGCTTGTACTAAATGATTTTGGACTAGCCACCTCACTTGCCTGGCTCTGGCTCAAAGTTGCTGCTTGATCACTGTTAAGTCCATTATCTCCAGTCCTAAATGTCCTACTCTGGCACCTAGCACAAATCTAGTTTCTCCAAATTCTGTTTTAAAAACAGTGTGTACTTTTTCTGGCTGCAAAGAGAGAGAGAGAGCAGCTTACATCTCTAAGCAGTTCAATTGCAACATGAAATGAGACCAAGGGTTTTCTGGGGTTTTTTGGTTTTTGCTTTGTTTTTTTCTGTATGCCTGCCAAAGACCTTGCTTCATTCACCTTCCCCTAACTGATGGATAGCAACTGGGAAGCTTCATACAGATGTACAGTTGTGTATTCTTCTTTTTTTCTTTATAGTATAATAAGCAAGGTGCTATTATCCTGGAATTTGTAAGCTTATCTATTGCTTTCTGCAAAGCATGAAAACTATTTAGTTTCTTATGTAGCTTGGGTGGATACATTTTTTTCACATTGAATCTGTTTGCTGAGCTAGAAATCTCTAGATTTTTGCCTTGAAAATGAATCCTGAAGGAGCAATTTGGCAAAATGAGCTTAGCCATGAGGTTTTAAATCACATTTCCAGCCAGAAAAAGGGAGAAGGACCTGGGATCATGGATATCTGTACTAGGGCATAGTGCCCCTGCACCATAGTTTCAAAGCAAACCATGTTATCTGCTTCAGAAAAGACTAATTGTTTATGGACCTAAATTGCCAACCCAACCGCAGCTGCTGTTTCTGTAAGGTCCTCCATGGGGCCAAGCCTTTCCTGCCCACTGCACCTGCCTCTTTAGAGCTGATGCGTTCCCCTGGCCCCGGTGAGGAGCTGTGATGGGTTTCCATGAGCAGCTTTTCGTTGTAGAGGTCACACCTGGTGGAGTTATTCATTCCTGGGTTTGAATCCTGGCTCTATTATTTACCCATTATGACATTGGTCAAGTAATTCAGTCTCCTCACTAATTAGTTTCCTCCTTAGTAATATGAAATAAACACTAAGGCCCATGCTATAGACTGTCCCTCCCCCAGATTTAATGAGTTTAGGCCATGTACAAAAATATTCAGTGATTTTTAACTAATAGTACTCAATGTGGCTTCACAAGTACATTTCTTAAACATTACTACAACAATGTACACTACTTTAATCACCCCACATAAATCCCCCATGGCCCTCTGCAACCAGTGTCTCCCATACTCACCCTCTGGTAACTGCTTGTCAGACATCATTATAGTGTGACTTTGTTAAATTTCAGTCGGTGGATTTATACAGCATGGAGTTTCCTCTTTTTAAATTCACATTGCTGTACTGTTATGGGATGCCATCCTCTGGACATGGCATTACTGCCACCCTCTTGAATTCTCAGCAGCTGTGCCCACCTCCACGATACCTGCACAAGTTGAGGCACATTAACATTTATTTCATCATGAGGATTGGGAAAGGGCTCAGGAGGCAGCACACTAAAGGCACAAGGTCCTTTCTCTTCCTAAGGATAGATAAGTGGCTAGCATGCTGCTGAGAAGGGGGACTTTTCTTTGATGGTGTGGCAGCCCATAAGCTGCCCCTGTTACTATAGGTATCCCTTCACTGAAGCTCCTGTAAGCACACACAAGTCTACTTACTGGCTCACCTAGCTGTGCTTGGGTGGAATCATTTCTCTAGTCTACAGTTGGCGCCTCATCTACGGTGAATGCATGTTTGTTCATCTCTCCCAAGGAAAAGTCCATGCAACATACACAGTAAAGTTGACTCTTGGAGTTTGAATGTCTAAATCCTAACAGATCAATAGAGAAAAGAAACTTGGAAAGGTTAAAGAACCTTCCTTTTCATCACATGGCAGAGAAGAGCTAGAATTTAAAACTCAGATCTCTGACTCGGGATATACACTGAGTGCCTGAATTCTCCGCTGCTGTGCCTACTTCCATGGCAATCAGGACACAAAACACTCTATCCCAACAGGGTTGTTTTAAGGATTAAGAGACTTCACACACACACACACACACACACACACACACACACGCGCGCGCGCATGTGCCTGGAATACCATGAGTGCTCCAAAAATGATAGCTTTTGTTAGCAAAGACACACTTCAAACTTCCTCTCCCAATATCAGCAATCCTCCACTCACATCCCCTAAGAATTCATTGTGTCATCCCTACAGGAAGTTAAAACCTTAGTAGGCATTGTGAGTTGCTTCCAAACACCCTTCCTCTAAGAAGACTGGCCCAGGGCCTTTTACTGATTGCCATTTTTTCCCTATATCAATAATGTCTGTAGCAGGGGTGACTAAAGGAAGAGGCCCCACTTTCTTTGGAAAAGATGCAATCTCCTGAGACACTTTCCCTCCTCAGGACTCTGCCTCAAGCCAACACCCTCTCCAATGGATTACATGGATCCCACTAGGTTCACTGCTGTTGTGATGGTACTGAGCTAATACATGAAGGCTTCTCTCCCTGAATGCATTTAAGGGCCTTATACGAGGTTATCCACACAGTGTTGGCCAGCCTGACCTTCTGCCATGTGAGGCTGCAGCATCCCACCCGAAATATCAGCCTTCATCCAACAACCGAGCCTGCTAGCACTTTGTTCTTGAACTTCTCAGCTTCCAAAAGTAACAGTAAATAAGCTACTCAGCCTTGGATATTCTGTGATTGCATCATAAATAGGCTAAGACACTTACTCAAACCTGAGCAGGACAGTCAAGCCTCTGATAATTCCAGCTTGTGATGGTGGGAAGACTCATCCATGAGAGGGAATTCAAGGAAATGCCCTCCGTGCTGGTTAATCTTTGGTTATCAATTGACAGGATTTGCAATCACCATGGAAACAAGTCTCTGATCATATCTATAAGAGACTTTCTAGATGAGATTAGTTGAGGTCCACCCTAACTGGCTCAGTACCACCACAAGGCAAAGAGTTCCTGGACTGCAAAAAAATATGAAAGATAGAAAGAAATCTAACTAAGCATCCAGCATTACCCCCCCCCTCTCTCCTTCCTACAACATGATGCTGTGATGTTAGCTGTCTGCTCCTGCCATGCTTTCCCCACCATGAAAGACTCCTTTCAAAACTAAAATAAATCTTTCCTTCATTAAGCTGATATACTGGTTGAGTGTGGCTTTCTTTTTCCAGTTGCAAGAAAGTAACTGATACACCCTATCTATTCCAACTTCCCAGGAATACCTTTCCAAGTCCCCTGACGGTGGTTTATTTGAGCAAAGGGCACCAGCGTACGAAGTATTTTTCCCCTTCCCTGTGAGTCCCACTTGTGAAGTAGGATGACTACTGCCCTGGCTCACCTGGGACAGCCCAGGTTGATGCACTTAGACCTGATTTACTTATAAAAGTACCTGCTTTCACTCTCTGGAGTGCCCTGGCTTGCCCAATAGATGGACATATGGTCACCCTAGGTCTACACGGTTTAACCTCTGTGGCTCATCCAGAAAATTAAAGTATTAGACTAAGTCAATCAAGTCTTTCTAGCACCAAGAGGCTTGTGGGAATTAAAAAAGAAGTGTGAGGCAGAGCCTTGCTATGTAGCCTACACTGCTCTTGAGTTTGCAATCCTCCTGCCTCGGCATCCTGAGTGCTGGGGATTGCACCGCCACACCTGACAGGAAGTAAAATCAGTGCTACCTGGAGCAGGAACAAAATCTCTCCACATTACCCTGGAGATGGTCTCACAAGGATTGGACATGCACTTTGTTATAATCAGCCACCCTCATATCTCCTTTATGGTAAAAGCCTTGAGAAGTCATTTTGTGTAGCACCAAAAGTTGAAGCTGAGATTGCTCTGCTCATTCAGTGTGTAACCTCTTGCTATTAGCTTACAGTCTTGAACCTCCTCTTCCTGTCCCTGCTGCCACCACCATATTATTAGCATGTGACGCACGGCTGTGCACACACACATTCTGTCACACCTCAGTCACTGGCTGCCCAGAGAAATGCCCTTTTGGTTAATAAGTATTTTACTAGAAACTATGAGCTCCCTTTGACCTATTTTATTTTGTCTACTTTAATTATAATCTAAATGATCTCTGCACTGAGAACCCCTAGGAAGGAACCCCAGGAATTATCATCATCACCCACATAGGCTTTGTTTCAACTCAGGTCTTTAGAGAGCTGAAACAGCAAGCAGGTTCTGTCACCTTAAACTCCTCCACGACTCCCCACTGATATATCCGGATTCAGCCTCCTTCTCAGTCACATGGAAGGGAGGGTGCTTTCTGCTCCTGAAAGCAGTTACAGGCTTTGTTTTTAAAACCTTGGGGGCATCTAAACACTGGATCCCACCAAGCTATAATGGCATTTCTAGAGCATTCATTTGCTTAATTTGCATTATTTTAATTTCTTAAGGGTGTCTTTACTAACTGAAGGGTGACTATTCCCCCTTAAAGAACAAGTTGATTCCAAAGCACTTAAAACAGGACCAGTCCCTTCCATCTCCATCTCTCTCATCATTTCCCCTGCTTCTCTCCCTCTCGAGTGCTTTGCACCTTCTCACTCAGGCTCGAAAGGAGATGGAATGACCAAGTAAAATGCATCTTTCCATGCAACTCATCAGCCCGTGACTTCAATTCATTTAATTTCTTAGAGCATACAGCTTTGTTGTTGTTGTTGTTGTTGTTGTTTTGTTTTTTCAAGGTAGGGTCTCCTCTGGTCCATGCTGACCTGGAATTAACTATATAGTTTCAGGGTGGCCTCGAACTCACAGCGATCCTCCTACCTCTGCCTCCCGAGTACTGGGATTAAAGGTGTGTGCCACCACGCCCGGCTTCTTAAACTTAATTTCTTTTTTTCAATTTTTGTTTTGCTGGTTTGTGGGGGAGTCTGTCACCCTATTGCATGTCTATGGCAGGGGGTGCTCACCATGGCAGCCAGAGAAGAACATCCACTGTGTGTCCTGATCATCACTCTTCTGCCTTGGTCTTGCTTTTTTGTTTTGTTTTGTTTTGTTTTTTTCCAAGGTGCTGGTCTTGCTTTCTGGGCTGGAATATTTAGTAATTCTAGAGCTTGCAGGGGTCTCTGCTCCCCAAAGGGAATGGAGTTACAGGTGTGCATGTCCATGCCCAGGTGATTACATGGAATCTGGAGATTCAAACTCCAGCAGTCTAAGACACCCTCAGTCACCCATGCTTGTGCAGGAAGCACACTTAGCCACTGAGCCATCTGTTAGCAAAACCTTGACCTCTGATCCTCCTGCCTCCAAGTCCTGAGTGCTGGGAGTACAGCTGTGCATACCACACCTGATTATGTAGTGCTGGGGGTCAAACCTAGTGCTAAGAAAGCACTCTATCAGCTGAGCTATATCTCTAGCCTCTGGAGAATACACCAATTTGGGCAAGGTCCAGGTAGTTTTCTCTCTACCTCCTGCATGAATAACCAGCCCACAGCCCAAGATAGTTATAAATGTGACTCAACACAAAATTATAAACTTACTTAAAGAAGTATGAGACTTTCGTGATTATTTCTTTTTGTAACTTAATCACACAGTTCTCAAGCATGAACTTTATAGATGACAATGTTGTGCCTCAGTGTCACACAAAATAAACATAAATATGCTATTTGGAGAAATTGATCAGTGGTTAGGGCCTGCAAAGCTTAATGACCCAGGTTCAATTCCCTAGTGCCCATGTAAAGCCATATGCACAAAGTGGCCCATGCATCTGGAGTTCGTTTGAAGTGACTGGAGGCCCCAGTGCACCCATTCTCTCTGTCTGTCTCTCTTCTCTCTATCTCTCTGCTTGCAAATAAATAAAAGTATTTTTTAAAATATATATATGTATGCTCTTACAACCTGCAAGTTAGAAGTCCCTGGATGTGTGGCCCAAGACAATTTTTTGTTCAGTCTGACCCAGAGAAGCCAGAAGGTTGGACATGCACTTAGAGAGAAAAGCTATGTCCAGTCAGTACAACTTAGCAAATATTCACAGAGCTGAGCCAAGTGCTGCACCAAACTCGGAATGTACCACAGGTGTTCTGTGTTCACAGACCTCAGGTCACCAGGCACACCTGGGTAAGATGTTCAGGGTGTAAATAACAGAAAGTCTCAGCAGAGGGTAAACTACAAGGAACACTTACTAAAGACCTTTGAAACACGTCATGGGTCTCAAGAGTGGCTGAGCCCGTAAAGAAACAGGAAGTCAAAACTGAAAAACCAGGAACCATTCCTACTGCAGCTTTTAGTTCTGCTTGGCTGCTCCATTATCATTCCTTCTAGTTCTCTCCACAAACTGTCCTTTAGTGTTGCTCGGTGCATATTGAATGGGTGAAATTTTCCTCATTCAGCTCTTGTCCCTTTGGATCAAGGTCATGTGGGACTGATTGTTGGTTATTCAACCCAATCCCAAGTTGCCCAAAGAAGTGTTTTGATTTTTACAACCTAAATCTAATGTACTCCTCTGAATTAATCAGCTGTGTGTGTGGAATGAAGGGATATATGTCCACAGGTCCTAGAGATCTGCCTATATGGTTAGGAGAGCAATTATCTGGAGGATACAGGTTCCATAAGGACATGCCAAAAGATGTCTACAATGGTAGGAAAGATATGTCTACTTTCCTATTCTAATTAACCTAACAAAATCTAGAGGCTGGTGTACTACACACATCTAGCCCAAATCTTAAATTCAAAGATGGCTTTCTAATTGTATCAGTTACCTTCTCATTGCTGGGCCAAAATTCCTGGCCAGAAGCAGCTTAGGAAATGAGTTTATTTCAGCTTCCAGTTCCAGATAGTAGAGTCTATCATGGAGGGGAAGACATGGCAGGAGCAGGAAACCAGTATCACGTCATCATATAAGTATGGAGGAAGGAGAGAGAAAGTGAAAGGAAAGAGAGAAACAGCAAATGCAGGCTGAATATAAAGTGTCAAGTCCCTCCCCTAGTGGCATACCTCCTCCAACAAAGCTCTACTTCGTAAAGGTGCCGTAACCTTCCAGAAGAGGGCCACCAGCTAGAAACTAAGTATTCAAATCCACAAGCTTATGGGGGTCATTTTATATTCATTCAAACCACCACACTGACCTAAGCATGATCTTTGCAAATAAGTATGCATGTGGCTGAAAGAGCATTGCAGAAGCAGGAGAATCCTCTGTGAATATAGAAAGAATAACCGCAGGTAACCTATAGTGTGTGCTCCAAGAATCCATTGTCTTATGATGGAGTGCCACCAATTATGATTGTCAAAATAACCTTACTCTTCACAGGAACGTCAGTAGAAGTCCCCAGCCTTGGCCCTCCTCATCCTTCTGTTACATTGTTATCTCCATCCTTCCTCTCTGCCAACGCAAACATCAGAGTGCCAAGCAAATGCATAGGTGGATGCCAACTTTATTACTTTCTGTATGCCCTTTAGCAAGTTATGTGAGCTCTTCACCAAATGAAAACAACAGTGATATTATAGTAAATATCAACCTCTGAGGGTTTCTTATTAAGTTAAATGAGATAGTATGAGGTATGGAAGCTTAGTGGTGCACCAGTGGCAGGAGCAGGAATTGAGGGTAACTTTTTTCCTAGTCCCTCTCCTGTCCATCTCTTTGCTTAGCCAGTAGTTAGCTGATGAGAAAATGGATTTGTTTTGAAAGCTGCAGGCTCAGAGATAGAAACCTTGATCTAACAAAGGGGCAAAATTATTTAAAAATATATATATACATATATATATATCACCTTTGCCTAGAAAATAAAGGAGAGAATACTTCTAATATTACCAGTGGCCCTTCAGACATGTTCATGTTTCACTGTCAGAATCCAGAACTCAAAGCAAAAAGGAAAAGAATTGTGTCTGTGATTCTCAGTCACTGATGGATGAGGCTCTGTTTACACATCTTGCTATTGAGATTCTTGAGTGTGAGCAACTCTGTGTAGACATTCGTCCTAACTCCCTAGTGCCTGTTAGGCACTGTTAGGGACCACAGATGATCAGTCTATGGCATCTGTCACTAGGCAATGAACAATCTAAGGAATTACTCTGTTCCTTGGGTTAACTTAATCTTTTAAGAGTCCCAGATGTGGGATTGGAAAGAAGACTTAATGGATAAAGTGCTTCCCATGCAAGCATGAGGACCTGAGTTCAGATCTCTAGCATCCACACAAAATGCTGGGCCTGGTGGTGTGCTGTGTACCTGCAATCTCAGCTCTCGGGAGGCAGAGATGGGAATCCCTGGAACTTGCTAGCCAGCTAGTATAGCCCAATTAGTAAGCTCTAGGTTCAGTGAGAGACTATCTCAAAGGTAGAGTGTGACTGAAAAAGGACCCCCAACTTCGACCTCTGACCTCCACATACATGTGTCGCACACATGCATGCCTGCCTGCACACACATGTGCACTCACACACATACTAGCATGCCCACAGACCACACATACTTACAGCCTTTGAATATCTGAACCCAGAATACCCTCACTGGAATGGTTTTCCCATTATTAATGTTTTGGAAAATGCTAACACGTTAGGAACACTGACATTCTTAGGCAGAGGCTAGGCTTAATCAACATTGCAGGTTATATTATTTAATTTTCATGCTCGTTTTAATTAAAAGAAACATTCGTTTCAATGGACCTTTAGTATTGAAGGCGCATTTTTTCACATAGGCATGTATTTGATTTATTTTCTAAAAGCAAAGGCATGTTTGCCTGAGTGGAGCTGGGGATTAGGGTTAACTACTTCCTTAGCTGTAGTAGGACTTGCTTTGTTGCAAATACACTGTAATCCTTTTAACCTCCCTTAAGTCCCTGCTGATTTTCTAGCCAGATTTACAAAATATTTCTACCAGGAAATAATGACCCAAAAGTTCAGAAAAATAATCCAGTTCAAGAAAATATATCTCTACCTCACAGAGTTTAATAAAGTCTGAACAGTATGTCTAATATCTTCTTCAACAAAGAAACAAGAAAATACCCTATCCAAAATGTTTAAAGTTTCAAAACTTGGTACAGTGAATTATATTTATTCCCTTCAGAAACATACTTGAAATCCTACTGTATAAATTATTTTCCTAACCTTTAAATTCAAGTATGAACAATGCTCAAACCATGTTCTGAGGAGAGACTATTCCGTTGCATATTCTTGCTTCATACAATGCTAGAAAGGACTGTTTGCAATGGATATGGCCAGGAAATGTTATTCTTTGCACCAGAGCTGCTAGTGGGGGGTTTATGAGCACACTGAGATTGCTTGAACTTAATTCTTGGTCCTGTTTCTGGTACCAGACTAGGGCAAATCATTTGCCACACTCTGCCTCCGTTTCCTCACCTATAAAATGGGAGCATTGATGTTAGCAATTTATGCCTCATTAGTTCTCCCTTTGTCCTGATTGTTTGACAGAGATTTCTGTTACTTCTTCTTCTTTTAACTTTTGGCTTGATTTGCTTTTTATATAACCTTAATATTCATAGTGTTAGAAAAAAATGGACTAATGAGATTTAGGAGAAATTATATGTTACAACACATGCCAGCTGGGCCTAATGCAGATGCCTCTTTGGTCCCCAGCAACTGAAGAGACAGCAACAGAATTCATTATTGCCTGAACCCTCTGAAGCAAGTAAAGAAGCCTGTAAACTCAGGAGTGTTACTGTCAGGAAAGAATATATCAGCATTAACTGAATGGGTACTAAAGAGTCATAATCACCCATTCACTTGTCAAGGAGCCCAGTTAGGAAAAATGAGTACCCAGGACAGAGGTACATACGGTAGACTTCTCATTTCAAAAACTTTATTAGAGCTGGATGTGGTGGTGCACGCCTTTAATCCCAGCACTCAGAAGGCAGAGGAAGGAGAATCACCATGAGTTTGAGGCCACCCTGAGACTACATAGTAAATTCCAAGTCAGCCTGGGCCAGAGTGACAACCTACCTCAAAAAAAAAACAAAAAAAATTATTGGACTGGAGAGATGGCTTAATGGATAAAGTGCTTGTCTGCAAAAAGCCTAAGAACTCATGTTCAGATCTCCAGGTCCCATGTAGCCAGACACAGTGATGCAAGCACACAATGTTGCACATGCAGTACAAAGGGTGCATGCATCTGGTTCATTCACAGCAGGTTGAAGGTCCTGGCATGCTTATTCTCTTTCTGTCTGCCTCGCCCTCTCTCTCCCTCAAAATAAGAATAAATATTGAACAACCTTTACTAACAGTCTCTCTCTCTCTCTCTCTCTCTCTATATATATATATATATATGTATATATAATGTTCCCTGTTCATAATTCCCTCCCACTTTTGCCCCTTCACTGAATCCATTCTTCTTTCCAACTACTCACTCTTCTATTATGTTTTAATATTTTATTTTTATTTATTTATTTGAGAGAGAATGGGCACACCGGGGCCTCTAGCCACTGCAAACGAACTCCAGATGCATGAACCCCCTTGCGCATCTGTCTTACATGGGTTCTGGGGAACTGAACCTGGGTCCTGTGGCTTTGCAGACAAGCGCCTTAACCACTAAGACATCTCTCCAGCTCATCTTCTGCTTTCTATTACCATCATATTATGCAGGTTTTGTGCAGGTAGTGACAGCTGCTGTGAAGTCATAATGCAAGTGTCACTTTGTGTCTGGAAGACAGCATCCCAAAGTACTTCTTCCTATGCTTTGGCTCTTACATTCTTTCGAGGAGCTCTTCAACAATGGTCTGAGCCTTGGAGGGTGTGCTAGAGATGTCTCACTTAGTGCTGAACTCTCAACTGTCATTTCTTCTCAGTACTTTGATGAGTTTTGAGTCTCCACAGTTTTACTCTTAATGCACCAGATAATATAGTGTCTGGAGACGCAGAGACACGGATACTGAGAAATGTGTGGGTGTGGGTATACACTTGCACACACCTGCGTGTTTTGCAGGTGTAGGGATGATACAAGGAAAAGAGAGCTAGTCCAGCATTATGGGGATATGCTGCTATAGGCATCACTGAAAAAAATAAGATTTGTCCAAATCTTTTGAGGAAATGGGAGAGCTGACCATGAGGGTTAGTTAGAGAACAGTTTCCTTGTGAGGACAAGCCAGTGTCAAGGCCTAAGTATGAAGTGCACCTGATATATTCTTGGAAAAATAAGGTGCTCAGTGTACCCTGAGCAGAGGGGACCAAGAGATCAGAGAGGCTGAGGAGCAGAGTAGAAAGGAGACAGGTTTTGTGTAAGATGAGAAGGTTTAGAATGGATACTAGCAGATCTGACAATGCCTTTTGTCCCTGTATTGGAAATGTTTTCTCCCTAGAAAGCTCCTCCTACCTTGCCTGTGTCTTTTCTTGGCTGGCTCCTCATTATTCAGATCTCAGCGGATCTTCACTACCCAGCATGGGCTCAGCTGTCCCTAACTATCCACATACTCACTACCACATCACCTTGCTTTAATATTAATCAGTCACTGATCATTTCTGTAAGAGCTACTGATATTGAGCAATGCATTAAGTTTTAAGTTAGCATACAAAGCTGTGGGTTTCATGACGGATTCTTGTCCATTTACCCATTTACTTACAGTTTTCTATCTCTGCTCATCTAAAAGCAATCTCTACCAGTCTCTGTCCTTTTGAGAGTAGGAAGTACTCAGAAACACATTAACAGAGAAAAGAGGATGGGAAAGGAAGACAATATTTTCTAAGAAATTTGGCAGATGCCACCTGGGCCAAGTGTTCAAGGTGAACATCAGCAGGGATGTGGTAGGACTAGAATACTCCCCATATGACGTGATTCGAGAAGGGCCTTCACCTTTGTGATGTGCGTGAACACAATCTATGGGTCCATTATGATCCTGAGATGGCATCAGAAGAACATAGATTAGAAACAGTCTACAAAGTACCTCATAAGTACCCTTCAAAAGCCTGAAGATCATGATAAACAGGGAAGACTGGAGACCTGTAGGATAATGGGAAGAAATGGCAACTCAGTGCACATGAGAGATACTGATCCTGAAACAGGAAGAGGGCTGTGTCAGAAAGGCTATCTGAATCCAGTGATAGCGTGGTGCAATGTTGGTTTATTTTGGTTTCAACAAAAATGCAATGAGTTTATATAAGATATTACATTTAAAGGAGAAGGGATGAAGAGTATGCATAGCTCTCTGTCACACCTTAACAATGTATATCTACAACTATTTTTTACTTATTCTTTTTATTTATTTATTTTTATGGAGGAAGGGATTTATTGAAGCTTACAGATCCAGGGGAAGCTCCATAATGGCACAAGAAGCTGCCTGCTTTCACAGGTCCAAGCAGAGAGAGAAGCCACGAGCCCAAAAGCCAAAAGCCACGCCACACAGCACACTTCAGGAGCTCCTACAGCTACTTATTTTGTTGTTGTTTTGGTTTTGTTCTTTCAAGGTAGGGTCTCGCTCTGGCTCAGGCTGACCTAGAATTCACTCTGTAGTCTCAGGGTGGCCTCAAACTCACAGCAATCCTCCTACCTCTGCCTCCTGAGTGCTGGGATTGAAGGCGTGTGCCACCACACCTGGCTCCCTACAACTATTTTTAAATGAAAGGTTTTCTTAATTGATTTCTGAGATGCAATCACTGAGTCAGTGAAATGTTTGCTGCATAAGCATGAGGGCCTGAGTTCACATGCCAAGGATCCATGTAAAATTCCAGGCATGGTGGTGCATGCCTGCAATCCCAGCACTTGGGAGGCTGAGACAGGAACTTTCCAGGGAAAACTGGCTAACTAGACTAGCTGAATCAGCAACCTCTGGGTTCAGAGGGAGACCCTGTCTCACTACATAAATAAGAGGGAGAGTGATGAAAGAAGACACCCAATGTTCATACACATACACAAAATAACTGGGCTACCAGGGACACTGTCATCTTTTTTAATCTCTCTGTATCCCTGTTGTTTAAATGGGTAATAGTTGCCTAACTAATATTCAATAAATAAATGGGGTGGATACTCAGTAAACTCAATAATGGTGTCTTTAAAAAAAACAAATGAAGCAATTAAAACACTCTGCCAAGTGCAAAGTACTGTGAAAGTAGCTGTTTACAAATACAGAGGAATATCATCATTATTATCCCATTTTGATTTTTTTAATACGGAAAGAACTGACCACTTCCTGAGGCATAGTTGCAAAAAATCAGAAGCTGCTGAGTATGACCAAGTCATTTCTGAGCTGAATGTAAGACTCTGAGATGAGAAAAACTTCATTGAAAAGCTTTATTATCACTATCTTTGTCATGTTGGTGACATTTAGTAATCTGGGTCCAATAAAAAAGTCTGGAGTGCCCCTCCTATTCTAGCTGATAATGACTCTGAAAGCTCTTGCCAAAGACAAGGGGAAGACCTTTATTCCTGAAGAATTGAAAGCAAAGGGCTGGAGAGATTAAAGCATTTAAAGGTTCTTGATTGCAAAGTCTGCCATCCCAGGTTCAATTCCCTCATACCCATGTAAAAACCCGATGCAAAAAGTGGCACATGCATCTGGAGTTTATTAGCCATGACAAGAGCTCCTGGTGTGGCCATAACACACACATACACACACACACACACACACACAAGCAAACAAAAATATCTGTTAATGAACTGAACATGACAGCAAGAAATTACATCATTATTCCTGCCCTCTCCTCTTCCCCTCCCCTTTCCTCTTCATGCCAACTGCTCTAGGTGAGGTGCTCTTAAGGCCCTGGTGGAAGATGATCCACTGCAGAGAGAAGTAGGGAAAGGTTAGTAAATGGATAAAGAGTGATGCATCATAAAATCCCAGGTAGCCCCCTGCCCCTCCAGTGTCACCATGTCCTCTCCCACACAGGATTGGAACTCCCGTATGTGTGCACGTGTGTTCTCGCTGCACAACTTAGAGTGTCTTCCACCCTCAAGATCACTTAAGATCCCTGTATTTCTTATTTCTCTGTCTTTAGTAAAGAACACTGTATCCAACAGAAAATAGACACTCTAGAATAATTAAGTAATGCACAAATAAACAAGTACAGGAATAAAAACTGTGGGAACAAGCTCTGAATCAAAAGTTTCCATCAGCATCTGCCTTCTATTCAAACTTGAAGGACAGGCATACAAGATAAATGAAACACACACACACACACACACAGGGAAATTGCGAGGAAAAACAAGTCTCTCTCAGTGAGCAAATCCATTGCTTTGATGCTAGGCAAGGAAAAAATAATAATCCTTCACCTATCATGTAGCAAGTAGTTACTGGGCACTCCCATGTGTCTACTCCTACATCCTGAGGATGCATGGAGACACCCTGGAAGGCTACAGTGCTGGCCTTGCTGGGCAGAGGTTACCAGGAAAGCTCTCCCTTGCCTTGTTGGTATGCTGAACAGCTATACACACTTCCCTCCCTGAACAGCATGATCCATACCAATGAAACCACGACATTTAGTGAAACTAGAAAAGAGGAAGTGCACTCTATTAAAATCTCAACCAAGAAACCAAGTGAACTCACAGGTCCTTTCTTATGTGGGTTGTTCAAGAGCTATTTTCAACAGAGCTATGGCATGCTCATGAGTCCTTTAATCTGTCCAGGTGGGAAGACAGGGGACCACACTAGCTAGTCACAGCCATGTGTATCCTGACCCACTCACAAGGCACTGGTACCCTGAGACCTCCTGACAGAGTGTGGGCTTTGGAATCTAGGAGACCTGGAGTCAAATTCCGATTCTGGCTACCTTCTGAGTGGCCTTGAATTTCATCTCTTTGAGTTTCAGCCTGGCCATTTATAGAATGGTACGTAAATATGTGTTAGTCAGCTTTTCACCATTGTAACAAATAACCCAGCTAATCAGTTGACAAAGAAGAGAAGGTTTATTTTGACTGGCAGCTGTGGAAGTTTCTGCAGAGGACAGGTTGGCACCAATCCCTGGGGCAAAGCAGCACATGATGGCAGGAGCGTGTGAGGAAAACTGCTCATTTCATACATGTGAAGTGAAAGAGGCAGAGAGGAGAGAGGCTGAGGTCTTACAAGCACCTCACAAGTACACATTAAACATCCTGGCGACTCCTCAGTGTGTCCAGCCTCTGCAAGTTCCCACCACCTCCAAACAGCCCCAAGCTGGGGACCAAGCCTTTAACCAATAGACCTTGAGGTCACCGTTCCAGATGCAGACTATAGCAACTTCCTCTCCTGCTTGTCCACCGTGGGATTTCTCATGGGTCCTCAGAGCCAGGCATGGTTTGCTTTCACTCTAAAGTCGGTATCTTACATCATTATATTTTCGGTTGCAAAACCATTAGTTTAGAGAACAAGTAATTTCTCTTCATTCCACAGAGCTCATGATCATATTCCAAGAAAACAAAATGAAAAGAAAAATTTATGCACAATCCTCCACCCCAACAAATCAAACTGTTTCTGGTTTCAGAGGTTTTAGTAAAGAGTACATTATTTAAAGACAGAAGCATGTCATGGCACTTCATTCAAATGCATCTAGACCTCTTTTACCTCATCAGAAAAAAAAAAAAAAAAGGTAATGCTTAATGCTGACCCATCCTATACCTTTGTTAGCAATTGGCCAATGTTTATGGAAAAATACATTCCAGTCATTCATATTATTAAATGGTGCATATCTCAACTAGACCCTCCTACAACATGTAGGAAAAACAATTTCCTTTAAGTAGAAAACAAGTAGGGAGATTCATGCAGTCTCAACACATGTCCCAGCAGAGGAATGTCATTTATCAGGCAACTTTCATAGTCTATCAATTCATGAAAATGGTTGTGTCTGCCATTCTGCAAGGACAGCTATGTGACTACACTTACTGGCAGCTCTTTCTCTCACTCAGAGTAGCCCTCTTCAGAATCTCTCATACACTGTAATTCGATCAAAACGCTCACTCTTGCTCCAGCCTCCACCCAAGCTCCCACCACCTCGTGCTGCTGACGACGGCTCGCCAGGCCTGTGTGCTGCAGCCACTCTGCTCCAGGCCCATACAGTTCTGCAGGACTGTGGGGAGCCAGGACTCGAGGCAGGGATATCAACCCCGTTGGCTTCTCTCACAGGTGCCCGGGGCGATGCTGTGCACCCTGTGGACACCCAGTAAACACAGACTGACTGGCTGCAGTAGTGCTCTGCTAATGAGTGCCAGGCTTTTTATCTGTGCTCAGAAATGTGAGGACAGATGGGGAAGAGGACAGAGGGAGAAAAACAAGCTCACAAGGAAGCCCAGCTAGCATTGTTCCAGCACGCTCTTGAAGCAGAAGAAGGATTCCAATTTCACCAAAGATAAAAGGGTCAACAAGCACCCTCCATGAATGGCAAATAGGTTAGAAAAGATTTCAGTCTGATTCTGCTTTTCTTACATCAAAGGAAAGATGAACTGATCGAGTTTCAAAAACCTTCCCCAGTGACCTAAAAAAAAAAAAGAAAGAAAAATATCTGTATATATGTAATTCTTTGAAATTATAAGGCATTACTTCCCTAAAATATAAGTTTTTTTCACAGGTAACCATAGAATCGCTCAGTAGACAGCATGCCTGGACCTGCATGGTGCCAAGTGACATCTGACCCCACACCACATCTCAAACACCAATCAAACTTACTGGCTATTCACATCCTATACTGAATACATCCTGCTCTTAAATCTCTGGGCTTCAACATCATGACTCATCCTCTAACTGCGCCCTTTGGACTTGCCATTCTACACTAACATTTTAGCTAAAACCTTGATCTTCCCTGTCACAGTTCAAGTTCTCCCAACAGCCACATGTACTAGGCCAGCTTGAACAAATGCATGCCATGGTTTGACTCCTCCTAACGTTCTTCTCCCAGGTTGAGTGCTGGACAACTCTCCCATTAGGTACAGGCTCGTGAGTGAAGACCCTTTAAAAGCTCATCAGTAAAGCTAAGTTGGGGGCTGAGGCAATAGCTCAGTTAGCAATGTGAAGACCTGAGTTTGATCCCTAGACCCCATGTTAAAAGAATAAAAAAGCTAGGCATGTGGTACATGCTTATAATCCCAGCACTCGGAAGATCCCTGGGGCTTCATGGCCAGCCAGTCTAGCCTAGGACAGTGAAAGATCTAGTCTCCAAAAAAGGTGTACAGCATCTGAAGGAACAACAATACCCAAGACTGTCCTCTGTGACATATACAGACATGTATACACTGTGCGCGTGTGCACACGTGCACACACACACACACACACACACACACACACAAGCTGACTTACTATGGACAGGCCAATTGCATTTATCCAATCACTCAACTACTCTTTGTGTCTACAGAAGAACAAATTTCACAAAGAGTCTGTATGTCATAGATATGATGGTATTGAGGGGGAAAGAGGAGATGAGCCCCAGATTTTCTATAACAAAGATCTGCCTTTGAGAGCTAAGTGTTGTAACCAAAGAGAAAGGACCAAACGAATAACCAAGACAAATGAGTTTAAATCTCAACTCTGCCAATGACCATGAGGCCTTGCACAAGTCACTTGCTGGAATAGGTTTCATTTTCCATTCATAAAATAAAAGAGATTGTGCCACATGCCATCCAGAAATGCCCTCTAGGTTTAATATCCTTTGATTCTTTTATTACAAGTCTGATTTTTTTTTTGAAATTCCATGTTCTCATTTGGAAAATAGTGGTAATGATAATATGTCTACTCCAAACTTCCTCCTAGGGGCTATTATAAGTGTCAAGTAAGAAAACGTATGAAAGTCTATGGCACATTGTTAATTTTGGTGAGTGGGCAGGGAGTCAGGAGTCCCTGAAGCCATCAACCTACCAACCGAGCGCCGAGTCAAGTCACTCGAGCTGTGGCTGTGCAAGTACATCCCTCTTCCTCATTTCTCCAATTAAAGAATACTTTCAACCCCAGTCTTGTGGGGAACAGATGCGAGAGAATGACTGGAGCCTGTGAAAACAGAAATCTCTTGACTCTAATTGACTCCATCTTAAGGAAACATGCTGACGGGTGATGGAGGGTGACAGTCAACTGTACATGCACACCAACATACTCAACACATACAAAAAAGGAATATTTTTAAAGCATAAAATGTATACCTGGATTAATAATATGCTCTTCAGTTGTCCTGATGAAAAATATGCTTGTTATCAGTTAAATGTTACATAGCCACAAAGTCAGAGTGGTCTTTGATGTTGGAGAATAAAATTGGACCCCTGGAGTGAGGCCAGATTGTTAATGAGTTAGAGAGAACATGAGAGAACAAGCATACATATAGTGCCCATTATGTACTAGTCACTCTGAGTATGTTAGACTATTTAGCTCAGTCTTTGAAATCATGCCATAAAGGTGTTATTTTATTAGTAGTAATGCTATTATTGAATTTTTTCCAGCATCAACAAATTTGCCAGTTCTCCAAATGCTAGCTGAGTTCCCCACAGCTTAATTCAGTGGTGACACTGTGCACCTAGAGTTAGCATCAGATCCCACAATTAAGGATCCAATGCCATGACTACCCCTTCTTCAGATGCCAATCATAGTAACTCCGGGGAGCCCATACTTCTGACTGACCAGCTATAAATCCGGGTTGTTACATTCCCACCTCCACAGGTTTGGTAATTTGCTAGAATGCCTCAGAGATCTCAGAGGAACATTTCACTTGTATTAACCAATTTGTGAGAAAGGACATGACTCAGGCACAGCCAGGAGAAGCATATTTATTTAGGGCAAGGCTCTGCTCCATGGGGCAGGGGTGAAAGGGGCCTTCACGCTCCCTCTGAACACACCACACTGCCAGCCCCTGGAGGAAATCACCAACCCAGATGCTCACCAGCTCTCGTTGTGAAGGACCTTTCGTACAGCTTCTAGCTTTGGTCTTGGGTCAACAAATGAGACTGCAACTTCCAGCCTCTGCTGAGGTGTTCTTTCTGGTGCTCAGTCCCATCCTGATGTTCTCCAGTCTGGGTCTCCTGCTGTAAGTCTCCTCATTGTTATAGCTCAAATATGCTCAAAGGGGCTCTTTGTGAATAACAACAGATGCTTCCACCACTCATGAGTGTCTACTGCTTCCAATTACAAAACCAGGCTATGAAAGGAGGCATGTAAGACTGCTGCACCTCAGTAAACTTCCAAAATGGCATCAATATATTGCAAAGATCACTCAAGTGACACTACATGTAATTCATTTTTCCCTGTCCCATCCTACTACTTGAGATATCTCTGCATATATACTCAAAGCTTCAGGCACATGTCTGAAATCCAGCGCTCGGGAGAGAGAAGCAAAAGGATCTTGAGTTTGAGGACAGCTATGGCTACATAGTGAGTTTGAGGTCAGCCTGAACTGCATAGACAGATGCTGTCTCAAAATAAATAAATAAATAAAGGAACAGTCTATATTTTATGTGTGTGTGTGTGTGTGTGCATATGTGTGTGTCTGTGTGTGTATTCATATTCAGAATACAAATTACAATAGTTTTAAGAGTTCTACACCAAGAACCAGACAAAGACCAAATGCATGTCCTATTGTGCCACAATCATTATTATTATTATTACCATCATCATCATCTCAGCAGTAGAAAGTCAAGACTCAGAGATATCATGCTTATTACATTCCAGAGGCAAAAAAGAAACTCAAGGCCCCAAGTTTTCTTATAAGCTGGAAGGCTCAGGTTAATTTCCATTGACACATGTTTAACTCAACTATGTGGCCAAGATAACATGAATGCTTAGTGGATCTTTTAATATAAAGAGAGATTGAGCATGCCAGGACGTCTTGCCACTATAAGTGAACTCCAGACACATGGACCTCTGGATTTATATGAGAACTGGGGAATTGAACTTGGGCCAACCCAGGCCATCAGGCTTTGCAAGCAAGTGCCTTTAACCACTGAGCCATTTCTCCAGCCCTCCTGCATGGTGAATCTTAACCCCTCATGGACAGAGGTAGCTCTTGTCTATATTTGGAAACATGTATGAAGCGTCCCTGAGACTATTTCCATGCCTATAGTAGGTGCTGGGGCTATAGCAGGTAAATAAACAGAGACGTAGCATCAGGTCCAGCTCTCTGGTCCACTTTTCAGCAATCGCCCAAATTCAAGTGTTGCTTAGGTTTAATGGTGAGTGGCGTTGCTCTGGTGAGAATTTTGCGAAGACAAGTGGAAAAGCACAGAGGTGAGTCATCTGGGAATATAAAATTTCATGCCTTCATGTCTCAATTTGCAAGTGGTGGCATGCATCATTCATGTAGAGATTTGGTGGCATTTGTTTTATTCAAAGCCCATTTTTCCTGGATGTTTTCCAGTACTGTATGAGATTTTATGACTCATCAAATCCGTCTTCTCTGTAATATCATTTGGTATACATGCTGATATGTGGAACACTCAGTTGAGCTATCAGGGGCTAGACTGAGGGTGGTCAGAGGCTCCCAGTCTACGATGCTGTGCTGCTTGTAGCCAGGAGATACTGAATGCTTCCTCGCTATAGTAGTATGAGATATATGAGTGAAGTCGTTGTTTTTTCCTATTTTTTCATCAATGCTCAATATTTCAATGATCTCTAAGCACCGAAATGTGTTTCTCCCCACTAGCAACCAAGTGATCAGTTCTACCACAGACACCAGCTGGGTGTCCTCTTGTTCAATTCCACCCTGACAGCGTCCACCTAGAGACAGTATCAGATTGCAAAGTTTGTGGATTCAATCCCCCCTCAGTCTCAACTGCCTCCACTTCAGTTGTCAGTCACAAGGACAAGCTGTGACGTGTGATGATGGATGCTACTCACTAAGGTTACCACAACTATCTTCTCTCCTACACAGAATTTGCTATAACAGCTCCCAGAAATGAGGGCAATACATTTACCAGACGATGAGTATGATAAGGGTGATGGATTTGTTAGGCAAAGACTCACTCTGTAGTCCAGGCTGCCTTCAAACTCACTATGTAGCTCAGGATGATCTGAACTCATAACAATCCTCCTGCCTCGATCTTCTAACTTCTAGGATTATGGGCATAGAGCTTCCACACACCGCTTACCATGTAATTATAAAGATATTACAAAGGGTATAAATGAAGGGTTCATTGAGCAGAGATACAGAGAACAGAGTTTGGAAAAGGGACAAGGAGCTTCCTTGGCCTCTCCTGCTGTACCATCCTCCAGGACACTTCACTGGTCCACTATGCAGAAGCTTCCCAAACCCAGTAGTTTGAAGGTTTCATGAGAGCTCCATTACATAGGCATGAGTGATTAAACCATTGGCCATTGATAATCAACTCAACCTTCAGCCCTTCTCTCATCTGTGGAAGTTGGGGGTAGGGCTGAAATTTCCAACCTTCCAGTTACATGATCTGTTTCCCTGGCAACCAACCCTTCATTCTGGGCTACCCAGGGGCTACAATAATCATTTAATGGGGCTTAGTGGTTAAGGTGCTTGCCTTCAAGGCCTAATGACCCAGGTTCAATTCCCCAGTGCCCACATAACCAGATGCACAGGGGGTCCAAGCATCTTGAGTTTGTTTTCAGTGGCTAGAGGCCCTGGTGTGCCCATTCTTTTTCTGCCTCTTTCTCTTTATCTCTCTCTCTCTTTCTCAAATAAATAAAATAAAATAGCTGGGCGTGGTGGTGCACACCTTTAATCCCAGCACTCAGGAGGCAGAGGTAGGAGGATCGCCTTGAGTTTGAGGCCACCCTGAGACTACGTAGTGAATTCCAGGTCAGCCTGAGCTAGAGTGAGACCCTACCTCCAAAAGCCAAAATAAATAAACAAAAATAAAGTAAATAAAATAAAATATTTTAACAAAAGAATAATTTCATTAGAATAGAAGATATTTCTAGTACTCAGAGGGCCCGATGGATCTGGAAGGTCTGTGCCAGGACCCAAGTCAAAGGTCATATGCTAGAAAAAAAAAAATATCACATCTCTTACCTTTGTTTTGGGTGCCACAGCAGAGACTAAGCAGTAGACATTTCTCTTAGGATCATTATCACTCTGGAAATCATAGAATTTCCATAAGATTTTTCAAACAAGGGACTAGTGTCAGTAACATGTATATTTCTTAGTAGGTTCAAATAGGTTTCCAAAGATATGAGCAAACTATTAAATAGAGTATTTAAATAGCACTATAATTAATTGTCCATGTCCTATTCTACTTAGCATCCCCCTTGTGAGCTCAAATCTGTCTTTAGAGCTTAAGCCTGATGAATAAATGCGAGATCCACCATGACCTTGCTGAACTCTGAGTTTTCTATTGCATGGACAAAAAAAAATCCCCTATCCAATAGCAGAGCTTAATGTTGAAAGATATATATGCAAAGAATTTTAAATTAGATTTAATATTTATTGAGGCAAATTTAGTTCTATGGGGAGACAGCATATGTTTACATAACTTTTCTACAAGATAATATGGAGGAACTGTAATACTCAGAGATGGTGAAGGCTAGGAAGGTGGTTCATTTGGTAAAGTGAGGACCTGAGTTCAGACCCCCAGAACCCAGCCAGGCAAAATCAAGGTATGGTACATCCATAATCCCAGCTCTCGGGAGGCAGAGGCAGAGGACAGGAAGATCACTGGGGCTCACTGGCAAGCTAGTCTAACCAAATTGCTGAGGTCAAGATTCAGGGGAGAGATGCTGTGTGAAAAATAAGGTGGAGCGTAACTCACAACGACCCCAACATTGACCTTTGGCTGGCCTACTGCATGCACACCCACGCACATAGTCACACACACACACACACACACAGCATGTACACCACACAGACACAACACATGCAAAGATGTGATGATATGACTAATCATATTGCTGCCTTCACATGAAGTGCAGCCAGGGCTCATCCCTGCTTAAGACAGGAACAGGGAGGTGTACAGGGCCCTTTTTTCTCTGAATAAACGTCACCTTTTGAGTCAGAAGGAACCATGAACACTGCAATCATGTTTTCTTTGAGACAATATCATACCTCAGCTGAATTTCTTCTCTTCAGAATACACTGATCATTTCTACTCACCTCCAGGCTCAGGACTCTCCCACCACAGCCAAATTCCTCTGCAGTGATTCGAGGACTATACTTTGTCATACAACCTCATTTGTTGGATCAAATGTAGATGGAGAAGCCCTGAGTGAGGTGATGAAAGGACTTTCCCAGGAAGGGGAGTAATTGAAGAAGAGAATGTCATAGCTATATCTATTCTGCTTTGTGGATTCAGGAGTATAACACAAAATTCTGAATAAAATAATTTGGAAGCTGATTCCTTTCCCAAATTATTTTAATCTCCTGTTACTATAATAAACGTGCAATATGAGAATATAAAAATATAAAAACCTAGCCAGGCGTGGTGGCACACGCCTTTAATCCCAGCACTCAGGAGGCAGAGGTAGGAGGATTGCCGTGAGTTTGAGGCCACCCTGAGACTACATAGCGAATTCCAGGTCAGCCTGGGCTAGAGTGAGACCCTACCTCATAAAACCAAAAAAATAAAATAAAATAAAATAAAAACCATGATTATAGAAAATCTAGAACCCTTATAATGTATAAGTACTTTGAGAAAAGAGCTTGTGGGTTGACAGGCTGTGCTATATTTTCCATTCTCTAGATAATGAACACTTACCTAGCTGGATTCACAAATGTAGGATATAGCCCACGAATTCTCATCCTTCCCTACCCAGTCTCTTCTCAGGTGAGGACCTGAACTAGTCCCATGGAGATCTGGATAAGAATCCTGCTCTCCACAGATTACCTCTGTTGGTACACTCTCTCTCCACCTGAGCATACTCTTACCTTGTATCCATACTCCACATGGCCTTCTCAATCATGTCACTGTGACGGTTTGAGTGTAGAGCTGTCTCTCATAGCCTCATGTGCTTGTGATTAAACCTCCTACTTAATCCCCAACTGGTGGCCTTTGGGAGGCGGAGCTTGCTGCAGGAGGTGTGTCACTGGCGGCCGGCCATGAGATTTATTAGTCCCAACCCACTGAGTGTGCAGAGAACAGCTCACTCTTGCTGCTTCCTCCCAGCTGATGCAACAAGGTGTGAGACTCAGTTGTCTGCTCTGTTATGTTTTCCCCACCATGAAGAAAATCACCATCAAAATAAACTATAAGCTGAAATAACCCCTTTCCTTCCATGAGCTGCTTCTGGTTATGTATTTTGTCTCGGCCATGAGAAGGTGACTACAGCAGTCTTCAATGATGGAAACCACAGAGGGTTTTTACTCGGCTGTCTGGATGAGGCTCCAGCAGGTGTCTGAAGAAGGCCCAACAGTGTATGACAACAATGAAGACGAGGATCCCAACCCACCTCACAAAGAGCGCCAGCAGGAAAAAAATACAGTTAATTTTCTGGGACAAGTTACTGTACTTGGTCCTTCTTATACATAGCTTTATTTAAATTTCACACACCCCTGTGAGAAGTTATGTATCATTGCCTCCATTTAACAGCTGAGGAAAGTTAGGAGATACTTAGCTCACTAAAGGGATACAAATTGCAACTGATGAAACCAGTGATCAAATCTAGTTTCCTTTGGTAACAATATCTGTTGATTCCCTAAGGAACTCTGCCTCTTTGAGAAAGAAATGAAAGGTAACACAGAGTATCACACCCTGCCTCCCAAACTCAGAAAATTCCTAAAATAGATTTTGTGAAGCTCTCAGACAAGTGTACGTACATACACAGAGAAAATAAGCAAGGAGAGATAGCATTTATCTCCTTAGGGACACCAGGACCCCTATATTGGAGCACTCAGTGTTCTTTGGCTCTAAGCAGTATTTTTGCTAATTGAACTATTTTTTGAAATATACTGGATAACTCATATACTCAAAAAGCAAGGTGAGGCTGGAGAGATGGCTTAGCAGTTAAGTTGCTTACCTGCAAGGGTTTAAGGACCCAGGTTCAATTCTCCAGTACCCAGATGCAGAAGGTGGCACGTATGTCTGGAGTTCATTTGCAGCAGATAGAGGCCCAGATGTTTCCTCTCTCTCTCTCTCTCTCTTTCTCTCTCTCTTGTCTCATAAATAAGTAAAATAAAATGTTTTTTAAAAAGGCAAGATGGTCAGGAATACAATGTCAAGACCAAGGATCTCCAACCATCTGTTTTTGCATGTTTGACTTGTTTTCAGTCACTTTCCATCTATACTTAACTCCATTATAGTTTATATTCCTGGGATATCACATCTAATCTAACTTGTAGCACCCTAGACCCACCCTGGAGCAGAGAACCTGGATTGACAGTTCTCCCAGGGCTATACAAAATTGAGTATGAGCAGTTCTCCAAAGGAAAAGAAAAATGCATTACTCAGAGAAAGAGAAATAGGCAGACACTGGTCAAGTTAACAGATGCTCACTACCTACATGATGCTCTTTGGTCCTAGCATTAAACAATTATGTTAGTCAGTTTCCATTACTCTAACAAAATCAACTATATAACCAACTTATGAAGAAGAAAGGTCTATTTCCACTGATAGCTTTAGATGTCTTAGTCCATGGTTGGATGGACGCATGGCTGTGCTGAGGCAGCACATCACAATGACAAGCAATATGATGAAGCAAAGCATTCACATGACAGGAACAAAAAGATGTAAAAGGGAGGGAGTGGCATCCCAGAATACCCTTCAAAGGCATGACCAAGTAACCTAACTTCCTCCTACTAGGACCTACCTTCTATGGGTTTCACCACCTCCCAATAGCACCACAAGATAGGGGCAAAGCCTTTAACATGTGGGTCTTTGGGAGACCTTCAACATCTAGAGTGATATCTAGGGATACATAGTTAGCAAAATATCAGGAACTGATGTATTTTTCAGACTTTACTTTTCTCTAAAGACTTACAATAAGCAATGTCCTCAGGTGCTCCTCCTCCTCTTATCTCCACTGGGCATCTTTGATGGGTTTAGTTAAACCACATCTTTTTTTAATTTCATATATATATATATATATATATATATATATATATATATATATATATATAGACAACTTCTATACCAGACAACAAACCATGGTATTTCCCTCCCCTCCCTCTGCTTTCTGTCATATCCCCTCCCTTTCTTCATTAGTCTCTCTTTTAATTTGATGTCATCATCTTTTTCTCCTATTACAGGGGTCTTGTGTAAGTATTGCTAAGCACTGTGAGGTCTTGGGTATCAAGGCCAATTTCTGTCCAGACAGTTGTATGTAAGAAGTGGTACCCTTCCTTTGACTCTTACATTCTTTCTGCCACCTCTTCCACAATGGACCCTGAGCCTTGGAGGGTGTGAGATGTTTCAGTGCTGGACACTCCTCCATCCCTTCTTCTCAGCACTATGTTGCCTTTTGGGTCATCCCAGTGGTCATCACCATCTGAAAAGAAAACTTCTCTAACCAGAAGTGAGAGTAGCGTTAATGTATGAGTATGAATATTAAGTGTAGTGCTTTCAGGACAATTTGGTGAGAGTACTATATGCATTTATCCAGACAAGAGCAGACTTTATACCTCTAAGGCTCATGACCTCCCCTGCCATAGGCTTTTGATTAGGTTTTTAGTACCAGGCATGTATTCTCTCCCATAGAGCGGGCCTTCAGTCCAATTAGAGAGCAGTTGGTTTCCCCCAGAGCAGACATGCCACTATTGCACTCATTCAGTCATTTGGCCTGTCTGGCCAAACTTGAGGCTTCCTGTCTCCACTGTTTTCACTGCTGATGACTTCTGTCTCCCATAAGGCTGCATACAGTGCAGCTTTTTCCAGCTTTCAGTTGGTTGGGCTATAGGAAGAAGGGTTTCAGCTCAGCACCAGCTTGATTTCTCAGTGACTTTGCCTCTCAGGCATGTGAAGTCTTCAGCAATAGGGTTTTACCATCCTTTTCTCACAGGAAACCAGGATCCTTAGCAATAACCTGTAACGTTTTGTAGGCAACAGGGACTTCCCTGGCCAACAACTCACTGGAAGGTACCCCATCCCTGGCACTGAAAATTTTCTAGTAACAATTTATGGTCCCCTTTCTCTGGCCATGATCCAGTCAAAATATGGACTGGAGAGATGGCTTGCTGGTTAAGGCACTTTCCTACAAAGCCTAATGACCCAGGTTTGATTCCTCAGTGCTCACATAAGCCAGATGCACAAACAAGGTGGCGCAGGCATCTGAAGTTTATTTGCAACGGCTAGATGCCCTGGCATGCCCATACTCCCCCTTCTTCTCTCAATCTCTCTCTCCCCCCTCTCCTTGCAAATAAATAAATAAAATGCTTAAAATATATGTCCTATCACACTGACTACCAGGGAGACTCAAAACTCATCAAAGAGCTGAGGATAAGTGATTTTTAGTACTCAAAGATAAATAAGACGTCTATATCATGCTTTTCAAGATTCAGAAAACATTACAGAAGAAAGGGGCACAAAGAATGTAAGAGCCAGAGAATGAGGATCAGCGCTTCGGAATGTTGTCTTCTGGACATAAAATTGCCATTGCATTCATGACCTCACAGCAGCTGTCATTATCTGTAAAGTATTGGGCCTATCAACATTTAATCATGGATAGTGGAGGTGGGCAACAAAGGAAACACAAAAGACATCAGGGCTGGAGAGGTGGCTCAGTGGTTAAAGGTATTTGCTTACAAAGCCTGATGGCCTGGGTTCAATTCCCCAGTACCCATGTAAAGTAAAATGCACAAAGTGGCACATGCATCTAAAATTGTTTACAGTGGCAGAATGCCCTGGCCTCTCTCTCTCTCTCTCTCTCTCTTTCCCTCTCTCATTCCCCCTCTCTCCATCTGCCTTTTTTTTCTCTGTCTCTCTCAAATAAATAAAATATTTAAAAGACATCAAAGTAGAAAAGGGACTAGTTGAAAGGGAGATGGAAGAGGGAAGCAAGACAAGATAATGGGAGGAGATTATGATCAAAATACATCATGTATGTGTATAAAACTGCCAAGGAAATATCTGGGGATGTTGCTCAGTGGTTAAAGACACATGCTTACAAAAGACTACTACTGGCCTGGGTTCATTCTCAAGAACCCATGTAAAGCCAGATACACAAAGTGGTGTTAGCATCTGGAGTTCATATGCAGTGGTAAGAGGTGCCCCTGTGCCCATGTGGTCTCTCTCTCTCTCTCTCTCTCTCTCTGTCCTGTCCTTGCATAAATAAATAAAAATATTTTTTTTGTTTTTTCGAGGTAGGGTCTCACTCTGGTCCAGGCTGACCTGGAATTAACTCTGTAGTCTCAGGGTGGCCTTGAACTCATGGCGATCCTCCTATCTCTGCCTCCCAAGTGCTGGGATTAAAGGCATGCCCCACTACGCCTGGCTTATAAAAATATTTTTAAAGCAAACTAAACAAAAACTGTAACGGCCTACCATAGATCCCTTCCTCCTCTTGATCATACCTGAAGTCCAACTGTTGATCTAGTACCTTAACCAGGGCTAGCAAGGACATTGCCCAGACCATACCAAGAGTGTATTAGAAGGTCATCTTAGTAGCAGCTGCCACTTCTCCAGGGACTCTAAAATAGGAAAACATGTCCTTGAAAAGGCATCCCATTGGATAAATGAAGTGTTTGTGCTCACAAATAATGAGAACCTGACCTTGATTCCTTGTTTATCTAAGTCTCTTTGATGTTCTGGATCCACGCACAGCTGACCAGCAGGAATTGGATAGGAGTATCTGTGGAGGTCGCAATAGATCATCAGACAGTTGGAACACACGCACAGTAGTCCTGCAGCTGTCTCCTGCTCAGACAGACAAACCCACTTCCTCCCTTTGCATTCATGACAAGTGTTAGCATGTTACTTTGTTTTGACAAACCTTGCTACGGTTTGCAGGTGAAATGTCTCCTTAGCCTAATGTCTTTATGATTAAGCCTCATACTCAATCCCAAACCAGTAGTAATTTGGAAGGTGGAACCTTGCTGGAGGAGGGGGTATGTCATTTGAGGCGAGCCCTGAGGCTATAACAATAGCCCCAAGCTCCTCTTGCCAGAGCTAGCTCACTCTTGATGCTATCTCTAAAAATTGGTATAACCAGATGTGACATCAGTCCAGCCTCTGCTCTGCCGTGATTTTCCCTGCCATATAAAACTTCCTCTGAAGACTGTAAGCCGAAATAAACCATAAACTGCTTCTGGTTGGGTGTTCTATCCCAACAACAAGAAGGTAACTGCAACAGAGAAGTCGCTCCACATGATCTGAGAGAGAGTGACCACTGTGTACAGAAACTTCCGAAAAGATCCTGCACATATGATTTATTTGCAGCTCACAGTTTCTCTAGTTAAGAGGAGTTCAGAGCCTGACCTACAAACAGTGTTGGGGGATAAAGCAACGTGCCTTGGTCTCAATAGGCCTCCTGTGCTTTATGGAGCTGCCTTCCTCCTGTAAATCAATAGCAATCCATGGTGCCTGTCAACAACAGCACAGCCCTGGTCCAGGACTGCCTTATCTTTATAAAGTAAACTTATTCTTAGAGACGTCTAATCTTGCAGTTTTAAGCGTCTATCCCTGTACTGTTGCCTCTCTGCCAAAGAAAAGCATTTCATACACACACACACACATACACACACACACCCCTAAAGTACTAAGCATTTTCATGTGCCATTTTTTTTTCTAATCTACACAAGTGCCTTATGAAGTTTGCATCACCCCTGTCTTAAAGATTAGACTAGTGAGCTGCAAGGCGGTATGCCTAATGAGCAAATGAGCTAGGGCCCCAGCCTTCTGGTGAGACGGCACCTCAAAGAGCAGATGACTTTTCAAAGGATGTTGGCAAAGCATTTGGAAGGGCCATGAAAAGTGCTCATGCCCAGCTAACACTAAATGGAATCTATTCACCACCCATTAAACACGTATTTGTTGACTGCCTCATTAATATATTCAGAGGTGAACAAGGCAAGGATTGGAATGTGAGGAGTGAACACTAAAAAAATTACCTTGCTCACCTCAGGCAAACTTTGCCTAGGACGTGACCTGAAACCACCCAGTGATCTCTGAGGCAGGAGTAATAGAGAACTCTTCCCCCACCCAGAAATCAGTGGATACCTGCATAGACTATGACCACACACTCCACTGTTGCCCTTTTCTTATGAGGGGATTGTCATCTGGAGGTGACATACACCCCATACTCCTAACCCACCACTAACAGAAGCCCGGTGCCAACAACTAAATGATAAAGGACTGGGACATCATAGGGCTACTTTCCTTGTCTTGGCTGGGACTAGTGTGTAATTCATCCACCAGCACACCCTCAGGATTCACACATCTCTCGCTGAGTGGAAAGCCTTGCGTAGACACTGGCCCCAGCTCTATGCTGACTTTTCTATCTCATCTAGAAACACAGTCTCAACAACTCCTTTGAACTGGACTCCCCTGCTCAGGTATTGTGTAAAGGAACCCAAGTGACGATGTCTAGTCTGACTTTTTAAAAAATATATTTTACGGATTGGAGAGATGGCTTAATGGTTAAGGCATTTAACTGTGAAGCCTAAGGACCCATGTTTGACTCTCCAGATCCCACGTAAGCCAGACGCACGTGACGATGCATGTGCAAGGTTGCACATGCACACAGGTGTCACACATGTCTGGAGTTGGATTCCAGTGGCTGGAGGCCCTGGCATTCCAATTCTCTCTCTCTCTCTCTCTCTCTCTCTCTCACTCTTTCTCCCTCTCTCATAAGGAAAAAGCCAGTCTGTTGGGCTTGCGTCAAGAAAAAATAAAATAAATTTTAATATAGTAAAATATTTTATTTCTATGTTTTTATTTATTTATGAGAGAAAGAGAGAGAAGGAGAGGGAGAGAATAGGCACACCAGGGCTCTAGCCACTGCAAATGAACTCCAGATACATATGCCACTACATGCATCTGGTTTACTTGGGTACTGGGGAGTCAAACCTAGGTCCTTAGGCTTCAAAGGCAAGTGCCCTAACTACTAAACCATCTCTCCAGCCCTAGTCTGACTTTTTATCATGTTTTACCCATCCAGATTGGGTCTTCTCTCAAAATTAAACAAAACTAGCTGGAGTTATTTATGTCTATGCGGGTTTTGTTTTGCCTTGAGGACAAGGAAACTGCAATGCCTGAAAATACTCAGGAATACTACAACACATACGGTCATTGCCAGTTTACCCACAGTACATCTCTGGACCCAGCTTGTGTGGGAACATCCCATCTGCTTATAGGAGTCATGAGCTTTTTGGCTTTGAGTAACGGTGTTAACCTCAGTGTAAACTGCATGGAAAATTAATGGACTGTCTGCCTAATCATTGCCACAGAGTCTTTGGTGAGGTTGGTGTTAAGTTTGTTGGATAATTATCTGCTTAAAAAAAAAAATCTGAGCATCCTTTCATAGAGATTTCTGTTTGCAAGTTTAGCTTTGAGTTTACTGAACCATTTAATTAACTTAAGTGTTTAAACTTCTAGAAGTGTTGATTGATTCTAATCAGTATTTTCTGCTACTCTAATTGAAGGCTTCCTTCTTGGACTATTGTCAGTGAAGCAAAAAATATTTTTTAAAGTAAAATGTTGTTTAGTTGTTGGCATAATCTAACACAAATTTACTTGGGCCCATAATTGCATGAACTTCAGGAGACCAGAATGGAGCCAATTTCTCTGCTCCCCTTGAAGATAGAGAGGCAGCCCCAGGAAGAGAGTGCAGCAAGCCAAGGGAGGGAATTCTTAACAACCTCTCACCAGGACTCGGACTTCAAGCCAAGCCACTTTCAGATTTGGCAGTTTTCACTCTTGGTGGAAACTCAGCTTGGGCAGGGGCAGGAAGGCATATTTTGCAGGGACATTTACCACCAACAGAAAGCAATTTTCTCTTTTAACAGCTCTTGTCTTAGAAAGAAAATAAAAGAGCACTCCACAGACCACCTCCTTAAGAAACACCCTAGGCAAATGCAGACCTCACCCCCTGGAGTAAGAAAGAGTAGGTTCTTCTGCTGGCAATGAGAGAGGTGGGACTTCTAAGCTCCAGATGTTCAGAAAGCTTGGGACTTATTTTGTGATTACCTACCTTTTGAGCTGTGTGGAAGGGAAGCCCATGTCAGACCTGCTCAGAAAGCATCATCACCCTGAAAGGTGGTCCTAAGACCTCTCCCAGCTTTAGCTTCTGAGTACCAAGTTTGCCTACTGCCTTCAAAAAGGTTTTCTGGCAAGCCGCTCTTGGTCTCTCCTGAGACAATTCTGTTCTAGTTGACTTCTGTTGGGCACAAAATAATGTATTATGGATATTGCATTTTTCTGCTAAGAAAATGTCAGCTGCTAAACTAGATCAAACCGCCCTCCAGTTCCTTAGCGCTGGCTCATTTTAATTATTGAACTCCTCTCCCTGGAAAGCACACTCCGTGCTGTTTGCTGAGACACTGGCAGTTTTTAACACAATTTGGAAACTTTTCAGAGATTGACCACCCCAGGAAAACAGGCAGCTGATCACCAGAGGAATTCTGCAAGTTGAGAATAATTTACTATATGATGACCCCAATGAAGTGGAATGGATGGGGGCTTCTCCCCGCTGTCTACCCAGCCTCCCCAGCTCCCTGTGAGACAATGCTTCTGTATGCAGCCACAGGCCTTTGCTTCCTGCACACTTCAGGGATCCACATGGAGACTACAGCACGCTCACCAGCTCACGACAGCCAGTATGGCCCCTACCTCTTTCCAAATCTGCCTCTCCATCCACTTCAGTCTCTCTGTTCCATTCTGTTGAGTTCTACATCACAACATACGTTCCATGCATAGTAAATCCTCAAAATATATTTGCTGGATGAGCAAATAACTAAATGAATGGGGGCTGGAGAGATGGCTTAGTGGTTAAGCTCTTGCCTGTGAAGCCTAAGGACCCCGGTTCAAGGCTCAATTCTCCAGGACCCACGTTAGCCAGATGCACAAGGGGGCGCACGTGTCTGGAGTTCGTTTGCAGTGTCTGGAAGCCCTGGCACGCCCATTCTCTCTTTCTCTCTCTCTCTATCTGACTCTTTCTCTCTCTGTCACTCTCAAGTAAATAAATAAAAATGAACAAAAAATTTTTTTTAAAAATAAATGAATGGATATTTGAATTAATAAATGAATGAGTACATCAATAAATGAGCTTTTGTTCTTACAGTCCAAATTACTCCTTTTATAAGAGCCACCACTCATACACCTGGGGAAAACATCCTAACTGCAGACAGTCATCACTTTGAGATTTTCAACCTGAAGATGTAAAAAATAAAATAACATAAACAACAAAAGAGCCAAGTGTGGTGGCTCATAGCTTTAATCTAAGCATTAGTGAGACTACAGAGTGAGTTTCAGGTCAACCTGGGCTAGAGTAAGACCCTTCTTCAAAAATAAACAGATACATAGATAATTGATAGATGATAGATAGATAGATAGATAGATAGATAGATAGATAGATAGATAGATGAAGACCAGACAATATTTTTAAATAAATATCAAAATATAACCGCCTTCCTCAGGACTACCTCCAGGTGTCCGATCAATGCCAATACACTGTTCTTCAAGACAGAAAGTTACAGCTTCAAATCTGACTATCCAGTTGTCCAAAAGGGATTCCATTTTTGGAATGAGAACATGAGAAATATATTTACCTACTTTCCTGTCTAGCAGGCCTAATGCCTAGTGAACATGAGGGTAAGCAGCAAGTTATGCTTACTCTTGTCTGCCTTGGCTATTCATGTCTACCAGCAAGTACATTTCTGCTCCAGGGAACCAAGAGATGTGCCTGGTGACTGAGGGAGCTAATTCACCTTCAGGAGGTGAGTGGCTAAGGAGTTAGCATGTTTATCCCACATCAGAGTCTCACTCATTCTCCACCATCGTGGAAATGTGTCCCGGTGCCTGGGGCTTGAACAGATATCAGGGACATCTGAGGTCCAGAGTTGACTCTGCATCCCAACAGATTCTGAAATTTGGTGGGAGCAGAATCGCCCTTGCAAAGAGAAGGTTCATACCAACCTCAGGACAGTTCCTGAGTGCACATTTGTATGAATAGGGGTTTATAACGGGACTATGTCTTGATAAACTTGCTGTCAGCTGAAAAAAATCTTAAATTGCAAACACCTTTCATTTCATGCACCTAATGTACTGAAGATCATAGCTTACCCTAGAACACCTTAAACACACTCAGAGTACTTACATTACCCTACAGTTGGACAAGTCATCTAACACAAAGCCTGTTAGTTTACAAAGTGTTGAGTATCTCAGGAAATTTTCTGACCACCGTTCTGAAAGTAAAAAGCAGGATGGTCATATGAGTCTACTTCCTCACCATCATGAGCTCAAAAAGTTGCCAAGGTGAAACATCTGTACACAGAAGGCACACATATCCCGGGGACTGTGATATCCACTCATTCATTCTTATAATAACTACCCACTAAATGCCTAGAATGTTGTTTCTATGAAGATCCAAGTACTGGGGGAGTGCCAAGTGTGAAATGGGAATTGCATTAAGCAACGCAATCATGGAAGGCTTCACTGAGAATGCAACATGAAATAAAAGTCTAAAGGGCACAAGAATACCAGATCTTTGGCAGAAGTATGCCTTGTACCTGGAAACCTCCAGCCCAAACTCATGTGTTAGGGGAGGATGAATAACATCAGAAAGATTGGCTGGTGAAGATCCAGAAGTTTGGGGGAGATGGGATCTGGGGTTTGGGATTTGTTCTAAGTATGACAGAGTGTTGCATGAAACTTTCATCCTTGAGAGACATGAAGACCTGTCTACTCACCCCACATAGAACACACATAACAGACAAGCACAATTGCACTAAAATCCCAACTTTGGTGAACTAATGAGTTTTCTTGGGGTCCCTTACAGGAGCATGGGTGACTCAAAGGCAGTGATGAGGGAGTTGAGGCTTAGAGCAAAGACACTTGCCTGGTGTCACACTGGCAGCATATCTTTAGTCAGGTCTGTCTTGCTTCAGACTCAGGCTTTCAACCCCTATACAGCCAAACTATTTGATGATTTTTAACCAAGCTCACAAAAAGTCTGCATTGTGCTTCCCTACTCTAAGGTACTAGAAAGCAATCACCTCTCTAGACTGTGAAACAACCCCCACCTTGAACACTGGCAGAGACCCTCGGTCCAATCCTAACTATGGTGGCCTTCTGTATGTATCCTTTATGCCTGTTACCTAAGCCCTCTCCATCAACAGCCCTGCATGGGTTCTGTCACTGGCTATAACTTGCAGGTTACAGGGTTGTGTCTGATGTCACATCCATTTAGGATTCCTCCCCCTGGACATTTGAGAGACACTGTGGAGCAATTGGTATTTTGAGCACACCTTGTTCTTATGTGCAACAAATTTTCAACTATAAGTGTCTTTCTTTTAATCAATTTCCAACCTCATTGCCAGGAGTGGGGGAATCCATCCATGTCTGTTGGTCAATGCTATTAACTATTGGTATTAAATATCCTGTATCTGCACCCCCAAAAATGTAGCTATTGAGTACCTCCTATGGGCCAGACACTGTTCTTAGGAATGTAATAATGAACCAACTAAATAATCTCTGATCTCGTGAGCTGATAAGCTGGTGAGGAAGCCAGATGTTAAACCAGAGACTTCTTGGTTAGGGTCAGAGGAGAGGTGTGTGCTCCAGAGCAAAGAAATACTCTCTTCTGTTATCTACAACAAAATAATTGGGCTTCATATGGGAGGAGAGAGAAAGTGCCCTTGGAGAAATGATGAATGAGCTGCCCTCTGAAGAATGAATAACTCTACCTGAGTAGAGAATGGGGAAAGACATTGTGGTCTAGGGCTATGGCAAACTTAAGGAGGAAAGAAAGAAAGTCAAGGCTTGATGTCAAAGGAGGTGAAGAGTTGAGAGGGGACATAAGAGCACTAAGAATGTTGATCACTAGAGGGACAAGTGAAAAGAAACATGATGGGCTTGCTTGTGAGAGCCTGACTCTGCTCCACATGGTAGGAAATAGACTGCAGTGCAGGTGGACAGAGGAGACAACTGAGAAGGTTCTTGCACTGCCTGCAGTTACATGATGATCTTATTTTGCACTGAGTTTGCCTGGACACAGAATCTTAGTATATATGACCTAGAAGAGATCTTAGCATTCCTATAGACCACTCACATTGTTTTTAAATACGAAAAGTTGATCTAGAGAAGTAGTTTGCCCAAGACCACAAAGTCAACACTCACATATACAGATTTTTCAACTTAAAGCCTTATGCCACTGATCCAATTATCTACATCTGCATGAAAACTGGGTTCTTTAAGCATATCGATTCTGTTGTATTTAGTATTGGACCTCCAGTATTTGGCAGAAGAACATACTCAGTGTTCAATGGATGCATTCAGAGATGGATGGATATATGAAAAGGAGAGAGAGAGGGATGGGTGGATGAAGGGATAGAAGGATGAATAGAAGAAGGGAAGGATGATGGATGGATGAAGGGAAGGAGAGATGGATGAATGGAGGAAGGGAGGGAAGAAGGAGTGGTTGGGTGGAAGAAGGGATGGAGGGAGAAAAGGAAAGAAGGATGGATGGATGGGCAGATGGATGCAGGAAAGGAAGAAGGAATGGCTGGGTGGATAAAAGCATAGATGGAGGGATGGATTTAGGAACATGCTGTCTTCTATGCTCCATAAACTTCTCGACAACAGTTGGAAGTGAATTACTTTTATGCTAGTGAGAACCATGCTTCATGACCTCCCTTCCTAAAATACACGCTCTCTACTCATGGCAGCTACTCTTGAGCCACCACGGCATTGTGACCCTGGAAGACACACTGCCTTACCCAAGTCAGTGCTCGGGCAGCCTATGGCCCTGAAAGAAGCTGATACAGCCGCTGTAGTTGTTTTGGATGGCAAGCTGCCCAAGATCAGTTAGGTCATGCACTGTCTCCTTATTCCTCCTGGAAAAGAGCCTAGCTTGCTAACTGCCCAAATTGAATTTTAAAAACTTTAATTAGGTCACCATAAAGATTGGTTTCTTTTCATGGCAGAAAGCCCAGTTTCCTAAGTGTTTCCTCGGGAGCTTGTCCTATGCCACCCAACTAGCACTGTTCATCCCATACCCTGTTAAGAGAGGTCTCTGGAATGCTGGTGAAATATCTCCAATGATTATGGGTGCTGGAGAAATGACTCAGGAATGGTTTCCAAAACATACCCTTGAGTAATAGCCTTTAATTCTCACAAAGGTATGGGTGGGTGAATGAGGATGGAGCCTTGCACAAATTTTATTTATTTGTTTTCTTTAAGTGTTCATAGTAACTTCATTTCTCTGCATTAACACTTGTTTCTTGGTAACAACAAAGCAGGTGATGTTATCCTCATCTTGCAGATGGATAATATGAGATGTCAGAAAGCTAAAAACAGTTTAGAAATATTTGACTTCGATCATCATATGAAACAGCTAGGTTTCATAATAGCACATTTAAATTCAGTCTAAGTGAGTATATAAACTGAGCAGACAAAGGTAAAGTATATTAAGGTTCAATTACTACTAGTGGGAACTGCATAACATAAATTTAAATTTTATGCTAATTTTTTAAAAATTTTTTAAGCTAAATTTTATTGACAATTTATATATACATTATATATATGTATATATATATATATATATATATATATATATATATATATATATGCAGACAAAAAGAAGAGAAGAGTGATCTAAAGGAAGAGACTGGGTAGGGTCTCCATTTTTCCTTCTCCAGTTGAATAAAGATCTGAGTTTAAAGAAAGTCTCATTTGAGAGGGCTCCAAATCCAAGCATCCAGGATGAGAATCTGACCCTGCAATTTTCCAGCTGAGTATCCATGGCAAGTCTCTTAGCTTTTCTCTGAGTCTATGCCCTCATTTGGAAGTCAGAGACCATAAAGTTGGCTCACCAAGTATTATAATGTATAAAGAAATTAAAGGGAGAGAGTCATAATGCATCTCACATAATAAGTGCTCAATAAATGAATTATGGAGTAAGTGAACGATTGCTCAGATTCTGGCTGTCAGATGGGAGGAGTCTTATTCTCCAGTCTGAAGAAGGACTTGGGATATCTAGTCAAAATATCAGTGGGGCTAGAGAGTTGGCATAGTGGTTAAAGCCAAAAGACCCAGGTTCCATTCCCCAGAATGAAAGCCAGATGCACAAAGTGGCACATGCATCTGGATTTCGTTTGTATCAGCTGAATGGCCTGGTGTGCCCACTCTCTCCCTCTCTCCCTCTCTCTCTCTCTCTCTCTCTCAAATAAAATGAAATATAAAGGTTTAAAAATGAATTAAGGGTTTTGATTTTAAAAAAATGCTAAGGGTAAACTGAGAACTGAGACCAAGAAAAAGATGGGTAGCAGAGGTGCGTATAATGACTGCAAGATCCACAGAAAGAAGAGAGTCTGGTGGGATGACATACCTAAGAACTCAGTCTCAAGTTGTATCACCTTCTGGAGGTTTTGTCAGCCTCTATGGAAGTGGAACTTGAATGTAAGTCTAGAAACTTTGAAAGGTCTAATTTACCCAGTAGAATTCTTCTTGGTGGTTAGAAATGGTTGTGACATTGTTCTCTTGGACGGTTTCCAAATATGGGCAGATAATTGATAATTACCTATAATGAGACTATCACTTTGGAATGTAAATAATATTTAGAAGGAGATCAACACAGAGAAAAATCATCTCCTAACAAATCAGAGAGCCAGAGATCCAGATGCCCCCAATACCTCATCACTGAAGCAGACCAAAAATGAACCCAACATGGCTCAGGGAAATTTTGTGGAAGAGGGGACAGAAAGAATGTCAGAGCCACATTTTGGGTCATGATATGCAGAGACATTTATCCTACCTATAACTGTGGGCTAACTCCAGAATGCATGACCCATATACCTCAACAAAGAGGGGCAAGGAGAGGGGGTAGGTCATGGATGAGCCTAATAATGGTACCAAACTGACTGTATTTGCTGAATACAAAACTAATTAATAATAAAAAATAATAATAAAAATAAAATGAATAATATTTAGAAGATGAAGGATTTGAAGTAGAAAACTGTGCATTTGTTGAGTACCTTGGGGTTCAACTAGGATGCACTACAAAGGTTCATGACTTTGCAGAGCTTACTTAACAAAATTAATCAAACAATGGGGCTGGAGAGATGGCTTAGCAGTTAAGTGCTTGCCTGTGAAGCCTAAGGACCCCGGCTCGAGGCTCGATTCTCCAGGACCCACGTTAGCCAGATGCACAAGGGGCGCACACATCTGGAGTTCGTTTGCAGTGGCTGGAGGCCCTGGCATGCCTATTCTCTCTCCTTCTCTCTATCTGCCTCTTTCTCTCACTGCCTGTCACTCTCAAATAAATAAATAAAATTTAAAAAATTAAACAAGAACAATAAACACAATTGAGCATAAAGGATATAGTGCTGCAGATTGAATTATGTCCTCACAATTCAAACCCAAAACCTGTGAGTGTGATTTTATTTGAAAACAAGGTCTTTGTAACTGTATAACTGTACTCTATCAAGTTGAAAGTAGGTTGACATCCTTTCAAGAAGAGGGAATTGTGGGCCCACCACAGATGGGATGCAAAGGGCTGGTGGCAGCACCAAAAGCCAGGGCATGGAAGATTCTCAAAGAGAGCCTGGAAGGAACCAACCTTTCTAAAACCTCAGTTCTTCATTTAGTAGACTTTTGGCCTCCAGAGCTATGAGAGTAAATTTCTGACATTTGTAAGCCATGAAAGCAGCTTGTGGTAATTTGTTATGGCATCCCTAAGAGCCTAATAGAGATACTATGCACATAGATGTCAAGTGCTATTGAACAAGTTAACATATGGAACAGGGTGAGGAAGATAAGGAAATGAGGTAGGGAGAAATTGAATAGTTAAGACAGGCTCCATGGAGGTGAGAAGTCAGCTCAGGAGTGAGCCAAGTGGAAATGGGACAGGATGAGATAGGTGGAGCAAACAGATGCCACGAAGGTCTGGAGAGGGGGGCCTGTACCATATGCAAAGAGCACCCAGGAAGTCTGTGTGGCCAGAGAGTGAGCTAGTGGAGGTAGGAAACAGAGCTACAGGATCCAGCAGGGCTGGCTCATGGGAAGTCTTACAGGCATCACCAGGGTTCCACTCTGACTTTGAGTGGGCACAGATGAGTTACCTTGTCCTCACTGGAAAGAAATGCCTGACCTGAAGCAGCTTATGGAAGCAAAGGCCTACAGTCTTGAGTGCTTTCATTATGACAGAGAATGCATGACAAAAGAAGACAGGTGGGCGTCACATCTCCAGAGTGGTAGGAAGGAAGTAATCTAAACACTTGGCTGGCCCCCAGCAGCACACCTCCTCCAGCAAGGCTCCACCTTCCAAAGACCCCATAAGTTTTTCAAACTGCCACCAGCTGAGGATTGAATATTCAAAACACATGAGCCTATGGGTGACACTTCATTCAAACCACCACAGGAGGCTTAGAAGTGTTCTGGACGGTGCTGTGATATGACTGAATGATGGTTTAGAATGGTTGCCCTGCCAGGCGTGATGGTGCACGCCTTTAATCCCAGCACTCAGGAGGCTGAAGCAAGAGGATTGCTGTAGTCTGAGACTACATAGTGAATTTCAGGTCAGCCTGGGCTAGCGTGAGACCTTGCCTCAAAAGACCAAAGAAGACAGAGAAAGATAATAGAATGCCTGCCCTGACCGCCACATTGAAGACAGATGAAAGCAAGGCAAGGGCAGGAGCAGGAAGACCTGCTAGGGAGCCACTGCATCAGCCCAGCTAAGAGTATTCCGTGGACACGGACACCCACCAGCTTTCCAAGGACAACCTCTAGTGAGGGAGCAGAACTGGCTCTTCCCATAGAATCATGTGACCTCCAGTACCCAAACGTCAGTCCTCGGCCAATTGATGCAAATTTATTTTGAGACATTGGAAGGGAGGGAGGAAAGTACCTTACATGCCTTCCTGGGTTTCTTTGCCTTCGCTTCAGATGACGACCTCACAGGAATATTGCAAAAATTAAATGAGGGAACATCTGTGGAAGCATTATTGAAAAGCATAAAGCACTGGATAAATGCAAGTGATTGTAATTAATACTAATAACAGTCACCGTCTCTTCACTCTGCAACTGTTAGCCTATAAATACTACCAGAAGCAAGGTCTCACGGAGCCATTGAGACATTGATTCCCACGTGGGAAGTAAACTGGTGTATACATCTGCTGGGGAAATTTTTTTCATTTAATAGATTTAGTTGTGACAAGATTAGCAATGCCCTGCTACCATGGGCCATCTGTTGAGTGATGCAAGTATCCTTGTCATGCAGAACTGGACCTTCCAGAGGAACAGCAGTCAACCAATATGCAATAAATCAAGTCATCTGATTCTTCTAAAGTGCTGTTTCTTTTGTAAAATGATGACTGGTTGTGCTCAAAGGAGATGTCTCAGCTGTAGTTAAGAAAAAGTTGATGTGGAAGAACCAAAGATACCTGCTGGCACATACACATTTGCAAAAATATGTAGGGTGGTACATTCCTCTGATTTAAAAAAAAAAAGGTGTTTTAAAAGAAAATGGAAAATAATATACAGAATTCTCAAAACACTAAAATAGAAGTGCCTACTACTGGGGAGATTAAAAACACATCTGAGAATAAGTGACTATTGAGTGTTCAGTGCTAAATTGAGATATCTCTATCACATCCTCCAAGGCTCAGGGAATGTTGTGGAAGAGGAGGCAGAAAGAATGTAGGAGCCAGAGGATGAGGAGGAGTGCTTTGGAACACTTTCCTCCGGACATGAAGCGGATGCTGCATCCATGACCTCACAGCATCTGCCTTCACCTGCACAAGACCTGCACAATCTTGAGCCCATCCACATTCTGTCATGGACAATGAAGGGAGGAGGCAAACAAAGACATCAAAATAGAACAGGAGGGGTGTTTCTTAGTGTAGTGGTCATCACCTCGCCTGACAAGGTAGAATAGGAACTACTCGGAAAGAAGAGATTATGAAAAAAGCACATTTTGTACATGTATGAAAACTGTCAGTTAAAAAGCTAAAATAATAGAACTGACTATGATCCAAAAAGCCTAACTATGACTCAACAACCCTGCTTTTGGATATATGCTTAAAAGAAATGAAATGTAATACCTCAAAGAGATATCAACACTCCTACCAACACCCATATAAAGGCAGATGCACAAAGTGGCACATGTGTCTGGAGTCCATTTGCAGTGGCAGCAGGCCCTGGCACACAATGTTCATTCATTCATTCTCTCTCTCTATCCCTCTTTTCTCTGTCTCTTCAAAAGAAAGAAAGAGAGAAAGAAAGAAAAGAAGGAAGGAAGGAAGAAAGAAAGGAAGAAAGAAAATAGATAGATATTTACAAAATAAGGAAATGTTGCCACTGTGACAACATAGGAGCTCTGGGGCATTGTATTAAGTACAATAAACCAAGTATAGAAAGAAGAATATTGCTCAATCTTACTTATATACAGAATCTAAGATCATTAAACTCATTGAAGCATGGTTACCAGGTCCTGGCTGAGGGGAGAAGATGTCGGTGAGAGGATGAAGCTTCGGTTGTACAAGGTAAAGAAGTTCAGGAGTTTCAGTGTGACTGCCATGAGCAGTGCTTTACTGTATATTTAAATTTTACTTCCAGGGTAGATCTTAAATGTTCTCACCAGGAAAGAAAGAGAGAAAAGAAAGAAAGAAAGAAAGAAAGAAAGAAAGAAAGAAAGAAAGAAAGAAAGAAAGAAAGAAAGAAGAAGGGGAGGGAGGGAGGGAGGAACGGAGGAAAAAGGGAAGGAGAGAAAGGAAACCAACTCTGACATATGAAGGTATATTAACTATCTTGGTTGTGGTCATTTCACCATTTGTACAAAAATCAATACATCAAGTTGTACACCTTGGGCTACCTGTCCAGTATACCTAAATAGAACTGAAAAACTAGAGGACAGGATTTGTCCCTTCATCATGTACTGGTCCTGAGAGAAACCTCAGAAATCAGTTTTGTCTAGCAACCTTGAGAGGCCATGGGATCATACCATTTCACCTTAGGATGCAGAGGAGCAATGCAAGGCCAAAGGGGAGTGTTTTCAGAGTGTCTGGAGAGAGCACCAGGGACAGCAGTCAGAAAGTGGGGAGGGAACAGCAGCAGTAGGGCAGTGCCTGCTTGCCCATCAGGCAGGTGGAGAAGCTGCCTCCCTCATACAGAAGACAGCAGCATCCAAGGCAGAACAGGGGGCACTTCCATGATGACACCCTTATGAGCTGGGTGTAGTGGTGCACACCTTTAATTCCAGCACTCAGGCGGCTGAAGTTGGAGGATTGCTGTGAGTTGTAGGCCAGCCTAGAACTACAGAGTGAGTTCCAGGTCAGCCTGGGCTAGAGTGAGACCCTACCTTGGAAAAAAAAAAAGAAGGAAAAAGAGAAAGAAGAAAGAAAGGAGGGAGGGAGGGAGGGAGGGAGGGAGAGATGGAGGAAGGAAGGAAGGGAGGGAGGGAGGGAGGGAGGGAGGGAGGGAGGGAGGGAGGGAGGGAGGGAGAGAGAAAAGAAAAAGGGAGAAAGAAGAGAACCTTATGAAGGGAAGGGAAGGGAAGGGATCTCATGAACAGAAAGAACAGGGTCAAAAACTAGTTAGTGGGATCAGGACAGTCCTCCTAAGAGCCAAGACTCAAAAGGGTGAGCCACTGAGTCTCTGATGGGGTGGTGTTTGAAAGCAAGGAAGACCTGATGCAAATGTTCACGAGGCAGACACTTGCCTAATAAACTTGAGAAATGACCAAGCGATGGGAATGTGAACTGGGAGGGTTATAGGATAAAAGCTCAAAGGAGAATGAGCATCCATATCTGGTAAGGCCACACAGCTTACAGCTAAGACACAGCTGCAGAGCTTGTTTTTTTTTTTTTTTTTTTTGTTGTTTGTTTGTTTTGTTATTTTTATTTATTTATTTGAGAGTGACATACAGAGAGAGAAAGAGGCAGAGAGAGAGAGAGAGAATGGGCGCACCAGGGCTTCCAGCCACTGCAAATGAACTCCAGATGTGTGCGCCCCCTTGTGCATCTGGCTAACGTGGGTCCTGGGGAATCGAGCCTCGAACCAGGGTCCTTAGGCTTCACAGGCAAGCACTTAACCGCTAAGCCACCTCTCCAGCCCAAGCTGCAGAGCTTTAAGTAATTGGCCTGCATGGAGATTACGTGTAAGTGATGGAACAGTCTGACTCTAGTGTGATGCTTTTTCCATTAGATCACAATATCAGCTCTTAAGAGATCCCTGCTGGATACCTACCCATGCTACCCATGCACATTCAAATCCAGATTGCATGGCTTGATAAACTACTCGCCATAGCCAAAAGAAATAGATATGTACACATTATTTTAGAACAAGTTTTTAAAGCCATATTTTATTTTTAAACATTTCTGTTGGTTGGGCCTTTTTTCCTTAGCAATACCATAGAGTGACTGAAGGAAGTATGGAAGCAAGAGTGTCAGCAGGCCTGGTCTGGTGGCACACACCTTTAATCCCAGCACTCGGGAGGCAGAGGTAGGAAGATTGCCATGAGTTCGAGGCCACCCTGAGACTCCATAGTGAATTCCAGGTCAGCCTGGGCTAGAGTGAGGCCCTACCTCAAAAAAACAAAAAAAGAGTGTCAGCAGTGCAAAGGACACGCAATGGAGAAAGGATGATCTCTTTCATAAATGGTATTGGGACAACTGGATATCTTCATGCAGAAGAATGAAACTGAGCCCTATCTCATACCACATATAAAAATCAACTCAATATATAGGGGGAAAGTTAACTGTAAGTTCTGAAACTGTAAAAGTAGTAAAAGAAAACACAGATGAAATGTTTCAGGACATTAGTATGTGCAATGATTTTTTTAGATATGAATATAAAAATATTGTAGGCATGAAAATTAAAAATAGACAAGAAGGAACACATCAAGCTAAAACTCTCTGCAAAGCCTAGGACACAGTCAGCAGGGTAAAGAGACAGCCTACTGCACTGGAAAAATATTCATTAGTCATATATCTGAAGAAAGGCTGATATCCAAAGTACGTACAGTAAGAAAACAAATAGTCTAATTAAAAAAGATTGAAAGAGCTTATAGTGGTGGATAATGTTGTACAAAGAAGCCACAGACTATTATTTGAAAAATTTCAATGTCAGGGATGGGATATCTTCCAGTAAGATAATGGCCAGGGAGAACCCTGATGCCCCCAAAATATTTATTAAACATTAACAAAACATTATTGCCAAGGCTTTTGGTTACCTACCAGAACTAGCTGGTAAGACCCTATTGCTGAAGATTTTATGTGCTTGGGCTACAGGTCATTGAGAAATCAAGAAGGAACTGAGCTGGAAACCTCTCCCTGTTAACTAGCTGTCAGGATGCTAGAAAGACCTATGTAGCCTATTGGGGAAGAAAACTTATCAATGACGTTAACTAGCATTGGACTCTGTAAGCTTTATGGCTGGCCAACCAGGCCAAATATACCAACTGATACAATGGTGGCATGTCTGTTATGGGAGATACCAACTGCTCTCTGATTGGACTTGAGGCCCACTCCTCAGGAGGTAATTCTTGCCTGGTACTGAAAACTTTATGAAAAGCCTATGGCTTTGGAGGTCATAAGCCCTAGGGAGGAAAGTACTACTGTTGTCTGGCTAAATTGACACATTATGCCCACCAAAATCTTTCCCTAAATATGTTTATGCCCATATATTAATGCTACTCTCACTTTTGGTTAAAGAAGCTTTTCAGATGGTGGTGACCACCAGGGTGACTCAAAACTCACCAAAATGCTGAGAAATGACAGTGTAGTGTTCAGCATTAAATGAAACATCTCTATCACACCCTCCAAGACTCAGGGACCATTGCAGAAGAGGTGATAGAAAGAATGTTAGAGCAAAAGGAAGGGGAGGAGTGCTTGCAATATTGTATTCTAGACACAAAGTAACCTAGATATCCATGAACTCACAATGGCTAATGCTACCTACACACACTGTATTCTTAAAAAATTCTGAGAGTAGATTTTGTGTTCTCCCCACAAATAGATGATAAATATATGAAGTAATACATATGTTTAATTAGATAGTTTTAGTCATTTCAACAGCATATACACAAAACAAAGCAACATGCTGCATGTCGTAAAATGTATTATTTTTCCGATATAAAAATAAATACATTTAAAATAATGTTAATAAAAAGGCAAGAAGGAGGGAAGGAATAAGAGAGGGCAGGAGAGGGGAAGGAGAAAGGCTGAAGGAGGAAGGGAGGGAAAGGAGAGAAAGAAAAAGATTAAAGAAGGAAGAGGTAAGGAAAAGTGAGAGGAAGGGCAGGGGAGGATTTTGTCTCTATGGGGCATAGCAAAGGTGGGAACTGCTCAGAACATCAAGCCTACGTTCTTATGGGAGGTGGAAACCCCTTAAAATGCACAGAGAACATCAAGCCCATGTGCTGAAAATAGTCACTAACACTCATTAGGTCAGTTAAAATAGTCTCCATCCTGTGACATCAGTTCCCTATGTCTCAGCAACTCCACTATTACATCCAATTGCATCTATGTCAAAGAAGTAAATGCACATGGATCATTCACTTTTTACACCTTCCATTTGTCAACATGGCATTCCATAAACATCTTCATTCATTCCATAAAGATTCTCAGGCATACCCTAATGCCAAGGAAAGAGAATGGCCTTTGGCAGCAGGTGGTCCTGGGCTAGATCCCAACTTCTCTGTCAATACTCCCTGCTCTACCACTGTAGTGGTTTTATACAGCAGATAATACATGGCTATTGTTATTTTTATTGCAAGTTCCCCCATGTTTCAAAACCTCCAGCAGATCTGGGGAAGGGATGGCAAAAAGGAAGCCAAGGACCCTGTCCATGAAGAGGGAGCATGGTGGTGTGTTTAGAGCGCTGGTAACATACCTAGGTTTGTGTCCCAGCTTGGTCAGACTCTTAACCTTTCTGTATCCCAGTTTCTTCTTTTATAAAATAGATGACAATATCATCTGCTTCATCACCCTAACAATTATGAGTCAATGCATATGACAGTACTAGAACAATACCTGTTCAGTTGTGAGGGACAAATAAGTATGTGATAAAGGAAAATGGGATGGAAATAACTGACAAGGACATACAATACGATGGGAAGTGCTACAGTAGAGATGAGAGTAAAGAGACTAAAGAGGAAAGAGTCAGTCCCTCTAGGGTGTTTGGGAAAGTATCACAGAGGATAAGATTCCTGCACTAGGTATGGCAAAGGAATTGTTCGGCAAGCAGATGGCGATGGATTGCAATTCAGTCAGAGAAACGATACTACAAAGTCACGAAAGCATAAAACAGCCCATAACAACAGTGTAAAGCAAGAAGAATGATAACATGTAACATGTACTACAATGAACAGCAGTCTCTAAATGGGCATCATCTCATGTATTCCCTACAGCAACAAAAACAAAATGGAGATGAATGCTGTTACCATTGTATTTTCAAAGAAGCTAACATTCAGAGACATTAAGCAGTTCAACTAATCAGTGCGAAACATGGCTCAAAAAGATGAGGGCAATGCAGAGTCCTCAGACTTTGGCTTTTGTAAGTCAATGTCAGTTTGTTGGTTTCCTGTTGTTGCATAAAACCTCAAACATGGGCTGGAGAGATGGCTCAGCAGTTAAGGCCCTTGCCTGCAAAGCCAGAGGACCCAGGTTTGGTTCCCCAGGATCCACATAAGACAGAAGCACAAGGTGATGCATATGTCTGGAGTTTGTTTACAGTGGCTGAAGGCCTTGGCATGTCCATTCTCAGAGAGAGAGAGAGAGAGATGATATTATATATACATGTGTATGTATGTATCATATATCAAATGTAATGGCTTAACGAATAAGCATGTATTGTCCTGCACAGTTTCCATGATGAGTTGTACTTGCAAGAGGTTGCAATGGGATGTCACAAAGGACATTAATCTACATGCTTGACTGAGCAGCAGATCTTCTTCCAAGGGACCATGGATGGTGAAGTCAGCACCACTTGGTCACTGGCAGCCTCAGGCCCTTGCCTTCTCTGTGGGGCTGCTTGGGTATACTCATAACATCGCTGCTGCTTTGACCCAGAGCGAATGACCCAGGAAACCAGAAGGAGGAAGCCGTGGTGTTATTTACTGTTACAGTGCTATATACTGTCATTTACTCAACAGCCTGTTGGCTTCACAGTTTGACTCTATTCAACATGAGAAGAGTTTAAACACTAAGAGATTAAGATTATTGGGGGTATTCTTGAAGGTTAGAGACAACTACCGTAGTGTTTTTAATTAAGAACATTATTGTGTTGTCACAGTTTTCAGTTTGTCAAGGATAGTAAAATAAACCCCCACATAGCTTCTCATATATTAGCAACTGTATTTTATAAAAACAAGGACATTTCACACAGAAAATCAGGAAGGAAATGGTCTTAAAATATAAACAAGTCATATAAGTTGGATAGAACCACATAACCTTGTTTTTCCCACTTAACCTTGGACTGACAAGAATTTTACTCTGAGTAAGACTCCATAAACTATTGGAGCAGATGATAGAGTTCAGCTGCCACAGACTATAAAATCTTAAGCCAGCTTCTCTGAGCTTTACTTTATTCATTGAAATTTTTCTTCATTCAGGCTGGAGAGATTGCTCAGTAGTTAAACGCACTTGCTTGTAGAGCATGTGGCCTGGTTCAGTTTCCCAGTACCCATGTAAAGCCAATGTGTAGGGGATTCATTTGCAATGTCAGGAGTTCCTGGTGTACTCATTCTCCCTCCCTCTCTCTCTCTCTCCTTTACTCCCTCCTTCCCTCCTTTCTTCTTCATCCCTTCTTCCCTCCCTCCTTCTCTCGCACATGCAAATAAGGAAATAAATAAAAATATTAGAAATATTAGTTAACTTTTTTATCCATTCAGCATGAAACTATCAAGCATCTGTCATGTGCCAAACTCTCTATTAGGCACTGAGAATTCAGTAGTAAATGAAATAGTATTCTTAATTCATAGAATTTGCATTCTAGTGAGGACTGATAGGTGAAAAGTGACAAAATACTAAATGATGATAAATGACTGATACTGAGTAACTAAGAACAATCTAAGATGACATTCATTGTGTATTCTAAATTGTGAAGATCAAGGAAAGTAAGATGAAATTCCCTAAGAGGGGAATGAGCTAGAATTAGTTCCAGCCAGAATACAGTGTGTCTGATGTATAATGAGAGAATGATACAAAAATGAGGTCAGAAAGGTAAGGCGGAGGAGGTCATCGAGAACTTCAGGAGCTAGAATAATGAATGTGGACGCTGCGCTGTGTGGGAGGGAGGCCGTTGGAGATTTTGAAGCAGAAGCATGGTATACCCTGCCTTTCACAAGGACCACTGTGGCAGAGAAGAGAGCACAGAGAACCCCACGTAGGCCAAGACTAATAAGCTTTGCAGTGGCCTTTGTTAGACTTGATGGCAGGATAATGTTAGATGCTTTCAAGCTAAACCTGAAATTTTTTGCTGATAGTTTCAGATGTATAGTGAGAGAAAAGGACAAAATTAGAATCAAGACTAGATTTAGGGTTTGATCACTCAGAGAATAGGAAAACTATGAGGACCAGGTGTGGGCTGGGGACAATAACAAAGTTTATTTGACCGTATTACTTTTCAGGCACCAAATGCCTAAAGAAAGAGGTCAGTAGGTGTATTAGGATTATAGGAACAGAACTGATAGAATAAACACATGTTATAAAGAAGATTTATTATATTGGCTTACATGGTATGGGCTATACAGTCCAAAAACGACTGCCTGCAGGCTGGAGAGTCTGAGAACAGGAAGCTGTTCAGCCCAAGGGATCGGATGCCTCAGCAGTTCCAATCTGGCACTGAAGTCCTGGACAGCCACTAGTCATCAGTCCACATTGGAAGGCTGATGGAATGGAATCCTGAAGTCTGCGAAGGATAGCAGCAACAGGCTAGACCAGCAAGTACCAAGAGCAATTAGACAAAAGGCACTGGATTCTCCTGGAACTTCTCTTTATATAGGCTGCCAATGGAAGGGGCACCCACTGTCAGGGAAGGTCTTCCTCTTGCCATTAAAACTTCCTGGCAGTGCCTTTACACACCTGCCCAAAAGGAAAGTCTCTTATTTACTTCCTTATCTGACCGAGTTGACAACAGGATTTAACCATCATGGAGATATGGTCCATCACGGTGGAGAATGCATTGGCAATAGGGGTGACTCCATCCATCGTAGTGAGAGCTTGCAGTGCAACTTTTCACATCTTGTCAGACTAGGAGACATAGGGCTCAGATGGAACCAGAGGTGGATAATATCTTCAAGGCCTGCCCCCAGTAACCCATTTCCATTAGCTAGGTCACACATCACAAAGATTTTCCAACCTCCCAAGACAGCGCCACCATATGGGAGCCATGTGTACAAACACCAACAGTGAGGGAAATTTTATGTTCAAACCATGGGGAATAGGTATCTAAAGTAGTGGCTCTTAAACTTGGGCACACATCAGAATGAGCTGTAGAATTTAAACTGATGCCTGGGAGACACACGCATGTACACACACACACACACACACACACACACACACACACAGAGCAGTCTTAGTTGGTCTTGGGTATGGAAATTGGGGTTTAAAAAACAACAGGTGATTCTATTGTATAGAAAACTTTGAGATCAATTGAACTAGTTCTAGGGAGAGGATAAGTAAAGTGAGTAGGGCTTAAGAGATTGAGGTGGTTTGTTTCAGGTGTCCCCCATAAATTTATGTGTTTTGAATGCTAGGACCCCAGCTGGTAACAATTTAGGAATTGGAGCCTCCTGGAGGCAGTGTATTATTGGGGGCAAGCTTATGGTTATTACAGATATCTGCCCCATGCCAGTGTTTGGCCCACTGCTGTTGTCCACCTGATGTTGACCAGGAGGTGATGTCCATCCTGTGCTCATGCTATCAGTTTTCCCTGCCATCGTGGAGTTTCCCCTTGAGTCTGTAAGCCAAAATAAACCCTTTCTTCCCACAAGCTGCGCTTGGTCAGGTGTTTTCTGCAAGCAATATCAACCTGATTACAGCAGTAAAAATGGTACTGAGAAGTGATGTCACTACAGCTAGAAACCTGACTGTGTGGTTTTTGGCCTTTTGGAACTGTTTGCAGAAAGAATGTGGATGAATTTGATATCTTGGATTAAGAGATGCCTTGCAGTGCTATAAGTACAGTTTGGTGGACTATTCTGGTCACTTGAATACAGTATGAACTATGGACTGTGAGATTTGGCTTATGAGGGTGAGAAAGAGCTTGTCCTGGGCTGGGCTAGAAGCAGTTTGTGTGAGAGGCTTGCTGTTATTCCTGTGTCCTGAGAACTTGTGCAAGGTTGCATTGCATAGAAATGGAGCAGAGGGACATGGCACAGAAAAAAATGAACTCCTTGGGCCAAAACTTCTGCCCATTCAGCTGCAATTGTCTGAAAGATTACAACCATTGAGATTAGACTATCTGACCTGCACTGGGACAACAGAAAGAATGCAGACTCTTTTGAAGGGGCCTAAATTCTAAAGAAGTGTCCTGATCTTCAAAGTCTGCTTTATTCCCCCCTGGATTAACAAATTGGCACTCCACCTGGTATTACGAAGTATAACAAATGCAGGAAAGAGAAGGTCACTGAATTTGCAACATGGTTGTGTTTTTGGAAATGGCCATGGGCAATGTGAAGCAGGCTTATTGCCTGTGTGAAGGCCCAATGGATCCATGAAAATAAATCATGGGTTGCAGTTGGAGACCGAGTAGAAATGCCAGGACTATGGGATGGCTGCCAAGGAGAGCTTTCTACACCAGATGAAGTTTTCCAGGACTGTGAGTAGCCTACCTAGAGAGGAGGAATTAGGACTCCAGAGACTTGTCACTGATTAGAATTATCAGATTTGGAAAGCTTTTACTGGTTAGAGTTGTTAGACTTGGAGCTACAGAGTTTGATGTTTGCCCTATTTGTTTTAAATCTTGTATTTCTTTGCTATAACCAATGCCATCTTTTGCAGTGTGAATGTTTATTCTGTGCCATTATGTTTTATTTGTTCTTGTTTTGTGTGTGTGTGTGTGTGTGTTATAGCTTAGTTAAGAAACCTTGGATTATGGGGATTTTTGAACAGCATTGAGATTGATTTTTAAAAAACCTATGGGAACTTTTAAAGTTGGACTGAATGCATTACATTTTATATCATGGATGGTTATCAGTTTATGGGGGTCAGGGGCAAAATGTGGTAGCTTGCTTCATGTGTCCCCTATAAACTTATGTGTTCTGAATGCTAAGATCCCAGTTGGTAGCAATTTGGGAATTGGAGCCTTCTCTAATTGTTGGGAGCCAACTTATGGGTGCTACAGATAGCTTCCCCCTGCCAGTGTTTAGCACACTCTCCTTCTACTTTTGTCTACCTGATGTTGGCCAGGAGGTGATATCTACCCTCTGCTCATGCCATCAGTTTTCCCTGCCATCATGGAGTTTCCCCTCATGTCTATAAGCCACAATAAACCCTTTCCACTAAAAAGGTGCTCTTTTTTTTAGTTCTTTGTGCCAGCAACATGAAGCTGACTGCAATAGATATAGATGATATTTTTAAATATTTATTTGTTTACTTAAGAGATAGAGTATTGGGCACTCCAGGGCCTCCTACCATTACAAACAAACTCCAGACACATGCATCATTCTGTAAGGCTTTACATGGGTATAAGAGAGTTGAACCTGGGATAGCAGGCTTTGCAAGCAAATGCCTTCAGCTACTGAGCCATCTCCCAGCCCTAGACAATATTTAAAAATGAACACTTAATTGAGGGATGGAGAGATGGCTTAGTGATTAAGGCACTTGCCTGTGAAGCCTAAGGACCCATATTCTAGTCTCCAGATCCCATGTTACCCAGACACACAAAGGTGAGGAAGTGCAAGGTCACACATGCCCACTAGGTGGTACAAGCATCTGGAGTTCAATTGCAGTGACTGATGCCCTCTGCTCCAATTCTCTCTCTCTCTCTCTCTCTCTCTCTGTCTCTCTCCATAAAATTTTTAAAAAAATGGTAGAAATTCTCTGAGGAGACCATGAGCTGGAAAAGAGTCAAGGTCACAATCCTGGGACATTTTTAAGTCCTGAGCACCTGGGCATCTGAAGGCTGAGCAGAGAAGCCAGCCAAGGAGCTTGAGAAGCAGTGGTCAAGTTATTTTCATTCCTGTTGGGCACCTGCGAGGCCAGGCCTCACTGGTCATTCCCTGCCCTCTGGCTCTTCTGATCTCTCTGCCTCCCTCTGTAAACTGTGTGCTTGCTACTGCTCAGGGTCATTTCTATTACCCAGTCAGCAGAATGCAAACAAATTCATTTAGCAGCTGTTCCTCCTACTGATTGTTTGTTCCAAGACATATTATTCCACATTTGTCCACATTAAATTGCATTTTATCTTCCACAATCCCAAGTCCTTCAATGATCTGGGGCCCTCTGCATTGTATTGTAAGGCTTGATGATTTGTGGTGCCTGCTAAGGCTGTCACTTGGAGATTTGAAATCCTTCTTGCAGGGCCATTACATGGGCCATTAGCATCAATAATATGGGATGGCTATACCTTGTGGCTCTGTAGAGGCAGGAAGGGATGAGAAAGGCTGGACTCACATTTGTTTTTCCTTTGCCAAGAAGACACAGTGACTCCCAGCACTCTTTCTTCTGCACTGCCATCATGGCCTCCCTCTTGTGCTGACAATGACACTGAGAGGTTGTCTCAAATGATCTGCAGGCTCTAGCTCCAAGCCTTCACGCCACCCTCCCCAGCATCTGTATACCCCAGAGCCTCCCGTAATTAACCACTCACAGCAGCACACCTCTGGCTATTTCTACTCATGCTGGGCGCATTCTCTCATCACCTGTGGCCTAAACGTAAGAGACATTTCCGGCAATCAATCACACCTTGGCATTTTCTGCATGTGAGCCCTCATATCTGATAAACAATTTGACCTTCCTAATTCCCTCTAAGATTCACTTTAAACCCACATGTAAGAGCTGAGGGGGTGTTTACTAGGACGTTGACTGACTAACTTTTGTAGGTAGGAATTCAAAGCCAAGGGTGGAGCTCAAAAACCAAAGAACCCTCCATTCACTGAAACTTCCCCAAACAGCCCTGGTTCTGCTTCTCTTAATGAGGTCTTATTAAAACACTTTCAACTTAACATTTTTTTGAATATTTGAAGGTATCATAAAGCCTGAAAATAATTTTTAAAACTTGGTTTTTTGTTTCTTCACTGATACTTAGCACCTACTCTGGGACAGAAGATGAATCCTGAGGTACCGGGACAGGCAGGCACTGCAGAGGATATGGCTTAGTTGGTATAGTGCTTGCCTATCATGCATACAGCCCTGAGTCCTATCTCAGCACGGGGTATGGTGGTACATGCCCATAGTCTCAACATTTTGGAGGTGTGTACATAAGGATTACATGATCAAGATCATCCTCAGATACACAGCAAGTTCAAGGCCATCCTGAATTATATGAGACCCTAATTCAAAAAGCTATAAAAAGAAAGAAAGAAGAACAATAAGAAGAAACAAAGAGTTCCAGTCTTGTGGTTAAAATATTAACATTAAGGAGAAACTTAAAATATGTTTGCAGTTATATTCCCATTGCTGAGATAAAACACTTAACCAGTGGTGTCTTAGGGGAGAAAAGGGTTTACTTCAGGCAAACAGTCTTTAGGGGAGGTCTCGTTATGGTGAAGAGAGCATGGCAGAACAAGAGCAGAGGCTGGGCACCATGTCTTGTCACAGAAGCTGGAGCAGCAAGGGTGAGCTGGCTAACCAATATCCAGTAGAGCTGTACCTAATAATAAACCCCAACATCTGCCAACCACAACACACCTTCTCCACAAAAGTTCTACGACTCTCTGAAATCGCCACCAGCTGGGAACCAAAACTCAAAACATATAAGGCTATGGGGTGAGGTGGGGGAAGCATTTCACATTCAAAGCACCACAAAGATATTTGTTAAATTCTTCTTTTCTGAAGCCCATTCCCTAATTTTTTTTTCTCTCCAAATGTCCCAGCCATTCTTTTCAACTCAAGTAATGTCAGCCCCCATGGGGCCTTAGGGAAGGAGTGGGTATATTTTTAGGTAGGCACAGTGACTTGGAATAGAGGCTGGTCATTAGTAACTGCAAGACACCAGGGCTGGGGTGATGGCTAAGTTGCTAGAGTACTTGTCATCCAGGCATGGTGGTTCAAGCCTGTAATCCCAACACTGGAAGGAGGAAGGAAGATCCCTGGGATTTGTGGGACAGCTAGTGCAGCCAAATTGGTGAGCTCTGGATTCAGTGAGAGAGCCTGTCTCAAAAAGATAAGGTGGAGAGCAATTGAGGAAGACACCTGATGCTGACCTCCAGTGTCCATACACATATATGAATACACACGAATGCACACACAAAGACACCACCAGATGTCCTACAGTGCATGGGGCCATCCTTCCACATCTCACCTCACCAATAAACAGAGTGAGCCAGGCATGATGACGCACACCTTTAATCCCAGCACTTGGGAGGCAGAGGTAAGAGGATCACTGTGTGTTTGAGGCCACCCTGAGACTACATAGTGAATTCCAGGTCAGTCTGGGCTAGAGTGAGACTATACCTCAAAAAAAAAAAAAAGCAAATAAATAAATAAATACGAGGCTGAAGAGATGGCTTAGCAGTTACGGCACTTGCCTGAGAAGCCTAGGACCCACGTTAGAATCTCCACATCCTACATAAGCCCGACACAAAGTGATGCAAGCATGCAAGTCACACACACACACACAAGGTGGCGCATGTGTCTGGGGTTCAATTACATTGACTGGAGGCCTTTGAGTGCCAATTCTCTCTCTCTCTCTGTCTTTCTCTCTCTCTCATAAAAATAAATAAATAAATAAGCACACAGAATGGGGTGGTGTGCTGGTTTCACATGACTACTCTAACACCTCACCTGTGGCTTAAAACGATACCTTTATCTTTCGACGCTAGAGACAAGAAGTCCAAAAGGTTGTTTCATGAGGCTAACACCAGGGCTTGGTAGGACTGCCTTCTTCGGAGGGACTATAGGGCAGAATCTTCCAAAGCCAGCAATGACAGGCTGAGACTTTCCCATGCTGCATCACTTCAGCCTCTGCCTCCAGACATCATAGCTCCCTCTCTGTTCTCCTACCTCCCTCTCTTTATAAGAACCCTTGTGATTACATTAAAATCAACCAGATAATCGAGGACCATCTCTCAAGATCCTTAATCACATCTGCAAAGTTATTTGTTTCCACATGAGGTAACATATTCACAGGATCCAGGAATTAGAACCTGCCTCTTTGAAGAGCCATTATTCTGCCTACCAGCAATTGGAGCAAATGTTCAGGTGTCTGAAGGTGTACTGATCTTGTCAACCACTAGGGGGTGGCCTCACATGCCATGGGGCAGCCTTGAGCTCCTTTGCTGAATGGTAGCCTGGTTAATCTCAGTTATCCAAACTAAGCCAGAGGACCATTCTCTGTCACTTATTAGGAGTTTCTGAACATGCAAAAATGTCTTTTGAGGGTGGCCTGTGGGAGCCTTTGATAGAGAGCACTCTCCTCCCTCATTTAACCTGTCAATAAATGTGAATTTCTTGTCCTCTCATCATCCACACTAAGATGAGAAGGAAAGTTACGAGCTTTACATGTTACACACAAACACACACACACACACAAAAAAAAAAAAAACTGGTTACACAGGTAATTTGGCATCGACTCCATCAGAACTCCATGATATTAAGACCTCCCAAGGCAGCTTTCCCATTTGCAAAGCTCCTTCACATCCATTATCCCATTTGATCCACACAGTGAGTCTTGAGGCAGCTGAAGCAAGAATTTTTATCACCATTTTACAGATGAAAAAACTGTGACCAGAGAGCTTTAGCAGCTCACCCAAGGTTACAGAGCTAATAAACTCCGGAGCTGTAACGCAAGTTCTTGGACTCCAGTCCCAGCTGTTTTGCCGACTCCACCACACTGACTCTCCAAACCCCAAAGGACCTGAGATGCAAAGCAGTGACAAATTTTAAGCCTACCTTGTCTGAGTCTTAATTGGACCTGTCATTTCTAAGGAGGAAGCCATGAAAAGGATTTAGTACTGGGGCCATGCAAGCCCAGCCTCCACATCTATAATGCAGGAGTGCTGACTTAAAGTTTAATAAAATATTTTCTGAGCTAATCTGATCATCAGCAACTATAGAAGTAATGGTTTAAAAAATACAGTTTTATGTTTTCCCAGACAATGGGTTCATTAGGTTTGTAGGAGGGGCAAAAATGCTGAGACTTGTGATCAGTATGCCTGGTGGATGTTTTTGTTTGTTTGTTTAATTTTCCATCTATGCATGTGCGTGTGTGTTTGTGCCTCTTGCCATTGCAAATGAATGACAGACACTTGTGCCACATTTTGCATCTGGGTTATAAGGCAACTTGGGAAGTGAACCCAGGCCAGCAGGCTTTACAACCAAGAGTCTCTGACCACTGAACCAGCTCTCCATCCCACCCCCAGTGCTATAAGCAGACAAGTTTGAAAACTAACCGCCTACAGTATGTTTGTCTGGATTAAGTGAGCTGTTGTCAGCATCGAGCACCTGCCCGTGCTCCTGCCCTTCGTGAGTGATGAATTTCTGTGCTTGCTTCCACTGTACTGGAGGGTATTGTCCTTCCACTCCTTGACTTTTCATTGCTGGTGTTCCTCTTCCAATGCTCATACGAAGTTACTGAACTTTTTCATAGAAAACCTGGCTGTGGCTGGGGTGAAGGCACCCTTAATGTGGTGGCACTAGGTGATAGTTTAAGGGAGAATCCAATGAGCTTATTGAATTCCCTTCATTTTCCTGCATTGAGTGATCATATTTCACCATCTCCTTTCACCTTTATCCAGGAAGCAGAGCCATCTAGTCCAGTGCATTTATTTTACTTATCTGCTGATTTATAAAACCCACCTTCTGCCAGGAGCCGTGAGTGCACTACACTCGTATAAACAACACGCTCCCTCCAATCAGTCTTGTCAACCAAACTATGTCCCCTGAGATAAATCCAGTCTCCCCAAAGTGGCAAGGGGGACTTTCATTTTGCCGACAGGTTTAGTTGTGCCTTGGCCAAGCTTTCAGAATAAGCACCACATAAATCCATCCAGCCTCTCGTCTTAGCACTCTGGCTGCCCCAGACACGGATTTCCAGAGACCCCTATAGGAGCCCCCCACATACACACACACACCCTACCTGCTGAACTAGACAATGGCTGGCTACTGTACAGCCAACCTTGAGAACTTTCTTCCCCAGGTGGAACTCTACCAAAAGAAGTTTGTCCCACCCTGGAAATCAAGAACTATGCCTTGTTGCTATCTGTCCCCAGGACTCAGTGGCAAGAATGACATAGAGTTGAGAGACTAAAGGTTTTAGATTTTTGAAGAAAAATAAAAGCATTTTGCCCTTCATCCAAAACAGCCACAATGTATTCTTCTGCCACCTTAAGCCAGTACTTCTCAATCAAGTGTAATAATATCATCCCAGCAGACATTTGTCAGGCATTGGAGAGGTAGCCTGCATGGTCATGATGATGGTAACAGATAGAGAGTGCTGCTGGCATCCACTGAGAAGGTACCAAACATGTTTACAGAAGACATCTTCAATGCCAGGACAGCACGACCCCAAAGAACATACCCATCCCCAAATGTTAACAGTGTCGAGGTTGAGAAAGCGTGCTTAGCTAACTCCGTTGCCATGCTCGGCTAAAGTTAGTTCCCCTTGAATCTTTTTGATATGGTCTGTGTAGCAGCTACCTTCTCATGGCAGGAACAAAACATCCAGCCACAAGCAGCTTATGGAGGAAAGGGTGTCTTTTTACTTATGGCTTCAGGAGGAAGTTTCATTTTGACAGGGAAAGCATGAAAGGCAGCTGAGTGTCATATCTTGTCCCATCCATTGGGAGGAAGCAGCAAGAGTGAAGTGACCAGCTGGCACTGGCAAGTGGGAATGTATTATAAAACTCCAAGTCCCCCCACCCCCGCCCGTGACACACCTCCTCCCAAAGGGCTCCACCTCCCAAAGGCTCCACTAGCTGGTGATTAAGTACGAGGCTTAATTACAAATATATGAGGCTATGGGGGACATTTTACATTCACACTACCCTACCACATGGCCTATGAAAATAGCACCCTTGTTAATGAAAATCACTCTATGCTCCTTGAAGCAAAGGCAGAAAGATACACATTTCCTGATCATCACAATGGGCCTAGTATTAGGCTAAACTTATCCCTCATAATCCCAGTGGATGATAGTTTAAAGGATAGTTCCCTCTTGACAGCATTCAGGCCCTCCTGGAGCCTCATCTTTCAAGCTGACTGGTCTCTGTAGAAGCTCAGTTCATGGTTCTTGACTTTCACCACTGGGATCATACATGAGGAAGCACGGCTGTGTGGGTGGGTGTGCACATGTGTGTGCATGTGGAGGCCAGAGGTTGACCCACATGTCTTTCTCTACCACTTCTCCTTACAACAATTCAATGCTTCATTCATTTTTGCAAATCAGAAAACTAGAGTTAAGGAGGATAAATTGGGTTGGAGAGATTGATAAGTGGTTAAGGTGCTTGCCTGTGAAACCTAAGAACACAGGTTCAATTTTCTTGTACCTTGCCTGTGAAACCTAAGGACCCAGGTTCAATTCCCTTGTACCCACCACCCACAAGGTGGTGCATAGGTCTGGAGTTTGTTTGCAGTGGCTGGAGGCCCTGGTTCATTCTCTCACCAATAAATAAATAATTTTTAAAAGAAGAAGAAAAAGTCAATAATGCCCAGGTCTTGCATCTAGGAAGAGACATAGATTAAATCATACCCAGCTCTTCCAGATTCCAAGCCAGCCATCTAGCTACTGTGTCACTGCAAAAGTGCTTGAGAGACCATGATAATGTATGACCTTCAACTGACCTCCTCCACACACAAATCTTATCTTATATAGGCATATATAATATATAATATATAAATATTTCCTAAAGCATAGACTCTCTTTGGATTTGTAAAATGTTCTAGTGTTGTAGCTTCTTGGAAGTATGGGAAGTAAATAGGAGTTCTGGAGTCTGAGCATAAAGTGTTCACACCATTATACCCTGTTGTTTGGTCTCCAGCCATCAGTGTCTAATGACTGCATTCCCTTCGCCTAAATCACTTTAATGTTCAGTACCTCCAAAGAGTCCCCAGCCTGAGTTTGTTCATGAGGACACTGCTGGCACCTAGGAGAGACTTTGCTTTGGTAATTAAAATAAAGAGAAGAGGAAGTAACGTGGAGGAAACAAGATCAACCCAAATTATTTCATGAAGAAGAATGTCCCATTTTATGGCCTTTTGGGAGGACATGCCGCATCCCTCACAATTCAGTCCTGACTGCATCTAGTCCCTCCTATAGCCTCATCCCTCAAGCTAACCAGTCTCAGCAGCAGCTCAGTTCATGGTTCCTGACTTTCACCCCAAATCTGCTGGTTGGGTATTTCTTTTATTAGTACTTAAAAGGAGATAAGAGGGACAAGGGACAAAAGGATCTAGGAAAAGTTCCCCACACATCACCAGCAACAGTTAGTAGTAATCACAACCAATATTTATCTCATATATACTAGTCAGTCTAGTAGATATTATTAACCCATTTTGCAGGCAGGGTATGGAAGACTTGCAAAATTAAGAACCATATTCATGCTAGGCTTGAACATGGCTCATGCCTTTAATCTCAGCACACAGGAGGCATGAATTTGAAGCCATTCTAGGCTACAGAGTGAGTTCCAGTTCAGTCTGGGCTATAGAGGGAGAAGGTTCTTCAAAAGAAGAAGGTGGAGCTGGAGAGATGGCTCAGCAGTTAAGGCGCTGACCTGCAAACTCCAATGACTGGAGTTTAATTCCCCAGTACCCATGTAAAGCCAGATGCACAAAGTGGCACATTCATCTGGAGTTCATTTGCAGAAGCTGAAGGCCTAGTGCACTCATTTTCTCTGTCTGTCTCTCTTCTCTCTGTCTTTCTTTGCTTGCAAATAAATAAATAAGTATTTATTTAAAAAAACTAAAAGAACTATATTCAGTTTCAAGTGGCAGAGCCAACCTTTGAGCCCCAGTCCATTTGACAAAGTGTGTTGTCTTTCAACACAGATACACTGCCACCTCTTGACCATCAACAATGTGAAAGATTCAAACAAACACCAGATGCCACAGCTGCTCTTTGCTTTTGGAAAATACAGAGGGCTCATTGGTGGCAGGAGACCTGTGGAAGGCCAGTCCTTACAGATTGACGTGGGTGGTATGGATTAACCCAGGCTCTAGAATTACTAAAAAGACTAGGAAAACCTATGACATGGCATGGAACAGATAACATTCTATGCAAAGGTAACCACCCATGAAGAACCACTTGGATTGGCAGGGAATCCTTGTCAGTAAAATGGTGGTGCATGATTTCCTGAAAAAGAGGTGTGTTGGACATGCTTCATTTTCTGTAAATTAGAGCAGATTTAGGTCTGTCCTGAACATAGTATTTCTTACCCACTTTGTAGCCAATAGGCTTTCCTTTCTCTTGAATGTGGACATGTCTGTGCATACATGTATGCATGTTCGTGGTACTATGTATATAGACACATGTGTGTTTGGGTGTGTGTGAACATGTATGTGCATGTGGAGGACAAGGTTCACACATGATGTCTTCCTCAAGCATTTCTCCATCATATTTTTATGAGGCAGGGTCTCTCGCTGAACCCAGAACTCAACAATTTGGCTATACCAGGTAGCAAGTTCTGGGGATCCTTCTGTTTCTGCTTCCTCAGCACTGAGATTACAGACATGTGCTACCATGCCCAGCATTTTACAAGGGTGCTGGTGATCTGAACTCAGGTCCTCATGCTTATTCATCCAGCACCACGCCCACTGAGCAATCTCCCCAGCCTGCCAGTGTTGGGTTTTCTAATATGAGCAGAGCAGAGAGTGAGTGTCTGTAACACTGAACACATATCCATCTCAGAGCTCTGTAAGTTTGAGTGTGAGTCAAATCATTGGGAAGACTTCAAAAACCAGTCCTAGGCCTCAGCCCAGAGGGCCCTGTGCAATAGGTCCGGCAGGGCCATGGACTCTGTATGTCCAATCATCTCCCAGGTGATATCTAAGCTGACACTGCCACTCATAGCAAAAAGTTAAAGCAGGGTAGAGATAATGAGAACCAGGGAGCTCACCCAAAAGACAACTGCAGTTTCCTAAACACTTCCTGAACCTCTTCCACTCTTCTTCTACAACTGGAAATGTATTATCCAAAGGCACTGTCTTGGGGAGTGTATGTGTGTGGGTGGGTGTGTGTGCGGGTGGGTGGGTGGGTGCTATGTGTGTACATGCACGTGCACATATGTGTGTATACGGAGATCAGAGTACAACTTCAAGGCATCTGTTCTCTTCTTTCATCTTCTTGGGGACAGGGTCTTTTACCACTGCAAATGAACACCAGTTTAGCTGGACCATGTGTTTCATACTCTCCTGGCTCTGCCTCCCATTGTCCTTGGTATGTTGAGATCACAGAAGCATGCACCACTTTGTGTCCAGCTTTACAAGGGAGCTGGAGAATCGAACTCAGCATATCAGGTTTTGCAAGGAAAAGCCTTCAACCACTGACCAGTCTCCCTAGGCCCTGTCTTGTGCATTTTTTACCCAGTATTCACTATGGATAAATGCTCACTTTATAAACACAAGAACACAGTTTGGCTGTTCCTGACTGAGTAGCCCAGCAAGTCTACTCCTAGGCATATTCCTAAAACAACTGAAACTAGGTTCTCAAAAAAACAAACAAACAAACAAAAAGCTATACATGCAAGCTCACAGACTAGATTCTTAGTATCTCTGTCCAATCTTATTTGTACTGAAATCTCTATTATCCAGCCATGGCTATTGACAGACTTACCATTAACACTTAGGACACTACCAGTGGCCACAATGGTCTGTGCTCTACAAGAAATCTGTGGGTCCTTCTCAAAAGCAGAGCATACCCAGGGGATTACGTCCACAAGTGAGTGTCATGCATGGGTCCAGGATAGAGAAAACTTTAGAACCACTGCTCGACAAGATTATGGTCATTACAAGGTTAATTCAGGTGCTCAGGCCACACAAACATGATGACTGTCATGCTAATCCTCCCGCCTCTCCTAGAGCAGGTCGGGGACTGCACTTCCAACATGGAAGAAAGCCAAGCGTCCTCTCCTAGTAGCTGCCTGGTAGGTAGTATGCTCTGCAAAGCCTTTTTTTTTTTTTTTTTTTTTAATCTGCTTGCCTCCTGGGAGTTCATTGTTTAGGAAGAAGGTGGTTTTCTGTTCATTTAAGGCAGGCAGGTAAGGGCAAAGGCTATGTGCTGAAGATGAACTGGGAGCCGTGTTAATTCCATGTTAATGACAGCAGAGCAATTTTCCAAAAGGAAATAACTACTTACCTTAATCATTTTAAGTAGTTATTAACAGCCGCCTAAAAAGGAGAGCTCTGCTTATCACAATACATGCACAAAGGAAATGAAGACATGAATAACAGGACCTTAAACACATTGTTGGCATCTTCCTTCTGGGTGGTATTAAATGGTATTAATCTTTTTAACTGACTTCAATCGTGAGACCACAGCCATGTGATAAAATGTTAAGTGAATCATTGGAAATAGAGGTGGTCCGGCCAGATTTATTGCGCCAATTTACCCACGGTAGCAGTGCACACCACTGCTGCGAGGAAGGCCATAGGAAAAAAAATGACAGGTAGATGTATGGATTAATTAATAAAATGCCGATAATAGCATCTGCCCCTGATACTGATGCTTCTTTGGAGGGTGCTCTGTGTATGTCTTTGGCAAGAAACAAAGCGGTCTATTGTCGGTTGCGGCACCCCACCTCACCCCGCAAGATAAGGATCAGAGGTGGGAAATGGGCCAAATGCAAGCAGTTTCATCCAGACCGCTGTCACACAGCGAAAAAGAAAAAGAAACACAAAAGAAGAATAAAATGCCCATTCGAGGGTTTTACAGTTTTAAGACATGTCAAGTCATTTTTTTTTTTCCCTAAGTAAAGAGACTGTTCTTCTTCCCTGTAGTGGTTGTGCTTTCTAAAAGAAATTGGCGTGATCATCCGTATTAACAAAGTATAGTCAGTGCCTAGGATGTGTCAGGGGCTTTTGGTGAAGCCCCAGAATAACGGTTTCTATAAGCCACATTCCCAGCCTCAAGCAGCTCTCCCGCCGCTAGGGAGATGATCCTATAAGCATATTACTGAGATCCAGAGTAGCGCACGTCTTGAGAGAGGTGTGCAGTAGGCATGATGCTGGCAACAGAGTTATATGTGAGCACCACATCTAAAAGGGTGAGGTTTGAGCCAGGTTCTGAAGAGTGAGTAAAAGTTTATCAGGTGACATGTCAGGTGATGGGAACAATTTCTTCAAAGACACAGATATGGGAGGGAGAGTAAGGGGATGGTTCAATGGATAAAGTGCTTACTACACAAGCATGACAACCTGAGTTCAGAGTCCCCAGAATCCACATAAAATGCCAGGCACAGTAATGCACCTTTATATCCCAACACTGAGGAGGCAGAGATAGGAACATCCCCAGGGCTAGCTAGCCTAGCTGAATCAGTGAAGTCCAGCTTCAGCGACAGACCCTGTCTCAAAAAAAAAAAAAAAAAAAAAGGTGAATAATGACTGAGGACACCCACTATCAGCCTCTTGTCTCCACATGCATGCACACACACAACACACATACATGCACATACTAAAATAAGGCAGAGGTGCAAGCAGACAGGTCTGCTCAGGAAGCTGTAGTGGCTTAGCATAGCTGGTGTGTGTCCCTGGGCACAAGAGTGAGAGAGGAGGCCACAGGTCATGAGGAGCCTTTCAGGCCATGGAAAAGAGCCAGGGTGTCTCCCCCAGGAAAGTGAGGTGCCACAGAAGGTTCCCTAAGCTGGAAAGTGACATAACCTCCCCATGCTGAGGAGGTGACTGCCTCAGGAGAACATGAGGTTGGAAGCCGCCAGGCCAAGTAGGAAGTTATGCAATCATCCAGGTCAATTTAGCTGAACAAAGTGGGAACTCTGGGAATACAGAAGACAGGGACAGTGCCAAGCCTGTTGGATACTGTAGTAACATCCACAGGACTTATTGGCTAATGGAATCCCACAAAGAAGAGAGCCGAGAGTTTCCCTAGGTGTCCAAGTTGACAAATACAGACCTAGGTGGATGACATCTTTCTTACCAGAGGGGATTCAAGATGGGAGAGGCAGATTCTAGCAGTCAAGGGTGGCAGGACAAAGAGCTTGGCCTGATGTTGGCTGTGCTCCAGGGCATAAAATTCTATTGGTGTATCTGATTCCCTGAATTAGACACAGCAACCTCCCCCCACCAGCAGCCAGGATAGTTGTGTAAGACTACCTTGGGCTGTCCTAGACCATGCAGTGTCATGGTTGTTTGAATGTATTCCACCCCCCCCCATAGACTCAGGTGTTTTATTAAAGCTTGTAACTTGGGTCTTCAGCCACCTGGCTGGAGGAGGTGTCACTAGAAGCCGATCCTGAAGTTTAGCCCAAAGCTGTGTTTGGGGGCAGATCTGAATTCCAGCCCAAAGATGTGCAGAGAGGTTTGAGCTCTGGGAGTCCTGTCTGCTGCTTTTTGGTGTTTGCTGGCTGCTGATGGTTTCACTCTCCACTTAGATCTATGAAAGGGATTTAGCTTCTTCTGCCATTGCCGGAACTTCCCCCCCCGATTTTGTAAGCTTGAAATAAATCCCTTCCTCCCATACAACTGCATTTGTTTGGATGTCCATCCCAGCATGGTGGAACTGTCTCCAACAGAGGTGCTTCTTACTAAATGACATAGGAGAATTAGCATGGGAGAAGCTCTAGGACTGGGACCAGGAGGATGGTTTTCCCATCCTTGCTCAACTCAGCTCGAGATCCAAGGACCTGAAAGCAAAGAGTTTTTGACCCCATCCAATGCCATAGGTCTTGAGGCTACATGACTAGTTAACTCAGAAGGACAAAGGGAAGTGTAGCTTTTTCCACCCAAGACAGAGTCCTCAAGTCTGTCTCCTGGCCATGTCTAAAGCCATCATGTGTATGACTTCAATCGTCATAATTGTCCTTCCAAGTCTCTTGCCCTACAAAGCTCACTGGAAAACCCCACCACAGATCAGACAGGGATTTGTTTCTGCTATGTAGGGAGAAGGTGAAGAAGGCAAGGGGTCCAGCCCAGCGAAATTCCTCCTTCCAGTTCTGTTCCTCTAGGCAGTCCTGGCACAGGAGCCATGAAGTGGGATTTGTTGGCTTGTTTGTCTCCCCTCCAACCAAAGTCTCCTCAGTCTTTCCTGAGATCTGAGAAGACTCTAGTAATAATGCAGGAGACCCAGCATTCACCTTCATCTTGGTTTCTGTTTACAATTCAGGCTCTGAAACTAAGATCCCAAATTCTGGCTCTTCAACTTACTAGAAAAAAAATGAAATATTGGAGAAACTACTTAAAATCATTAGGCCTTGGGGCTCCCCTGTATAAAACAGAGACGATGAAAATATCATTATAGGAAGCACTTGGGAGGCTAAGGCTGGAGGATCACAAGCTCAGGAGTTTGAGACCAACCTGGACATTATCATGAGACACCTTTGCAAAAAAAAAAAAAAATGTTATTTGAGAAGATGGAAATTCTAGTAGCCCTTATTGGATCATTGCACATTAAATATATGAATCATATGATGATATTATATTCTGTAAATGTGACTAAACATTTATATCAATTAAAAATATATGATAACAAAACTTCATAAAGGATTCATTAGGAGGGTCAAATAGGAGAATACTTATCAAATGACAAGTGCCGTGCCTGTCACATGGTACAGGGTTCAGTGAAGACGAGCTGTGTCACTGTTCTGATTCAGTGTAGCTGTTCCCCAAACAGGTGTTAGCAACTCACTTATAGTGACTAAAACAACACATATCTCTGTGTGTTCCTGTGAACTCTTGCACTGAGCCATCTCCATGGTGGTGGTCCTGATGGGGTGTGTGTGTGTGTGTGTGTGTGTGTGTGTGTGTGTGTGTGAAAGAGAGGAGAGACAGAGTTTACTTTGGCGAGAGTAACACAGAGCATAGAATAACTTCAGATCCATAATTTAAAGAAGAATAAAATTTACATATAGTAATACTACAATTTGAAAGGAGGGAAAGACAAAATTTGGGTCAGGGAGGTTGCTCAGTCATTAAAGACAGTTACTTTCAGAACCTACTGGCCTGGGTTCAATTCCCCAGTACCCATGGAAAACCAGATGCACAAAGTAGCACATGGATGTGGAGTTCATTTGTAGCAGCAGGAGGCCCTGGTACACCCATAGTTTGTCTGTTTCTCTCCCTCTCTGTCTCTCTCTGTGTCTCATAAATAAATAAATAATATTTTAATTAAAAAAAAAAGAAAAGAGGAAATTTAACAAGGAAACCCAAAAAGCCAGCCTGGAGGAGATGGCAATTTAAAAGGTCCAGAAATTGTAGCTAAAAATATAATGGTTGGGCTGGGAAGGTGGCTCGGCAGTTAAAGGTGCAGCTTTTAAGGCCTGTGTTCCCAAGTTTGATTCCCCAGGACCCACATAAAGCCACATGCACAGGGTGGTGCATGCATCTGGAGTTCTTTTGCAGTAGCAAGAGTCCGTGGTACATCCATTGTCTGCCCCCCACCTCTTCTTGCAAATAAATAAATAAATAAGTAAGTAAGTAAATAAATAAATAAAATATTGTTTGAAAATTAAGGATCATTTCAAGTGGAAACAAACAAAAGAAGCAGAGGTCAAAATGTATGAAGCTATGAGCCAGGTGTGGTGGCACACGCCTTTAATTTCAACAGTCAGGAGGCAGAGGTAGGAAGATTGCCATGAGTTCGAGGCCACCCTGAGACTAGACAGTGAATTCCAGGTCAGCCTGGGCTACAGTGAGACCCTACCTCCAAAAAGAAAAAATGTATGAAGCTATGTAGAGGCATGCGCAGGGAACAGCAAGGAGCCCTTCAAACCACAGGCTGTTTCACAGGGCAATGGAAGAGAAAGGACTAGAAAAGTTAGAATAGGGCTTCAGAGAACCTGGAGGGCCAGCCCAGGGCAGTGAGGTGTGGAAATGGGAAGAAGAAATGATGATATTAGCTGGGAAAAGCCAAGACACTGGCACCTGCAGGGGAGTATTGGTGAGTCAGGAGTAGCAGCTGTCCTAGCAGACACAAAACCTGTCACTCACCACTACTGATCCATGTACCAAGCCAGCTCCCTCCAGCCTCAGAGGACAGGATCCCAGATGTTGCTAAAGCTGAGGCCTGAAGAGAAGAACACTGTGGGGAGTGGATCCCTGTGTCCCCCAGTCCCCCATAGCTAACATGAAGTTAAGCTTTCCAGTGCAAGAGGCTTCACTCCACAGGGACAAGTGTTGAAAGCCAGTCCCTCAAGTTTAGCAGAAAATCTTGAATCCCAGAGGCTTTACATCTATTGGGGGGTACTACAAAGCTTAGCAGTTAACCCTTCATCCTGGACATCAGGCACAAGACCTGTGTGTTAATAAGTCTATCACTTGGACACATTACTTGACATCGCTATGCCCCACTTGCCTTGTCTGTAGATTGGAGGTGATGGTAAGTATGTGGGATTTTATGAGGATCAAAGATCATGCATATGGTGTGAATAGGCTCCCACAGTCCTGGCTCCCACAGCCCACTCAATAGTGTTCAATAGTATTGTTGTTGTTCACTGTGTACAAAAGATAAGTGTACCCAAGGTGAGACTCCTTGGTGGTAGTGTTGGCAGGACAGGGTCTGAGAAAAGCAAAGCTAGAATGGGACTCAGGCATCCTTCAATCCCTTAGCCAGCTCCCCGAAAAGGCAGGTGGCTTCCCTGAATTCACACATGAGTTGGTGAGCCAACAGCTCAGGAAGAAAAGGAAATGTAGCCTGGAGTGCTCAGAGGCTCTTCTCCTTCTTTGGTAAGCAGAGGGTGTTCCTGAGGCCCCTGGGAAGACTCTATTTCACTTGTGGCTCTCTGTCTTCTAGTAAGTAAGGATTTCAGGCAAATCACCCCATCTCACCAGCTTCAGTGTCCACAGTGCGAGGTGAAGACAAGAATCGCACTTGCAAAAATTGAATGGAGGGCTGAGGAAATGGCTTAGTGGTTAAGGCATTTGCCTGCAAAGCCTAAGGACCCCTGTTTGATTCCCCAGGACCCACATAGCCAGATGCACAAGGGGGCGCATGTGTCTGGAGTTCAATTGCAGTGGCTGGAGGCCCTGGTGTGCCCATTCGCTCTTTCTCTCTATCTGCCTCTTTCTCTCTCTCTCTCTCTCTCTCTCTCTCTCTCTCTCTCAAATAAATAAATAAAATATTCTTAAAAAATTGAATGGAAAATATCTATAGAATACTCAAGACACTTCTGACACTTTTGGAATAGAAGATCAAGCAACATAAGATGGATAGATATAAGGATGGCAGGCACATTAGATGAAAGAAGTGAGTTGGACAAAAGTCTCATGATGGGTAATAGCTATGCAAGGAATAATAGACGTGAGCTTGAGTCTAGAGTCTGTTGCTTACCAGCAGAGAGAAGTTGGGTCCTCAGTCTCCCCTGTCTGAGGGAGGGTTTCAAATCTTCGTGGCCTAATTCCCAGCAAGGTCATTATGTGGCCCAAAGAGAAAGTAAAGGTGAAAATGTATCATAACTTACAAAGCTCTCCATGTATGAATTGGTATCTCACTCCAACTGCTCTAGGTCAACATTGGCTTTTCATGTTGGAATCACCACTCCATGACACAGGTCTTGGCGTAGAATAGATGCTACCGCTCTGCAGAGGGGAACCACACTGCATTTTCTCACTTTTCTCACCTTGGCAATGCTCCAGATACTGGCTGTACAAGCGACAAAGACTCCACCCCATGTTACCTGGTTCTATTGGAAACAATCTTTGCCTTGACAAGTGGCAGTGGTCCCAGATGGAGCCATGACATTTGAGGCAAACCCCTTGCTGAACAGCTGGGCCCTGGTTCTAGAGATTGAAAGGAAAAGCTTCCTGAGGGCTGTGATCTGCTCTGCCCTGGAGACATCAGGCCCGGGGGTTTCCAAGTAAAGACTCACTGTTGTCACATGCTCACAGACAGGCTTGGAATGGATGTTGAAGTCTTAATATAGGCTGCCCACACGCCTCTTCCCAAATGCTGTCAGCAAAATGCTGTCTCTGTTTCCCTCCCTGGGTATATTTTAGGAGCCTAGGACAAGGGCACCATCTGGGCTTCCTTGCAGTACAGTGAAAATAATTTGGCTTTCCTGCCTTCTGTCTCCGTTCACCACCATCACCCTCCACTCACCTCTCAGAAGCAGGATCAAAGGACCCTTCTGTAAAACAAAGTCCTCTAGAAGAAAGGACTAATGTCATCCTGCACTGAACTGGCATCAAGCGATAGACCGCAAAGAGGTGCAGCAGGAAGGACTTCCCGCCCAAGGTCGCTTTAGCTTGACCCCCACATGAAAATGCAGAGCACAGATGTGTGCAGCGTAAGATCTCTACCATTCTTACAATTCACAGATAAGGAAATTCACTTTCCTAACTATGACCCACACACCTCACCAGGGTTGTTTAAAAATGAGTGGAGGCTGGGGAGATGGTTCAATCAGTAGGACCTGAGTTCAGATATCCAGCACCCACATAAATGCTGAACATGGTGGTATACACCTGTAATCTCAGCACTAGGTAAGCCCAGACAGGGAGGATCCCTGGGACTTGTTGATTAGCTTGTCTAGATGACTAGGTGAGTTTGTGGTGCATACCTATAACCCCAGTGCTGCTGAGACAGAGACAGGGACTTTCTGCGGGCCCACTGGCTAGCTAGCCTAGTCAAATTGGTGAGCTATAGTTTTAGCAAGAGACCTTGCCTCAAAATTAGGATTGAGGGCTGGGGAGAGGGCTTAGTGGTTAAGGCACTGGCCTGCAAAGCCAAAGGACTCAGGTTCAATTCCCCAGGACCCCTGTAAGTCAGATGCACAAGGTGGCGCATGCATCTGGAGTTTGTTTGCCAAGGCTGGAGGCCCTGGGCTAGATAGATCCCATGACTATAATAACTTGGCTCCTAAATCCACTTGCACGTATTAGTAATCCCTTTCTTCCTTGTAGCTCCCTTCCTCCTGTGCAGCAGGCCCCCCACTAGCCTGAAAGCAGACCCCAGTGTTCTTTAGCACTGGCTTCTCAGAATGCATTGAGGAGCCAGAATCCATGTGGCCGTCCTGGATCAATCAAATCAGTTCTGAATTATTGCTTTTGTACTTTTGTAAAAACACATAAGTATGGGCATTTTCTTGGTATTTTCTTGCCATTTATTTTCCAGTAATTGGATGACCTGCATCGTATTTCTTGGAATCAGCTAATGCTTTTCTGTGATTGCCAAAACAGTCATTTTGTATTCATCTTTTAAAATCATTTTTTAAAAATCATTGCTCCATTTTTTTTTCATAAGCCTGATCAGGCATCTCCCTTTCCTAGAAATCTATGTTGATACACAATTTTATGATTCTGTTTTTTTCTTTTTATACTTATTTATTTACTTATCCAAAAGAGTGTGTGTGAGTGAATATAGGTGCACCTAGGCCTTTTGCAACTGCAAATGAACTCCAGACACTTGTGCCACTTTGTGCATCTGGATACTGGGGATACATGGATACTGGGGAATTGAATTCAGGCTGACTGGCAGGCTTTATAAGGAAGCACCTTTAACTGCTGATTCACCTCCCCAACACTTATTCTTTTTTACTAAGAAAAATACTAATAAAAATATGATTTTTTGTGATTAAGATACTTTGGCAGATATTCAAATTTCTCTTAACTTATCAAGTACCATGGCATGAGATATGTTATTGAATTTAGCTGATCTGAGTCCTAGTCTGTATACCTGGTCCACAGAGCCTAGACAAGCTTTCAAAGGACATAAATAGGGAAAGCTGGCTGTCATTGACCATGTGATTTCTGGAAGTTAGGCACCACAGTGACAAGTAACAGTAAGTGGTCACTTCTTGCGATAGATTTTGGCTCAGTGATCTGTGGCACAGTAAATCTGATATCATCACCATTCTCCCCTCCTTTACACATACCTCCCTCCCCATGTTCAAGCTTTTGTTGACTGCCATTGTTCTTGAGATGATGGTAATATTCTTACCAGAATCCTCAAGACTGAGTATATTCTGTCCCTTCCCTTTTCTCCTGGGACATCCTACCCCAGTGCCTTCTATCCTCTGGTCTCCAGTCTTTTTCTCTCACTCAACAATGCCACCAGGCCTTTGGACACGTGCATCCCTCTGCATTTAAAATCTTTCCTATTTCAGCTCCACATGCTCAGCAAGTTGCTGGGCATGTGGGAAACACAAATGTGCTGGAAGAGCAAATGAAAGAGAGCTCTCGTGGCAATCCTCGGGTTCAGAATATTTTATTTTATTTGCTTGTGGTTTGGTCTTACTCAGTCTCTGTCAAACAGAGAAAGCACAGCTCATAAGCTGAGCCTGCTCCTGACCGGCACACATGTATTCTTGGGCAACAGTACCTGACTAGCCTCCTTCTCTGTTCATGAGACCAGCCTGACCCTGGGTATCCATGCACGACCCCAACAAAACATGCTGCCTGTTGGACCTTTGGTTTAAATATCTGATTTCAATTCAATGCAATTCATTTATTCTGAGGGAAACTCAGCTGACAACATTCCATGCTTCCCTCCAAAGTTTATGATTTTATTTCAGAAGAATCATAAAATATTGTCCCTAAAATCTCCACATTTTCCAAATAAAGACCTCAAGATCTATTATTTATTTATTTATTTCTAAAGATAGAGAGAAAAGCAGAGAAAGAGAAAGAGGGAGAGCAAGAATGGGTGTGCAGAGCATCTTGCCACCGCAAACAGCTCCAAATGCATATGCCACTTTGTATATCTGGCTTTATGTGGGTACTGGGGAATTGAACCAGGACTGTCAAGTTTTGCAAGCAAGTGTCTCTAACCTCTGAGCAACCTTTTCAGCCCAAGACTTCAAGATCTTAAAGAGGCTTTGTCTTACCACATGGCAGATCTGTATTTTAAAATCCAGTACCTAACTGGATGAGATGGCACGTGCCTGCAGTCTCATCTCCTCAGGAGGCTGAGGGTGGGAGATGCGCTGGAGCCCGGGAGGGCAAATCAAGCCTGGGCAACATCGTGAGACCTTGTCTTAAGGGAAAAACAAATAGTCCCCTTGATTCTCAGCTCAGCACTCTATAAATTTTATCTCCAGAGTCAATCTAGGTAGATGGTATCTATGTGTATTTAATAGCTTTGAAACTAACTGGTGTGAAGTTCTGGTAATTAACTATCATATTTCATTCAATTAATGAGTATATAATCAAGGCTCATTTTATTCAAGCAGCTTGAGTGACAGGAGGAGTTTGGCGTCTGTTGACGGGGCAGGTAGGAGAGGCGTCATCTAAAGTGACTTTGTGGAATGAAAGCCTGACTGGCTTTGGGGAGGATTTGCTGTCTCTTTTCTCCTTCATGGGGTCTAATGGCCAAGTGCAAGCAGGAGGGTCTTCTGGGTCAAGCCTTTAGTGTGCGTCCCCTGCAGGCACTGACAGTCATTGTCCCGGGTCTTTGGCATGGTACATGTCTTTCCAGTGTCATTACATATAAACTAGCAAAGCCATAAGCCTTTGTGAATAACCACAAGAGGACAACACAGCCTTCCATCCTAGCCCCTGTAATGACGTCACACTTTGCTCTTGGAAACCTTCAGAACCTTTCTCAGCCTACCTCAGACATGCTTTGGCCCAGTGCAGAGAAGTAACATTTTCAACTGTATCCAAGGTAGGTAAATTACCCCTTGATGATAGTTATATGAAAAGAACAAACTTAGGGCTGGAGAGATGGCTTATATCTGATTCCCCATATCCCACATAAGCCAGATGCACAAGGTAACACATGTGCAAGGTCGTGCGTGCACACAAGGTAGCACATGAGTCTGGAGTTTGATTGCAGTGGATGGAGGCTCTGGCATGCCAATTTCTCTCTCTCTCTCTCTCTCTCTCTCTCTCTCTCTCTCTCAGAAAAATAAAAACTAAAAAAAAAATTTTTTTTAAGAACAAATTTCAGGCTGGGGAGATATAGCTCAGTGGATAAAGCACTTGCCACACAAGGCAAGGACCTGCATTTTGGATGCATTAGTATGTGCCTGTAATCCAGCAAGATAAGAAGCAGAGACAGGAGACTCCTGGGAAGCTCACAGACCAGCTAGTTTTAAAGTCAGCAATTAACAGCAAACAGACCCTGCCTCAGACAAGGTGAAAGGTGAGGAGCAACACCTAAGGTTGTCCTCTAACCTCCACAGGTGTGCTGTGGCTTGTGCACATACACACACACACACACACACGCACACACACACACATATACATGCACAGTTACTACCATGGAAATGTCAGTAATTCCACTAGAATGGGTGTCAAGTTTGGTATAGATACAATCAAAAATAGGCAATTCCTACTCAGATGTTGTTCATAGCCCCTTTTTTCTGTTTTATTCCACCAATGCACTAAATTTCACTGGTGAAGCTTCTTAATATTGACCTGATTTAATTCCAACTGTGAAACCTACTTGGTTACAATAAATTATTTATAATAAAATGCTCTTTTATATGAACATAATGTTTTTAAGCATAATTATAAGAGACATTGGCCTATCTGCTCCTTAAAATCTCCTGGAACTGTAAACTTAACTTGCACTTGACATTTTTGTGGGTAGGAGAAAGTAAGAAAAAAGAATTCTTGTCTTAGTCCAAAACAACTACATAATATTTGCATCTACATTAATTAAAAGAAAGGGAGCCTGCAATAACCATTCAATAGCTCACTGACAAAAGTGACCTGGACATGCCCATAGAGAGATTTGTATCTAGGAACCACCTCTTCTGCAAGAATGATAACAGCCTAGCAGAACTGAAACAGTGTGTTTAGTAGAACTACTGCTTCCATAATTATAGATTATAGAGAGAAGAGACTGGCAAAATCACCTTGGCAGTCAAATGACAATTAGACAAAGCAAGATACAAAAAATGAATAATCTATGGGCATTTCTCTCAAATGTTACCATCCAAAAGTGTCCTGGCTTCTCTGGCCTGCCTGGAACTTGTAAGTCACATCATCACTCCACACTATCTGAACCCCGGCAGCCACGCATTTCTAACAGTAAGCCTCTCAACACCCATTTAATAAATGCTTACTTAGTGCCAAACACTGCTTGGTCACATTTGTACAGTTGAGCTCATTTGCATGTTTTAATCATTTACTCAGCACAACTATTCCTTGAGTGCTGTTGCTGTAATAAAATTTTTCATGTGAAGGAATTGAGGCTCACATAGACTAAATAACACAGAACTTGAATGCTGGATGCTTGTCTTGAGCAAATGATCCGTCTTCATCCTCGCCCTGCGCTGGGATGAGTGTGTGGGGCTGTGGGAGCATAAGGTGGGTAAATGGAGAGGAAAGGGACAGGAGTGAGAAGTCTGGGTTTGCAGGATTCAGCACGGGGGTAGACAGAGCATGCGCTAAACTTGGCTGAGGTTCAGAAAGCACCCACAGACCCTGTCTTTGCATCCTCAGTGGTGCCAACCTAGAGGCCACTTCTGGATACAGGAGATGTGTCCTGCTCCATCTTTTGGCATCTTCATTATTGTGGAGCAGAAGGATTATAGATGTTTTGGGGAAAGGTTTGTAGACAGAAATTCCAGCTTCTAGAAGCAGCTATTTCATAATGTTTCGATGAGAAGTGGACACCAGGGGACATCCCTGATTCTTCCACAATGTCACCTCATCTATCTGATTGTTTACTAGGTGCTGCCTAGGTCCTGAAAAACATTGTCATCTTGTGTAATTTTCATGACAGCCCTCAGATGTGTTCCCCTATTCCTACAGAAGAAACTAAAATGCAGAGATGCCAAGTAACTTGCCCATGGTTACATCATCCTGCATCCATGCAGACTGAAGAACACTGGAAAACATGCCTGAAAGTCCAAGTGTTGCTCTTCTCTGGGAGAAGGGAGGGTGGAGAAACCATTTAACTCTAGTTTTCTAGGTTGCCATGATAACTGGACCATATTGTGGGTCTTTCATCAATGAAATGGTGGATGCCTCTTTTTGTTTGTAACTGTAATTGCATTCATGTCTTAGAAAACTGGAATCCCTATGACCAGGCAGATGTGTGATAATTGTCAACCTCGGAGTGAGGATGGTGGTGGATGATAAATATCACGCTCTGTTCTTCTCTGCAGACTGTGTGCTCTTACACATAAAGACAAACTTGCTAATGACTTTCTATAAATAAGTTCTAGCTTATAACTGTTGTTCCAGCAAAAGCTGCTGACATGTAATCTCCCTTCAAATACAAAATACCTTCCTTTTCTCCCTAGTTTCTTATGAAAAGGCAAAGTAGACCAGCATCGCTGTCACTGTTGGGCTATGTGACCCTTAAAAAAGTTGTTTAACCTCTCAGTGCCTTCTTTATATTCTTTGTCTATTTCAGAAACAAATAGGTAATGGGGTGAGCTCCTCAGAGACCTGCAATATACAGCTTTCATTTCTGGGAGGGGTCTAGCATAAGGGTGGGTACTCAGAACCAAAGTGTCAACCCATTTGAGTTGAACTGATGAAGCCTTGAAAAGTTTAAAGGACACTGAAAATGTGAGAATGAGAGTTATTTTCTGGGAAGGGGCAGGTTCCCAGGATGTACTTTGCCCCAATATGTATAGAACGCTTACTAGAAAATGCATGCATCAGAAATTGTTTACTCATTTTCCAGCTTAAACAAGCAGTGGCTAGCAAACTGTAGTCACGGACAAACTCCAGCCCACAGTGTTTTTATAAATAAAGTTTTATGGGAAGCCATCCACATCCATTCTCTTCTATCTTCCTATGGCTGCTTTCCTAACGGAAAAGCAGAGTTGAGTCATTATGACAGAAACTCTACAGCCGCCATGGATAGGGACATTTGCTACCTGACTCATTGCATTAAAAAGTCACTGACTTTTGGATTACACTCTGAGCCACTGGGGATGCATCTCTCTTTGAAGTTCTCATTTTATCTACTGTAGGTAACACACATGGTTCCCCCTAGTTGATTACTCCTTCCTCAAGCTCCCTTGGGAAGACAGACACAAAGTCAAGATGCAGATGAGGGGGCTGCATGTAAATTCTGGAGTGGTGGTGTTCACCCTTAATCCCAGCTCTCAGGAGGCAGAGAGAGAGAATCCCTGGATCTCACTAGCTAGCTAGGCTACATGGGTCAGTGAGTGAACCTACTTCAGTAAATAATGTGCAAAGCAATAGAGGGAGACCCCTAATGACATCTCTGGCTTCCACATGCACACACAGGCACACATGCACCCACATACATACAAGCTTGCATGCATACATGCACACACACACACGGTACATATATACAAACACAAAAGTGCAAGGCAACAACACTAATGGTAAACACAGTGAGCATGCCAGACCCTGGATTAAAGGCTTTATCTGTCCTAGCTCATAAAGTCATCCCAATGGTTCTATGAAGGAGTCAGCATCACTATCCTTATTTAAAGATGAGAACCTGTGTTGCCCAAGAAGCTGTGTGAGGAAGCCAGGCTGTGTATTGAGGATGTCATGTATGGTCCTTGTCCAGAGGAAGTGTCAAGTATGGTGAGAAGAGAGCACTAATTATTCTCACAATTCATGTAGAGGTTCAATTATGATGAATATTGCAAGAGCTGGGGGAGTGTGGTGAGAGTGGGCTCTGGAGACCCCTCTCGAGCTGGGATCCATAGAGATTCACAAATAGGAGCCAGGCACAGAGAGGATGGAAAAGGTATTTTAAGGAGAAGGAGCAGAGCATGCATCTGCTTTAGAGAAGGAGGAAGTGTGGCACGTAGGGAAGATTGGAATAAACTCACTGCAGCCAAAGCATAATGACCACAGACATGGTGGGAAAGTCAGGGGCCACACAAAGGCTGGGCTCATATTCAAGGCTTTCACTAAAAGGCAGTGGGAGTCACTTCAATGTTAGAATGGGAAGATGGTGGCCTTGTCACTCTAAATACCATCACAAGACAGTGCAGCTCTGTTATGTTAACTACGGGGTGGAACATCACACTGAAAAAGGTGGACCAGGCTAGGCATGTGCAGAGGAGAGAGTCACTCTCCTGATGCACACGAGGGGCCAGTACTTCCCACTCCTACAAAGGGAAAACTCTGCTTGAGACCTGTGCAGCAGAGGCCGTTCCCAGCTGGACCAATGACAAAGGTGATGTGGTGGTTTGAATGTAAAACATTCCTCGTAGCCTCATGTGTTGGTGATTAACTCTCATATTTGATCCCTAGCCAGTGTTCGAGGTTTTGGGAGGTGGAGCCTTTGCTAGAGGAGGTGTGTCATTGGACGTGGGTCTTGAGGTTTATTAGTCCAGCCCCACTTGCCAGAGCTAGCTAGCTCACTCTTGCTGTTTCCTCCCAGCTGATGTGACAAGATGTAACACCGTGGATGGGTGGGTGATTTAGCCAAAGCTCTGCCACACTTTTTGGTCTTTGTTGAAGCTTTCCTTTAAAACTATAAGCTGAAATAAACTACTTTTCTTTCCATAAGCTGCTTCTGGCAAAGTGTTTTATCCCAGCAAGGAGAAGGTGAAAGCTATAGGTGACTTGCTGTCAACTTGGAAGCCTGCTTGCAAAGGGTTTATTTAGAAAACACAAGTGCTTGTGTGTTAGCCTGAAGCTGAGGCAGGATTCTCACTTCAGTGTGGAGCGAGAAGATTTGCCTTTTGTCCTAAGAAAGTTCTGGGATGTGGAAGCTGCTCTCCGTCCCCTTCAAATGGAAGCTAGCCTGGACGTGACAGGCTACCCATGATCCTTGTTTAGTAGTTGCTCAGTAAGTACTCAGTGGATGGATGGAGTATGAAGGACCATATCATCATAGGCAAGACATAGTCCCTCTTCGATCCTCAGTTCCTTTGTTTTCAAAAGAAGTAAGGTGATCCTGATTTTCTCTAAGGCCCTTTCCAGGATTAAGACTCTGAGATGTAGGATGGATACTTACTCAGCAAGAACTCACCAAACTCTCTTCTGGGCCAAATTCCATGACAAGTATCAAGGACATGATGGTAAAAAAAAAAAAAAAAAGTACCCATTCCTGGGCTGGAGAGATGGCTTAGCAGTTAAGGCACTTGCCTGCAAAGTCTAAGGACCCAGGTTCAATTCCCCAGTACCCACGTAAATCTGATGCAAAAGGTGGCACATGCTTCTGGAGTTCATTTGCAGTGGCTTGAGACCCTGGTGTGCCCATTCTCTCTCTCTCTCTCTCTCTCTCTCTCTCTCTAAGCCAGACACACAAGATGATGCAAGCACACAAGGTCGCACATGTGCATAAACTGGTGCACACATCTGGTGATCTACTGCAGTGGCTGAGGCCCTGGCACACCAATTCTCTGTCTCTCTCTCTCCCTCCCTCTCTCTCTCTCTCTCTCTCATAAAAAAGAAAAAAATTTAAATGTACATGATGCTTACATGTAAACTATCATCATAAGAACTGGGTGCATGCTCAGCTCTACTACATTCTTGACTATGTGGGAGACCATGGGTATGGTGTCCTCATGAGTCAAATGGAGATACCACTTTAATTTATTTAATTTTTTTGAGAATTAAATGAGATAGTTGTGAGTACTGGAACATCTCTATACCTGATTCCCATTTATGCAACCTTTCACTACCTTGCCCAAAAACGTTACCAGCTATGTGGGCATACGTTAGCTCAGTCAAGTTGACATATAAAATCAACCACTACAAGTTTGCTTCCTAAGTAAAAGCAACATTGAAAGAAGGAAAGGCTCAATACTTAGTGCCAGTGTTTCACGGAAGACAACTGAAGGAAAAGATGTCAAGCAAGGCCTCCTGTCTCCACTTTGTTCCTCTCAGGAGCCAGTGTGACTTTTCAAAAGCATAAATCCGGTCAGATGACTTCTTCCTTAACCCCAGTGACTTTTCTGCTGTACTTGGAATAAAATCAGAAATGCTCCCCTTGATCTATAAAGTCCTGAAGAAACTGGCACCATCTTGAGTCCCTGTTGTCCCTGCCTAACCATTCTCCTTCTTGTTCCTACCTCGGGTTCTTTGTAAGGCTATGCTCTGTGTAGGAAATGATCCTTCCTCTGATCACCCTAGGCCTGGCTCCTCTTCATCACCAGGTCTCAGCTCAGATGTTACCTCTCCAAAGAGCCTTTCACCAGCAACAGTAGTGGATGCGTCTCCCACTTCTACACATGTGTGGGTATGCACATGCATGAACACACACAGAGAGCAAAAAAAAACAAAGAAGCTGGGTGCTGAAGTGGAACCTCTCAAGCTTGATTATGCATTCTAATCACTGGGAATTTAGTTCAAAGTGAATGTTGATTGAGTAGGTCTGAGGTGAGGTGGCAGGTGTATTTTTTTTTTTTTTTTTTTGAGGTAGGGTCTCACCCTAGTCCAGGATGATAAATTCACTACATAGTTTCTGGGTGTCCTTGAACTCACTCCCAAGTGCTGGAATTAAAGGTGTGTGCCACCATGCCTGGCTAGCTTCTGTATTTCTAACAAGCTCCCAGATGCTGAGACTGCTGCTGCTGGTCCCTCGACCACACAGTGAGCAGCAAAACACTAAGCCTTGTCATTAACATCTGGGTGGAGGGAGGAGAGGTCAGCTGAATTCAAAGTGTCTTTATTGTAAGAAGATGTAAGCTCTATAAAATCACCACTTTTGCAAATTAGAAGGTTAGTTTTACATGGTTCAACCTGACACAACCTGCAGTCTATCAGCCGACTGCTAATAGAAACCAAAGCTTCTGATTATCAGGATCTTAGCCATTTCCCCTTGAACAAAGAGGAGGTAAGGCTTTGGATCAAAGTACTAAATATATCATTTTAACAATGTAATGCAGAGCACAATCTGGTTCATATATTCACAAGCCTGTTCTCAGTTTTTCGCCCCTGACAGAATCCCAAAGCATGGGGCAGCACATGGCCCAGGAACTTCTCCCTGCCTTTTTCTGGATTGCAAATTGGAGAGAAGGCTCACTCCACTGGCTTGCCTTCTAATACAGGAATTTGGGGGTTCCTTGCCAGTGGACCAATACAACACTTCAATGCATCACTGATTTGGGGGTATCTCTAGGTTCTTGTCTTATGAATTTCAAGAATGAACTTCCCAGAGCAGAGGATAAGGTTTAGAAAGATCTCATTAGAGCTTAGAGTTTTAGGAGGGAGAACTTTAAGAGAAAGGGAGGGGGCTTAGAGGAAGGAAGGAAGACATTGAGAAGCCCAGAACAAGAGAAGAAAGAAAGCAAATCTCTTGCCAGAGAGGCAAGATAAGGTTTGAGAAGTCCACCTCAAGACTCAGATTGGGGATTTTTATGTGAGCCCCATGGATCGGTGGCTGGTTTAGCCCATCTAGTCCTGACATCAGGCGTCTGCAGTAAGGATTAGTGGAACAGGGTAATCTTCCCAGAAATCTTAATTCTTTAGGAAGGGCCTTCTCAGAAAGGAGAGGATGGAGTGCTGAAGGGGCAGAGATAAGGAAAGGCTTGACCCTTCTGATGTTTCTAACTTGTAATAAAGCATAATGACTTAGATTTCCTTTTACAGGCCCAAGAACAATTTCTGCATTTATTGAAGGAGAATGCTATTCATTTCAGGGTCCTATAACCCCTAAACTGCCTGACTTCCACTTTCCGGCTCTAGTGTTTGGAGCATGTTGCAATTTCAAGGCATGTCTTGAAGCAATGGTATCTCCAGTTGGCTTTGCAGGCCATGTCTGTCGGGGAGCCAGGGGACAGGGAAGAAAGAAGATCAACCCAATGGCAACTTGTGTCTCGTGATTAAAGAGTTCACGTGACACTGGAAAAAAAAAGTGTATTGGGTGTGTGAGGAGCCACAGCTCCTGGCTTTTCCTTGTGACACTATTCCACCTGTAAGATGTCCTGGATGTGGGCTTGGATAAGTCCAGGGTTTGAAGAGCATAAGCCTGATAGAATCCTCCATGAGCAAAGCTTTCTGAGGAGAGAGGGGCAGAAGTGAACCACCTGTCCCCTTCGCCAAAATTCACAGAAAGTGAAAAAGCAAAAGACCAATGGGAGGCCTCAAGGGTGTCAGTGGTGTGTGTGTGTGTGGTCCTCTGTGACATACGATGTGTGTGCACCTCTATGACATATGATGTGTGTGCACCTCTATGACACATGATGTGTGTGCTCCTCTATGACATATGATGTGTGTGCTCCTCTGTGACATACAATGTGTGTGCTTCTCTGTGACATACAATGTGTGTGCTTCTCTGTGACATGTGATATTTGTGCTCCTCTGTGACATATGATGTTTGTGCTTCTCTGTGACATATGATGTGTGTGCTCCTCTGTCACATATGATGTGTGTGTTCCTCTGTGACATATGATATGTGTGCTCCTCTGTGACATATGATATGTGTGCTCCTCAGTGACATATAATGTGTGTGCTCCTCTGTGGCATATGATGTGTGTGCTCCTCTGTCACATACGATGTGTGTGCTCCTCTGTGACATACAATGTGTGTGCTCCTCTGTGACATATGATGTGTGTGCTCCTCTGTCATATATGATGTGTGTGCTCCTCTGTCACATATGATGTGTGTGCTCCTCTGTGACATATGATGTGTGTGCTCCTCTGTGACATATGATGTGTGTGCTCCTCTGTCACATATGATGTGTGTGCTCCTCTATGACATATGATGTGTGTGCTCCTCTGTGACATACGATGTGTGTGCTCCTCTGTCACATATGATGTGTGTGCTCCTCTGTCACATATGATGTGTGTGCTCCTCTGTCACATATGATGTGTGTGCTCCTCTGCGACATATGATGTGTGTGCTCCTCTGTCACATATGATGTGTGTGTTCCTCTGTCACATATGATGTGTGTGCTCCTCTGCCACATATGATGTGTGTGCTCCTCTGTGACATATGATGTGTGTGCTCCTCTGTCACATATGATGTGTGTGCTCCTCTGTGACATATGATGTGTGTGCTCCTCTGTGACATATGATGTGTGTGCTCCTCTGTCACATATGATGTGTGTGCTCCTCTGTCACATATGATGTGTGTGCTCCTCTGTCACATATGATGTGTGTGCTCCTCTGTGACATATGATGTGTGTGCTCCTCTGTGACATACGATGTGTGTGCTCCTCTGTGACATATGATGTGTGTGCTCCTCTGTGACATACGATGTGTGTGCTCCTCTGTCACATATGATGTGTGTGCTCCTCTGTGACATATGATGTGTGTGCTCCTCTGTCACATATGATGTGTGTGCTCCTCTGTGACATATGATGTGTGTGCTCCTCTGTCACATATGATGTGTGTGCTTCTCTGTGACATACGATGTGTGTGCTTCTCTGTCACATATGATGTGTGTGCTCCTCTGTGACATACGATGTGTGTGCTCCTCTGTCACATATGATGTGTGTGCTCCTCTGTGACATATGATGTGTGTGCTCCTCTGTCACATATGATGTGTGTGCTCCTCTGTGACATATGATGTGTGTGCTCCTCTGTGACATACGATGTGTGTGCTCCTCTGTCACATATGATGTGTGTGCTCCTCTGTGACATACGATGTGTGTGCTCCTCTGCCACATATGATGTGTGTGCTCCTCTGTGACATATGATGTGTGTGCTCCTCTGTGACATATGATGTGTGTGCTCCTCTGTCACATACGATGTGTGTGCTCCTCTGTCACATATGATGTGTGTGCTCCTCTGTGACATATGATGTGTGTGCTCCTCTGTCACATATGATGTGTGTGCTCCTCTGTCACATACGATGTGTGTGCTCCTCTGTCACATATGATGTGTGTGCTCCTCTGCCACATATGATGTGTGTGCTCCTCTGTCACATATGATGTGTGTGCTCCTCTGCGACATATGATGTGTGTGCTCCTCTGCCACATATGATGTGTGTGCTCCTCTGTGACATATGATGTGTGTGCTCCTCTGTCACATATGATGTGTGTGCTCCTCTGTGACATATGATGTGTGTGCTCCTCTGTCACATATGATGTGTGTGCTCCTCTGTCACATATGATGTGTGTGCTCCTCTGTCACATATGATGTGTGTGGTCCTCTGTGACATATGATGTGTGTGCTCCTCTGTCACATATGATGTGTGTGCTCCTCTGTGACATACGATGTGTGTGCTCCTCTGTGACATATGATGTGTGTGCTCCTCTGTGACATACGATGTGTGTGCTCCTCTGTGACATACGATGTGTGTGCTCCTCTGTCACATATGATGTGTGTGCTCCTCTGTCACATATGATGTGTGTGCTCCTCTGTGACATACGATGTGTGTGCTCCTCTGTCACATATGATGTGTGTGCTTCTCTGTGACATACAATGTGTGTGCTTCTCTGTCACATATGATGTGTGTGCTCCTCTGTGACATATGATGTGTGTGCTCCTCTGTCACATATGATGTGTGTGCTCCTCTGTGACATATGATGTGTGTGCTCCTCTGTCACATATGATGTGTGTGCTCCTCTGTCACATATGATGTGTGTGCTCCTCTGTGACATACGATGTGTGTGCTCCTCTGTCACATATGATGTGTGTGCTCCTCTGTGACATACGATGTGTGTGCTCCTCTGCCACATATGATGTGTGTGCTCCTCTGTGACATATGATGTGTGTGCTCCTCTGTGCACATATGATGTGTGTGCTTCCTCTGTCACATACGATGTGTGTGCTCCTCTGTCACATATGATGTGTGTGCTCCTCTGTGACATATGATGTGTGTGCTCCTCTGTCACATATGATGTGTGTGCTCCTCTGTCACATATGATGTGTGTGCTCCTCTGTCACATATGATGTGTGTGCTCCTCTGTCACATATGATGTGTGTGCTCCTCTGTGACATATGATGTGTGTGCTCCTCTGTCACATATGATGTGTGTGCTCTCTGTGACATACGATGTGTGTGCTCCTCTGTCACATATGATGTGTGTGCTCCTCTGTGACATATGATGTGTGTGCTCCTCTGTGACATATGATGTGTGTGCTCCTCTGTGACATATGATGTGTGTGCTCCTCTGTCACATATGATGTGTGTGCTCCTCTGTGACATATGATGTGTGTGCTCCTCTGTCACATATGATGTGTGTGCTCCTCTGTCACATATGATGTGTGTGCTCCTCTGTCACATATGATGTGTGTGCTCCTCTGTCACATATGATGTGTGTGCTCCTCTGTCCACATATGATGTGTGTGCTCCTCTGTCACAGCTCCTCTGTCACATATGATGTGTGTGCTCCTCTGTCACATATGATGTGTGTGCTCCTCTGTCACATATGATGTGTGTGCTCCTCTGTCACATATGATGTGTGTGCTCCTCTGCCACATATGATGTGTGTGCTCCTCTGTCACATACGATGTGTGTGCTCCTCTGACATATGATGTGTGTGCTCCTCTGTGCACATATGATGTGTGTGCTCCTCTGTCCACATATGATGTGTGTGCTCCTCTGTGACATATGATGTGTGTGCTCCTCTGTGACATACAATGTGTGTGCTCCTCTGCCACATATGATGTGTGTGCTCCTCTGTGACATATGATGTGTGTGCTCCTCTGTGACATTTGACATGTGTGCTCCTCTGTGACATATGATGTGTGTGTTCCTCTGTAACATATAATGTGTGTGCTCTCTGTGACATATGATGTGTGTGCACCCTGTCACATATGATGTGTGTGCTCCTCTGTCACATATGATGTGTGTGCTCCTCTGTGACATATGATGTGTGTGCTCCTCTGTGACATATAATGTGTGTGCTCTCTGTGACATATGATGTGTGTGCACCCTGTCACATATGATGTGTGTGGTCCTCAGTGACATATAATGTGTGTGCACCTCTGTGGCATATGATGTGTGTGCTCCTCTGTCACATATGATGTGTGTGCTCCTCTGTGACATATGATGTGTGTGCTCCTCTGCCACATATGATGTGTGTGCTCCTCTGTCACATATGATGTGTGTGCTCCTCTGTGACATACAATGTGTGTGCTCCTCTGTGACATACAATGTGTGTGCTCCTCTGTGACATATGATGTGTGTGCTCCTCTGTCACATATGATATATGTGCTCCCCTGTCACATATGATACGTGTGCTCCTCTGTCACCTATGATGTATGTGCTCCCTCAGTGACATATGCCCCTGACTGGGGATGTTCAATGTCAGAGCCCCAGAGCTCTCTACCCATCCTCCTCTCTCTCCCCTACCACCTGATCATTCCTTCCTCTTCCCTTCCTCAGTCCTTACCTCTGAAAACCACCCAAGTTTCATCCCCCACAGAGCAGTTTCTCTCCTATCTCCACAAAACCTCCTCCCTGGACCTCACCCATTCTCTTTTCAGCCTTCCTGCTTTAGGTGTATTTACCACCCCCATTCATTTTCTCTCTCCCTCTTTCTCTCTCTCCTTCCCTCTTTTCCTCACTCTCTCCCTTCCCCCTCCTTTTCATCCATTAAATAAAATCTTGAATATAAGAAATTGTCTTAATCCTCTGATCCAAAGCTTCTCTCTTCATTTCTATCACACCAGTTTTTCCTAGCATTAGACAAAACTGTCCGTGGTTCCAAGAAACTGCCCATCTTGAGAATGAACTCCAGACCTAACTTTCATGACACTGTAAGCCCATCTGAGTGGGCACTGCTGGGCCATCAAAGCCCATTGGTTATGTTCCCCTGGTTTGCAACTCTACAGTCCCTTGAGCTAGAGATCTTTAAATAAACACTGTGCCTGCTTTCCAACCAAAACCAATCCATCAACATTGGAGTGGGACAAGCAGGCACAGGTGTGCTGCACAACACCCACATGATCTGGATGCCCAGCAAAGATTACAGGCCACTATGGTTGAGGTATGGGTTTGTTTTCAAAATTCAGGGAAGGGGCTGGAAAGATTGCTTGGTGGTTAAGGTGTCTGCCTCCAAAGCCTAACAACCAGGTTCAATTTCCCAGCACCCACATAAAGTCAGATGTGCAAATTGGTGCATGCATCTGGAGCTTTTTCTGCAGTAGCTAGAGGCCCTGATGCACCCATATTCTTTTCCTTCCCTCCCTCTCTTTCTCTTTCTCTCTCTCTCTCACTTGCTCTCCATATATATGGAGAGAGAAAGATGCTTGCAAATACACAAGAAATAAAATAAAAATTCAATAAAAAGTTTCCATTTCGATCATTGCCTTTCTTAACCTCAAAAACTTCACCCCTTTTTGAATACAACATGGGATATGACTAACAACAAATATTCTCTTATACTTTGAGAGTCAAGATCATTTTCACATGGGCTACTTCATTAGAGTCTCAAGTCAGCCTGTGGAATGCACTAACACCATTACAGAAAGAAAAATGATGCTTGCACTGTGACAATGTTGTAAGAGACAAAAAAAAAAAAAAAAAAAAAGAGTGAGGTGGCTGTATATGTCATGGGGCATGCATGCAAGGGAGGATGTTCTAGCTAATAGAAAGACTTGGGTACATGGATATGCATCAACCTAAAAGATTGGCCACAGGCTAGTCTGACAGTGTTTTTTTGTTTTTTTTTTTAAATTTTTTGTTCATTTTTATTTATTTGTTTGATAGTGACAGACAGAGAGAGAAAGAGGAAGATAGATAGAGAGAGAGAATGGGTGCGCCAGGGCCTCCAGCCACTGCAAACGAACTCCAGATGCGTGCACCCCCTTGTGCATCTGGCTTACGTGGGTCCTGGGGAATCAAGCCTCGAACCGGGGTCCTTAGGCTTCACAGGCAAGCGCTTAACCGCTAAGCCATCTCTCCAGCCCCTAGTCTGACAGTGTTTGACATTTATCTATTTGTGTGTGTTGCAGGGCAGACCAGGACTTCTTGCTACTGCAAATGGACAGCAAACACTTGGGTCATTTTTTTTTTTTTCATCCAATTTACATGGGTGGCTGAGGAAGTGAACCTGCCCCTTGAATCTTAAAGGGACGCTTTTCCTGAACAGAACCCAAGCTGACAGGACAAGCACCTCAAACTGCTGAAACATCTTCGCAGCCCTATCCTAACATTAAAAAAAAAAATCAGGCTCAAAATCCTACTTGTAAATGGCTCCATCCCTATTGTTTCTTTAAGCCTTCCTTTATTGGCATGTGTGCATTTGTATAATATATAAGCACAGAAAAATATCTGCAAAGACTTACACTAAACTGTTAGTGTCCATATCATTTGGTCTGGGATTGGACAGGGGTAAGAGACATTTTTTTTAATTTGTTAGAAAAAAATTATACTTTCATATTGTTATTTAAAAAATTTGGGGGGCCGGGCATGGTGGCGCACGCCTTTAATCCCAGCACTCAGGAGGCAGAGGTAGGAGGATCGCCGTGAGTTCGAGGCCACCCTGCGACTACACAGTGAATTCCAGGACAGCCTGGGCTAGAGTGAGACCCTACCTCGAAAAACAAAACAAAAAAACTACAAAAAAACATTTTGGTGAGGCTGGAGATATTGCTTAGTAGTTAGGGTGCATACCTGTGAAGCCTAAGGACCCAGGTTCAATTCTCCAGGTCCCACGTAAGCCAGATGCACATGGCGGCACATGCATCTGCCCATACTCTCTCTTCTTCTGTGTGTCTCAAATAAACAAATAAAATAAATCTGTGTCCTTCTCTCTACCATATATATATATATATATATATATATATATATATATATATGCCACTCTAAGACTACATAGTGAATTCCAGGTCAGCCTGGGCTCGTGTGAAACCCTACATCAAAAAACTATATATATATATTGTCTTCAGCTCCCCAGACTGCCTGCTGCACAAGAACTTGAAAGGCAGATTACTGGCCCTTACTGGAGACAGAGGAAGTAAAATCTTATACACCTAGGTGACCTGGACCCACTAGGGCATCAGGAGACTGAACCATCTGCCCTTTCTCTTCATCAGAATCCTGCATCCTGCAGACTGGCTGGTCTCTGCTCAGAGTCACAAGACTGGATCAGCACATAACAGCTCCCCACTCACCCCAAGGCTGCCAGGAAAATTTACTCGTTCCCAGTGGCAGTTGGTGAGCTGGGAGAGTGTCAGGCCCTGCAGGGTTGTTCCTTTCTTAATAAGGAAAATTCACTTTCCACACACTTTAGGGGAAATGTCCTGGGAGGACAGAACCAGATGGGCACTAAGTTTATTAAAAGCATACTTGTTACCAGAAAACATTTGCAAATATGTATGGGTATTTTTGCGTGTGTGTGTGTATCTGTGTATGTGTGCATTTCACACAGATACATTTGCATATCCCTCTGAAATTCTTTCAATTAGACGCTTATCTTTCTGATTTTTCTTCGGTATGTTTTGCAGTTCACGCTTGTATGGAAGCATAAGCTTTGCCTCTCGTCTTCACTGATGGCTGGTGGTTCTGATTCTTGCTTTTCCTTCTCTCCAGGTGCAGCTCATTCACTATAACCATGAGTTATATACAAATGTCACAGAAGCTGCAAAGAGTCCAAATGGATTGGTGGTAGTTTCTATATTTATAAAAGTAAGTCTTGCATTCCTTCATTCTTCTTGCCTAACCAGAATATCAGTCTAAACTCCCTGCTGGGGTTAACAATATTTATAAGGGGTGATGTCTATTAAATGTCTATTAACACTAAGACATCTGTAGGTTCATAGGACTTTAAATTTTTTTATTTACTTTTTCCATTTTTGATATGTGCATACATGTATATAATGCATTTTGATCTTATTCCCTCCAACTACTCCCTTATTCCCCACCCCTCCCATGAATACCTTTCTTCTTCCCCATTTAAGCCCTGTCTTACTTTCATGCCTTTATTTCAACCCATTGAATTGAATGAGGGTTTTTTTCTTTTTTTTGCATCACTATGGGTAGAGGGTTATTTACTGTGGAGTTGGCAACTTACCAGTGTCTACACCACTGATGAGCCTGACTCCCTGTCTCCCAGCAGCCATTAGATGCCATTGGATAGTCTGAGATTCATGAAGAGCTCAGTTCCCTGCAGGGAAATACAGAAATGACAAGATCCATTCCAGAGCATGAGGGTGTGTGGGTTCAGGAAGCTTCTGTCCTGGAGAGAAAGGGAACACTAATTAAAGGAACAGGTTTCAAGTCCTGCCTACCACAATGTATCCCAGAAGGATACAACAGCAAGAGAGAGGATAGCCCACAGATGCCTTCTCATTGTCAAGAAGCCTCCAAATATAACATAAATGATCATATGTGTAGAAGTCCCCTCCCCCTGAGGCTTTCCGCATGCCAGTCTTTCCATGAGCGACTCCTGGAGGCCAGCCAGCCCTCCCCACAATCCCTGTGGTTTGCTCCCTTTGCTCAAAGCTGCACAGTCTATGCATGTCATCCCCAGAGGCACAGACACATTACAACTGACAGAGTGACTGATGGACCACTGGGCAGCCAGCCTCCTCAACAACAAACTACTGGCATGTTTCACAAGCTCTTGCAGAAATGTGGGCTCCATGGAAACTGTGAGCAACAGTCAAGTTTACAGGGCCTGGCTGCTCCCTTGAAGGTTGTTGAGAAGACTTACGTCCCAGAGTCTAAGACCTGTGAAGGGACAATGGCCAGCTCCTGCATCTCCTAAAACCTGTTTGGCCTCTGGGGAAGCTACTGTTCCTTCTCTGAGAAAACGTGCAGCTTTCTGGATTAATTTCAATATAAGCCACAGCCTTGCTCTCAGTTCCAAAAATTCAACTCCCAGATAACCAGTTCCTCCATGAGTTATCCAAACTGTGACTGTCACTCATCTTAAAACTCCAATAGGAAAGCCAGGCGTGGTGGCACACACCTTTAATCCCAACACTTGGGAGGCAGAGGTAGGAGGATCACCGTGAGTTTCAGGCCAGCCTGAGACTACATAGTGAACTCCAGGTCAGCCTGGGCTAGAGTGAGACTGTACCTTGAAAAACTAAAAAAAAAAAAAAAAAAGTTAAAAAAAAACTCCAATGGAATATAGTATACAGGCCCACCCTCTGCTAGGTACCGGTACCCAGAAATGAAATGAACTTAAGGAAGGATATGCAACCTCTGGTAGTCATCAACCCTCCTGACATCCCTGCCTCACATTCCCAGCTCCCTGCAGGCTAGGCAAAAATAGATGAGAAATCCTCTCACATCTAGATAGTTCACCCCAAGACAGGTCCCCCTGCTCAAAAAATTGATTCACAAGAGGCTTGAGGTTTGTGATCAAAGAAGAGATGTGTTTATCTTTGGGTTTTATTTATCTCTGTCCTCCACAAATCCCCACCCTTCCCGTGACCATGGAAAGCTGAGACTCGGCTGTAATTGCTGCTCAATCACACACCATTAGCTTCCCACTTAAGCTCACTTATTCCAAGTACATATTTTATCCTCTCACCCACGCAGCCAACACACTAGTGCCCACAAATCATCTGTGTGCACTTTGAAAATGTTTCAGTAATTTTTAATCAGCTCAAAGGGGTTTGGTCTCAACATCAGTGTTTCCAGGACTTCACCAGGTACCAGGAGCCCCAGACTCCCAGCAGTTAAGAGCCATAGAAGATTCCTTACCTGGCCAACATCACATTTCATGCCCATGGCCCTCCTCCTTTCAGGACAGCATCATGGTACACAGGTGGCTCCAAACTATCTTTGAAAATGCTAAAATGTATGTCACAAAAGAAGCTGAATTTGGCACAAACATTCCCAGGGAGCAACAGTGTTCAGCTTGGGATTTCTCCATTTTGGGGTGGATTTTTACCTCCCTTGAGTATCGTCACTCTCCAAGTGCCCATTAGTGGTACGTCTCACCACAACACACCCAGGAAACTGTGTGAAAAAGAAGACAGATGGAGGCAAAATAAACAGTCTGTGCTTTCTCCAAACTAAAATTACCTGTTGCTTACCTAATAATAATAATCATTGGCACAATTTTTCCAACCCTTAGAATAAATCATATTCAAAATGCTGATGTGTCACAACATCCCATTAGCAGCTGAGGCATAAATTGCAGAGCATAGCTGAGCAAGGTAGGAGAGAAATGATTGGGATGAGCAGCGGTTCTGAGAAAAGGCTTAGTAAGAAAAAAAAGGCATTAAGAAAACCGAACACAGTTGTGTGGGGCCACATCATGGTCTCCTAAATGGTGGTCTCTTGGAGCTTAGCCTCTTATTCCAAAGGAGGTCTTTGGAAATACAAGGGTATAGCATAAAATGGGATATCCTCTCCAAACATCTAGAACAATGCTCAGTCTGTAATCGGTGCTAGATAAATCTTTATTGGATGCATGGATGGGTGGATGGATGGATCAATGAGTAGGTAAGTGGATAGATGCATGGATGAGTGGATGGGTGGATGAGTATATGGGTGTATGGGTACGTGGGTAAATAGACAATTGAATGATATGGCTTATGATATATTCAATACATACAATAATGAGCAGTTGTATTATAAGGTTGTATATAACTTGTTTTTCCAAATCCCTTTACAGAATACTCTTTCTAACTAGGTAAATATCCTTCCCCTAACATGTCACTCCCTGCCTTGTGATGGTTCCTCATTCCTACAGAATAAGGTTGAAGTGTCCTAACATGGCATTCAAAGCTTAGCATGGGCCAGCCTGTGCCTGCCTAGTTAGCCTCCCTTCTTCCCTCACTCTCACCTCCAACTACCTTGAAATAGTTGTGTGAGCATTCTGGTTCCCATGATAGGACTGCTGCATGGAATATTTTTCCTTGCCTTATTATCCTTTTTCTTGTTCTACCACCAAAACACTTTAACTTCTGCTCATCCTTCCAGACCAACTCAGTCCCTAACTCCCTAGGAGTGGGTGGTTCCCCTACTATCATCATACTTTTGACTCAATCAGAACATTCCTTACACTATGAGAACTTGTTTACCTACCTGTCTTCCTTCTCTAGACAAGGAGTGTACCAGCTACTTTCTCATTACTATGGAAAAATACTGGACCGGAAACAGCTTACAGAAGGAGAGGGTGTATTTCAGCTTAAAATTTCAAGGGGAAGTTTAATCATGGCAGGGAAAGGCTGGCAGGAGCAGACAGCTAGGCAACGCATTTTCACATCAACACAAAGGAAGCAGAGAATGCAAGTGGGGCTGGGCTGTAACACCTCAAAGCCTCCCCTCCCCTGTGACACACTTCCTCCAGCAAGGCTTTCTTCCTCTTCCTACAGGTCCCACAAACTTCCCAAACAGTGCCACCAACTGGGTGTGAACCAAGCATTCAAAAGTATCAGTCTATGGGGGACATCCCACATCCAAACCACCACAAGGGGTCTTAATGCCCAGCCTTCACAGAGTTTGGTACTTTCCAGATAATCAATATGAAAGAACAAGAAAGAGAATGTGCAGAGATGTTTGCTCTAAGAGAGTGCTGTCCAGACATTGATACTTTCTTTTCTTCCGTAGGTTTCTGATTCATCAAACCCATTTCTTAATCGAATGCTCAACAGAGATACTATCACAAGAATAACATATAAAAGTAAGTTTGGTTCAATTTCCTTTACAGCAACTATTCTATAAAGGTTAGTCCTGTCGGAAGGCAGGAAACCAGAACTGATGATCTCCATGGGCCCCTTTCAGCTTCATGATCCTTTAATTTTGCAGAAAGTCACTCTGGAGAGTCAGGGTTGGCTAAAAGCAGCCCATTTAAAACATAAGTCCCCATGGTGTCTGTGCAATCCATGCCTGTCTAAGGCAATAATGATTATGATGATGTGGTCATCATTATCCCATGGACTAGTAATGAGCTGGGGAATTCTACTGGCTGACTAACTCCACCATGTCAGCTGTCCAAAGTTGGGGCTATGCCAACTGTGTGGTTGAAAAAGCACCCACCAGGTACTTTAGGCACAACCTCAACCTTCTCAGAGGCCTTCAGCTGGACCAAGTGTCCCTCTCTATATATGACTGGAGATCCAAGAGAAGGCTGGATAGTATCCTTCATTCTCTGTGGTCCATGGATCTATAGGACTCTGCCAGCCCCTGGGACTTCCAGAGGGGTTTCTCCTAAACTTCTTCAGTAAGGAAGATGGAAGAGTGCCAAGCTGAAGGAGGAAGAGAAAAGGAGGTTCTGCCACCATTCACAGCCTTTATAGAAACTGTAGGATTTGGAGGAAGCTGTGTGAGCTGGCACACCCCAAGAGATGAAAAATCAATACAGCAAAAGTCCAGGGGTTATGAAGTACTTGGTTAGGAGTGAGCAGGAAACTGAAATTCAAGTCTTTTCTTTAAGCATCATCAAGGAGACCCCTCATTTTGACCCTGTTTCCTTGTCAGCAAAGTGAAAAAGTTCAACCTCAGGTCTCTAAAAATCTTGTAGAGATGGAGTTGGGACTCAAGCAATAGGTAACTAACAATTGTTGCTGAGGGATTAAACAAAAAAAAGTATGCAAACATTCTAACTCCCACATCCCCTTTAGTGTGTCTTTTATGGGCACTAGGAGCTCAGCTGTGTCTAGCTCCTGCCTCCAAGGTGATGCAGAAAAGGCAGGCTGCTTGTTCACAAGCCTCACTTTGGACAGCTAGAGGCAGGCTATTGAGAATCCTGCCTTCATCTACCCACCTCTTCCTTTAACAAATATCTCCTGAATGAACGTAAAGATGGCCCAGGCACTAGCCCTCCCCACAGCTAGGTAACGCTCATATAAAGAGGTTGGAGGATGGTGGGTTGATGAACAGACCAGAGAATCACTACCCCTGGATATCTGCACATCACCCAGAGGGAGGAATTAAATTCTCTCCACATGCATCATGCCTTTCCTCATCAGTATTCTTGTACAGCCCTCTCCAAGAACACACTTAGACTGCTCAGCTCAGGGAGATATTTCTGTCTTGCGTGTAAATAGCAAATTTATAACTGCCCATAAAACATTATTATTCTTTTAACTTTTTGATTAAAAAAGCATGAAAATTAAATAAAATGTTTTCGAATAATCTTGAATCTGCAGTTTAGAGGCCATTAAAATCCACAAAATTGCATATTAAGACCCAAAACACAATGTGTCAGATTGCTGTTTGTATTGTCAGTCATTAGGGGGCCTTTTATCCCCTCCCCACACTCTGCACTGCTCTGATTAATATTAAGTGATGTGGCTGCGGCACAGGGGGTTAAGCAGGGGAGGGGGGGAGAATGAGACAGTAGAGAAGTGGGGAGAAAGAAAAGAAAAGGAAATAAGGAAGGGAAGGAAGAAGGAAGGGAAAGAAAAGGGAAGAAGAAGGAAAGAGAGAACAAAAGTATTCCAGACAAGAGTAACAGCACCACAAGGCTCAGGGGCACCGAAGGTGATAGAAACATTCAGAAGGAGGAGCTCTCTCTCTCTCTCTCCATCAGCTCCTCATCTCAAAGTTGATGGAGGAATGAATGCTCTCCCTTGCGTCACAATGATAGAGAGGGGCCAAGAAAGGTCTGGAGCCAAATCTTAAGGCCTTGCTAAGGAGCTTGTATTCTTTCTACCTCTAAAGATGTTCCTAGAAACATGAAGAGAAGACAACAGGTACACCCTCTTCTCCATCTGGATCTCATGCTTCATACCTGCCAGGCCCCTGGGGAAAGAGAATTAAACAAGATAAAGAGACCCTGACCTGCATGGAGAGAAGTGTAAACAGATCCCCTAATAGCAGGTGTTCTATGCTCTGACACTCCAGCAGGAAATAATAAAGGTTTCCCCCTTAGCAACCTTTGTCACATACCTAAAGGGAATAGACCACAGGCGTAATGATGGCCTGATTTTTAGGAATGACCCAGACACCACTATGCCCAGGACACTGACAGAAAGGGATTGATTCACACAGCAGGAACCCACAGCTCTCTTCCCTCCAGCTAAACTCCCTGGGGCCCCAGACAGGGAAGGTTGACCCCGTGGCAAGCAGAGGAGCTTGAAAACAGAAGTGATTCTCAAGCAAGCAGCCAGGACATCTCTCACAAAGCTCTGTAAGAGGCAGCAGGTTATGCTGGCATCAACCCATAAACTCAGGGAGGGTCTGTGAGGATATTCCGCTTCCATTTTTCTTAAGTGAGACAGGGAAAAATCAACCCTCACCCCCCCCAACACACACACACACACACACACACATACACACACACACATACAGTGCCATTTCCACCACACTACCCAGGGCCATCCCTCTTCAGTCTCCCAACCAGCTCATTCCACTGCTGCTACTCAGAATGACACCCCAAACAGGGCTTCAATTTGCTTTGCTCACTTACATAGTGCGTCCACCCTGCAAGGTGCTGAGCATTAGGAAATGGAGTTGATGCCAAATGAACACTTTCCTTACCACAGGGCCTGTGTTGCGCAGGCAGCATTTTGCCTGTGTAGTGCAGATACCATTGTTCCCAGCTTGCAGACGAAACTAAGGTAGCACATCTAGTAGGCAGCTCTGTAAGTCAGCGATATCCACATAATGAACAAGCACTCAGCAGAAAGGGCTGACTTCTTTCTCACTACTATGTGGGAGGGTTTGGACAAAGATGGCTCTGCTACAGGCTGGAGGTCCACAGGTCAGCTGAGGCAGGCTGCTCCGGGTGGCCCTCATCCTTCCAGGATCTGCAGCAGATCTCTGCCATCAGCCCATGAGCTCACAGCAATGTTACCTAAAGCCTAGTCTTGAAATACACTGACAATCACTGCCATTCACTTTCTAATGCCGGTCACATGGACAAGATGCTCAAGCTCAGCATCAACTCCTCTCATGAAGATGGGGGTGGGAAGGGAGGGAATTTCTTAAGCCACAATCCATCCTTCCATACTGAAGGGCAAGGATTCGCTTACAGGCCCTGGGTACTGTTCCTCCTCTCTTGTGCTTCCTCTCTATGGTGATTTGAGTGAAAAATGACCCCCATAGCCTTATGTGTTTGTGATTAAGCTTCATGCTTGGTCCTCAGCTGGTGGAGCTTTTGGGAGGTGCAGACTTGCTGGAAGAGGTGTGTCACTGGGGCAGATCTTGAGGTTTATTGGTCCAGTCCTGCTGTGCGTACAGAGTGAACTCACTCTCGCTGCTTCCTCCATGCTGACATGACAAGCTGTGACACCCAGCCGTCTCCTCACGCCATACTTTACTTGCCATGATGAAACCTCCCCTTAAGACTATAACCTAATATAAACCCCTCTCTACTATAATCTGCTTCTTGTCGGGTGTTTTATCACAGCAATGAGAAAGCAACTGCTACACAACCTGTGAAGCAAAGAAAAGTAAACTATGGGATCATAAATCAAGTTATAATCCTGATATCCTTTGACATGGCATGAAACTCATCAGCATATTTTCCTCTTTGTTGTAACTTGGGTTCAGATTCCAGAGCCACCTCCTTGCTTTTATCACTTGCTTCCATCAACTAGCCACAGAACTAATACAGAGGGGCTTTCATAGCACGGGCTCACCATGAGCCAAGCTCTCTACAGCTCCTACGCGTGTGCTCCCTGGCATGGGGCCATCGCTGGAAATCCATGTCTTGTAGATGGACACAGTGGCACTACCATAACTGCATACATAGTAACTAGAGAAGGCACAGACTAGCTTCAGATGGAGCCAGTCCTCTTTGTGTTCCCCCCCCTTCCCCCCGCCTGGAAGCCATATCATGACAAGAAGCCAATCTATGACTTTCTTCAATCAGAGTGACATGGTCTGCTGTCACAGGAGCACTCTGTTACTTGGTTGAAAAGAGACTGCACCGTGGGAAGGGTGAACATGGGAAGTAATCACAGCCATCCAGAGGATGAGACCATAGCACTGGTGGTGACCAGGTCAACAGGGAAGAGGTGATGACAAATGACTGGATATGTTTTAAACAAAAAGCAGACTTCTTGCTAAACCAGAGAGAAACAGCAGAGCCAAGGATTCCCATCAGGAAGGAAGACATTTACATCTCCTGAGATGGGAAAGACTCAGATGAGGCTTGTCTGTGGGTGGAAAGGGGATCGCAAATTTTGAACATGTCGTGCTTGGGATTCCTACCAGGCATACAAGAGGAGGTGTGGTGTGGGCAGTTGGATGTATGAGTTTGGATTTCAGGACCACGAACCAGAGATGTAAATATGGGAGACACTGGAATCCAGATGGTATTTAAACTTGGGTGAAGTCATGGGAGTGAGAATAAATAGAGGAGAGAGGAGGGACATGTCCTCACTTTTGAAAGAGCAGCTCAGATCTTCATGACTTGGAGTTGAGAACGACTTCTAAAGATATCTTTTCAATCCCACCATGGAAAGATTTCTGTGTGACCATCTCACGAGCCAGCCCAGGAGGCACAGGGAGGGAGCAGGAAGCATATAATCTGGGAGAGATGGGCACAGCATGGCAGTCGGTAGACCCATACACCTGGTATGTAAGAGTGGGTATGGAGAGGATAGCTAGGAAAAAGGGAAACTGAGCAAAATTACTCTTTTAAGCTGTTTAAAAAAATCAATGCCAGTGAACTCATAAGCAGTGGTTTGAGTCAGGTGTCCCCCATAAACTCATGTGTTCTCAATGCTAGGTACTCAGTTGGTGGGAATTGGTAATTGAAACCTTGCTGGAGGAGGTGTGTTGTTGTGGGAGGGCTTATTTCCCCTTGCAGATGTTTGACTCACTCTCATGCTGCAGTGTTCCCCCTGCTATGGCAGAGGTGATTTCCAGCCTCTGCTCATCCCATCCTTTCCCCTGCCATCGTGGAGGTTCCCCTAAGACTATAAGGCAAAATAAACCCTTTCCTCCCACAAGCTGCTTTTGGTCAGGTGCTCTGTGCCAGCAGCTTGATGGTAACTGCAACACCATAGGAAGAGGAAGGACTCTTATGGAAAGGATGGGAGAATTGTGGTAAAGGCCTCTGTGCTCCTAACTGCCATGTGCATTGTGATAAGAGACGGAGCAGATCAGATCTGGGGTCCTATCCTGATTCTACCACCTTCCCCCTTTGCTGTGTGACTTCAGGCAGGTTTCTGTCTCTGAGATACAATTACCTCACCAACAAGCTAATGTTGAAAGGGCTGAGGTGAGGATTAAATAAGATAATGGGTCAATGCCTGATAAACTCAATCTATTTGTGTTCCTAAATTGTTGTATGCAACATCCTGAAGGTGGAAGACAGATCATTACAGTGTTTAATAAAAAGTATTCTAGCGCTGGAGAGATGGCTTAGCACTTAAGGCACTTGCCTGCAAAGCCAAAGGACCCAGGTTCGAGTCCCCAGGACCCAAGTAAGCCAGATGTACAAGGGGGCACATGTGTCTGGAGTTCGTTTGTAGTGGCTGAAGGCCCTAGTGTGCCCATTCTCTCTCTCTCTCTCTCTCTCTCTCTCTCTCTCCTCTCTCTCTCTCTCCCTGCTGATTTCTCTCTTTCTCTTTCAAATAAACAAATAAAAGTAAAAATATTTGTTTTTTTAAGTATTCTAATGGTGAGTACAGTACAAGGCATATGAGCAGCCATTTGCTTATTTTCAATGGAGTTCATTTATTGTGGTTGAATCTGCAGAGTACATGCACTGACTTCACGAGATTCTACTACCTCCTCTGGAAGCATGGATTTCATAAGTCTGAGTAAACCTGATAAAATGCTTTCACTAACCAGGATCTACAATATAAAAGACCCACCTGAATTAATTTCAGGCTGCATTGAGAAAGTCTTCTAAAGAAAATCCATTTTATTAAAGTTGAATTCTCTTCTAGACAGTGAGGGTCAAGATTGAAAGCATGACACTGAAAAATTGATATTTTCAGAAGCTATTGGTAATTTTCCTGCTATGTTTTAATTTTTAATGTACTGTATTGTAATAGTGCCCTATATCTCTGTTTTTCTTGTGTTAACTAATTAGCACACACAGATACTCATTTACACAAAGGTAACATTTGTAACATTTTTAAATCCACCTGATTTCATTGAACCAGCATTATTTTTATAAAGAATTTTTATCGTATTTCCAAGTAGTAAAACTAATAAGTAATGGATTGCAAATAGCCTTCTTAAATGGGCAACAAGAAGTAGCTATGACAGCATGGCTGTAAATGAACACTCTTCCAGCATCTTCAGTGAATGATTTCGGTAGCACCATCCTCTTCCAGTTTCATGTGACACATTCATTATAACTTCGATATGGAATGTCCCTCATAGGCTCATATATTTCAGTACTTGATCCCCAGCTGGTGACGCTGCTTTCAGAGGTGGTAGAACCTTTAAGAAGTGGGTCATTGGGAGGGTGGGCCTTAATCCATCCAGGTTCTGGCCTGACCTCTCTGCCTCCTGACTGCTGACTCAATGAACTAACCACCTCACATTCTTGCTGCTACAGCTGTGAACCACTCACATCTACTCTAGCACCTTCCCTGCTGTGATGGACCGTGTCCTCCTAAACTGTGAGCCTAAATAAATCCTTCCCCGCTTAAGTTGTTTCTGTCAGATATTCAGTCACAATAATAAGAAAAGCAACTAACACCACATTCATGTCATGGTTTGTAAATATAATGGTTAGTTTCAATGCAGTGAGAAAACAGAGAATCACCGAGTCCAAATTTACAAAGGTTTCACTGCTGTATGAATAAATTTTCTCCAAGGAAATAAAGACATGCCAATGGAGACACTTAGAGAAGCTCTTATGAACATGGAGCAAACCCCTTAAAAGATATTTCCCAGGGCTGGGGAAATGGCAAAGAGGGTGAGGTGTTATGGCACAAGCCTGAGGACCTGAGTTTGGATCCCAAGCACTCATGTAAAATGCTACATGGGGTGGTGTGCTCCTGCGATCCTAGTGCTGGGGAGACAGACATAGGAGGACTTTCTGACTAGCTTATCTAGCCAAATTGGTGAGTCCCAGCTTCAGTGAGAGACCCTTCCTGAAAAACTAGAATGCAGAAGCAATATAGGAAGACATTTGATGTCAACCTCTGTCCTTTATACACACGTGCATGTGTCCATACACACATGTTCACATGCATATAAACACACACATACACATGCAAACAAAAAAAAAGATATTTTCCAGTATTAACCTGTTTGTGATTTTTCTTTGGCCCTTCCTCTACAGACCCTCCCCCCCGTAAGATGTAGATGTACTGGGGAGGACAGGTCAGACTGTCAATACCTTCTACTTGGCAGTTGTCAGGAAGTGTTCTCCACACAGTTCCTGAGGGGACACAGTGTTAAATGTGATGAAATATCACCAAGGAGTTTAAGCATTTTGCTTGGGGTGCCTTTCTCTATATGCTTAATTGAACTCGTACTCTCACTTCAAAGGACTAGCTTTGGAAATGTCTTCACAAAGCATGCAATGCCGCACACCACTTCCCATGTCACCGTCTAAGTCGTTATTCTTGTCAGCGAGGAAGAGAAAAAACAAAAAGGAGCAGTTTACCTCCAAAACTCCAGTTCTCAGAGGGCTTTTTTTCATTTATTGTTTGTGTGAGACAAAGAAAAATCATATTACTTTGTTCTTTAGTAATTACTTTTTTTTTCATTTCAGTTAAATTTGCCTCAGATTACAAGAGGAAATGTCATTGCATATAATAAAATTGCCAAATAGTCCCATATTGATCAGCAACAGTATTGATCTCTGGAAGCATCGCACCATTTTCTCCCCGGCGTGGTCCGCTTTGAGTGGGATTGCATATGCAGGAAGCAGACGATGTTAAGTCTCAGCCGGTGGTCCACATGTGTCAGCTTCATGAGCTTGACTGAGGCTGTCGTCAAAGCTCAGAGCAAATGAAATATTAACCGTGGTGTGGCCCTAAGCATTGCATCACAGTGTATTTTTCTTGAATAAAAAAATAAATAAAATGTTAACTGGGCAGTTGTAACCATGAGGAAGAACTCGGTATAAGATAAATCATAGATACAGTGTAGCTTGTAATACAACCAAAGGTGCAGCTATCAACTTCTTCAGTCATTCAACACAGCAAAACCCAATACGTATTGATCATCCAAGGGGTCATCCTATCCTGTAAAGATGTAGCCAAGACACAAAAATATACAGTGTGGTCATACCAAAAGTTTGACCTACTAAAGATAAATTTGGCTATACAAACTTCTTTATGTTGAGACATGCTTTGGCATCTGTGAAATATTTTTACCTGAAGATAGCCTTGGAGATTATCCACAGATGTGCAGAGGGTATGTGAAATCTCCCCAAAGAAAGAGTAAATTACTAGCATAGCCAAAACTGGAATTTAGAATTGTATTAAGACTTCTGACTTGAAGTCTAGGGCTTTGACCTCTATAAACTTATTCCTTATAAGGTAGGTATACTAGCTAGATAGTTGGAAAGATAATAGATGATAGATAGATAGATAGATAGATAGATAGATAGATAGATATAACTAGATAGATAGAAGATGATAGATGGATAAATAGATAATAGATAGATGGATGATAGTATATTAAATGAGTGGATAGACAGATTAGATAGAAGATAGATAGATAGATAGATAGATAGATAGATAGATAGATAGATAGAATGGATAAACAGATTAGATAGATGAACAGATATATGGATGGATGCACACACAGATGGGTGTATAGACAGAAAGACCAACAGATTAGATAGATTATAGGCTGCTAGATATTAGATAGATAGATGATAAGATAGAAGAATAGATAAATTAAGCTATCCATGAAAAATTATCTGAACTTCTTCCACCACTTTCTCTCAATATCATCAAAGTCAGCAGAGCCATGTATGAGTACACCACTGGCCTCTGAGCCTCACAACAAACTGGTAGTCTTTGCCTGAGTACAGCATGGACCTTCTCTAGGTCTTTGTCATCCTTACTGATCAGTAGATCTGTGACAGTCTAGAGAGGAGAATCCACCTCTAGATAAACTGATTTTCAGACATCACTCTGTCTACACTGCCCAGATGGTAAAAATGACATCACAAGAGCATGCTTTCCTGCTGACTGCTATGTGGACAAAACAGCTCGTGGGTTATGTTTAGTTTCTGTCTGTGGGAAACACGCCACGGTGCCTGAATACCATGGCCAAAAATGTCTGACTGACCTAGATTCCTCCCTCCCTTGGGTCCCACTACCTCTGTTCTACCAAATTCACCAAGCAAGCTTCCAAGGGGAGAAAAATACAAATATATAACATATTTATTTATTTATTTACTTATTTACATTACGGGGTCCTCAAATTCCAGTACCTAAAAGAAGGAACACTGACGTAATCATGAAGGTAATGTTACATGTCACATGCATGTCAATTTGAGGGTGGATATGAGGGTATGTGCATATTTGCTGTGGAATCATTGTAATGACACATGGAGTTGTAAACATGGCCAACACTTGGGTATGATCTATAAGGTGGGGTGGGCAGCATGTACTAAAAAAGCAAGGTGGAATCTTAGAGATGTTTCCCATCGTCTGTGGGATGTTGCCTTCCTCTCTTGGCGTCTGCTCAGCACCACCAGCAGGTGGCGCTGGTGGGCAGAAACTATTTCATTCATTCATTGGATCCATGGTTATTGAGCATTCATTCCTGGATGTGGGAGACCTCGCGTTGAAGGGCAGAGATTCTGAGATAAAAGGTGAAGACTTTTTCCTCACAGGCTCGCAGCATACATAGGTAAATAGTCATTGGCAAGCTACTTCAGGAAATATGTGAGGAGAGTATACCCAAGCCAGCTTGGAGAGTCAAGGGAGGAGGTGCAGTGGGTGTCCCAGGAAAACTGAGCAAGGACACTGTACGTCAGATGGTGACACCAACATGATCCAGCAATACTAAGTACTACCCTGAGCCTGGTGCTAGGCAGTACTTGTAAAGCATCGCTCCTCAAGTAACCTGTGAGCCAGGTACTTCATTCAACCATCTGTGTGTTTGAAGGTATGAAAACTCAGGCACCAGTGGTCACCTACAGGTCCAAGGTCATGCAGACATTGAGCAGCAAAGTCAGTATTCAAACTAGGCCAGAGTTCAAAGCCCAGATGCTTCATGTTTGATCTCTCCTGGTTGGGGAGAGTAGGAAACAAAAAGGGCAAGAGAGCAAGCATGAATATTAACGAGACCGCTGGCAAGGACACAGTGGTGAATGAGGATCCTCGGAGGGTGGCATCTGTGTGTGTCCTCTGATGACCTCTGCTTCTGGCAGAAGAGAATAGGAGGAGGACTCTCCCCACAGGATCTCAGCAGGCCTACAGCAGCGGCACTCTGGTGTTTTGGAAATGCGCTGCTACCCTGATACCCAAGGATATCCATAAACATCACCTTTGCCTCTTGCTTCTAGTCTGCTCCCCTCCCACAACCCTTTCCTTACTATTCACAAGAGATAAATGATAAAAATCAACCTAGGTATCCAACGACAGGAAGGAATAAAGAAAATACGGTATCTACACACAATGGAATTTTGTTTTCAGCCATAAAGAAGAATGAAGTCATGCGCTTTGCAGGCAAATGGAAGCAACTGGAGATAATCATATTAAGTGAATTAAGCTAGTCTCAGGAAAGACAAATAGCATTTGTTTTCTCTCATTTATAGTCCCTGGATTTATATAGTTGTGTAAAATCCTGCACGTAGAAGATGGCGACCACCTAGCTGCACTGCAAATCCCGGGGAAGGAAAGATAGACGTAGATCCTAAGGAGAGAGCCACCCCATCACACCTCCAAAGGGCCCCGGCTGAAACCAAGAAAAATTGACGAAACAAGCAAGGGGGCTGTTTACCTGATGGACCGGATACCAGCACAAGGGGGAAGGAGATCAGCACAGAGAAAAATCAACTCCTACCAAATCAGAGAGGCAGACCCTCAGAGGTCCCCAACACCTCATCACTGAAGCAGACCAAAAATGAACCCAACATGGCTCAGGGAAATTTTCTGGAAGAGGGGGCGGAAAGAATGTCAGAGCCACATGTTGGGTCATGATATGCAGAGACTTTTAGCTTACCCATAACTGTGGGCTAACTCCACAATGCATGACCCGTATACCTCAACAAGGAGGGGCCAAGGGGAGGGGGTAGGTCACGGATGAGCCTAATAATGGCACCAAACTGACTGTATTTGCTGAATACAAAACTAACTAATAAAGAAAAAAAGAAAAAAAATCCTGCATGTATATGTGATATGAAATAGATATAAAACTGTCCAGGGGGATAAAGGAGGAGTAACAGAAGCGGGAAAGGGGTACCGGAAGGGAAGGTGGGGGTGTGAGGGACTATGCTCAACATTCAACATATATATACTCATACAAAAATGCTAAGAATAGGGCTGGAGAGATGGCTTAGTGGTTAAGTGCTTGCCTGTGAAGCCTAAGGACCCTGCTACAAGGCTCGATTCCCCAGGACCCACATTAGCCATATGCACGAGGGGGCGCACATATCTGGAGTTCATTTGCAGTGGCTGGAGGCCCTGACGCGCCCATTCTCTCTCTCTCTCCCTCTCTCTCTCTCTCTCATCCTCTCTCTGCCTCTCTCTGTGTCTGTCGCTCTCAAACAAATAAATAAAAATAAACTAAAAATGTTTTTTAAAAATGCTAAGAATAGAGGCTGGGAGATGGCTCAGTGGATAAAGTGCTCATCATGCAAATGTGAGGACCACCAGAATTCAGCTCGCCACACCCACGTAACTGCTGGGTGGGCATGGCGGAGGGCAGAGACAAGGGATTCCTGACAAACTAGACAGTTACACTAGCTGAATGAACTAGCTCTGGGTTCAAGTGAGAGACTGCCTCAGTAAATACAGAGTGACCAATGAAGACACTTGACATCAACCTCTGGCCTCCACACACACCTGCACACACATGTGAACATGCATGCATGCACATCGCACACACACACACGCACGCACGCACCATATGCACATGCAAACAAAATACTTTTAAAAATAAATGATTTTAAAAGATGGCTGCAGCATAGGGATTGGATCTGCTTTCAGAAAAACACAGATATTCATTTTCTTTGCTCCACTTGTGCCCGGGTTGCCCCTCATTTCTACCATCTTCTTCCTTCCCTCCTCCCCACTGCCCCAAATAAAATAAAATACAATCATAGCAGCATGCTAGAGTACCCAATATGTTCCTCGTGCAAGCTTGGTTAAACAAATCACATTGACCTTTCATAAAAATGTGCCGAATGCTTCCTTCTTTCATTCAGTATGTTAATCTTCAGGCCAAGCCGCCATCAGAGCAAGCCTCATTAAACGCAAATCTGATGGTGCTGCCCTGGCCTCACACCCATCAGCGGCTCCAAACTGCCTCCACGATGAAGCTCAAATTCCCAGCAGTGTAGACAAGGGCCTTCCAGATGTGGCCTGTGTCACCCCCACCAGCCTCATTTCCCACAGTACCTCTTCCTCTGCATTCTGCCCACACTTTAGCTGTCCCCAGGCACACAGCACTCTAAACGTCTTTGTGCTTTCTCTAGCATGACTCTTGTCTACAGCACCCTTGACGTCTCCACCTCCTGCCAGCCCCACACTGATTACTTCCTGTCATTCAAGACGCGGCTCAGGCCAGCTCTTCCATTTATCCTTTCCCGCATCTCCCACTCCAGACGGGGTTGGCCTTTCTCTCCTGCACGTCAGGCATGTGGCTAGAACCTGCAGTCCCCTAACTGACCCGCTCGGCTTAGTGCCTGACACATATTCAAAGCCTAAGAAACAATCACAGATAAGATGAATGAAAACTCAACACAAGGAAAGATGGCTCAGCAGTTAAAGGTGTTTGCTGGCAAGCCTGGCGACCCAGTTCAGTCTCCCCAGCACCCATATAAAGACAAGTCAGACACAAAGTAATGCACACTTCTGTGATCCCAATCTGCCTGTGACAGTGGGGGGGGGGGGGGGATGGAGCTAGAAGAATCCAGAAACTCATAGCCAGCTAGTCTGATACACATGGCTGCAAAACCAGGAGAGACCCTGTCACAAAGAAGGTGGAAGAGGACAGACACATGGAGGTTGTCCTTTGCCCTCCACACACATATGCCCAAGCACATACACAAATAACACAGCTGCACATAAAAATAATAATCATTTTTTAAAGAATATTTTTCATTTACTTTCAAGGAGAGAGATAATGGGCACACCAGGGCCTCCTGCCAATGCAAACGAACTTCAGATGCATGCATCACTTTGGGCATCTGGCTTTACGTGGATAGTGGGGAACCAAACCCGGGTCATTACCCTTTGCAGGCAAGTGCCTTAAGTACCAAGCCATCTCCTCAGCCCTAACAAATACATTTTAAAAACACGGAAAACTCAGCAGAAGCTGATGATGTGGGTGACTGCCCCAGCTCACAAGGACCAGCACATGTGTGTGCAGCCTGGACACCACTGCTTTGTCATAGGAGCAGTTGACCACATAGGCCACTGGACAGACTTTCCTAGTCATATGCCCACTGCGTCTTTCCTCTTGGGCGTGTCCTGGCCCTCAGTGCTCAAGGGCAAAGTGTTGCTATTGAAATAGAAAGTAAAAATCAAACCGTTTCCAGGCGTTGTAGCACACACCTGTAATCCCAAGCACTTGGGAGATGGAGAACCAGTAATTCAAGGCCAAACTGGGCTACATAAGACTATTAAAAAAAAATAGGAGGGCTGGAGAGATGGCTTAGTGGTTAAGCGCTTGCCTGTGAAGCCTAAGGACCTCGGTTGGAGGCTCTACTCCCCAGGACCCACATTAGCCAGATGCACAAGATGCACAAGGGGGCGCATGCATCTGGAGTTCGTTTGCAGTAGCTGGAGGCCCTGGCGCACCCATTCTCTCTCTCTCTCTCTCTCTCTCTCTCTCTCTCTCACTCTCAAATAAATAAATAAAAATTAACAAAAAAAATTTTTAAGGAAATATATCAAAATGCTAACACTAATTGTTTTAGATAATTGGAATGGTATCTTTATTTCACTCATCCACATTGTCTTATTATATACATGTTCTTTTTCTCTTTGTTTCTTTTTTTCTTTTTGCTTATGTGTATCTGCATGTGTGTATGTGTATAGGAAATATGGTGCGTGTGGGTGTGCGCGCGCGCGTGTGCATGTGTGGTGTGTGCACATGCATACGTCCTTGCAGCGCCCCCTACATCGGCCTGAGGTGGGGATTGCTGGCCTGTGTTGGCTGGAGTGGAACTTCACTCTTCTACCTGGTCTTGTTATTGAGCCATAACCTCTTACTGTTTCCAGAACTTGCAGAGCTCCTTCTATTCTCAGGTCTCTGCTCCCCTGAAAGATTGGGGTTACAGGCAGGCGTGGCCACATCCAGCTACTTTATGTGTATTCTACAGATTTGAACTCCAGCAGTCTCCTCGGGCCCTCACATTTGCACAGAAAGCACACTTAACCACTGAGCCATCTTTCCAGCCCCACATGTTATTATGTGATTAGAAAACAACACTTAATACCAAATATAGAGCATGAATACGTCAAGTAGGTATGAAAGAAAATGTCATCTGCATGAGCCTATGAATGAGAGATCTGCAAAATAGAGAATCAGTTGTTAAACTTGATCATCCAACATCATGGTAAGATGTGGCTGGGTTCTGTTTCTTTCTAGATGTATTTTCTTAATGTAGTTTGAATCAAGCTTTGTTAATAAATAAAAATGGTAGCCAGACCCTATTTCCACAGGCCCTGACACCTCCATTTGTTGATGTCATTGTGACTGTAATACCTATTTATACTAATTACTTTTTTTTTTTGTCTATGGGATGAAGTACCCAGTAGAAACAACTGGAGGGAAAGGAAAGTTATTTTGGCTCGTGGATTCAGAAGTTTTAATCCATGATGGCAGAAAAGAGATTGCAGAGGGAGCAGCTCCATCCATGGTGGCAGGAGCTTGAGGCAGAAGTTTAGTCACGTGGTGGCAGACAGGATCCAGAAAAAAGAGGCTGCAACTAGGGGTGAGAAGACCTTCAAAGACCTAGTGGCCTTAGTGGCCTTCTATCAGCCAGGCCTCTTCCCCTAGAGGATCCATATCCTTCAAAACGGTGCTGCAAGCTGGGGTCCAAGCATACAAAACCTGAGCCTATGGGGGACATTCAGATTCAAGCCATAACACTCCGCACCTAGGTCTCAGGGACCTCATCAAAGACTCTTCAAACAACCTCTGTGGGAGAAGACATTGTTTTCAGCTCACCAGGATGCAGTCTCACCTCGCTTCTTTAGATCCCTGACATCAGCTTTGGCTATGGGAGTTCTTTTGCTACAAATGGGTAGAAGACAAAAGTGACTCATGTGTGCCACTTCTGGGGTGGATGATTTAAGAGTCCCCATATTTTAAAGTGTTTCCCTTTCCTTCTCTCATTGCGATTTCCAAACCACAACTCAACCATATAGTGACTGTTGTAAGGGTCGGGATCACAAAGTACCAACAACAATGACACAGAGGGAAGCCCTCCAATGTCCGGAATGCTTGTGGGTAATAAATACATTTAGTTGTTCAAAATAATTAAAATATGAGATTTCTTGATGAAAATGAATTGATTGAATGAGGAGATTAGTAATAAGAACCTTTGTTACTGTACCTATCCTGACAGATGCAGCGTTCTGCACTCAAACATTCATATTTTAATGTATAATATACACCTAACAGCAATGCCCACACTTTCTCAATGTACCAAATTTTGTCTTTCTTAACTTCTTTTTTAGATGATGCATATTTACTACAGGGACTTAATATAGAGGAACTCTATCCAGAGACCTCTAGTTTCATCACTTACGATGGGTCAATGACTATCCCGCCTTGCTATGAGACAGCAAGTTGGATAATAATGAACAAGCCTGTGTATATAACCAGGATGCAGGTGAGCTGCCCTTTGGTTCTTTAGCTTATGGGGAATGATGATGAGTAGACTGGCTGGGTTGGTGTAGTGCCTATGATGTTCATTTACTAGAATTTCTGTAACCACATACCACAGACCGGACGCCCCGGGCTAGTGTCAGAAGGGCTAGTTCCTTCTGAGAGATATGAGAAAGATACTGCTCCTTGCCCATGTCTTGGCATGTGTGTTTTGCAGGGAAACCAGTGTTCTTAGGATGAGATACTTCAACCCCGATCTCTGCCTTCTTGCTTATGTTGTTCTTGCCATGTGTCAGAGTCTCTGTCCAAATCTGCCCTTTTTAACTAGGTCCCAGTCATATTGAATTTGAAGAGCCCACCCTAATTACTTCATCTTAACTTAGCTAATTATGCCGACAATGACCCTTTCTCCAGGTAGTCATATTCTGAGGTACTGAGGGTCACCAGTACCTTCTACTTGGGAGTTTTGACATCTACAACCCAACCCAAGGCACCTGCATTTAAAGAACCAGCATCTGAGTGGCTAGGAGATGACACAGTGGTTAAAGGCACTTGCTTGCAAAGCCTGTCAATCCAGGTCCAATTCCCCAGCAACCACAAGAAGCTGGATGCAAAGTGATGTATGCAGCTGTGATCCCAGCATACCTACTACAATGGGAGGTGGGACCAGGAGAATTCAAAGCTTATGGGAAAACTTGTCTGATGTTAAATTGTAGTCTGGCAGGTCTTCTGCAGTGGCAAGAGAGCCTACCTCAAAGAAGTGAAGCCCAGACACTTTGAAGTCCTTCCCTGATCTCCACATGCATGCCACGGCATACATGCCTATCCACACACACAAATAATTTTTTTATTAGTTTTGAACTCAGTGAATACAGTCAAGTCGGTGCCATTGTTAGCCTCCTCCCTGTCCTCCCTCCTCCTCAGGGAGCCTCCTCTTCAGAGAATATGGGCTGTGCATTGTGGGGTTAGCCATAAGTTATGGGTAGGAGGCAATGTCTCTGTGTATCATGACCCAACATGTGGCTCTGACATTGTTTCCACCCCCTCTTCTACAAATTTCCCTGAGCCAATAAAGAGTCATGATCTGAAATGGATTAGCATGAACTAGCTATAGAAGCCATGCCATGTGTCTGAGACAGAGAAGATAGCAGAGCTGGTTCCAAAATCATACTCTACAGCAATAGTGTTCAGGAAGCAGATGGGTGAGTGCCTCATGCCTGAAATCTCAACATTCAGGAGGATTACCACAAGTTCCAGGCCATCTCAGGCTACAGAATGAGACCCTGTCTCAGAAAAGAAAAAAATCTTAGGGGCTGGGGAGATGGCTTAGTGGTTAAGGCACTTGCTGCCAAAGCCAAATGACCCAGGTTTGATTCCCTAGTATCCATGTAAAGCCAGATGCACTAAGTGGTGTATGCATCTGGAGTTTGTTTGCAGTGGCTGGAGGTCCTGGAATGCCCATCCATTCTCTCTCTCTCTCTCGCTCTCTCGCTTGCTCACTGTCTCTCTCCTTGAAAATAAATAAAGAAAAATATTTTTAAAAACCTTAGGCTGAAAGTCGGGTGTGGTGGCGCACGCCTTTAATCCCAGCACTCAGGAGGCAGAGGTAGAAGGATCGCCATGAGTACGAGGCCACCCTGAGACTCCGTAGTGAATTCCTGGGCTAGAGTGAGACCCTACCTCAAAAAACAAACAACAACAACAAAAAAAAAAAAAAACCTTAGGCTGAAGCCAGGTGTGGTGGAGCACACCTTTAATCCCAGCACTCGGGAGGCAGAGGTAGGAGAATTGCCGTGAGTTCGAGGCCACCCCGAGAATACATAGTAAATTCAAGGTCAGCCTGAGATAGTGAGACCCTACCTCAAAAAAAAAAAAAAAAAAGTGCTGGCTGGAATGGCTCTGCAGTTAAAAGCACTTGCTTGCAAAGTCTACCAGCCCAGGTTCAATTCCCCCAGTACCTCACAAGTAAGTAAATAAATAAAAATGTTTAAAGCTTAGAAAAGCCAGGTTTAGAAAAGCTGTGTAAGCTAGAGTGCGCCTCAGTGATAGAGTGCTTGACTGTTACGTATAGGACTCTGGTTCACTCCCCGGCACTGAAGAAAATAACAAATACGAAGCTATGTGGATTTCATTATGGAGGGACTTCTCAGGCCTTTTTGAAATAATGCATGTGTCACACTCCAAGTAGAAGCATCACCATACTTGAATGTGGGCTTTTTTCAGATCATCTCAGACGACCCAGTGCTCAGAATGGCATAGGAACAAGGCCTGCCCTCTGGCTCACTGAACACTCCAGGCCCGTTGCTCTGCTCTTTACCACGAGGGGCATGTCCCATGCATCTGCTCCTGGCCTGGTGCTCTATGATCACGGGTGTTTACAAAGATTTAAAACAAAGATGAGTAAATTGAACAGAACCCAACCTCCGTGGTGTTCACAACCACAATGTGAACAGTGTGAGATCCTGATCCTGTAGGTACTGGTTGGGACTCACTGGATAACAAGAACAGTAACCTCCTGCAAATAGCTTAAGCTTAGAGAAAGGATTTGTTCAAGAACTATCAGGGTATTTTATAGAGTTTCACATCAGAATCTGAGGCAGAGAAGTCACTGGAGTCAGAATGCCAGAAGCTACCTCTGTTCTTTCTTTTCCTCCTCTACCCCTCTTCTCCTCTTCTTCTTCCTCCTTTTCTTCTTTTCCTTCCAGCATATTTACTTTATTCTTTACTTCTGCAGACAACTATCTTCTTTTGCTTCTCATCTTGTGGTAATACATGGCCCAAATATTCATAGAGAAGGAACTGCATTGGTCTAGCTTACTTAACGCTGACCCTGGGCCAAGCACTATGCTCTGAGTAATATCCATATGAGGCCACAGAATTACTGAGCCATGGGGCATCAGAGAAAGCAGGAGCTCTAGGGAACACCTAATTGTATGCATTTGAGGGTCAGAATCAATACACACAGTCACTACATGCCTAGAGACTTCAAGAGCCCTTCAGCTCATTTGTGCCCAGAGGAGAGGTTCAGAGGGGCTCATGGCCTTTCCCAGACAGCCAATGCCACCTGGCCTGGCCACAGCCTACTTGGCTTTACTTCTTCCCTAGTGAATCTACAGGTTGGATCTCACGGCTGTTTCTCTCCTCAGATGCATTCCTTACGCCTACTCAGCCAGAATCAGCCATCACAGATCTTTCTGAGCATGAGTGACAACTTCAGGCCTGTCCAACCACTCAACAACCGCTGTATACGCACCAACATCAACTTCAGTTTGCAGGGGAAGGATTGTCCAAACAACCGAGCCCAGAAGCTTCAGTATAGAGGTAGGTGCAGAAACTCAGAAGAGCAGAAGGCTCAGGGAACAGACAGTGCAGACCAGAGTTCATTCTTTCTGCTCAGACCTGTTCTTAGAGGCCTGGCACTATCTCTCACCAGAGAAACTGTGACAGGAGGGCCATCACCTCCCCCATTTGCATAGTACTTTTATGTTGGTAAAGCCTGTATGTTTGATATATGTGGTCTACATCAACATGCATATAGAAGGTTCCATGTTACACGTATCAAACCTTTTTATTGTCATTTTACAGAAATGCTCACAACAGATGGTTTCCCCAAGACTAACTCTCAGAACAGATATCAGGAAGCATCAGAGTTTTGATTATGTGTCCTCTGAACAGGGATCCAATGCTAAGGCTGTCAGGCTATTGAGGTCTAGTGAAGGAATGTGGGTGATCAACTCTTTATCCAGTATTATGCTCCTAGAAGTAGTTATTATTCCTACTAAAGGGGGTATTTGTTTAAAATAATATCTGCTTCCTTTGACCACCCAGTTCACACCCAGCCCTCTCTCTTTCCTTCCACACACTGATTAAATAGTAATTGACAAACTCTGAATGTGGAAAGGGAGATGCAGGCAGGACAAAGGTTTAGAGATGTCCTATGACTAGCAGTTGTCACAGCTTATTGTAAGGGTCCAACAAGGGCCTGGATGGGGAGCCCTTTGTAAGAACGAGATGCTTCCCAATATAAGGACTATGGTTATTACAGGCAGCTTTTAGGAGATCCCCGCCCCTCACTTATCTCCCTCCACATTCCCTTCTTTCTTTTCTCTCTTTTGGACAGTCATAAAGTACCTAGACTATAAATCTGCTGCTCCCATCCAGCTTGAACTACTGTATAAATAGATACATAATTCGTTCATTCACTACTCTATTCCATGTCTATTTATTGGGCACCTGTTATATGAAGGTACTAAGGTTTCAGTGACAACATAGTGGTAATGAAGATAGATATGGCCCTGACCATACCTGAGCTTACAGTCTTGGTCAGGGTTGGCACACTTTTTCTGTAAATGGGCTGCAAATGAGGTGTTTATTTTATTTATTTTCTTTTTAGGTATTGTGAGCTGTATGCCCTGTCCCACTCTAATGATGTGATATGAAATCAGCCATAGACAATACGCAAATGAATGGCTATATTGTACTTCCATAATACTTCATTTAAAAGGAAAAAGATAATGTGTTAGATTTAGGCTGTGAGCTAAAGTTTGCCCATCTTCAATCTAAATCAGTGCCCTCCACTAGAACTTTCTGCATCATAGAAATGGTCTATACCAACATTATCTAATACAGTGCTATTGAGCCTATGTACTTAATGAACAATTGAAGTGTGGCTAGTTTGGTGCAAGTAATTTTTTTTATTTTAATTCATTTTAGCATTTTGAAGGCCACATGGGGCTAGTAAGTCTAGTGGGTCCTGGCAAAAGGAGTAGGTGGGACATAAATAAGGAAGCAAACATTTATAGACCAGCCCCCCTTTGGAGTAAGCCCCCAAGCTGTGTGAACATTAACTCAATTTTACCTTGTTTTGTGGTGTGTGTGTGTGTGTGTATGTGTGTGTGTGTGTCTGGTTTTGTTTCTTCTTCTCTTTCCAGTAAATGAATGGCTCCTAAAGTAGAGAACCAAGCCCAGAAGAATCCCACCTCGGTGAAATGCTACAACTGTGAATTGACGTAACCCAGAATGCCCCCCCTTCTTTCTGCTCTCCCTTCCTTCCCAAGCCTCATTCATTCCTTGGATTGGCCCCTTTTTCATTAAAAATATCTGCAAAACCATGACAGAGGAACGCATCTCTTATACATTCACACACACACACACATACACACACACATACATGCAAACATATGTATACACTCAAACCACCTTCAAGATGGGAAAATCAAGTCTCAGAAACAAAAGGCTGAATCATAAAAGGTCTTAAAAGGAAATAACCAGTTAACCTGATTACAATTTTGATACCATTTTCCTGAACTAATAAAGCTACTCAATGAGACTTTTCAAACTTTGTACATACAACATTCTTCTGAGAGAGAGAGAGAGAGAGGAGAAAACAGCATCAAGAAAGCATCAAGCGAACTCAGAATCTAGTCATCTCTGATAATGTCCTGGGACCCTCTGTGGATGCTGATGACAGGTGAGCCAGGACAAAGTTGACCAAGGACATTAATTTCTAGATTACAATTCTTCTGTTTACTCAACGATTTAAAAAAGAAAAAAAAAGCAACAGACATGGAAGAGCTACACATTGTGTATATATATATCACCACAGACTGTAAGAAAGGGAATTATCTCCCTCTTTGTCACATATCTGTAGTAGGATTTGCCAAGATCAGAATCAATCCATCTGCTGTTTCTTGTTTCCCAAAGGTTATACATTGTGTTTGGTTATTGTTAACAGCTCAATAAATGTGTTTAATGCATTAATTTCATTTTCCTGGCTTTATAGTCCGTTCTCCTTCCTGACAGGCTAAGCCCTGGCTCCATATAGCTCCATTCTTGGATTTCACATGTCCCTCCACCTCCACATTTGTTTGTTTGTTTGGTTGGTTTGTTTGTTTTATTTGCAGTTTTATGGAGTTTGTGGCAATCAGGAATGCATTTGCTAAGCAAGTATAACTTTAATTCCACTCCATGGCTCCATCATTCATCCAAGGTGAGCTTAGGCCTGACCTAGCAGGCGACAGATTCCTTGCGTTTCAAAACTGCCATCCTCCCTCCCCCTCCCTGTGATGCTCCCGTTGAAGGAATGCACTTTGCCTTGTAAATTCCTGGGAAAGGGGTGTCTTTTCTCTCCAGGTGCAGCCAGATCTCACAAAGTACAAACGAATGCCTTTCTTTTCTTGTTTATAATGGTCACTCACTGTGTTTGGTTACTGTCAAAAAAAAAAAATCAATAAATGTGTTTAACAAGTTGTCCAGTGCCCACATCTGAGTTTATTGAGAAAGAAGATACTCCCTGCTGAAGTCCTTGGGTCCTGCTGGGTCCACAAACAATTTCATCCAGCCAGTGGGGCAGTCAGAGCCTGTCTGACTAGTCCCAGAGCCAGGTAATTAATACCCTGTTGAGCAAACACACAGGCTTAGCTGCTGCAAGGGAAGATTTGGATGTTCGGCTGGTGGTCAAATGAAAATTAACTTTCATCTCTCCTGTCTGTCACAGTCTCTAACAAGAGGTGAGGCACAGGTGTGGAGAGTTTGTGCAAATGGAAACATTCACAGAGATATCTATCGAAACCCCACCTAGAGACAAGGCAGATTGGCAATGGAAAATTCAAAGCCAGTTACTTCATAGTTAAACCAATGCACTGAACTGAATTTACTTTTTCACTTTTTGCATAAATATTATAGGACATCCTTAGCTAAATAGGTATGGGGCAACTCTATTTTTCTATAAAAAGCACAAATATTTACAAAGGTTTAGGGTGAACACGTGGCAGTCTAGCTTCATGTGGCCTTTTGCTTCCTCTGTTGGCCATCTTCCCTAGTCTACAACAACATGAAGATTCTCAAACATGAAGAATGAATCTACTTCTCTCTGTTAGCCACCTGCCTTGTGATCCTGTACAGATTACTTTACTTCTGTGCTCTATGTATTGGAGATGCCAACTGTCTCGGTGAGTTACACAGCTTAAATGCTCTGTAGCTTCTTAAAGAAGAAAAATGCCTGTAACTGACAACCCTCAAAGTGGTGCCCAAAGAGAATTTGTGTGGCATGGCCCAGTGACCAGAAGCCTATCGAATCACATCATGCCTTCCCCTTCATGGGGAAGGGCTAGTTGTCATGGAACCCAGGGGACACAGACTAGCCAAACAAGAAGTATCAAAGAAGGAGCACAGGGAGGAAGGAAGGCAAGAAGCTATTGTGATGGTTAAATTCTGTTGTCAACTTGATTAGATTAGAAGTCAAATAACAATCACATATCTTGGGCAGCAGGGTTCTCTCTACTTCCTCCCTGGTGATATGACGATGTGGCGGCACTAGCTGTCTGCTCCTGCCATGATAAAACTTTCCTAAGAAATAGTAAGCTGCAGCTGGAGAGATGGCTGAGCAGTTAAGGTGCTTGCCTGCAAAGCCAAAGGGGCCAGGTTTGAATCCCCAGGACCCACATAAGCCAGATGCACAAGGTGGTACATGTGTCTACAGTGGCTGAAGGCTGCCTATTTTCTCTCTTTTTCTCTCTTTCTCAAATAAATAAATAAAAATAAATAGTAAGCTATCAATAAATGGTTTTCCTTCCCTAATCTGCTTTTGGTTGGGAATTTGTCCCATCAACAAGAATGCAACTGCTACAACTGTTCTCTGTGACACTGAGCTGGGCAGGTCCCCACCCCCAGCCTGAGTCCTTTTCTATAAACAGTTTGAACAAGACACATGCTGTTTCCCAGCTGTGGTTCTCACTTAGTCCTACAGTCCAGGAAGATGAAGGAAAGCCCACGGTCACCCCTAAGGTACCTGGGCTTAGGCCTGGGACAGAATTTTATGTGGGCCAAACTTTACATTGGTTGAGCAGAACTCAGGATGGAGTGAACCAACCAATGTCTCCCACCTTCCAGGCCAGTTCTAATGGCTGTTTCTCCATACCCGCTCGGATTCCTAAACGATAAAGTAGAAAGATGGCCCCTTTACCTTCATACCACACAGGAGTGCTAATTTAATAGCCTCTCTAAAAAGCTGACTCTAGGGCTGGAGAGATTGCTTAGTGGTTAAGGCGTTTGCCTGAAAAGCCAAATGACCCGGGTTCAATTCCTCAGTACCCACATAAAACCTTATGTATAAGGTGGTGCATGCATGTATCTGGAGTTTGTTTGCAATGGCTAGAGGCCCTGGTGTGTCCATTCTCTCTCTCTCTCTTTAATAAATAAATAAAATATTTTTTAAAGTTGACTTTTGGAGGGGTTTAGTTTGATTTGTTTTGAGGCAGGGTGTAGGTGAGTCTCCTGCCCCATCCTAACCAAGGGCTGCACCACCGCATTGGTCTTAAAACACTAAAGGTTTCAAAGCATCCACAATCTTCTAGGATGTGGCCTGGTAAAGACATCAAGGAGCAAATGTCCACGAAGACATTTTGCAGCCTGGGGGGATAAGGGTGGGGCAGTAGGGCGGTGCACTGTGCTCTGTAGGGTTGCCCACCACCCCAGCTGACATGGGGTCCCTCCCTTCTGAGAAAGTTCTGCAGTGTTTTGTGTTCCCTCCTATTGGGTGGGAGGCAGGGAGAGTGGTAAATGCCCACACCACAAGGGCCAAGGAAATTGGATGGGAAAGAAGAGAAAACATGGTGTAAAAATCTACAGTCCCCACCAGGGAACACATTTTGTGGTTTCTAAGGCCATTTAGGTCGCCTTGTTTCCATCTCCCTAAGGTAGTGCTTTGGTTTCCATGGTGACATCAGGATGACCAGAACTGGCCACACTAAATGTGCCTGGAGCATAGTGAGGGAAAGCAAGAATGTCACATAGGATCCAGACTGTCCTCTATCATAGCCCACACGAGCCACATCAGGCTGGAGTCATGGATACATGGCCTTGGGAAGGGCCCTGCCTGCTGGAGCCCAGAATACTTATGCTCATGACTGAGTCTCAGTTTTCCTGCTCCAGGAAGCCTAAGAGTAGGACTCTGAGCTCAAATTCACTTTCATACTTTGAACAACTAGGAGGTTGAACACAAGGACCTCAGCCAAGAAAACACTAATAAAACCCCACCTTTGGTTGTACATTTCATTTCACACACTTGGCGACCCAAGACACAATCCTCACAGTTGTACTTGTATTGTAAATTCAGAATTGGCTTCGTAAAGACTGGGCGAGAGGGTTCACGGTCACAAGGCTAATCGGTGAGAAGGTCAAAGCCAATTCTTCCAAACCAGTGTTCACAAAGTGTGGCTCCAACCATCAGCATAACTGGCAAATCTGCAAGTTCTTCAGCTCCACTGCAGGGCTCCTGACACTGAGGGGGAGGCCCGGCCAGCCCCAGGGGGCTCTGACACATGCTCACTTGTGAGACCCACCGTAAGTCATATGTTCAACCCAACTGTAAAAGTTCCCAAAGTGCTATCCACCACAATCTCCTTAGGATAACATCCTCCGTAGTCACCCAAGTTTCAGCAAGTAGAAAGGCTTCCTGTTTATTTTTTAAGCTTGCATGCAACAGCATGGGTTTCATTGTGGTATTTTCACTTTTATATATCATGATGCTTTGTGCTTATATCTTCCCTCCCCACTCTTGTTTGTCTCTCCTTCCATCAGTACCTCCCAGGGCTTTCTTTCATCACACATGTTCTGGTATACTCTCTTACTCCATTCCCTTCTCGTTATGTCTCTTCTTCTCCTTTCATTGTCCCAATTTCGTCTTTTGTCTTCTACAAATACACAGGTGCATAGATGTATATATGATGCCTATGAATTTAATATGTATTTATTTATTTGAGAGAGAGAGAGAGAAAGAGGCAGATAGAAAGAAAGAATGGGAACAACAGGGCCTCTAGCCACTGCAACAAATGAACTCCAGGCACATTCATCTGGCTCTATGTGAGTACTGGGAAATTGAAGCTGGTCCTTAGGCATTGCAGGCAAGAGCCTTATCCACTGAGCCATGTCTCCAGCCCCAATGCACATGAATTTAAATATAGATTCTGCATATGAAAACACACAATATTTGTCTGAGTCTAGCTTACTTTACATAATATGATGATCCTCAGCTACATGAAACCATAAAATATGTGTGACATTTTATTTATCTGTTCATCTATTGCTACATTTTTCTTTATCCAGCCATCTGTCAATGGACATTTAAGGGTTTTTGTGTCTTTGCTATAGTTACTAATGTTGCAATGAACATGGGGGTACAGTTATCTTTTCATAGTCCTGATATCAGTTCTTTGGTATGTATATATTGAGAAGTGTGATAGTTGGATCATATAAACAGCTCTATTTTTTAAATGTTTTTTTATTTGTTTTTATTTATTATAGACAGAGAGGGAGAGAGAGAGAGAGGATGGCACACCAGGACCTACAGCTACTGCAAACAAACTACAGGCACATGCACCACCTTGTACACTTGGCTTACGTGGGACCTGGAGAACCGAACCTGGGTCCTTAGGCTTTACAGGCAAGCACCTTAAGTGCTAAGCCATCTCTCCAACCCAACAGCTCTATTTTTAATATTCTGTGGGACCTCCCATTTTTTCCATAGTGACTGTACTAATTTATGTTTCCACCAGTAGTGCACATGGGTTTTCTTTTGTTCATATCCTTGTCACTACCTGTTTTATTTTGTCATCTTAATGAGATATCCTAATAAGCAGGAAATGGTATCTCTACAGTTTCAACTTGTATTTACATGATAATTGGCAATGCTGAAAACCTTTCCATATATCTGTTGGCCATTGGTTTGTTGTCATTGGAGAAATGGCCACCGGGTCTTTTGCTCACATTTTAACAGGACCACTTGGGCTTTTGCTATTGGGTTATAGTGGTGCTACATGATGTAAAAGAACCAATACTATGTTATCCTCCTTGTATTATGATCTGAAACAGTTAACCTCAGAGAAGCAGAAGGTACAATGGTAGTGACTAGGGGCTGGTGGGAGAATCAGGGAGGGGTGAGTGAAATGGGACTTAGTTTTAGTTATACAAGATGAGTAAGTCCTAGGGGCCTCCTGCACAGCACACTGCAGATATTTAGCACCAATATATTGCATACTGAAAAACTTGAATGCTGCTAACAAGGGGACTTCATGTTCAATGCTCTTACCACAAAAAGAAGGGGGGTAAACCTTCAAAGGTGATGATCAAGCGTATGGCATTGTATACGTGGACAGTGGTAAGATGTATATTTATCTTTGAACTCATTAAGATGCATACATTAAGTGTGTGCAAGTTCTTGGCATGTCACTCATACTTCAGTAAATTTGTGGAAAAATAACTTTAGGAAATATTCTTCTGGGAAGTATTTTTAAAAATCTCAGTGTGCATGCCACTTAAATCTAAATGTCTGGGGTGGCAATAAAGCTTCAGTGCTTTGCAAAGATCTGCAGATGATTTCAGCAAGGTTTGGGGGCCTTATCACAGGAGGCATCGCCTCTGAAGTGTGGACATGGGAGCCAAGAGGCCAGTGTTGCTTAACAGACATTTCTTTTGCAGGATCATATCCCACGTAAGAATGCAGATCAACTATTTCGGAGAGTCTTATGATGTTCCCTAGTCCCTTCCTCCTTTCACAGATTCATCAATTAACAAGTGCATACTTTGAATAATAAGTGTCTTTCTGGGCTGGACAGATGGCTTAGCAGTTAAGGCACATGCCTGCAAAGCCTAAGGACACTGGTTCGATTCTCCAGGTCCCATATAAGCCAGATGCACATGGTGGCGCGTGCATCTAGAGTTCGTCTGCTGTGGCTAGAGGCCCTGCCACACCCATTCTCTCTCTCTCTCTCTCTCTCTCTCTTTCTCTTCTTCTCTCCTTCTCTGTCTCTAATAAATAAATAAATATAAATAAATCTTTTTAAAAAGTGTCTTTCTGATCACCTTTCAGACAATCTCAGTGGACAAACCTTCTAAAACCCACCACAGGTCATCACTCCTAATTACTTAGGACACAGAGTTTCTCAGACCTCAAACTATTCTGAACAAATGACCAGTTGGAAAGATAAGCTATATACATAATTAAAGTCAAGAACAAGGCATAGCATGCTGATTTTAACTTCATGATGTCTCTCCCATGCAGTGTTCTCTTCACCAACTCAGCCCTTTGACAAACTCAGTCCCCCACCTCATCATCTCAGGTCCAGATGATAGCAACACCTACCCAACAGGTCCCCTGCCCCTAGTCTCCAGGTAAGTGAAAGGTTCCGGATAATGAGCATGAGAAATGCTCACCCTGCTCTCAGGTAGCAAGGTCCTAAGTGTACCTGAAGAGAGCGCAGTAAGTGTAGCCTGGGCGGGTGGAGAGGGCAATCCGAGATACTTTCCATGGGCAGGACTAAAATTAAATGCTGTGCAGAATCCACGAGGCAGCAGTCTGAATTGATCTGGTAACAAAACAGAGTGCAGGTTCAGCACACACTGAGCAAGGGGGCAGAGCTAGGCCCAGAGCTGGGCTGGAACTAGGAATCAGTGCCCAGGGAATTCCTGAGCTACTCTTCACAGGATTGTGAGGTCCTGGCCATGGTCAAGGTGAGGGAAAGGGCAGAGAATCATGTGTCCACCCAGACATTGCCTACTGGCTCCTACCCTACAGCTAGAACCAATGAACAGAAACCTGCAACTGCAGCACATCTCCCGAACCCCACACTGTCAATAGTCCCCTGGGGTCTTCAGACTAAATGACCAGCTCTTCAGCAAAGCCTTCTTCAGTGAGTTCGCAGCAGAGATGAATAAATGCAGAACTTGGCCTTCCTGATGACGACTGGGTACCAATAATACCAGACTCTCTATTCTAGTATTTTTCAGCCTTCTGGCCAGAACCCATGTCATTACCCAGCTTGGCACACCCTTTCTGGTTCCTCCTCACCTGTGGAAATGCTACAGATTTTTAAATAGACTCAGCTCAAATGTCATCCTAGGTTGTCTAACTCGCCCCAATTGTAATATTTACATATTAGAAAAACATTACATAAAGAACTTCATATGGTTCTGTTTTTTTTTTTCTGTCTCTGTGCATCAATTTAGAGATTCTGCCACCAAAAGATGCTCTTTCCACTCGTTTTTCATTCAATGCACATAAAGAGAAAGAAGTCATGTTGCAGTGTTTGAAAAATAGTAGGTAGTCAAAAAAAATTGTTGAGATATAGAATTTTCCTAGAAGAAGAAAGATAGTACTTGATTCTTTTCAATTCAGAACTTCCGAGCTCCTGCTGTCTATCACATACACATCAAGCATGGTGGCGGCTTCTTTTACACATATTTTAAATACATCGTTTTAATTTGGTATACCTAGAATGCCTGCCAAATAATTATTGGCCTTATTTTATGAACAAAGAAGTTAATTTTCAGAGGGGTAATTCAAGATCACTAAACTGGGGAGTTCTGTAGTAGCCTTCTCACTTAAGCCAGAGAAGCCTCAGGTGACAAGCCCTTGGCTAATGGCAGAATGAAAGGATTCTCCCCTTTAGGACTGTAGTCATGTAGCTCTGTCCTTTATAGGAACCTGCTGTGATCTGAATGTTTGTGCTCTGCCCCCAAATTCATATGCTGAAATACTAAACCGGAAGGTGATGGTATCAAGACATAAGGTGTTTACAGGGAGTTGGGTCATGGGAGTGAAGCCATGGGATTAATGCCCTTATGAAACAGGCCCTTGAAACACTGCTCACACCTTCTACCATGGAGAACACAGCAAGAAGGAGCCATCTATAAGCAGAAGGTAGGTCTCACCAGAACTAAATCTGTCTATACCTTGGCCTTCCCAGCCTCCCGAACTGTAAAAAATAAATTCCTATAGCTTGTAAAGCATCCTGTTTATGGTATTTTGTTAAAACAATCCAAATGGATAGCAGTGGGTCTCAAAGTGCAGGAAACTGAGCCAGTGGCTCCCGGCCCTACAACAATTAAATCAGCGCCTCTGACAATGAGTCCTGCCCGTGGTGGATTTTTTTTTTTTTTAAAGCCATAGGTGATTTCACTCTGCCATCTGCAATGTTGGCTGCTCATCGGAATCACCCCAGATGCACATAAAGGCATCTGGCCAGCACTGCTTGTTCTAAAATTTCACTAGGTAAACTTAATGTCAGCCAAAGTGGAAACCCACGATTCTATACAACAGTATCTGCCCAGGCTCTTGATTCTTAAAGAAATTCAGGCACAGTGGCAGAATGTCCCATGGAGGAGAGAAAAGAGACAGTCCCCCAGTCTGCTAGGGTTTGAAAACCAGATGCCAAAAGATGCGCTGATAAGATGTCTAAAGCTAGTGAGAATACTCAACCCTCCCAACCGGATGGGTCTCTTCACCTCAGGCCTCAGAGTCAGGGGGACTCCATGGATAACAAATGGTTAACTTCAAGGGAGAGTTAGGAGGACTAAAGGAGAGCCAGGCTGTCAGTGCCCAAAACCTAAGTGAGTGGTGCCTCACCCTGTCACCAGGCAATGCGATTAGCTGCTCCTGCTGCCTCACAGGGGAAATGGATACAATCATTTCTCTTTTTCATATCCTAACAGGTTGTGAAAACAAAATCAAAGAGGATGTGGGGAAAGTGTTAAACAAATGTCAGGAAGTGCTAATTGAAGGGATGCAGGAGCGTCTACTGCAGGGCACAAAGATGCAGTGCTGGACCATGCACAGCTAGGAACGCTGAGGGACACTGGTTTCATGGACATCAAGCGAGCACCACCTGTGTGTTAGGTATAAGCCTTGTCCTTCAAGAACTTCCAAAAAAGGGAACATGCAGCCCCAATCTATGTTGGGATGTGTATTCCATGTTACAAATGTTAGAGGTGAAAGCTTGAACTGTCTCTTTAAAAATACCTTTGAAGGGTCTGGGGAAATGATTCATCAGGTAAAAGCATGTGTCCCACAAGCATGAGGACCTGAGAGGGCCTGTGACCATATGAGTTCAATCCCCAGCACCCACATAAAAAGTAGGGCACAGGGCTGGAGAGATGGCTCAAGGTGCTTGCCTGCAAAGTTCGATTCCCCAGTGCCCATCTAAAAGCCAGAAGCACAAAGTTGTGCATGAGTCTGGAGTTTGTTTGCAGCACCTAGAGACCCTAGTTAGTGTACCCATTCTCTATGTCTATCTGTCTCTCTCTTCTCTCCATCTCTCTCTGCTTGCAAATAAACAAATAAAAACTACAAGAAAAAAAAAGCAGGGCATGGTCACACATGCCTGTAACCCCAGTCCTATTGAAGATAGAGATTGGAGATTCGTTGGAGTTCAGACAGTCTGACTGAAAAAAGAAAAAAAAAAAAAAAAAAAAAAAAAGGCAGCTCCAGGTAAAGTGAGAGGCTCTGTTTCAAGGAAATGAAGTGGAAAGGAAAAGAGAAGGATTCCCAGTGATTTTCTCTGGCTTCCACATAGGGAATGCCCATCTGAATACACAAATATATGCATACAGCATACATGTACATACATATGTGCATACATTATACATATACATGTGTACTATATACACAAACCACATACTTACACTACACACACACACACACCAAAAATAATAATAAAATACCTTTGAGAGTTACCAATTTTGGATGGGAAAGGAAAGACCATGTATCGATTGTAGAGAGGAGAAACCGAGTCCAATAGAGGCTCCTGGGAGAGAAGGCTGCCCTAAGAAACTCATTTGAGCTGCTAAAGCTCAAAGCATAGTGAGTCAAATAAGGAAAGAGCCAGCATTCCAGAGAGGAAGATTCCAGAAGGAGCAGCTGAGGTGATATCCTAAGATGGTAAGGGCCAGTGTGGCCAGGGTTGCCTGTGATGTCAGTCAGCTTCCACCTGCAAGAGTTTACCAGGCCAGTCACCTTGAGAGCCGAGGACTAACACATTTCCTCTCACTCACTTCATTTGCTGGATGTTAGAGACGCAGCCTTTGACTCTGGACCAGATACAGTAAGGAAAAGTGGGGGATAAGCCCTGGTTCCTGACTTTAAGAAGCTTGAAATCCACTTGGGGGAGTGAATGAACAAGAAGAAACTTTTACCATCTATGTGACGTAGGAATATTTAAATCAGAATTATTTAGAAACTGTTGGGCTGGAGAGGTGGCTCAGAGGTTAAGCGTGCTTCCTGAGCTAGCACGAAGTCCTGAGAGGGCCCAAAACAAGTGGGGTTTGAACTTTCAGATCCCTCATAAACAGCTGGGCATGGCCATGCATGCCTGTAACCCCAGTCCCACAAAGCGGAACAGAGACCAGGGAATTGCCCACACTTGAGAAGAAAATTTTTAAAAAGCAGCAAGCTCCATAATCAGTAAGAGGCTCTGGCTCAAAATGAGGATGGGTGGAAGAGCAATGGAGCAGGACTCTGCTCTGCCCGCTTCAGGTAAGCGCCCCCTACTGGTGGGGGAGTGCATAAAGCATCACAAAGGCACATATACCGCACACACGGCTACACACATACACCGCGTTGTGCACACGTACACACGCAAGCAAAAACTACGAAGGAAAGGAACTGTCGGGCAAGTTGGCTGAGTAGGATTGTACAGTGTGAACACTGCACGAAAGTGCCCAGCAGAGAAGATGACTGAGGACAACACTTCGCAATTCATTAGCTTACAGGGCAGGAACATGTCCTTGTAATTCATCTAAAGACGCTGCTTGTGCCAGCTGAAGCCCAGAGAGCAGCAACTTTAAGGATGATAGGAAATTCAGAAATGAAGAGCAAGGTCTTGAAAAGCTCAGCAGGGAGCTGGAGGGAAGGAAGAGGGGTTTGAATAGGACCTGCAGGTAGCAGGATTGGAATAAGGAGGAGCAGGATGGTGACCCAAATGAACAGAAAAGCTAAGAGCTGAGGCTACAAAGAGCCCCAGCAGGTGCCCTGGGGATGGTAAGAATTCACTGGCTTGACACAGATCAGATGAAAGTGGCCTAGGGGAACATCAGCTGGATTTCGTAGTAGGAGGGCAGGGGGTGCTGGTGTGCAAACCAGGAGGGGTAGCAGTGTGCAAAGCAGAAGAAGCAGGTGCCCCTGGATCTGACAGCATGATCCAGTCTGAGCTTCAGCTCACATACTGATGACACTTGATGCTCACCTTCCTGCTTTTCAGTCTGAGATTCCTCATTCATTTATATATGTGTATATATATATATACATACACACACACACACACACACACACACACACACACACATATGTATGTACGTATACATAAAACTCCCTCAGTCTTCTGCAAGCAATAAAGTGATGGAAAAGAACCGCCTTGGGCTGGAGAGATGGCTTAGTGGTTAAGCGCTTGCCTGTGAAGCCTAAGGACCCCAGTTGGAGTCTCAATTCCCCAGGACCATGTTATCCAGATGCACAATGGGGCGCACGCGTCTGGAGTTCTTTTGCAGTGGCTGGAGGCCCTGGCGCACCCATTGTCTCTCTCTATCTGCCTCTCTCTCTCTGCCTGTCACTCTCAAATAAATAAATAAAAATAAACAAAAAAGAAAAAGAACTGCCTTCTACACAGAGGCTTAAAGAAATTGTCTTAATATAACAGAAAATAAGAAGCAATGGAGAGTCTTGAGCAGGAGCATGCCATAGACTTTGGGATCTGGGAACGTACCCAGTTACAGATGCAGGCACAGTCCTGTGGAGGTCCTTCTGGTCAGGAGGCAGGAAGCTCCTTGCAAAGCTCGCAAAACCAAGGTCTTTGCAGTGCACAGGTATCTTCTTCCTGGTTTTTGTTTTGTTTTGTTTTTGCTTTTGTTTTTGGTAGGGTCTCTCTCTAGCCCAGGCTGACCTGGAGTTCACTGTGTCATCACAGGCTGGCCTAGAACTCACAGTGATCCTCCTACCTCAGCCTCCCGAGTGGTGGGATTAAGGCATGTCTGGCTCTTCTTCCTGTTTCATACACCCTGAGTTCCCCAGACACCCCAAACCCCTGTATTCAAGGACTCAATGACCTTGTCCAAGAAGAAGAAACTTCAGCTGCTAACTGCTCTGAGAAACAGATCCCAAAGCAAGGGTTAAAGAAGGAGATTCCAGGAAGGAAGTTCTGGCACAAACGATAGTAGTAGTCGGGCGTGGTGGCACACACCCTTAATCACAGCACTTGGGAGGCAGAGGTAGGAAGATCACCATGAGTTTAAGGCCACCCTGAGACTACATAGTGAATTCCAGGCTAGCCTGAACTAGAGTGAGACCTTATCTCGAAAAACCAATGCATATATATATGTATATTAATGATTGCTAATGGTCATTAACCACAGACTATGTGCTTCACAGATATCAATTCCTTTAATTTTCACACTCTTCCTGTTGTTACAGGATCTATTTAAGGTGGGGGGGATAGAAAAAAGGTACAGAGAGATATCAATATCATCCAACTAGCAGCAAAGACCAGAGCCTGGGCCAGAGCCCTCCTGCTGCATCAGTCCATCGCAGAGCCTCTCACAGCAGAAAAGTCAAGTAAGTAACCACTATATGCAAAAGGAAGCAAAAACAGGTGCTCCAATAAATACATGTACAAGCATGTTCAAGGTGATAGCATTTACAGCCTAGATGCCATCAAGGCGATACATGAACCGTGTCACAGATGTACAATGGGCTGTTGCAATGGACTGCTGGGCTTCAGTAAAAAGGAATGAATCGCTGATATATGCTGCGACACGGATGCACACTAAACACATTATGCCAAATGAAAGAAACCATTTATACAAATGTCCACAATTTATATGATTTCAATGATGTAACAGATAGAACAGAGATAAATCCATAGTGACTGAATTCAGACCCATGGTTACGAGGCTAGGAAGAGAATAGAACCAGGCCTAGTGGGTACAGGGTTTGTACAGAGTTGTTTTGGAGTGTGTGTGTGTGTGTGTGCATGTGTGCATGTGTGTGTGTGTGTGTGTTGTGTAGTAAGCATGTGATGTGATGTGTGCTATGTGCAGAGGCCAGAAGAGATCATCCAGTGTCCTTCTCTTGTTGCTTTTCCGCATATTTCCTTGAGATGGAGCCTCTCCCTGAACCCAGAGTTGCTATCTGTCAGTGAGCCTCAGCAATTCTCCAGTCTCCACCCCTCTCGGACTGGAGTTACAGAGGTGTGTGGCTACGCCTAGCTGAACCTAGCAGTCTCTGTGCTGGGAGGCCCTCATACTTGAGCAGCAAATGTTCTTAACTACTAAGCCATCTCCCCAGCCCCACTGTTTTGCTTTTATCTAATTAGCATACAAAGCAATAGATTTCATGGTGTGACTTTCACCCATACTTTATTTTGGTGGCCCCCCCATCTCCCCACACTCTCCCACACTTGTACCCTCCTGTCATCATTAAGTCCCCTTTCCATTTTCATGTCAATACATATTTTATCATTCTCCCCACACCCATTCTTTTTTTAAAATTTTGTTTGTTTGTTTATTTATTTATTTGACAGAGACAGAGAGAAGGAGGCAGAGAGAGAGAGAGAGAGAGAGAGAGAGAGAGAGAGAATGGGCGCACCAGAGCTTCTAGCCTCTGTAAACGAACTCCAGATGCGTGCGCCCCCTTGTGCATCTGGCTAACGTGGGTCCTGGGGAATTGAGCCTCGAACCGGGGTCCTTAGGCTTCACAGGCAAGCGCTTAACCGCTAAGCCATATCTCCAGCCCCCCACACCCATTCTTTAAAACCTTTTTGTCCCTTCTCATGGCCCCCTTTATTTCCATGACCTATATCCACACTCACACCCACATAAAAATATACATGTACAAATTAATTTTGCTTTGTTTTTGAAATGACTGAATGTTCTTGAACAAGACAGAGGTAGTGGTTGTACAATACTGTGAAGGGACTAAGTGTCCCTGATTTGTTCACTTTCAAATGGTTAACTTTATGCAATGTGAATTTCAACTCAATTTATAAGCTCTAGGTGGGCAATGCTGTGAGTGAAGGTGCCCACTCGAGAAGAGGAAATTATAGGGAAGCACAGAATATATGTAATCAGCTTCTGGCTTGTGAACCACAGCCTTTGTTGCAGTCAGGTTCTCATTGCTGGCAGAAAACACCCAACCAAGAGCAGCATGTGGGGAAAAAAACGTTTATTTTGGCTTACAGACTCGAGTGGAAGTTCCATAATGGCAGGGGAAAACGATGGTGTGAACAGAGGGTGGACATCACTCCTGACCAACATCAGGTGGACAAAAGCGGCAAGAGAGCATGCCAAACACTGGCTAGAGTAAGCTGGTTATAACACCCATAAACCTGCCCCCCAAAATACACTGCCTCCAGGAGGTTTTAATTTCCAAATTGCCATCAGCTGAGGCCCTAGCATTCAGAATACCTAAGTTTATAGGGGGACACCTGAATAAAACCACCACATTCAGCTTCTGGCCCTCCACAAACTAATAACCATACATAATCAATCCCAATGATATTCAAACATTCCCATAGTCCAAGATCTTTTAATAAGCCATAATACAAAAAAAAAATGGCACATAATAAACATTCACACTGCAAAAGATGGCATTGGGTATAGCAAAGAAATATTCAACCAATACAAGATTTTAAACAACCAGAGAAAACATCAAACCTGTAGCTTCAAGTCCAACAACTCTAGCCAGTGACAAGTCTCCAAGTCCAACAATTCTAACCACCAACAAGTCTCTAGAGTTCCAATTCCACCCCTTGAGCTAGGCTACACACAGTCATGGAAAACTTTATCTTGGGCTGGCAGCTGTCCTGAGCAGCTGTCTCATGATCTTGGCATCTCCACTGGGTCTCCACTGCAAGCCACGGTTCATCCTCATGGCCCCATGGGGTCTCCATGCAAGCAATCCAGCAAACCTGCTTCACACTGCCCATGGCCATTTCCAAAACACAAGACCATGTTGCAAATTCAGTGACCCTCTCTTTCCTGCATTTTTTATACTCCATAATACCAGGTGGGGTGCCAATTTGTTAATCCAGGAAGGAACAAAGCAAACTTTCAAGAACAGGCCACTCCTGCAGCATTCAGGCCCCTTCCAAAGATTCCGAATTCTTTCTGTTGTCCTAGTGCAGGCCCAATCTCAGTGGTTGTAATCTCTCATACAATTGCAGCTGAACAGGCAGCAGTTTCAGCCCAAATAGTTCATTTACGTGCCATATCCCTCTGCTCACACCAGTCCAGTTCTACTCAATGCAGCCCTGCACAAGTTTTCAGGACACAGGCATACCAGAAAGTCTCTCACACAAATTGCTTCTAACCCAGTCCAGGCAAAGCTCTTTCTCACCCTTATAAGCCAAACCTCACAGTCCATACTTCATAGTGCATTCAGGTCTCTCAACTCTGACCAGAATAGTCCATCAAGCTGTACTTATAGCACTGCATGGCATTTCTTAGCCCAAGGTTTCAAATCCTCCCACATTCTTCTTGAAAATTCAGCTCCAAAAGGCCAAAACCACAGTCAGGTTTCAAACAGTAATAACAGCACTTCTCAGTACCACTTTACTGTTGCAGTCAGGTTCTCATTTCTGGCAGAAAACACCCAACCAAGAGCAGCTTGTTGGAAAAAAAAAAAGGTGTTTGTTTTGGCTTACAGACTTGAGGGGAAGCTCCATGATGGCAGGGGGAATCAATGGCATGAGCAGAAGATGGACATCACTCCTGGCCAACATCAGGTGGACAAAAACAGCAGGAGAGTGTGCCAAACACTGGCTAGAGGAAGTTGGTTATAACACCCATAAGCCCACTCCCAATAATACACTGCCTCCAGGGGGCTTTAATTTACAAATTGCCATCATCTGGGGACCTAGCATTCAGAACACCTGTTCGTGGAGAGACACCTGAATCAAAGCACCACAGCCGTGCTTAAAGCTCATCTTGCTGTATCACTCGGTTGGTAGCAGAATACAGTAAATGGCAATGATGATCACTGAATGCATCTCATTTACAGGCCTTACGTGATGCCTTTTGCAGGCATAATTTACCTAACATTCCAATAGTTTATGTAATAAAAAATACTTGTTATTCCCAACACACTGAGCCAAACAGAAGTTTTTGAACTTCTGGGTGTTTAAATAACTACCTTAAATAGCCTACGTTGAGTCTCTCAGAATGTTCAACAGTGTACCTTACTGTCTTCATCCCTCTGTTCCAGAAACTTCAGAGTTTCTTCTCACTGGGGTTACTTTGAGACCAGAAAGATCATGACTGTAAGCCATCCAGCAATGCTTTCCCCCCAGCTTTAAACACTTCGGGCACAGAGAGGGGAGCGCACTCTCCCACCGGCAGGTGTGCACAGGAGCTTGCTGTCTGGCAGCAATGGGACCTCGAGGAGGACAGGCAACATAGACACACCATTTCTGATCTTCTTTCTCAACTACAGATGGACACAAAATAATCATTGGTGCAATTGCTTTGTTTCTGACAAATTAAAACAACTGTCAAACCATGGAAGACATTGCCAAGACTCCGGCTACCAAATTTTTCAGAAGGGAGCTTGTATGATAAAGACCCACACCAATTAGTGTGAGAAGCTGAGCACCAGAGAGAACCCAGACTCCTTCCTGCAGCATTCAGAGTGCATGAGTAACGAGGGATAACAAAGGATCTGCAAACGCCCACAGGAAGCCACAGATGAAGAAGTGGATAATAAATCCTTCCAAGAGGAAACTGGGCACTGACAAGAGAAAACAGGAGAACTAGCCAATTCTGGGAAGTCACAGTTCAACCCTCATTCAAGTGATAAACAGCCTAGGCTTTCTAGAAAAGTCAGCACTAGAGAGAAGCAATGATAGCAAGGAAAGCTTAGTAGGACAGCGTAATTACTGAAAAGAAGAGAGAGTTGAGAAACCTAGAAGAAACCTCAAAAAGGAAGTGGAAACCATCCACTTCAGCCTATGTGTGAGAAAAAAAGACATAGTTCGAGCCCTAAAGGGCATTCTACAAAAATTGATGACTTTTGAAAAAAGGAAATGCTCAACTCTATGACCAATATCTATCTATCTATCTATCTATCCATCTACCTATCTATCTACTTATGTATATATGAATCTATAATATTGTATGTGTCATAAACTTTGCTCCATATATATAATTCCACAAAAAAGCACACATAAACATGTACACACACACACACACATTCTATATAGCACTTGTTGAAGCTTTCTGAATTCTGACAGCTTATTTATTCAGAGTCCCCTTTGCATTATAGATAATACTTTCTGGGAGCACAGCTCAGTGGCGGAGCATTTGACTGCAGATAATATTTTCTTCACATTATCTAATTCTTCTTCATATGTCATTTTGAAAGGTTTTCTTATATTCTTTCATCAGAGGGGCTCCTCTTCCAGATTTTTAGTAAACTGATAACTTTCTCATTATGCAGTGATAGGAGAGTTAATTAATTTCTTTGAACCACAGTGTACTCTTCTGCAAAATCGGATAATGTAGCCAGATGTGGTAGCACATGGCTATAATCTCAGCATTTAGGAGTCTGAGGTAGGAGGATCACTGTGAGTTCAAGGCCACCCTGGGCTACAGTGTAAGTTCCAGACCATCTGGGCTAGAATAAAACTCTATCCAAAAAAAAAAAAGGCATAATGAATAATGAAATAATGTCCAACTCTCATGATTATTTAAAGACTTATGTGAGTTTAGTTATATGAAAACGTCTAGCATATAAAATAAACACTAGCAAAACACTGCTTACAGACCCTGAGATAGATAAGTATTATGTTCATTCTTTTCTGAGTGGAATACTCCAACAAAGCACATCTTCCCCCACACACTAATAAAAATGTTTTCTTGATTATCTACATTCCAGGGCTAAGCATGTAAAGTGTCCATCCAAGATATCATGAGTATGTAAAAACTAGACAGTGTCTGCCAATGACTAAGAGGGGAAGAAAATATTGATTAGTACTGTTAATTAAAACTAGGTGCTATAATCATCAAGCCCAAAATCACATTGGCTTAACATCATAAAGATTCCCCTTCCTTTCACTTTACAGCTCAAGTCCAACGTCAACTCCATGCGGAAAAGAATGACTCAGGCTCCAGGTTCCTTTTCCTTAGGATCCTGTCATGTTAAACACAACCACTTGTAACAGTTACTTTCTTGTTGCTGGAACAGAACACCCAACCAAAAGCTTCTTATGGAAAGACAGGATTTATTTCAGATTACAGCTTCAAGGGGAAGATTCATCATGGCAAGGAAATCACGGCAGGAAGCTGGTTCACATAGTCACATGTCAGCTGGGAGGAAGCAGTAAGAGCGAGCTCTGAACACCCAGTGGGCATGACGAATAAACTTCAAGGCTCAGCCCCAGTGATGGCCCTCCTCCTGCAAAGCTCCACCTCGTAAAGGCTCCAAACTCTCCCAAATTGCTACCAGCTAAGGGCAGAAAACATATGAGGCTTTGGGGGAACATTCATATCACCACACTGCTGTCAACTGTAAAGAGAGTCCTTGGTTTGGCCACATAAAAAGGGGGGGAAAAAAGCATTTTGAAGACAAGGACTAAAGAGGTTATGGCCAGATCTTTAAATGACATATGTTATTTCTATCCACATCCTGCTGGGTAGAATCCAGTCATATGATTCCACTCTAAGTGCAAATAAGTAAGTAAAATAATAACACATGATAAATTAAGGAAATGTGGTTTATCTGCGACCAGAAGAGAGATGAAAATAGTTTCCCTGAGCATGGCCAATGTCTCCAGCACAGTCAGGAAGGAGAGCCAGGGAGAGATGCTAGTGCATTCTACCTGCTGATCACAGAAGCATCTGCCACTCCATCTCTGGGACATCAGCCCAGCCATGCTGAAGGGCTCAGCCTGCTCTTAAGAAAATTTGCCTGCTCTGGATCTGATGGGATCTGTGCTGAGGGAAAGCTGGGCCTCCTAAGCAGGAGGTGAGAATCTCTCTCAGTATTGGCTAGACCTACCCTTCAACCTGTGCAATCCTTGGGAGACGGACACTGGACTCACATGACAAGGGCAGGGGCTCCTATGGATGTGAATATCACTGAAGGAATGTTCACACCTGAGTCCTGGACATGTCCCTCCACAAGTCCTGGGGCAGAAGTTCCTCTCCTTCCCCAGAGTATTCACTCCATTTGCTCTTCTAGACTCTTCACTACTGATCTCTGTGCCCCCAGGAGACTGACCTTGTGGATCTAATACCAGGCTCTCTGGTTCTATCACTCCCACTTGAGACCAGCAATGGGTCTTGTCACAAGCAAGAGGCCAGAGAATAGGAGGGTGGTATGGTGGAGGTATTTATCCCCGCATCTATGGCAGGCAGGAGCCTGCCATGTCCACACTCCCCAGCAGTTGGTGCTCCTTCCATTTGGACCGCTAGGGGGGAGCTGCTCATTCCTCACCCCATGAGTTTATTCACCCATGATGGTGCTAGGTTCCACCGTGTTCCCTTGGCTATGGCATTTAATATTGTATGTGCCTCGGGTACACCATGACCCTCCCAAGATGGCAGCCTTGGCCCATGCCAAGCTCCAAAGGCCAAATGAAAACCTCTATCCCAAAGCTGGGAGACCATGGCCAGTCTGCGGGGGTGGGTGGCTGTAGCAAGAATGAGCTCTGAGTTTCAGACCCACTTGGGGCAGCAATCTGCTCCACAACTGTAAGTGATTTTCTTGGTCCCTCTCAGCTTCATTTTTCTCCTCTGTAAAAATAAAGTGAGTGGGCTGGAGAGATAGCTTAGTGGTAAAGGCATTTGCCTGGGAAGCCTAAGGACCCAGTTTCAATTCCCCAGTACCCACCTAAGCCAGATGCACATGGCGGCACATGCAGCTGGATTTTGTTTGCAGTGGCTGGAAGCCCTGGATCACTCACTCTCTCTCCCACTCTCCCCCCTCTCTTCCTCTGTCTCAAATAAATAAAATAAAATATTCTTAAAAATAAAATAAACTGAAGGACTAGGAAGATGGCTAAGCAGTTAAAGGCACTTGCTTGCAAAGCTGGGTTCAATTCTCAAGCCAACCTTATAAGCTGGACAGAAAAGATGGCACAAGCACCTGGGGTTCATTTGCAGCACCAAGAGGCCCTGGAGCACCTCCCTCCACATATGCATGCACATGTGTGTGCACACACACACACACACACACAAACATGCACATGTGCAAATAGATAAATAAAAATTTAAAATAAAAAGAAAGTGATACACCCTCCAAGGCTCAGGAACTACGGTGGAAGGAAGAGGTGGCAAAAAGAATGTAAGAGCCAAAGATGTCTTCCAGACAAAACGTGGCTGTAGCGTTTATAACCTTACAGTGGCTGAAGCTCCCTACACAAGACCTGCATAACAGGAGGGCAAAAAAAAAAAAAAAAAAAAGATATCAAAATGTAACAGGGACGAGCTGGAAAGAAGAAGTGCTTTAATGGAAGGAAGATAGGGAACGGGGAACGAAGAAGGGTACTGAGAGAGGATTATGATCAGGAGGCATTGTGTATGGAGGCTGTCAACAAAATGTCTTAAAAAATAAAGTGATATTATCTTTCCAGAGACGAGTAAATGAGTAATTTTATATATGTAATAAGTTATACATGGGACTGGAGAGATAGCTTAGTGGTTAAGGTGCTTTCCTGCAAAGCCAAAGGACCCAGGTTCAAATCCCCAGGACCCAAGTAAGCCAGATGCACAAGGTGGTGAATGCATCTGGAGTTCATTTGTACAGGCTGGAGGCCCTGGTGTGCCCATTATTTCCCTCCCCCTTTCTCTCAAATAAATAAATAATATATTACATATGAATATATACATAATTGACAAGCACAGGAGAGCCTTCAATGTACATCAAATAGCTACTTTTCCTTCCTTCTGTCTTTCCTTCCTCCCTTCCTCCTGCACTCTCTCTCTTGCTCTGCTGCCTCTTAAATCCCTCTTCTGAGTAACAAAAGAAGTTTGTTTAAAGTAAAATCCACTCTCAAACAACCCATCTTAATTAAGTATCTACCATATCAAAGCAACTCTACAGCCTGCTAAGGAGAGCACACCATTACGTAAGACCTGTGACTGCTTCCTGAAAGCTCAAAACTCCAGAAAAGAGCTAACCAGATTTGTAGTCCCTGAACAAGACACCAAGAGAGCATGGTCCAGAGAGCGATGGTCCAGCCTGGGAAATGAGAAACGCCCCCTGAGGGAGTCCAGCTCTGAAGTTCCTGGTGTTTTACAAGACAGTTGTGACAATCGATTGTCTATTCACACCAACAGCTCAGTTCATGAAACATCCTCTCCCTGTGCAGTAGGCTGGATTTGAAATTCAACTCTTCACCTGGAAAAACACTCATCAGAGTATAGGTAGCATTTTCTTACAATTTTGTTCAAAAATTTTTTTAAAATGCAAAAGGAAACAAGTAAGCCGGGCATGGTGGCACACACCTTTAATCCCAATACTCAGGAGGCAGAGGTAGGAGGATCACTTGTGAGCTCAAGAGCCCCCCACCCCCCACCCCCTGAGACTACATAGTGAATTCCAGGTCAGCCTGGGCTAGAGTGATCCTACCTCGGGGGGGGGGACAGCAATGTTCTATGCTGGGGATTTCTGACTGCAGTGGTAACAAGAGCTGCCTGGTTGAGGGAGTCTCTTTAAATATCCAGTGCAGTTACAGAACACCACAGTCAGCCCCTCACATTCCTTACACAACTCCCAACGGTCACGCCCTGGCCCATAGTTTTAGAGGTTTCTGTCCACTGTCAGTTAGAACTGTTGCTTTTGGACCCACGGTGAGTCTGGGCACTGTGGCAAGGCGTGTGCAGGCAGACTGTAAGAGCCAGATGAGGAGGAGTGCTTTATAGCCAGTTTCCCCTTGCCAGTGTTTGGCACACTTTCCTGTTGCTATTGTCTATCTTGTGTTGCCCAGGGGGTGATGTCCACCCTCTGCTCATGCCATCGTTTTCCCCTGCCATCGTGGAGCTTCCCCTCGAGTCTTTAAGCCAAAATAAACCTCTTTTATACCCATAAGCTGCTCTTGGTTGGGTGATTTCTACTAGCAACGTGAACCTGACTGCAACATTAGGGAAAAGGGGACAAAAGAAAGAAAGGGGATTATAACCCAAATGCAGTATGTATATCTATGAAAATTTCCCCCAAGAATTTAGGTATTAAAAAAACGTCAGGGGCAAGGCCCAGGGGACATGTGGAGGACACCTATGTGAACCTCTCTGATGCTTAGGGGAGGGAGAAACATCTGAGGGAAGGGAAACTAGCATACAGGCCTACCTGAAAAAAATATATATATGCCAGAAGATAGGCTCAAGTTGGGCACTTTAAAAAGCAAAGTTCTACCAACCTACTTAGATTTCTGTCCCCAGAGCATTGCTACCTGTCTGCATAGAGTAGATCTGGATAAGGAATCCATTCAAATTGCTTATTGTTTAAGAAAAATGTTGCCTAGGAGCTGTCAGCCTGTGTTGCAGAGAAGCCTGAACTAAAATTACCAGCAGAATTCTTAGATTTATAGGCTCCTTATTAGAGATTAATGAATAATGAAAATGATAGAGAAAACTTCAGTTCGTGCATGTGCCGGGCCCTACGGTAAGCACTTGATACATAGTTCTCTGATTGTCACAACCCTCCCTGCAAAGTCAGTATTACCATCCTGCTTCCTTTACCTGAGTGACCATTGAATCAGAAAAGTTACCTATAGCCAAACAGTTGGTGTTCAAGTCAAACCCATGGCCTGATCTCATTCCCACACCTTTTCCCCTGTAGTAACATCACCTGACATTAAAATATTAACAAGCAGGGCTGGAGAGATGGCTTAGCAGTTAAGGCACTTGCTTGCAAAGCATAAGGACCAAGGTTCAATTCCCCAGTACCCACATGAGCCAAATACACAAGGTGGCATATGTGTCTGGAATTCATTCACAGTGGCTAGAGGCTCTGGCATGTCCATTCTCTCTCTCTCCCTCTCTCTCTCTCTCTCTTTCTTCCTCTCTCTCTCCCTCTGCCTTTTTCTCTGTCAAATAAATGAATAAATAAAAACAAAAACAAAAACATATTAACAAATATAGGCTGGGAAGATTGTTCAGTAGTTAAAGGTACTTGCTTGCCAAGTTTGACAGCCTGGCTTTGATTCCCCAGTACCCACATAAAGCCAGATGCACAAAGTGGTGCGTGTATCTGGAGTCTGTTTCCAATGGCAAGAGGCCCTGGTGCACCCATACTCACTCTTGCTCTCTCTCTCTCTCTGCCTCTTCTCTATGTCTCTATCTCAAATACATAAGTAAAAACATTTTTTAAATTTTGATTTAGCTAACGGATCCACTCAGTGGAACGGAACCCATACCTGGAATGGGGAAATAAGTCAGAACCAGTACTGACCAAATGCCCTCAAAAAATTACTTTCTTCTAGTTAAGACTCAAACTTTCTTTACAATATCTATTTCTGTTCACAGTCCCCCTCAATTCTAGATTTTATCACTTTTTAATTTTTGCTGAACTGACACTTTTTTTAAATGACATCTCAGAAAGCTGGGCATGGTGATGCATGCCTTTAATCCCAGCACTGGGGAAGCAGAGGTAGGAGGATCACCTTGAGTTTGAAGCCACCCTGAGACTACATAGTGAATTCCAGGTCAGCCTGGGCTAGAGAGAGACCCTACCTTGAAATACTTAAAAAAAAAAATCTCAGGCTGTTTAGTGGTTAAGGTGCTTGCCTGCAAAGCCTAGAGCCAGATGCACAAAGAGGCGCATGCATCTGGAGTTCATTGACAGCAGCAGGAGGCCCTGGTGCACCCGTTCTCTCTATCTCTCTTCTCTCTTTCTCTCGGCTTGCAAATAAATAAATAATATTTTTAAATGGCATGTCATTCATTATCACTAATTATTGGAAATGGTATTCAATTTCCAAATATTTGTTAATTGTTTTTTTCTCCTGTGAATTACACATTTTTACTTGTTATCGTTTTTTCTATCGTGCAAACTTTCTTCTTGGTTTGTAGGAAATCTTTATGTATTAAGAAAAACCTTTTGCCCATCACATATATTAATTCATTGCCTCCTTTCCTCTTTGAGTAGAGGGCTTGACTGGGAAAACCATCTTCAATGAATGGATCCAGGACTGTTTTTCATAACATACAAAGGATCCCTTCAAACAGCCATCTGCCTTCAATAGGCATGAGCATCACCCCTTTTTGAGGCCTTCTATCCTACTGAACCTGAATGTGGCCCTTGAATTGGCACCACTGCAAGGCTCAAGGTAGGTAATATAAATAAAACCAAGTTGTCTTCAGAAAGTAATCTTATGTGATCATCAGCTATAAAATGCATATAGCATATATTTAAGGATGGCCCTGTGCAAAGAAACGTCTCCCTTGGTCCTTGATCTCAGCAGAGGTAAATATTCCAGAATTCCTCACAGGTGCTAGTAACAAGGAAACAATCACAATCCTGGTTCAGTCTTGTATTGCTAAAATAGAGGGAGGTTGCTCAACCCCTAATCCTTAGATGAAAGTCAGGCAGTAACCATCTCTAGATGTGGCTTCAAAAACATTAAGCTGTGCTGTTTAACTTGTTCCCAGCTTCCCTCCTAAACCAGGGAGCTCACTTCATCTTAAGTTGCCCAAATGAAAGCAATCGCTTCCTTTTCAAACAGAAATGGGACTTATCAAATTGAATCTTTTCAATACAAACACTAATTCTTTCTCTCTCTTTCTCTTTCTCTCTCCCTCCTCCACACACACACACACACACACACACACACACACACACGAATATGACTAGTTGTTCTGATTCTCCTTCAACTTTCCTTTCAAAGTTATGTCCCCAGGGTACCAGAAACATCTTCCTGAGGTGTAAAACTAATTCTCCGCATGGACCTCCATTTCTCAGAGTTACAGAGCTCTGCCCTTCCCCACCCCCTCCCCTGTTAATTCCAAAGCTCCTTCATGTAGCTCTGTTCCAATAGCTCCTGTATGGTGGGTGGGCTGTGGCTCTGTCACGTCAGTTTGTGGCTCAGGTGGGTGGGGTGTGGCTCTGTCAGGTCTGGGGCTCACTGGTTGGTGTGAGCTGGCTCAGGGATCCAAAGGCTCAGTCTAGTTCACCTTTCAATAATGTCTCAGTTGATAAGGAATATATTTTACTAATCCTCATAGCAGGGCTGCAAAGATGGCACTGTTATACATATTTTATTGCTGGTTAAACTGAGAGCAAGAGATTTAGAGTGAATTTCCTAAAATCATACGCCCTGTAAATGGAAGATCCAGAATAATGCAAACATTTCCTGAATATAACAGACCCCTCCCCCCCACACACACACACTCTGAAACACTGCTCTACACGGCCTCAGACTAAGTCAAGTCCAGGACAAGGCAGGATAACAACGCTGTCTCACAGAGCAAGATATATGAGCACATACTCAGATATAAATGTGGTATACATAAAATGGGATATTTCAGCTATTATAAATGGTGCTAAGATGAGTACACATTGACAAGAAAAGTATTTGTAATATATTGCCAAGTGAAACACAGCCATTTTCAAAACAATATGTCTTATATATGTATATAATGAGACGCAGAAAAAATAGAAGAAAATGTACATGGGTTTTATAAACTTTTATTTTTTAACTTTAAAATAACATAATAATTGAACATATTTATGGGCACAGTTTAATATTTTCATACATACATAATGTGTATTGACTCAGTCTAAATAACTAGTATACTCAGCATCTCATCAATTTTTTGTTGATAGTATTCAAACTCCTTTCTTCTAGCCTTTTGTTTGATTGTTTTTGTTTGTTTTTGGGGGGTAGGGTTTCACTCTAGTCCAGGCTGACCTGGAATTCACTATGTAGTTTCAGGGTGGCCTCAAACTCATGGCAATCCTCCTACCTCTGCTTCCCGAGTGCTGGGATTAAAGGGATGCACCACCATGCCTGGTTTCTTATAACTATTTAAAAAATATTTTATTTTTACTTATTTGAGAGAGAGACAGAGAAAAAGAGGCAGTTAGAGACAGAGAATGGGCAAACCAAGGTCTCCAGCCACTGCAAATGAACTCCAGGTGCATGTGCCACCTTGTGCATCTGGCTTATGTGAGTACTGGGGAGTCGAACCTGGATCCTTAGGCTTCACAGGCAAGCACCTTAACTGCTAAGTCATCTCTCCAACCCTCTTCTATTTTGAAATACATAAGCTAGGTATTGTAGTGCAAGTCTATAATCTTAGTGATGTGGATTTTGAAGTCCAGGGTGGGGGGGGGATTAAATGTCCATAAAGATGCATGAGACTCATGGACCCCAAATTTGGTTCCTTGTTCAAATTAACAAAGAACTCAGGCTGGAGAGATGGCTTAGTGGTTAAGGCGTTTGCCTGCAAAACCAAAGGACCTAGGTTTGATTCCCCAGGACCCACGTTAGCCAGATGCACAAAGGGGTATAAGCATCTGGAGTTCATTTACAGTGGCTGGAGGCCCTAGAACACCCATTCTTTCCCCCATCCCCTCTGTCAAATAAGTCAATAAATAAAAATAAAATGTTTAAAAATATATACTTTGTAGAGACATATCATGTGTTGGTACCCTCATTTCCCTCCTCCCTACCCGCAATCCGCAGAGAGCCTTCCTCAGTGGGGTTGCTGGTGTTTCCCATGGGGCTGTGGATTATGTGTTGTGAAAGAAGTCAGTCATTGCTGGGGAGGGAATGCCCCTGGGTATGCCCTCCCAACCTCTGGCTCTTACAATCTTCCAGCCCCCTCTTCTGCAAAATTCCCTGAGCCATAGTGGGTGTGCTTTAGGTCTACTTCAGTGTTAAACTCTCAGGAGCTTCTGGATTTCTGCTTTGGTAGGTGTTGAGTATCCTCAGGGTCTGTCTCCTTCACCCTGGTGTTGATTGTCAGACTTGCCATGGAAGCAGCACTCTTGTTCATCTCACCAATTCCTCTGTTGTTCAACCTGGACCTTGGCTGAAGTGTGAGGGGTGGTTTATCTCCTTGGGTCTGTTAAAAAAAAAAAAAAAAAGAACAGATTCTCCAATGGAGAATCAAGTCAGCATAGTTAAATGGGATAAGCATTGCTAATCTAGAGAGGCTTTGATGAGTGTAGCCCCTCTTTTGGCTAAAGACTACTGGGAGCTTGTCATTGGATTCTGACCTGGTTCAGAGTTCCAGCTATGGGTTCCCTCCCACTGAGCAGATCTTTTAGCCAATCACAAAGTCATTAGTTATTCACCAAGGCTTAGTTCCACCATTGCACAGGTGTGTATGTCTTGTCAGGCTGGTTGTTTTTGAGTAGCTGTGACCCCTGGTTGGTCACAATGTTGTTGGCCACTTTCCCTGAGTAGCTCATGTAGCACTTTCCAGCACTAAATGAGCTAACCACCTGGGGACTGGCTGCCTTCCAGATTCCAGCCAAGTCTCTCAGTGTTCTGTACCAGCAGCATGTGGTGTCTTTAGCAATAGGGCCTTACCTTTTGTCTCAGGCGGGTAGTGAAGTGCTTTGACAGAAGCCTGTCTTGTTTGGAGGACCTTACAGGTTTCTCTGATCAGCAGCTCAGTGTGGGTAGCAACAGATTTCTGGTACTGGAAGTTATAAGCCAAAGCCAAATATTTCAATATTAGGTTTGATCTCACCCTCTCCAGGGCCCTTATTACCAGATGACTCCCCCATACTCCTGTTGATGGTTATATCTGTTAGTGTACTATCAAGGAGAAAGGTTTCTATGGTACCAGTTCATTTTAGGTTTAGTTTTTGTGTTTATTTTCCCCCAACATCCCATTCCTCTCCCCTTCTGGCCCTTCGATCCCTATTTTCTGGCTCTCAAATTGCCTCTCAGGTATGCCAGCTGCTCAAGGTGTTCCAGGTTAGGAACCACAGATGAGTGAGAACATGCAGCATTTGTCTTTCTGTGTTTGTGTGAGTTCACTGAGTATGATCTGTTCCAAGCCCTTCCACTTTCCTACAAATTTCATTATATCACTTTTTCTTATGCTAAGTAGAATTCCATTGTGTAAATGTGCCACATCTTCATCATCCACATGTCCAATGATGGGCCATGCAACTGGGTTGATTCCAGTTCTTAGCTATTATGAATTGAGCAGCTATAAACATGGTTGAGCAAACGTCTCTGCAGTGAAGTGTGCAGCCTTTTTGGGTAAATGCCCATTAAGGGAACAACTGGGTCAGTTGGTGGTTCTATATTCATCCTTTCTAAGAATCACCACATTTATTTCCATAGTGGTTGTACAAGTTTGCATTCCCACCAACAGTGAATGACGGTCCGTATTTTCTCACATTCTCACTAATCGTTTGATTGTTTTAATGATTGTCATCCTGGCTGGAGTAAGGTAGAAATTCACAGTTGTTTTAATTTGCATTTCCCTGATGATTAGGGATGTCGAACATTTCTTAAGTGTGTTTAAGTTTTCCATTTGCATTTCTTCCTTTGAGAACTCCCTGTGCAGTTCTCTGCCCCATTTTTTGAGTGGGTTGTTTGAGTGTTTATTGTTTAGTTTCTTGAGTTCTTTGTAGATTCTAGATATCAGGCCTATCAGCTGGCAAAGATTTTCTCCCATTTTGCGGGTTTGACTCTGTTTGTGGTATGTTCGTGATCCCACTGGTCAAGTGATTGTTTAATTTCCTTGCTCCTGTGTCATGGAGAGCACCTCCTATTTTTTTCTTCCAGTATTTGGACTTGACTTTTGTATATGGTGAGATGAGTGGGTCTAGTTTCATTTTTGTGCATGTGATTGTACAGTTTATCCAGCACCATTTGTTGAAGATGTTGTCTTTTCTTCAGCGTATATTGTTGGCTTCTTTGTCATAGATCAAGTAGCTATAGTTACTTGAACTAAGGGCCAGGTGTTCAATTCTGTTCCATTGGTCTATGTCTATTTTTATGCCAGGACCATGCTGTTTTTGTTACTATGGGTTTGTAGTATAGCTCCAGATCAGGTATGGCGATACCTCCAGAGTTGTTTCTTTTGCTGAAGATATATTTGGATATCTGAGGCCTGCTGCCATTCCATAGGAATTTGAAATCATTTTTCTGCCTCTGAGAAGAATGATACTGGAATTTTTATGCTTTTCTTTCCTATTTTTTGTTGAGGTAAGCCCAACAGACTTAGCTTTTATTATGCAAGAGAGCAAGAGAGAGAGAGAGAGAGAGAATGAGAGAGTATTGGTACACCAGGGCCTCCAGTCACTGCAATCAAACTCCAGACATGTGTGCCACATTGTGTGCATGTGCAACCCTGTATGCTTGCATCAGATTGTGCATCTGGATTATGTGGGATCTGAAGAGTCAAACATGGGTCCTTGAGTTTTGCAGGCAAGCACCTCAACTGCTTAGCCATCTCTCCAGCCCTTTTCTTTCTTTTTATTTTTTTTAATTTTAATTTAATTTTATTTTATTTTTTCTCAATTTTTTAAAACATTTTCCATGATTATAATAAATATTCCTGGTAATACCCTCCCTCCCTCCTTTCCCCCTTTGAAATTCCATTCTCCATCATATCCCCTCCCCATCTCAATCAGTCTCTCTTCCATTTTGATGTCATGATCTTTCCCTCCTCTTATGATGGCCTTGTATAGGTAGTGTCAGGCACTATGAGGTCATGGATATCGAGGCCATTTTATGTCTGGAGGGAGCATTTTGTAAGGAGTCCTACCCTTCCTTTGGCTCTTACATTCTTTCCGCCACCTCTTCCGCATTAGACCCTGAGCCTTGGAAGGTGTGATCGAGATGTTACTCAGTACTCTAGTCACTTCTTTCCGCCACCATGATGCCTTCTGAGTCGTCCCAAGGTCACTGCCATCTGAAAAGAGAAGATTCTCTGCCCAAAGTGAGAGTAGCATTAATATAAGGGTAAGAATATTAAGAGAGGTGCTTACTATACATCCCTTTTCTTTCTTTTTAATAAGAGTAAAACACAAACCTCTAGCCAGGTTTGGTAGAGCATGCCTTTAATCCCAGCACTCAGGAGGCAGAGGTAAGAGGATCGCCATGAGTTTGAGCCCACCCTGAGACTACATAGTGAATTCCAGGTCAGCATGAGCTAGCATGAGACCCTACCTCGAAAAAAAAAACATAAGAAAGAAAGAAAAACACTAAAACATTGCTGAAGGTCAATGAGATCAATAAGAGAAAGTGAAGAAGTGAGGACAGAGCAAGCTCTGAGAGACATGCTGTCAGCATGATCTAGTGAGTCTCACCCAATCAGCAGCCTCAGCAGGAAGAACAAGCTATCTGAAGAGCTGGGGAAGCAGAGGAGACTAGGTGGATGCCATGAAGGAGGAAGCAAGGAACAGTGGAAAAGGCAGAGTATTCATAAGTGGGAACAGGAGAGACGAATGGACTGTCACCGGGAGTAAATTGCTCTGAGGATGAGAAATGTACCAAGAGCTAAGAGAAAATCAAATCCTGGTCCCACCACCTGACCTGGGGAAGGGAATAATAAAGACAAGACTGCAAGGGAAATGATGTACAAATGGTATTTTTTCTAGAAATAGACTAATAAAATGCAGATGAAACCTATCGAATTGAAAAATGCTTTTCATCACCTGAAATGCAGCAGCACCATGGGGGTAAAACGTGTACAGCAGCAAACACCAGTGAGGAAGAGTTTTCAATTCTTCTCCATCACTTCCTAGTTACACCCACGTCAAAACACACTTTGGGGCTGGAGAGATGGCTTAGCAGTTAAGCGCTTGCCTGTGAAGCCTAAGGACCCCAGTTCGAGCCTCGATTCCCCAGGACCCACGTTAGCCAGATGCACAAGGGGGCGCACGCGTCTGGAGTTCGTTTGCAGTGGCTGGAAGTCCTGGTGTGCCCATTCTCTCTCTCTCTCTCTCCCTCCTCTCTATTGCTTTCAAAGAAATAAACAAAAAAATTAAAAAAAAAACACACACACACTTTGCCCGCCATGCCTAGAGGCATGGCCTCCCCCCAATAACTGGCTGCTGATCCCACAACACATAACCCCACAGCCCCATGGGGAATACCAGAAACTCCACTAAGGAGGGGCCCCTGAGGAATGGGGGCAGGGAGGAGGGAAAAGATGGGACCAACACATGATGTATCCATACATTCTTAGCATGTTCTTAATAAACACACACACACACACACACACACACACACACACACTTTGCTAGGAGCAAACTCTACCAACGACCCTTGCTTGTCTGGATAGGCTCACTGTAGGCATCAGAACTTGACTGATCCTGGTATTAATGTCAGCAGTGACATTCAAAACATCCAAGGACAGCTATGGCATCAACCCCTGCCAATCAGAGCAGATATCTGCTGGTGATTCCAGGTGTGTTAGTTTGCCCCTATATGAGACACAGCAATGCCTGCCCCCCCCCCGCCACCTCCCCACCTCCCCAGGGGTGGCTTTGTGAAGAACAAGGCAGAGCCTCGCTCTGAAATAGACCTGCTTTCTGTTTACATGTGAATGAAATGAACTGGAAAGTGTTCCTGCACTAGGTATTAGCAGGAAGAGCTGGGAGATGACGTCCAGTGCTGGCCTGGGATGGATCCTTCTTCCCTCAGGCTTTGAAAACCACATATGTCTCTTCCTGCAAGCCCACACACCTAATCCCACCTGTTCAGAAAGGAATCTGGAAGAATTTAATCATCTTCCACTCATTTCCATAGAAGATAATAATTTTCTGCGTTCCAGTACAACATTCCCATAAATGATCTATGTTCTATCAATGGGAAAGACTCCTATTTCTCTGACTCACTTTCCCCAGCATCCTCAGGTGGCAGCAGTCCCCACACCGTGCAAGAGGAAGAGGACTGGGGCTGGGGAGACGGGTTGGTGGATAAAGCCCTTGTTGTGTAAGCATGAGGATCAGAGTTTAGGCCCCCACAACCCAAATAAATGCCAGTGAACATGACAGCCACTTGGAATCCTAGCCTGAGGAAAGCAGAGACAGGGACTCCCCAAGGCAAACTGGCTAGATAGGCTAGCTGAATTGGAGAGCTCTAAGCTCCAGTGAGGGACTCTGCCTCAGTAAGACAAAATGAAGAAAAACTGAAGAACATAGCCAGCATCAATCCCTGTCTCCACATGCATCCACATATGTACATGTGCCCATATGCACACATACCACACACACATAAACACAAAAAACACAGGAAGAGGGTTTTCAGTGAGAACAGACACATGCTGAGGTCTGAGTTTAGAATGGACCAAAAGTATTCTAGTAATCTTTCTGAACCACAGTTTCCTACCTGTAGAGTGGGTCTAGCAAAATGAAGAAGTCATCTTAGCAGCTGATAAGTGTGTTAAGTCTGAACCTCCTAGATGAGAAATGCTCCACCACTCACCCACAAGAGAACTCCTATGTCTCTCATTTTATCAGTGACAAACCAGGATTTGGTTTTAAGCCAACGTGGTTAAAAAGAACCCAACCAAGCCAGACATAATGGTGCCCACCTGTAATCCCAGCACTTGGTGGGGGGGGTGCTGAAGCAGGTGGATTGCAAGTTTGAGGTAAGCCTTGACTACACAGCGAGACCCTTTAGAAGAAAGAAGAAGAAGGCAAGGAGAGAGGGAGGCGAAGCCGTCACCATGCCAGAGGGCCAACCTAACACAGCCCAGATTCGTATCTCCAATCTGGCATCAATCGCCCACATGGTGCCTGTGTGGTGAATGTACTCTTTGCAAGACATGGCTATGCCCTCTGCGGGGTGCAAGTTCCCGTTGAGGATGAAGGCTTCTCTGGAACTCCAGTGAGAGGCCGCAGGGTCCTCTGTGAATGAAGCTAAACATGCGGTGGCTTCTCTCCCTGTGGGCAAAATGCATTTCCACCTAAACAATGTCTCATCATCTATTTTATATATCTCCTGGTCAAGTACCACTTATTGGATAAAAGGGACCATTATTTAAGGAGATAATAACTTTGAAAACCCTCATTATTATTGTATGCTTCTATAACTTGGTAATTTCTTTAAATCACTTCTAAAATCTTTGTCTCATGAAAATTGAGTGCTTGATGTTAACATCAAAAGAAGGCATCAGGGAAAATGATGAAAGTGTTCAGTGGAGAATGATAAAGTTTTATTCTCTTTACTTCAAAATAAAAGTGAAGGGCTAGAGAGATGGTTCAGTGGTCAAGGTGCCTGCCTGCAAAGCCTAATGACTCAGGTTAGATTCCCCAGTACCTACATAAAGCCAGATGCACAATGTGTCTGGAGTTCATATGTAGCAGCTGGAGGCCCTAGCAGGCCCACTCTCTCTGTATCTCGTTTCTCTATCTCTTTCTGCTTGTGTTATGGGGTCTGGTGTCGCAGAAGTAAGACCATCAATTCACAGAATGTGAGGCAAAGTTTTATTGGGTAAAAAGAAAGAAAAAGAAGAAAGCTGGTGTATCAGGTCTGCATCCCAGAGTTCTGGACCTCAGGATCCACCCTCAAACTGCTAGGGAGTGTCAGCTTTTATTGGAGAAAACCACAAGATGTTCATTGTAAAAACAGGATGGAAGTTAAAATACAAAGTCAGGCAGAAGGAACTGAGGCAAGAAACATTCTATGCTATGTAATCATAGAGGTATTTAGAAACTGAAAGGTATAGGAAGATCATGGTACATTGTACAGAGGGGGTCATCCCATTTCTTAGATAACAGGAAACACCTGCATTTTGCAATAAGGCCTGTGATAATGATTCCTGAAACTTCTCCTTTATCTGTAGGGAAGATCAGCTTGGGTGGTGGCCTCCATTACTTGTGCCTAAAGGCAAGGGCTGCACAGGAGGATGTTTAACCAGGTCTATTGCATCCCTTTACATTCCATTTTTCATTTGCAAGTAAAGAAATAAAATTTTTAAAAATTTAAGTGGATATCAGGAACTACGAGAGAGATGGTTAAGTGAGTAAAGTGTTTACACAAGCATGAGGATGTGAGTTCAGGTACCCAGCACCATGTGAACGTGCCGGGTGTGCCAGTGTGCGCCTATAGTCCCAGCACTGGGGAGGCAGAGCTAGGAGGATCAAGAGGGCTTGTTCTAGCCTAGTCAGAGAGCTCTGGGTTCAGAGAGGCCCTGTCTCCAAAGTGGAGAGTGATCAGCTAAGACACCTGGCCCCTGGCCTCTACATATGTGCATATATATGTGAAAGCACACATAGTGTATACATACACACTCCTGTTCACTCACACACCCACAGGTATACATAAACGCATAAATGCACTCTCATGCACACAAAGTGGATAGTGGGGGTGAGTATTAGGATGGTACTGTCTGTCACAATTGTCTGCACCAGTCTTTCTGGAAATGTTCTAAAATCCATGCACCGGATCATTAAGTCTGGGCTGATCCCCTGCAAGGCATATGGCCTCCAAGAAATGGTACAGTATTAGTTTTCTACCACTGTTCTAATAAATCACAATAAACTTAGTGATATAAAACAACATATATTTTTATTCTGTTACATTCTTTAAGGTCAGAAGTCTGATAAAGGTATCTTACTCTACAAAGATTGAGATGTTAGCCAGAAGGGTTTTTTAAAATATATATTATTTATTTATTTATTTATTTATGAATTTATGTATGCATTTATTTATTTATGAGAGGGAGAGAGGAGAGAAAAAGGCAGAGAGAGAAAGGGTACACCAAGGCCTCCAGCCACTGCAAACAAACTCCAGACACATGTGCCACCTTGTGCATCTGGCCTACATGGGTACTGGGGAATCAAACCTGGGTCCTTAGCCTTTGCAGACAAGCACCTTAACCGCTAACTCTCCAGCTGAGCCATAAAGGTTTCTACCCCGGAGTCTCCAAGGAACAGTTCATTCTTTTTCCTTTTCCAGCTCCCGGGACCACGTGTGTTCCTGGGCTTGCCAACTCCTCCATTTTCAAAGGTAGTCATGGTCATGGGGTCTCTCACAAGGCATCTCTCTGGCTCCGGCGTTCCTGCCCCACTCTTTACATTGGTGTTTGTGCACCCATCAGGCTCACCCAGATAACGGAGGATAATCCCTCCACCTCATTCCATTTGCACCCTTAGTGCCTAGGTTAATGGTTTTAATGGTAATGTTCCCAAAACCTCAAGTGTTTGTGATCAAGCCTCCTATTTGATCCCCAGTTGATGGCAATTTGAGAACATGGGGCCTTTGGGAGGTGTGTTGCCAGGGCTGGCCTTCGGGGTAATATAGCCCAGCTCCAAGCCCCATGACTTGAACTATTTCTTTCTTTGGCAATGGAGACGTGATGCCCAGCTGGCTCCTGCTATGTTTTCCCTGCCATGGGGAAACTTCCCCTTGAAACTGTAAGCTGAAGTCAATCTTTTCCTCTAGAGCTGCTTTCGGTTGGCTATTTGTCCAGCAATGAGAAGGTTTGACTGCAATAGTGAACCTTTACCACACAATGTAGTGAAGTCACAGATCTGGAAGGCGGGAGAAAGAACCTCACTCTGCATTTAACGTGGACAGTTTACTAGGAAGGCAGTCTTAGGGCTTGCCAGACCAGGAAGGACGTGACAGGCAATGGAAGGACGGGAGGACATGACCAAGACATCCACAGGCATTGATATCCGGGAAGGGTAAACTGACATCAGTGCTGAGGGTTCTGGTCAGGCAAATGGGTGGCAGAACTTAAAGGACTTGGCAGAGGTAAGGATGGGTAGATGGACTGGGGCCAGTGTAAAGTGATGTCCAGAGGCAAGCGAGATGCAGGGAATGAGTTGGCATGGTGCAGAGTGAGTGCTAGTGCAGCTGAGCTTTGAAAGCACCAACCGTGATAATAGCAGCTGCCTTTAAACAAGAGCTCAGTATATGCCCAACACAATCCTGAGTGCTTTCCAGTCCCTCCGACTCAAGCAGCAACTCTGTGAGGTAGCTAGGGCTGATTCCATGTTTGAGATGGAACTAAAGCTTACAGAGACAAAGGGACACACCCAAGATCACTCAAGTTCTAGGACTGGGATCCAACTCGACTTTGACTCCAAAGTCCATGAAATCTTTTTGTCATCACCCTGGTCATCACACACAGCTTCTACAGAGCAGTGGGTATCTTTACCACACAGGGCAAAGGGACTTGGGAAAAAAAAATTACTTCACTGTTTGGGCCAGAGTGGTGGTTCACACCTATAATCCCAGAATTTAGGAGGCTGAGGTAGGAGGATCACCATGAGTTGAAAACCAGCCAGAGTTATAGATGTAACTTCTGAGTCAGCCTGGGCTAAAGAGAGACTCTGCCTCAAAAAGGACAAACAAAAAAAAATCATTGTCCTGGGCTGGAGAAATGGCTTAGTGGTTAAGGCACTTGCCTGTGAAGCCTAAGGACCAGGTTCAATTCCCCAGTATCCATGTAAGCCAGATACACAAGGGGGCACATGATTCTGGAGTTTATTTGCAGTGGCTAGAGGCCCTGGTGTGCCCATTTTTTCTTTCTATCAGCCTCTTTCTCCCTCTCTCTCTCTCAAATAAATAAATAAATAAATTAAAAAAAAAAACATTGCCTCATAGCTTCAAATTTTCAATCTAAAATGACTTTGTAGAATCAAAATAATTCTATTTTAAAATAAAATTCTTACATGTTATTTTATTTTGAGGATTTCTTACTGAACTTTCTTAAGCTGATAATGGATGAGCTCTGTGCAAGATAGCTTAGGCTGTGTGCTTGGAAAATATTTTTCCAGCCGACAACAGTTTGCAAATGATGGTTACACTTCTATGTTAAAAGCGCTGCCCCAGGACCATTGTGCTTGTACTTAAGATGCTGCGTGGACCTTGAAAAACTACAGACAAAACTCTGCCTCGAGGGTCCCATCTCTTTCTCTGTTCACTTTTCTCGTTTACCCCAGAAGCCGTGCATTCTTCCCTCTAGGTGTCCTAGCATGAGACAAAGTGTTCAACTCACTTTTGCTGCTGGGGAAAGAGGGCCAATAATTTAATTTCTTTTTCTAGAATTTATTGGATGAATTCAAATTGGCATTGATTCACCTCTAGCAGAAAATTCGCCCACAGAATGCCCTAGTATTTGAGGCAAAAGGCAGCCTTCCTACTCATCTAAAGAGCCATAGAAAAATGTCCTTCAATGGCTAGCTAGGGGGGCCTCTGTTCACAGAGCACCCTCCAGGCTCTGTCGGTATTTGGCTTTGATATATCACCTTCCATGTACAAATGTGGGGTACCACAATGAGAATCTTGGCCCAACAAGGAAAAGACAAGATGTCCTCCCTGAGGGAGCTCTCCTTACATACCTGGCAAACAATAGTTCACCAGGTCACAAGAGTCAGAGGCACTGCTCAAGATGAGCAAGCTTTCTAAAATAAAACCTATTCCATCACTCCTCTCCAATTCTCCAGTGGTCCCTGTCGCCTCTGGGACTCATTCCAAGCTGCTTAAGACTCTTCATAACTTGTCTTCGGTGGACCTTCACAGCCACACTCCCAAGTCTTCCTGTGATCTGCAGACAGAACCTGTAATCTACTACTCACAGTTTCCAAGTGCACCATGTCTCCAGGGATTCTCCTATGCTATTTGTTCTGCCCGCAAAGCAAGTTCTCAGCTCAAGCTCTACTTTGTTGAGAAAACTCACCTGTATGCCACCCCTAAGATCCAGCTAGATGTGACCCTATCCACTCAGCCATCCTTTTACACTAGCCATCATACCATATATGTGTTTTTTAAACATTTATCAACAACTTCCATAATTATAGACAATAAACCATGATACTTTCCTCCCCTCCCTCACTTTCCCCATCACAAATCCACTCTCCATCATATCCCCTCCCCCTCTCAATTAGTCTTTTATTTTGATGTCATCATCTTTTCCTCCTATTATGAAGGTCTTGTGTAGGTAGTGCCAGGCACTATGCGGCCATGTAATTCAGGCCATTTTGGTGTCTGGTAGAATGCATTGCAAGCAGTTGCACCCTTCCTTTGGCTCTGGCATTCTTTCTACCACCTCTTCTACAATGGGCCCTGAACCCTGGAGGGTGTGATAGAAATGCTTCAATGCTTAACACTCCTCGGTTACTGCTTCTCAACACTATGGTGTCTTTTGAGTCATCCTAGAAGTCACTATTATCTGAAAAGAGAAGCTTCTCTACCCCAAAAGTGAGAGTAGCAATAATATATGAGTATGAACGTTAAAAGTGCTTACTGGGAAGTTTGGTGAGCATAATTTACACATTTAGCTTAATATCAGCAGGTGTTACACCCTTAGGGCTCGTGACCTCCCCCATCATAGGTTTTCAGTACCAGGCATGTATTCCCTCCCATGGAGTGGGCCTCCAGTCCAATTTGTGAGCAGTTGGTTTCCCCCATAACAGACATGCCAGTATTGCACCCATTGGCTCATTTGGCCTGGCTGGCCAAACTTAAGGCTTGCAGTGTCCATTGTTGTTTATTTCCATTGATGACTTCTGTCTCCCATAGGGCTGCATGCAGCATAGCTTTTTCCAGCTTCCAGTCAGCTGGTCTACAGGGAGGAAGTTTTAAGCTCAGCTCCAGCTTGATTTCTCAGTGACCTTGCAGCCCAAGCATGTGGAGTCTTCAGCAATATGTGTCTTTATATAAATATGCATGACCCAGAAACTGAGACAGCATCATTCCCCCCATAGCTGTTTCAACTTCCCTTAATCGTCCCTGTATCAATGCTAAGGTTAAATTTCTCTCCCTCTATGATTTATATCCATGGGAGAAAATAAATCTGGAGAGGCCAGCCTCAGAGTGTCCAATTTAGGGACCAGATAGAGCAAATTTCAAATCCTGGCCCCATCCTTTATTATTATTTAATCTTGCAAAACTTACAACTATTGTGATCTACTCTTCTATAGATCTGTAGAATGAGGGTACTAACAGCTACCTTATAGAAATATTATATAAATTAATAATGACTTATATAAGGTAAGTAACAGTGTCTGGCACATGGTGGATGTTCAATAAATTATATGTGTTTCACATGTTAATGGCTTAAAAGTTCAATGGTTAGGGTATTTTTGTTATTTTTAAGGTGTTTTCCTTTTTTTCTTTTTCTTTTATTTATTTATTTATTTGAGAGAGAGAGGGGCAGATAGATAGAGAGAAAGATAGAATGGGCACACTAGGACCTCCAGCCACTGCAAATGAACTCCAGATGCATGTGCCACCTTGTGCATCTGGATTACATGGGTCCTGGGGAATTGAACCAAGGCCCTTTGGCTTTGCAGGCAAATGCCTTAACCACTAAGCCATCCCTCCAACCCTTAAGGTGTTTTTCTTTTTAACTAGAGTCTTGCTATAAAACCAGCCTAACCTTGAATTCACAATCCTCCTGCCTATACTCATTTCCAAGGGTTGGGATTATGGGTGTGCAATATCATACCTGGTAAAAAGTTCACATTTTATTTTTTTAAAAAAGTAGATGCAGTTGCCCTTCAGTATCCACAAGGGATTGGCTCCAGGGTCCCCAGAAGATACCAAAATCCAGAGATGTTCAAGTCCCTTATTCAAAAGGGTATATTATTCCAATGTAACCTATGCACATTCTACCATATGCTTTTAAACATTTCTGTATTATTGATAACATCTAATTGAATACAAATGCTATGTGGCATGGTGTGGTCTGGTTATAGTTTAAGTGTGTCTTTCAAAGGTTCCTGTGTTGGAAACTTTGTTCCCACAATGGTGATGTTGAGAGAGATGGTGGCATCTTTAAGAGACAGGGCCTACAGTACCAGCATGTGGTTATCATCCACAATGAGCTGTGGATCACAGAGACCTACAAGTTTCCCAAAAGAAGACAGATTTCTGTCAGAGTACTTGATGACCCACCAAAGGTTAATGGTAAGACCCTACTGCTGAAGACACCATATTCTATTGGTACAGAACAAGGAGTGACCTTGCTGGAATCTGGAAGAGAGTCAGTCCCCAGACAGTTAGCTCATCTAGTGCCAGAAGGAGCTGCATGAGTGACTGGGGGAAAATAATCAACATCTGTCCAAGCAACTCGTGGTCTAAGCTACTCAGCAGCAAACAACGTGACATGATGATCACACAAGTGCAATAGTGGCACACAGCCATGGTGGGTAACCAACTGTTCTTGATTTGGCTAATGGATCCTCTCAGTGGAATGGAACCCATAGCTGGATCTGAGAAACAAGGCAGAACCATATCCAAAAATCAAGCCCACTCTCCATTATCAAACTGCCACCAATCATGGGCTACAAGAGGGCTTACACCTATTAAATTCTCTCTAAAGTAATAATGTTTATCCCATTTATCTGGTTCTGGCTTTGCTCTCTGTTGGAGAATTTTCTTTTCTTTTTCAAATGGACACAGATCCTGAGGAGAGAATTAGCCCATTACACCTCACCAGGGCCCTGGCTGAAATCATAGAGTAATTAGGGAAATGAACAAGAGTGCTGCTTTCTTGATGAACCTGGTACCAGTACAAGGGTGAAGGAGATAGAAACAGAGAACACTCAACTCCTACCACACCAGATATACAGAGACACAGAGGATCCCAGGACCTCATCACTGAAGTAGACCTAAAACAAACCCAACATGGCTCAGGGAAATTTGGGGAAGATGGGGCAGAAAGAGTGTCAGAGCCACATGTTGGGACATTATGCACAGAGACATTGCCTCTTTCCCATAACTGATGGCTAACCCTACAATGCATGAGCCACATTCCCCAATGAGGAGGGTCCCTTTGGAGGGAGGAGGACAGGGAGGAGGCTAACAATGGTACCAACATGGCTGTATATACACTGTGTACATAACTAATAAAAAAAAGAGGCAGGGGGGGTTGGAGAGATGGTTTAGTGGTTAAGTGCTTGACTGTGAAGCCTAAGGACCCCAGTTCAAGGCTTGATTCCCCAGGACCTACATTATCCAGATGCACAAGGGGGTGCACCATCTGGAGTTTGTTTGCAGTCGCTGAAGGCCCTGGCACGCCCATTCTCTCTCTCTCTCTCTCTCTATCTGCCTCTTTCTCTCTCTGTCTGTCACTCTCAAAATAAATAAAAAATAAACCAAAAGAGAGAGGGGGGGACTAGTGAGAGGCAATGCGGTATGGTTTTCAATTAGATTAAATCTTTGTTCACTAGACTGCTTGTTCTCATTAAAGATGCATCTCCCCTGACTCTCTCTTGCTTCTTGTCCTGCCACATGGCCTTTCCTCCACATATGCTCCTACCATTGTAGATCTGTCCTCTGTGAGGCCTCACCAGGGCTAGACAGATACCAGTACGATGCTTTGAATCCCCAGCACTGTGAAATAAATAAAACACTCTTTCCGTTATAAAGTCCCCACTGTCAAGTATTCTGTTACAGCAACACAAAACCAACTAAGATACTATCTAGAAAACTGTTATGCTTGGGGCTGGAGAGATGTCTTAGTAGTTAAGGCACTTTCCTGCAAAGCTAAAGGACCCACATCTAATTCCCCAGTACCCATGTAAGCCAGATGTACTAGGTGGCACATGCATGTGGAGTTTGTCTGCAGTGGCTGGAGGTTCTGGTGCACCCATTTTCTGCCTCTCTCTCTCTCTCTCTCTCTCTCTCTGTCTCTTTCAAATATATAAATATTTTTCAACTGTTATATTCTGTTATTTAGGGAGACATTAGTAGATAAATGTTTACACATTCATTGCAGATGCAACTTTCCTCAAATATGTTCAATGCATATGGCTGGATGACTCACAGATGTGGAACTCATGGATTTGGGTTTCTCTAAGAATATCAGCTAGAAAGGGTGAAGATACCAACTATAGAAGAAGTGGGAAAGCCAGTGAGGGAGCATCTCAAAATAACCAGTCATCAACTGCCTCTGCTCTGTGAAGGACAGCTCAGAATTTCACAACTACAAGAGCCCAAAGATCATCTAATCCAATGGTACTGCTGGGACCCCTGGTGGAGTCCAAAAGCTCCAAAAGACAAGGCAGAAAGTAATTAAGAGAAGTTAGTCATCTCAACTTGCTTGAGAAGCAGGTGGAGCATCAATAATACATAAAATAAACAAAGAAGATTAATACTTTCTCTCTTCACAGCAGCTGAGAGTGCCTAGAGTTGACAGAGTAGAAGCCAAGTGGAAAGGCCCTGTGGATGAGAGGCAGGCATTAGCCTTCCTTCAATCATAAAAGAAGAGCAGTGTTCACCTAAGGACGGAGCACAGTGAAGCAGCCTTCAAAGGAAGAGCAGGAGAGACAAAGGGCACCTTCTTCGTAAGCAGCAGCCAGAAATTAATGTGTCTTCCTTTTTAATAAAGAAAGGCTTTTATAGAAGAGCACAAGTGTGAAGAAAGTCAATTTACTTTAAGTTACTGCAAACAGAAAGTTTCCCCCCAAGTGCTCACATTATTTCTAAGAGAATCTATGTCCCCAAGGCTAGCATTTCACCCTGCAAATGATGTTAGGGATGAAATATTGATTAATCCAGCAAATACTTACTGAGCACCTATTCAGTATCAGGCACTGTTTGTCCAGGCACTTGGAATGTTCTAGCAAATAAAATAAAACAAAGTTCCATTGAAGAAAGGAGACAGAGCATTAAAAAAAACAATGTACATTTTCACTCATTTTTGGTTCCTAGATTTTATATAGACACATAAAATCATGTATGTGTATATGATATGAAAAATAAACAAAACTGATTAACAGCAGGGAAAGGGGGTAAGGAAGGGGAGGGGAGGGATTTACGGGGAGGAAGATGCACAACATACAATATACATTTGTAGTAACATGCCCTTGTGTAACATAGGACCATGTACAAAGCACATACACAATGAACAATTTTTTAATTAAAAATGCAAGATCATGTTGAGCGCTCCATGAAAAGACAGAACAGGGAAGGAGGGAGAGAGACAAAAGGTCATGCTTACACTGGATGACAAAGGATTAAGCAAGCGACAGCGTAGGGACAGTGTTGTAATCAAAGGGACACGCCAGCTGGAGGTTCTGTGTTCAAGGAGCACAAGTGAGCCAAGTGCCACCAAAGGACAAAAAAGAGAACAAATAAAGAGGTAAGAAAAGCAAGAGAATGGGTAGTGGAAGGAGCTCATTTTTTTTTTTTACAAGAATGAGATCTTAATCAGTTTTCAGTAGAATTTATAATACTAAGAGAAAAAGACTTGTTAACAAACACAGTTACAAGTGAACATCTTATTAGTATGAGGCATACATATATTTATGCCTATATATCATACTTGTGTATCCTTAGTGCACAGCAGTCACACGGCCACAGCTGCACAGCCAGAGTATATCTGAAGAATCATCAGAGTAAGGGTGTTTCACAGACTGAATTTTTTGGGGTTTTTTTTTTTTTTTTTTTTTTTTTTTTTTGGTTTTTCGAGGTAGGGTCTCACTCTAGCCCAGGCTGACCTGGAACTCACTATGTAGTCTCAGGGTGGCCTTGAACTCACAGCGATCCTCCTACCTCTGCCTCCCGAGTGCTGGGATTAAAGGTGTGCGCCACCACGCCCAGCACTGAATATTTTGAGTATACACATTCTATGTGAACACAGACTGAACTTTTGGACTGGCAGGTGGAAGGTAGCTGCCAAATACTGCGGTGAAAGCCTCCAGTTTAGTGCACAGTTCTACCCCTGCCAACGGCACGCATGACACATTAATGGCATTTAAAGTAAATGAGACACTTTGTGGCAACCATAGCCATTCCTATGAACATACTGCACAAATTTTCTAGAGCTAAACATGTAACTTGTACCCTGATTTTATTTTTTAAGCTGAAACATTTAATGGTGCTGGTAAACTCCTCTTAAGTTTATAAACCTGTGCGACAGCAAAGAATGGTGACAGTATTGATTCAGTACCTTTTATAATCATGGCAGAAAGTGCCCAAGAGGATTTTGGATGATACAGGGCCCAGTTATAAGCTTTGTTAAAAGTGATGCTTTGGTTGGGCTTGAGAGATGGATCAGTGGTTAAAGCACTTGCCTGGGAAGCTTAAAGACCCAGGTTCGATTCCCCAGTACTCACATAAGCCAGATGCACATGGTGGCGCATGTGTCTGGAAGTTGTTTACAGTTACTAGAGGCCCTGATGTGCCCATTCTCTCTCTCTCTACACCCCCCTCTCTCTTTCCCTTTATCTCTCAAATAAATATAAAGAAAGCTACAATTTTTTAAGAAGTGATGCCTTTGTCAAATTATTTCAGACATATAAACTGCTGCACATCAAAAAAGTCTAAGGAAACATCCCAGAAATGGGAGAGACTACCTACAGAATTTCAGGCTAATTATGAATACTGTCATAAATAAAGATTTTTTTATTAGGACTCAAAAACCTTTCAATCATAGCAATTCTTATCAAATTCTATGAGGACAGTAGCTAAAATAAAGTAACGAGAGTATGTACAATATATATAATGCCATTTTTCCATTTCCAATGACTATGCCATAAAATGCAAACAAGGCTTCTCAAAAACACTGAAACATTCAAAATCAAAACCCTCATTCAGACTTTCACATTCCAAAGGAAAAACAATAACAGTGTGAAAGCCCATTGTAATGTCATTGTAATGCCTTCTGTGTTACATATTGGAACAACACAAGTTATATTCTAACATGCTGTGCCCAAAACTGTAACAAGGAATAGAAGTTTAAATTTTATCCCATGTACACTTGAAGTCATGCAAGGCTTCAAGTGTGCAAGTGAAATAACCTGACTTACATTTCAACATCTTAAAATCATCAACATGATGGGGGTCAATCTGACAGGTGTTGTAAGAGGAAGATTCTGATGCCAGTAAAAAACAGCTATTCTTCTACTGTGAGGCTAAAATAGATCTAGAGAACGTAACCTGAAACCCAAGTAAGTCTCAGGGTCCACTGGCCCCATGTCAATATCACTCATTCATTCCCTTGTCTATTCAAATATTTATTGAAAATTCAATGACAGTCATAGATGAGCAAATTTTTTTTAAATCCATCTCATGACAGATCTCACATTTAAGAGGGAGATAAGCAATGAACAAGTATGTAAATATCTAAGGTAGTGCTAAAAATACTATGAAGAAATGTAAAATAACACAGGAGATTACAGAATAAGTAGAAATATTTTTATTTCTTTCTTTTTAGGGAAAAAAAGTTATTCTGAGAAATGAGTTTTGAGTGGGCACTTTGGGATGCCTTGAATGTGAAATGTCCCCCCATAGTCTCATGTGTTTGCGATTAGGCCTCACTCAATCCACAACTGTGGAACCTTGAGAAGGTGGAACCTTGGAGGCTATGCATCACTTGGAGTGGGCCTTGGGATTTCACCATTCAGCTCCCTCCACCCCCTGCCACTGCCAGCTCACGTTCACTCTTGTTGCCATGACAAAACCTCCTCTCAATCTACAAATAGACCCTTTCCTCCTGTAAGATGCTTCTGGTTGGATACCTTGTCCAGCAATGAGAAGGTAACTGTTCGCAGATAAATGAAGAATGCTCCATGCAGAGAAACAGCAGCCACCGCAGTCCCGAGACATGAGCATGCTTGCAGCATCCCGCACTTAGCAGAGGTCAGCAGGGCTGAGCCAGCCCAGCATTGGGGAGGAGAGGAAGAGATGCAGAGATTGGCTCTGAGTACTGAAATCCATTGTCACCCACTGCTCTGCAGGGGGCAGCTTCATCAGGCATCAGGAGTCCACAGTTGACATGGGCCCCGCTATTCTGCTCCATTGGCCCATGTGCCTGACCTGTGTCCATACCTCTGTGCCAGTCAGCAGACAGAAACCACACCAGTAGTTTGCACAGTGAAATTTTTATATAACCAGTTAACTTGCAAAAGATGCTCTACTATTAAAAGCATTTAAAGAGAATGCTAAGGAAGACCAAAACAGCACAGCAGGGCTGAGGGCTGAAGCCATTCCAAACTTGGATAAACTTGGAAATGGAGTCCTCCACCAAATCTGAGGTGAAGGCTCCCTGGAGGACATGTAGCTGCAGCCCACTGAGTGGTGCTGAAGTCACTGCAGACCTGTGGGTCAGGAAGATCTGCATGCAGCCAGCAGGGAAGGACTGTTGGGCTGTAAGGTGAATCCCACAGAGATGGCAATCTGCAGGTGAGCACCACTAAGTCTCCTCAACCACTGTGTCTTCCATAGGATTGAACCTAAAAGAAAAACACCCCAAAACTCAGACAAGCAGACCCTTCTTCTGCTATACCACTTCAGTGCTCTCTCCTGACAAAGCCTTGCATTTCACCACTGGGTGACAAGGATTTCCAGGGTCCAGCTCGGAGATCAGTAGTGGAGAAAAGAAGAGTGGATTTGGAGATCAAGTCAATAATTTGGCAACTGGTCCAACTACTGTTATTTAGTTCTTGGACATGTTTTGAAAGCCTTTACTATACATAACGAGAACAACGACAACACCCTTGTATCTTTTTTTTTTTTTTTTAACTTTTCTCATTGCTTTGGCAAAATACATGGCCAAAGCAACTCTAATAAAGAGTTGGTTTGGGCTCATGGGGGAGGTAGGACAGTAGGAGCTTGAGGAAGCTGGTCACATTGTATCTACAGATAGGAAGCAGAGAGAGAGGAATGCTGTTGTCTGTTAGTGTTCATGTTTTATTTAGTCAGGGACCCTAGCTCATGGGACAGTGCCCCCTACATTTAGGGTGGGCCTTCTTATATCAATTAACTCAATCTAGAAAATGCCTTACAGATATTCCCAAAGGTTTGTCTAGGTGATTCTAGATACTGTTGAGTTGACAAACAAGTTGAACTATCTGGGCTAGAAAATAGCCCAGTCGCATGAAGACCCAAGTTTTGGTCCCCAAAATCCAGGTAGGCACAGCATCCTGTCTATATCCTACTGCTCAGAAGACAGTGACAGGGAACTCAGGACACAGAGGGAGCTAAACTAGAGGATTCAGCGAGGTCTACATTCAAGTGAGAAACCCTGTCTAAAATAAGGTGAAAAGTAATCACACACACACACACACACACACACACACACACACACACAGATACCCAGGTGCCCAACACATGCGGGTGCAAGTATGCATACATACACACACCATACATATACACATGCAAAAAAAAAAAAAGATTAACCATTATGGTCCTGGATTCTTCTTATTCAAGTGTCTTGGATATTGCTAGGAGCCCTTTCTCATTTTCAAATAAATTTGGAAGTTATCTTGTCCACTTGAAATAATTCTCACCTTTACTGGGCTTGCATTGTATACATAATGATTTTGAGAAGTATTGACTCTGCAGCTTGGATCTTTCCTTTCATAAACATGTTAGGCCTGTTTGTGTAAGTGGTTTAAAATTTTTCTTAATTATTTTTCACCTTCTAACTATAGGGCTTGCCAAGGACCTTTAGATTCATTTCCAAGTGTTTAGTATTCAGGGGGCATAGTCATGAATTTCAACTAGGATTTGGAATTATTTGCAACATATTCTTTAAAAATTAAAAACAGCCAGGTGTTGTGGCACATGCCTTTCATCCCAGCACTTGGGAGGCAGAGGAGAGAGGATTGTGGTGAGTTCAAGGGCAGCCTGGGACTACAAAGAAAATTCCAGGTAAATTTGAGCTAGAGTGAGAACCTACCTCAAAAAAAATTAAATTAAAAATGTAGGGCTGGAGAGATAGATTGCTTAGTGGTTAAGGCATTTGCCTGCGAAGCCAAAGGACCCAGGTTCGATTCTCCAGGACCCATGTAAGCCAGATGCACAAGGGGCACATGCATCTGGAGTTTGTTTGCAGTGGCTAGAGGCCCTGGCATGCCCATTCTCTGTCTGTCTCTCTTCTGTCTATCTCTTTCTGCTTGCAAATAAATAAATAAATAATTTAAGAAATGTATCTTTTGCTCAACAATAAAAATTTATTTGTGTACCTACAACACAGATGTTCAGAAGTTCTTGACACGGGCTGGGGAGATGACTCATAGGTAAAGTGCTTGTCACCAGGCTTGAGGACCTGAATTCAGATCCCCAGAACCCATGTAAAACTCAGGCATTGTGTCATACACCCGTAATCCCAGAGCAGGGGGATTGAAACGGGTGGACCCCTAGGGCTTCCTAGCTTTCTAGATGAATCTAGATGTCTAGTGAGCTTTAGCTTCAGTGACAGAACCTATCTTAAAAAGTAAACTTTATGTCAATTATGTTCTTATTTCTTTAAAGAAGGAAAAACCATAGCTACTTTGGGGGTACTATAAAAATCAAATCAAAGAATACCTCCCAACTTGGTGCCAGGAGAACTCAGGTATGGCTGATATTTAGTAACCTGAACTCCTAGAAAGATCTGGAACAATCCAGATTCCCAGATCTGACAAAGGAATGTGTGGGTGCTCCTGTGGACTTTTTTTTTTAAATAAATCATTGTCCCAATATCTCAAGCTTTCCCTTCTGCAATGACACACTGAAAAGACCAGGACAATGGTGCCTCCCTCACACATGCTTCTCTCTTGTCCAACTTTTCAGTATTCCTAAGAAATTTTTAAATCAGCAAGACATTTTACAGTCCTCTTGTCTTCAAGCCTCATCACTAGCTTTGACTTCTCAGTGTTCCTTTGATGTACAGCTTCTCTGCTTAAATCCATCAATCACCACATCATCCATGTGGCATTAAAGAGGTTGTTAAATAGACCCAGCCCAATCTTGAAACATGTACCTTGACATTGTAAAAATGAAATTTGACTTAATAGCCCCATCTCCAGAAGTCACCCAGGAACATGTTGCTCACTAATTTGACCCTGCTTCTTCCTAGTTTCATCTTTTGCCATTTTCTGGTCCCAATTATATTGAAAACTTAGCTCCTGATATTGGTTTCCTTTTGCTAATCACTCACTTAAGATCATCTAGATCCCTTCACTCTTTGGGGGGCACAAATTTGTTCCTTTGCTACATGAACCCCTAAAGGGACCAAGTGGTGAGCCTAACTCCCTGTTCACTTCCCACTTGGGGACAGAATTACAGACTGTGAAACGTGTCAGGAGTTAGGGTGTAATGGAACTCTTTCAACATGGTCAGCTCACGAGGCTTGCCATCTGGAGTCCATAGGGTCATGTTGAACTGCGCATAAGATTAATATGCAAGTTGCTGAGGGTGGTGGCTCATGCCTTTAATCCCAGCACTCGGGAGGCAGAGGTAGGAGGATCACCATGAGTTCGAGGCCACCCTGAGACTACACAGTGAATTCCAGGTCAGCCTGGACTAGAGTGAGACCCTACCTTGAAAAAACAAAAAAAAAAACAAAAAACAAAAAAAAAGATTAATATGCAAGTATCAAATGCCCTAAGCATATGCCAAGTAAGGGGCTCATTGCCAGTGATCAGTCTATTAGAAAACTGTTTACCAAGAGGGAAAATTTTTTGAAAGGTCACCAAGAGACAAGATCATGGGTGACCACAGGACACTACAATGTTAAGGTACTTAGTAGGAGAGAACCCTGAAAAGGCTGGTAAGAAAAATAGTTCTAGGTCTTGGTTTATGATGTTGAACCTCTGCAAGGATGTCCTAAGCCCAGTTAGCCCTTAAAAAAACAGAAATCTTGTTTTTGTTGGAAGTAAAACTTATTTTCACTAACCATCGGCTCTCTGCATTTATTTTTTCTAAAGCTACTCTGCTAATTAGAACCATCATAGTTCCTGTGATGAGAACTTATAACTAGGAAAAAATTAATATTTCCTTTGCTATTTCATCACCAGGATGTTGTTTCTCCATTTTCTTCCTTTCTTTCTTTTTGTTTTTCTTTTGAGGCAAGGTCTTGCTCTAGCCCAGGCTGACCTGTTATTCACTGTGTAGTCTCAGGCTGGCCTTGAACTCAATGATTCTTCTACCTCTGCCTCCTGAGTGCTAGGATTAAAGGCATACAACACTAAGCCTGGCTTCATTTTTCTTCTATTTTTAGCAAGCTCTTTCAGTCAAATTCTCATCAAGATGTGGTAAACACGAAGTTCTCTGAGGATGGTTGGCTCTGTGGAATCCAATCATCTCCTCTAGTGGAGGAAACAGAGACACTGAGGTGAAGTTGCTTTATTCTGGGATTTTTGTTCTGATATTTGATTTCTTGATTTTATTTTTCACTTCTTTACTCAAGTACAAAGAACTCTTTAGAGGTTGACTTGGTTCCAGAAACAAAGTATAAAGTAAAAATAACAATATAAAAACCTTTTCTTGAAATGCAAGTAGAAACCAAAACAGAGCATACTTCTGCCTTCCCATGAATGCGGGGAAAGTGTGGGGCTGAAGTCAAGTGTAACATCTGGACTTAGAATTAAGAACAATGTGAATGAGGGGAAAATTCTACAAAGCAGAAATCAGACAAGTTCCTTGACTGGAAGGTCAAAATTAGCATTGTCAGCGAGGGGTGGATGGACATGGGCTGCTTCCAGATACACTTCCATGAGAGGGACAGAGAATCAGTTACAGGACATTCTGGGATGGTGAAACAGTCATGTTCTAGTTGCTGAGAGAAAAGACCCCACCCAAAGTAGCTCATGGGAGGAAAGGGTTTATTTCCAGCTTACACTTTCAAGAGGCAGTTTGATCACAGCGGGGAAAGCCTAGCAGGGAGGAGGGAGAGAGAGCTCACTTGCTAGTGCTGACAAGAGGGACCAGACCATAAAATCTCAAGGCCACCCCCAGAAAACACTTCTTCCAGCAAAGGCTCCACCTCCCAAGGCTCCACCAGCTGTGAGTCAAGTATGAGGCTGTTGTAGTTCCCTTCTTGTGGCTGGGACAAAACACCCAACCAAAAGCAGCTGACAGGGCTGGAGAGATGGCATAGAGGTTAAGGTGCTTGCCTGCAAAGCCTAAGGACCCATGTTCGACTCTCCAGATCCCACCTCAGCCAGATGCACAAGGTGATGCAAGTGCACAAGGTCGTACATACACACAAGATCAATTCTCTCTCTCTCTCTTTCTTTCATAAAAAAGCAACTGATGGGGGCTGAAGAGATTGCTTAGCTGTCAAGGCATTTGTCTCCAAAGCCAGAGGATCCTGGTTCAACTCTCCAGAACCCATGTAAGCACGTAAGCCAGATGCACAAGGGGGCACATGCATCTGGAGTTTGTTTACAGTGGCTGGAGGCCCTGGTGTGCTCTCTCTCTCTCCTTCTTTCTCCTTCTCAAATAAATAAATAATTTTTTTTTTAAAAAGGAACTGATAGAAAGAAAGGATTTATTGTGGTTTATCATCTACAGGGGACACTTCATGATGGCAGGAGAAAGCATGGCATGAGCAGAGGCTGGACGTCACCTCTGCCACAGCAGGTGGACAACAGCAGCAGGAGGGTGAGCCAAACTCTGGCAAGGGGAGCTGGCTATAACACCCTTAAGTCCACTCCCCTGCAACAACACACCTCCTCCAGCAAGGCTCCACCTCCCAAACTGCCATCAGCTAGGGACCAAGCATTCAACACACATGAGTTACGGGGGACATCTGATTCACACCACCACAGAAGTTCAATCCCAAGCACATGAGGCTGTGAGGGACATTTTACATTCAAACCACCACAAACGCAGACCCTAAAGTAGCCATAAACAAACACTGGAAACCTCTCAGGGCACAAAACTTTTTATAAAGCAAAGAAATGGGATTGTACTTTTAATATCATAGTGTCACAATCCACAAAGAAAGGCTGCAAAATGTTCCAGATTAAAGGAGATTAAAGAGACACGGCAACAAAACAAAGTACTTAACCCTGCATTTGTTCCTGCACTTAGGAGAAAAGAAAAAGAAATGCTAAAAAGTACAATATTGAGTCAATTCACAAAATTAGAATACACTTGATAAGACAAAAGCATTGTGTTTGGGCTGGAGAGAAGGCTTAGCAGTTAAGGTGTTTTCCTGTGAAACCTAGGGACCCAGGTTCAATTCCCCAGTACCTACATAAGACAGATGCACAAGGTGGCACATACATCTGGAGTTAATTTGTAGTGGCTAAAGGCCACCCAACCTTTCTCTCTCTCTCTCTCTCTCTCTCTCTCTCTCTCTCTCTCTCTCTCTCTCTGTGTGTGTGTGTGTGTGTGTGTGTGTGTGTGTGTGTGTGTGTTTATTTCTCTCTCTCTCAAATAAATAAAAAATAAAATATTTTTACAGTGTTGATGCTAGTTACTCAAGTTGACATAATAAAATTCCTACTTTATTCTTAGGAAATTCACAAAGAACTACTGGTAAGAAAGGGGTGTCATATATACAACCTAGCATCGAATGATTGAGGAAAAACTTGCGACCTCATGTGTGTGCATGTGTGTGCTCATGGAGAAACCACACATTGTAACGCAAATTATAAGATGTTAACAGTAAATTTGGAGCTAGAGTATATTTGTGGTTGTACTATTCTAGTTCTTGAAGCTCTCCTAGAAGTCTATTTCCAAATAAAGTGAGGTGACATCATATTTGATTTATTTTTTTAAATATATTTTATTGGCAGGCGCAGTGGCACACACCTTTAATCCCAGCACTCAGGAGGCAGAGGTAGTAGGATAACCATGAGTTCAAGGCCACCCTGAGACTAAATAGTGAACTCCAGGTCAGCCTGGGCTAGAGTGAGACCCTACCTTGAAAAACCAAAAAATAAATAAATAATAAAATATATTTCATTTATTTATTTGAGAGAGAGAATGGGAACTCCAGGGCCTCCAGCCAGTGCAAACGAACTCCAGATGCATGTGCCCCATTGAGCATCGGGCTTATGTGGGTCCTGTGGAATCGAACTGAGTCCTTTGGCTTTGCAGGCAAAGGCCTTAACTGCTAAGCCATCGCTCCAGCCCATATTTGCTTTATTTTAAGGGTTTTGTCTTTATTCTTCTCATAAATACTTAAGTTTTCAAGTTGCTTTGATCATTCACAAATGAAAATGTTAAAACAAACCTTGGAGAAATTTTTGTTTGAAGATGGGCCAAAGCAAAACCAGCCCAGACAATTTCAAGATCAGGGAAAGTTCACATACATCAAAGGAGACAGTAAGACTGTGATCGCTTCTGTCTCTGTCAATTAAATGGCTTTATTAACTTAAACATTGAAGTACACAAGATGTCACCCTGTCCTTAGAGACTTTAATTGTCTCATTCCTCTGCCTATGCCTGGTGAGAGTGACCAATGACTTTCCCAAGATAGCTAAAAGTCCTAAACATCCCATATCACCCTCAGTTGGAGAGTGACCAACCACCCCCTTTACCTGGGACTCCTGGACTTAGAAGAGGCCCCAGTAGTCACCTGCTTCATAGTACTGAGTTCTGGCTTCACTCCTGTCTCTTTTCCTTTGCCCCTCTCTGAATTCAGATGCTTTTCTATGGTGACACTCTTTACCTGGCCTGCAGTGGACAAACTCTCTCAAGTTCTTTGAGGAAGTAACTTGTGTGAGCAGACATGAACAACAAAATGTTTGACGGCTCAGTCTCCCTTAGTTTAGGCACCTCCCCCGATCCTTGCCTCTCTCCAAAACACTCTTCCTGGTCTCATTATGATGTAAAACGTACACCTCTGTCTCCTGAGTCTCCTTCTGCATAATCCAAAACATCTTGCTGGATTTCACTAAACAAGTTGACCACTGTTTTCACTTTGGAGGCCAGAGCACTGGGCAGTGGCTTTGAGGTGTCCACTTTTTTACCGCCTTTTATTTTCTCTGTGATACCATGAGTGTTCTTTACCATGAAGGAGAATAAAATCTATTCTGAGGCTGGAGAGATAGCTCAGTGGGTAAGACCACTTGCCACAAGCATGAGGACCTGAGACCACCTGAGTTTGGTTCCCCGGGACCCACATATACAACTGAGCATAACCACATATGACTGTAACCCCAGTCTTGCGGGGAGTGGAGACCAGAGAATTCCTGGGGCTCATAAAAACTGCAGATCTGTGTTCAGAGAGAGATTCTGTCTCGAAGAAACATGAACAATACAGGAAGCACACCCTACATTTTTCTCTAGGCTCTGCATACCTGTGAGCACATTTGCACATAGAAGTGCATATATGCTATGCATACACACACACACACAAACACACACAAGCATACATACACACATACACACACAAACATACACACACACATACACACACACATACACATACATGCACACACACACACACACACACATCACAAATCGACTCTGTATACTTTGAACATCATGTGTACTGCATTTTAATTCTTTGAACTAAACAATCCTTGGTGTGTGTGTGTGTGTGTGTGTGTGTGTGCCATTGTTACACTATCTTCATATGTATATTTCAGCACGTACTTGTAATTGGCCCTGCGTTGCTGAGATGAACTTCCAAACCAGACACAGTTTATAGGAAGAAGGGTTTATTTCAGCTTACAGATCCAAGGGGAAATTCCATCAATGGTAGAAGAAGCTGGCTCCCATCATAAATCCAAGGAGAGAGAGAGGGGGAGAGAGACTGCCAAGCAGCCAGCACCACAAGCAAGCACACACCAAAATCCACAACCAGCAGGAGCCCAGGCAGAGCTCAGACCTTCTCTGCATACCTTTGGGCTAGAAACCAGATCTGCCCCCAGTAGTACCTCTTCCAGCCAAGCAGCTGGAAACTTAAGTTTTAATAAAACAGCTGAGTCTTTTGGGGAACACACATTCAAACCACCAAGTATTCAAAATGCTTCTATTCACATCCCCTCATTTGATCAGTGTGTATCATTACCAACAGACAGACAGAATATATGTATGATGCATAATGTAACCGTTACCTTCTCATTGCTGGGGAAAAGCACCCCAATAAAAGCAACATATAGGGCTGGAGAGATGGCTTAGCAGTTAAGGTACATGCCTGTGAAGCCTACAGACCCAGGTTCAATTTCCCAGTACCTGTGTAAGCCAGATGCACAAGTTGTCGTATGCATCTGGAGTGCATTTGCAGTGGCTAGAGGCCCTGGCATGCCCATTCTGTTTATCTCTCTCTCCCTCTCTCTCTCTCTCTCCCACTTTATCTCTCTCAAATAAAATAAAAATAAAATATTTTTAAAACAACAAAGTAACGTATAGAAGGAAAAGGGCATATTTTGGCTTACATAAGTCTTGTGGGAAAGCTTCATCATGGCATGGCAAAGCAGAGGCTGGACACCACATCTCATCATGTCATCTGGGGAGGAAGCAGCAAGAGCAAGCTGGGCTCCGGCAAGGAGGGCTTGCACTAGAACTCCTCAAGGTCCACCCTAAGCAACAGACCTCCTCCACCAAGGCTTAGCCTCTCAAATTGCCCACAGCTGGGGATTAAGTATAAGGTTTAATCACACAAATATAAGGAACATTTCCCATTCAAACCACCACACCAAGTTAGCAGATCCAAAACCTAATGCCTCATAAATGGGATATCTGCATCACCCCCTTCACCACTCAGGGACCGTGGCTGAAGAAGGGGGGATGGGAGTGGCAGAAAGAATTTAAGAGCTGGAGAAAGGAATAAGGTGGAATTCTGTCTTCAGAGCATGCATGACATTACACTTTTCACTCTTGATCTCATAGCAGTTGTTATTACTAGTACAAGACCTACACAAATTGGGCCTGACAACATCCTAACACGAGGTAAAGGAGTCCTATGAAGCCCCACCCCACCCTGAGGTCTTTATAGTCCAATAATGGTAGCTGGGGGAGGGGCTCATGAGGTTTCACCCCTCTATGAGTATCTATAGGCAGTTTATGGTGACTGAGGGATGGAAAGACATTTTCTTCAGTGCTGTAGCCACTGGTAAGGAACCCATATTCCTGTAGTGAGACCTGATCTCAAAGCAACAGATAGTTAATCTGGCTCAGAAGGAATCAGCAGGGCTATGCTTTGAGTCTAAGCCCAGGACTCTTACCCTCTTACCATCATTTTGGAGCTTCAGCTTAATTCTATTTTAACCAAAATGTCCAATTAACAACAACAAAAGGTTCCAAACTATGTAGTGTATCATAAACTTTACCCAAGATGATGATAGAGTGGACCTGGCTTAGTGATGGCAACACTAACTTTGTACAGCTCTGGGGTGAGGGGCTATACTCGGTAGGACTCCTCACAGCCAAAAGTTATTCAGCACAGAAGTTGAATATAAAATAAAAGACATCTGAGGATTTAAGCCAAAATAATCCATTGATACCTGAGTCTGAATCAGAGCTTCCTACCCCAGCACTAGTGACGTATTCAGGTTGGATTATGGAAGACGTTTACTAGAAATTCTACCACTTCCCATTAACTACTCATAACCATCTCCCAACATTATGGCAATTAAAAAATGTCTCTAGGTGTTCCCAAATGTCCCCAGGGGTTGAGACAGACAACACCACCCCCACATTGAAAAGCACTGATCTTCGATGTGGGAGACCAAGTGTACGCACTCCACTCCACAGAGGAACCACAGAGGAACTGGGGAAATGAGCAAGAGTGCTGCTTTCTTAGTTAAGCCTATATCAGCACAAGGGTGATGGAGAAAGATACGGAGGACACTCACCACCTACCAAACCAGAGATCCAGATGCTCCTAAGTGCCCATCACTGAAGTAGACTTAAATTGCTACCAGCATGGCTCAGGGAATTTTGTGGAAGAGGGGGTGGAAAGACTGTTAGAGCCAAAAGTTTAGACATTTTGCACAGAGACATTGCCTCTCCCCTCCCCCAACCATAATGCATGACCCACAATCTCCATGGGTAGACCTGCGTCCCCAAGGAGTAAGGCCTCTTCAGAAAAGGGGCAGGGAGGAAGGAAGGATGGTGCAAACATGTGACCCTATCTAGTAAAAAGAAGAAAGAAACAAAGAAAGAAAGAAAGAAAGAAAGAGGGAAAAAAGTAAATTATGGTGTTGATCAAGTAAGAACCTCTGCAGCTAGTAAGAGAGAAGGACCTTATGCTTATCCCAACTGGGAGCAGCTGGAAATGAGTATGTAATTTAGGGATACAGTCTAGATAGATTCATGATTCTCCAGCTCAACATGCCAGGCAACTGCTCAGCTCTATAACAACTCTGCGCACAAGCTTGTCCTCTCCTCCAACACTATAACAACAACAACAAAAAAAAAAAAAAACATTGACCCCTCATGGATTACCTCAGGACAGTATTCTAAATCTGTCCAATCTGGGTCAAGCCATTATGTAACCACTGTTACTAGCTGGGTCCTATATCACTTGGGGAATGATGTAGGCTGCAAGTAACAGAATCCAGGACATCAGCTGAAAGCAGGATTTCCTTTCACATAAGTCAGAAAGTGGTTGTGAAGCTAATTTCCTTTTTGTCTTTCCCTGCCTCTCTCCCTCTTTCTTTCCTCTCTTCTCTTTTTTTTTAAGGTGGGGTTTTACTCTTTCCCAGGCTGGCCTGTAACTTACTCTATCCCAGGCTGGCATCACAGTGATCCTCCTGCCTCAGCCTCCCTAATGCTGGGATTAAAGGCGTGAGCCATCATGTCTGGCTTGCAGAGCTAATGTGCTAATTTCCCTCGCCTTTCTCCCAAGGCTGTAGGTGAGCTGCTTCTGCTCCGAGCATTGTATCCATATGTCCCAGGAAGGAAGAACCAGGGATGGTGCCAGCTGTGCTCGTCTCTTTATGAACAGACTCATTTTCAGGAGCAACAAAGGTTGAGAAAATCAGCATTTAGCTTTTTTTTTTAGCTCTCTACAGAGCATGTGACCAGAGGAGTAACAAGTGGATTAGACAAACAATGCCTTTCATTGCCTCTCCATGTGGATTGTCCTTAATTACTGCTCGCTGCTGCTCTCTAGCCAAGAGGAGAGATTGGCACCCGAGCAAAAGAAGTAGTAAGAATACTGGTCTAACAAACCTGAGCTGATGATGAAATCTTTCTAGAATATTCAGGGAAAGGGATGTATAAATCCAACAATCAGTCCTCACCCCAAAGTGCTTTGTATTAGTTATTTTTCTTGTCATTGTGACCAAACACCTGACAAGAAGCAATTTAAAGGAGAACAGACTTATTTTGTTTCACGGTTTGAGGGGACACGGGGAAGGAATGGCAGTGGGTGGCTCCCTGGTGACACGAGTGTGTGGCTGGTTCTCTTCACCTCCTCACATCTTGGCCAAACGGGAAGGAGAGAGAGACAGAGTTCTAACTAGAGCCAAGGTAAGGCCATAAACCACAGGGCCAGCGCTGCAGCGACGTACTTCCTTTAGCTAAGTCCGACCACCTAAAAGTTCCACAACCTCTTCAAGCAGAGCCACCAGCCAGTGACCAGGTGGACACACACCTACGCCTATGGGAGGCCATTTACATCCAAAGTGCAACATGGGTATCTGTAAGATGATTTACCATAGCCAGAAAGTCAGAAGCCACACAAAAGACATGACTGGAAATCAATGCTGGTTTTTTTGTTGTTGTTTTTTTTTTTAAATCGGTCCTCTTAGCACAAAGGTACAACATACCAGCATCACGCCTCTGACTTGTAGTCTCCATATTGAGACAGGAGGACAAATACCAAAGGTGTCAATGACAAAGTCACGAGATGGCTCAAACCAGCAGAGCAAACAATGCATGGGATTCGCAATCACAAACAAGGCTCCTTTTCAACACACACATTTCTTTTTCATAAAAACAATTAGGGCTTAGTGGTTAAGACACTTGCCTGCAAGGCCAAAGGACCCAGGTTTGACTCCCCAGGACCCACGTAAGCCAGATGCACATGGTGACACATGCATCTGGAGTTCATTTGCAGTGACTGGAGGTCTTGGCTCGCTCTCTCTCTCTCTCTCTCTCTCTCTCTCTCTCTCTCTCTCTCTCGTACTGTCTCAAGTAAATAAATGAAACATAAAAAAAAATTTTAAATTTCTTAAAGAAAGAGTGTTTGTGGTGGTAGTAGATTACCAAGGAAAGGGAGGGAATCTATGTAAGGTTTTCCCTTGAGACCCAAAACCTCCCCTCTTGTCACTGTCCTGTGTTCTCAGGCACCTCATCCAAGCTTAGAACATGTGTTATTTGCCCTCTGTGTTCCCTCCCCGCACTGATAACAGGCAGATGGCTAGTCCCATCATTGAGGCGGCAGCACCGTCTGTCTTCTGCAGCTGTTTGTGACGCTGGTGTTTCCAGCGTGTTTGTGCTTGGTTGATGGCAAATCACAACCACGTGAAGCAAAACAACAAGATGGCAACATCAGTGACACAATCCGAAGCAGAACGGCTCACTTAATAATCACATACAAGCCTCGCCTCCATGTGAGGCTAGCTCAGCAGCCGCAAGTGACCCGGGGGACAGAATCCTGTTGGGAGTGGGGTTATGCACGACGAGAGGCAAGATCACTGTTTGCTGGGCTCTTGGTTAAGCTGGGATCCAAGACAAGGTGCAGACAGGTGGGGCATCTGGGAGAGCAGAGAATGATACAGAAGCTAGCAGTCAGGAAAATCCAACATCAAGAGAATGACCTTGAGCAGGGGTCAGAAAACCCTGTAAAAGCCAGGCAGTAACTATTTAGGCTTCGTGGCATGTAGGGCTTTGATGTGTCTGCATGACTGACATCACAGCGTGAGTGTGGCCATGCCCGGCACATACATGAATGAGCATGGCAGAGTCACGATAAAGCTGTATCTAGAGACACTGAAATTCAAGGGTGGGTTTTTTTTTGTAATTTTCAGGAAATATTATTCTTTTAAAAATTGTTTCTTCAGTTAAAAAATGTAAAACCCATTTTTAGAGCATAGCATATAAAAACGGAGAGGACAAGATCTAACTCATGAACACATCTTCCAAACTCTGGTCTTCAATAGCACCATAAATGCAAGCCTCAGATGAATTTTAAGTTTTCTAGTACCTGTATATATATTTTTTTAAGGTAGAGTCTCACTCTAGCCCAGGCTGACCTGGAATTCACTATGTAGTCTCAGAGTGGCCTCAAACTCATGGTGATCCTCCTACCTCTGCCTCCTGAGTGCTGGGATTAAAAGCACACACTACCATGCCTGGCCTGTAGCCAGCCATATTTAAAAAATAAAAAATAACTAAAAAGCTATCATACATCAACCAATGAATAGATAAAGAAAATGTGATAAATACACACAATGGAATTTTATGCAGCTATAAAGAAAAATGGAATCATAAGAGTTACAGGAAAATGAGTAAACTGGAAACCACTCAGAAAGACAGATACTGCATGCTTACTCTTACATGTGGAATCTAGACTTAAAATGACATACATGGGGCTGGAAAGATGGCTCAATGGACAAGGTTCTTCTGTGCAAGCATGAGGACCATGTTCAGATCCCCAGAGCTCACATAAAAGCTGGACCTGAGCCGGCTGTGGTGGCACACACCTTTAATCCTGTACCTGGGAGGCAGAGGCAGAAGGATCCCTGTGAGTTTGAGGCCAGCCTGGGACTACAGAGTGAGTTCCAGGTCATCCTGGGCTACAGTGAGACACTACCTCGAAAACAACAATAACAACAGAAAAGCTGGGCACGGTGGTGTGCTCCTGTGATCCAAGCACTGCAGAAGCAAAAACAGGAAGATTGCCAAGACATGCTGGTTAGCCAAATCTAACCAAACTTTTGGAGCTCACGATCTGTGAGAGACCCTATCTCAAAATAAGGTGGAAGAATGAATTGAGGAAGACGCCTATTATCAGCCTTTGATCTCCACACATATACACATACATGCACACTCACACACACACACACACACACACACAAACACATACACATATGGATGCACATGCACACACACCACAAACACATGACAAACACACACATACATGTATGTATACATACATGCACACAAAGAAGAAGAAATGTAAAAGGATATATGTAGAGGTATACATAAATGTCTATGTTTATATACACATAGGAGATCAGGAAACTAGAAAAGTGACCATGAGAGGGGAGGAAGAATTATTAATGGAGGAAGTTAAGTAAAAGAGAGTAATAGTACACATGTGACATGAAACAGAAGGAGATAATATCTGGTGGGAGGAAGGGAACCAGACAGAGGGGGTGGGGAGTGCAGAGGAGGGGAGCAAATAGGGAAAAACTATAATGACAAGTACGCATGAAAATGCCTTAATTAAACCCATGACTTTGTATACTGACTTAAAAAATTAATACAAATTTGAAAACTTAAAAAGAATTATGTTAAAGTCTTTAGGCTCCAGCTTCTTGTAAAATAAGGCTAATATTAGCAACTCCTAGTTACAATTTACTAAGTACCTCATAATTATATATTATTATATATCACATATTATGAATTAATTATATTGTTATATGTTACATATTATATATTAATTACATGATGATTAAGTTCCTAGCACATAGAAAGTCGTCAGGAAATTTTATTATTACCCTTGAATAAAAAGAAATGGGTAAAATTAATTTTAGTTATATGCTTTACTTAAGAAATTACAGCCAGAATGTTATCATTTCAATGTGTCCCACATAAGGAAATCATTAGTAAGATATTATACATTTTTTTTTTCATTCTGAGTCTTTTTGAAATTCAAGCTATGGTTTACATTTGCATCTTACATTTCAAGTGCTCCACAGCCACCTGTAACTTGCAGCCATCAAGTTACAGGTATGGGACATCACAAATCCAGAGCAGATAAGCAAGAGCAGCAACTGTCAGAATCCAGAAATGTAGCAGGTCCAAATATACCAGCCAGAGGGAGTCAGGAAAGGCAAAGTTCAAGAGTAAAAAAGTTATGGGAATCTAGGCAGGTACCCAAGCAGACCATGGTCCAGGACTCAAGAAAACGTCTGAGGAGCGGAAACCAGCTTCGGCATTAACTACTTGCTTAGGACCTGCACTGCACATTCATTCTCTTGCTGAATCTTGAAACTAGCCATGTGAAGTGAACATCTTTACTCTCCACTTAGGAGGGAGTACCTTCAGTAAAAGGAAGTAGGGCTGGAGAGATTGCTTAGTGGTTAAGGTGCTTGCCTGTGAAGCCTAAGGACCCAGGTTCAACTCCCCAGAACCCATGTAAGCCAGGTGCATAAGGTGGCGCATGGAGTTCATGCACAGTGGCTGGAGGTCCTGGCATGCCCATTCTCTCTGTCTCTTTCTCTCAAATAAATAAAATAATCTTAAACAAAAGATAAAAGAAATTCACAAAATTGCACAGTCGGTGAGTGGTAGTGTAGGGATTTGAACCTGTGTTTCTATCTGGCTTCTAGACCTACTCAACCCTCTTCTGTCTACTATCTCATACAAAGCCCAGGCAATGAGAGTGCACAAAAGTGGAGATCATGGGATGTCATCAAGCAATGCCTAGCATCCGTCTACTTCTCCAGCCTTGCTGCTCCACTACCCTCATTCTCTCTTACCTCAATTAGTGCAGAAGCACAGACTTGCTCTTTAGTGTATCTAGCTCCAGAATTCAATTGACAAAATTATTAGCTTAAAGCTCAATTTTGAAAAAATCCCTTTCTGGATCAAAATTCCCTACTAGTTCTGCTTTGCTACAGAGTAAAACCTCACATTCAGGAAACATGGCTCTTGGGCTAAATATGTTACTTTAACTGGTCCTTTGCAACTTCTAAACACAGCCTTCCTAAGCCACATGGACTGTCATCATGTTGACCTCATGGTCTTTGACCTCCCATCAAGTGGATGTTCTAGAATCCAGGGAACCAGCCAAAGCCTCCTGGAATGGACTTTCCCAAACATAACCTATGATTTTTTTTTTTTTTTTGCATCCATACTTTGTAACCCTTCAACTTCAAATAATCATTCCTTCTACTTACCCCTCCTACCTCCTGTTAGTGCACAGATCTTGCATGTCTCAAACACATCCTTTCATAAATCTTTGGTTCCCTTATTCCTCTTTTGGACTCTTCCACACCAATTCTATGACACTATTTTTTTAGTTATCGGGTTATCAAACGTTTATTTTTTAAATGTTTCATTGATGACTTCTGAACGCATAGACAATATACCATGATCATAATCCCCTCTCACCGCCCTTTCTTCTCCCCTTTCTGAATCTGCCCTCCGCTGACTCCCTTCTTTCCAACTAGTCTCTCTTCTATTTTGATATCATCAGTTTTCCTCTTATAATGCAGGTTTTTGGTAAGTAGTGTCAGCCACTGTGAGGTCATGAATACCACAGCCACTCTGTGTCTGAAAGCACTCCTCTCCTTCCTTTGGTTTGTGCATTCTTTCTGCCACCTTTCACAATGTTCCCTGAGCCTTGGAGGGTGTGATACAGATATTGCAGTGCTAAACACTCCACTGTCATTTCTTCTCAACAATTTGTTGAGTTTTGAGTTACCCCAATGGTCACTACCACATGAAAAGAGAAGCATCTCTAACCAAAAGTGAGAGTAGCAGTATATAGGCATAAGCATGCATAAGTATGCAGAGGGAAGTTTTGTGGGCATAATACATCTATTTAGCCAGACAATAGTAGTAGTTCCCTCCTAGAGCTTATGACCTGCCTAGGATAGGTTTTCAGTACCAGGCATGTTCCCTGCCCCCCCCCCTCCACCTACTGCTGCCACCATGGAGCAAGCCTCAAGTCTGACAAGAGAGCAGTTTGGCTTCCCCAATGACAGACATGCCACCATCGTACTAGTTCATACATTTGACCTGCCTGGCCAGCTATAGAACTTGCAGGGTTTACTCTGGTTAAGACTATTAATGACCTTTCTCTCCCAACAGAATGCATAGCTCTATTCCAGCCTCATGACAGGTAGTCAACAAGGGAAGTGGCTTCAGTTCACCTCCAGCTTGATTTCTATTTATCCCTCCTATCTTCTGTTAGTGCACAGATCTTGAATGTCTCAAACACATCCTTTCATAAATCTGTGGTTCCCTTATTCCTCTTTTGGACTCTTCCACAGCCCAAGCATGTGGAGTCCAGCAATAGGGTCTTACCATCTAGTTCAGGTGGACAATCAAGAACCTTGGTCTTTTTAAAATATTTTTTATTTTTATTTATTTATTTATTTGACAGAGAAAGAGGGAGAGAGAGAGAGAGAATGGGCATGCCAGGGCCTCCAGCCACTGCAAATGAACTCCAGATATGTGCACCCCTTGTGCATCTGGCTAACATGGGTCCTGGGGAATTGAACAGAGGTCCTTTGGATTTGCAGGCAAATGCCTTAACCACTAAGCCATCCCTCCAGCCCAAGAATCTTGGTCTTTTATAGCTCTCACCTCCCCTTCTACACTATGAGCAGATCATAAAAATGCATTCTATGCTCCTGTTCCATAGATTATCCCATCAAGTTTATGCTACCTCAGACTATGTACCCAATAAACTTGTTTAATTAAAATTAATGTTGGTTAAGTCAAACAGATCTATCATGATGCTTAAAATGCTTGCCATCTAAGTTATTCCTTAAGGAATAGTCAAGAAATTTTCAACTGAAATTGAACTATATTAACCTAAAGATATGGATTAATATTCAATAGGGGGTCAGTGTGCTACCATTAACCACAAGAGAGCCATACAACTCATGTTATTGCTTTTACTTTGAATGTTTTAAAACCTCAATTGAAAATTTGATGCTCCAAGGACAAGAATATTCTTGACCTAAACTTCCAACATCCCTCTAAGCCCCTCCTCCATTCAGTGATTCAGTATTTTTTCGTATTTGTGTAGATCCACCATTAGTAATGTTTATTGAAAGATGTCTGAAATTCTTTGAAAGTATTTGGAAAGAGGTAGATATAAGCCATAAATACTAGTGGTAGGATATTTTTTTCATAAGCTTCTACATGAGGTATTCTGAATCCTTGGCCCCATAGTGTGGACAAGTTGAAGAGCCACGATAAAAAGAGCTAGACTTATGGGATGTGACTCAGCATTAGAACTATCTCCTGAAGGGAAAAGCACCAGTCAGTAACCCATAACCCCACAGGACATGGTAGTCTCATGCTTGACTGAGCTGGAGCTGCAGTGCAAGGGACTCCAGGGCAGAGTACAGGACATGACAGAAGGTGGAACACAACAGTAACAATACACAGAACCAAGCAATGAGTCCCTTAGGAAAAGAGACTGTATGATCATCAGGCATTATGGGGAAGGGAATCCAACTTCCAGAGGAAAAATCGCCACAATCTGGAAGGGATTGGGGGCTACATTAAAGATTCAGAACCAGACCTTAGCCCTAGGGCAATTGTAGAGAACAGGGAACCAAGGCATAAAACACTATGAAGAATGGGCAATGCTGTTTAAATGGTAGGCCATGCCTCTGAGTGCCTTGGGCTCCTGGGCCCTTAGCAAACCTGCCTAATGCTCATTGTGCTCAGAGCCAGCCAGTAGCCAATAGTCTCACATGGATATCATTTCTGTGTTAGAGCAAAGAGTGAAAGTCTCATTATCCCTTTATAGGAAATCGTAATAGAATGAGACATGGATGGCAATTTCCTGTTTTTATCCAGAACATAAAAGAAGGTGAGCTACAAGAAGTCAGATTTGATGAGGGTCAGTGGGCATGAAAGTTCCAATGAGGCCAAGGGCCACAGAAGCCCAAAGAGAAGATAAAATATACATCACTAAGTATGATGAAAAACTTGCTTAGTAAACTGTAAAGGTGCCTCCCACTTGATCAGTGGGGGCTTCTGTGGTGGCAGTAGCTGATGCTCATTTTCTTTCTCTTTATCTGTTTTTACAGGACATAGTGTGGACACCAAACACTGGCCCATGAGAAGGCAGAGTTTTGCCAAGAAAGCAACCTCATCACATAGTCCAGATAACTCTAGTAAGGAAAATACGTAAGATGAGAAAGGGGATAATATCAGTTCTCCAGCTCCCATGTAAAGCCAGATGCACAAAGTGGTGCATGCATCGGGAGTTTTATTTGCAGCAGCAAGAGGCCCCATCACACCCATACTCATTCTCTGTCTCTCTGTCTCTCTCTCTGTCTCTCTGTCTCTCTCTCTCTGTCTCTCTCTGTCTCTCTCTCTCTCTCTCTCTCTCTCTCTCTCTCTCTCTCTCTCTTCCTTTCTCTCTCTCTCCCTCTCAAATAAATAAGAAAAGAAACTAATGGACTCCATAAAGACCCCCCTCAGCACTGGGCTGGGGAGCAGAATCCCAAAAGTGGGGTCAGCATTCTCCATCCTGGAGCTCAAGATCAGGGAGGTTTGAGGAGGGAAAGCACGTGTCCTAAAGGAAGGTCCCAGAGGAGGACTGCACTCATATCCTAGATAGGGAAATTCTTATCTCTCAGATGCCTTCCATCACCTCAGTTCACAGACAGAGCAGATTCCATCTGCCAGCTCCTTGGGAAAAGGGTTCTGTCACAGAACAGAAAGGTCAAGAGCACTATCCCTCACCACCTGATGGCCAGGCAAGGCCAGCAGCCAGGGCTCCAATCTGGACAATCACACCTGCTAAGAGCACAGGACGCCTTAGGCCTGCCCTGCCTGGCTTGACATTTTCTCTTTAATTGCCAACCCATGTTTTCTGCCTCTTTCTGGAGCTAACCCTTTGCAAGCCAGAGAGCTGGTAGTTGGAATCCCTTGGATTCTCACCTTCTGAGTTTTCTCAAGGAGTATTCAACAGGGAAAAAAAAACACACCTACATTAGTTGCTATGAGCATAGATTTATTGCCTGTATACAAACATCTAGGCAGGCATTTTGGTAGACCCACAATTCTCAATCCACAGGGACCACAATGACAAACTTGCTTAAAAGTCTATAGAGTCTCCCCCAGCTTGCGCAGTGGCAGTTATTGCAGATTTTGCTCCTTTTGTTTCAGAGCCATGGCTAAAGCAATGGCTGCGGAGAGTGGTGCAGAAGACAGTGGGGAAAGGACAGGCTGGCATGTTTGAAGTTGAATAAAGGGGGTGGAGAGATGGCTTAGCAGTTAAGGCGCTTGCCTGCAAAGCCTAAGGACCCATGCCAGAACCCACCTAAGCCAGATGCACATGGTGACACATGCATTTGGAGTCCATTTGCAGTGCCTAGAGGCCCTGGTGTGCCCATTCTCTCTCTCTCTCTCTCTCTCTCTCTCTTTCTCTCTCTCTCTCCCCCATCTTGAAAATACATAAATAAATAAAATATTAAAGTTGAATAAAGAAATCTGTAGAAACTCCAGCTAAAGTAGAAAGAATAAACGCAATCCAGTAAGGCCAGGAACTCTCATGATGCAGTTTTGGAGATCCTTCCATCTAGTAGGTTCTGGGAAGTTAACATCCCCTCAGGACCACTGGAAACCTTCTGCCTTGTGCCAGGGATGTGCACTCTGTTCTGCTAGAATATATTTTGATGAACTACCAATGACAACACCAGGAAACTTTTAGACTTCCCAAGTGGTTGTCCCCATATTCCTCAGGCCCCATGGAGATAGGGGAGACAGAGCCTTCTCTTCCCAGGATAAAAATGACCTTCCTGAATTTACAAGAAGGGGTCCAATTGTGACTGTTCTTCACTAAGGTGCCCAAGATAGGCTCCCACCTGAAGCTGGTTAGACAGTCATCACCTGTGCCAAATCCAAACTCTGTGTTCCAAATCAAGTGATGAGTGTCTCAATTCCAGATGAGAATGGCCGCATTCAGGATGGTATGGCCGTAGACGAAGTGTCTCAACTTCAAAGGGAAAATCTAGTCCATGTCAACAGTATGCCCCAGGGGAGGGATATAGTTTTTCCCTCCCTCTTAGTTACAGACTTCATTCTGGTTTTCTAAGTTTCAACCACTGTCTTGAAAGTGGTTTTCTCTAATACCTCAAGAGGTCTATAGAATCACAAGGTAAGTAGAACTCCAAATACATGCTCCATTGAACCACAATTTCCACTTAAGCAAATGGGTTAAATTCCTCCCTCAAAACCACACTGCACTTATATAGTTACACACAAAATAGTCATATATTTATGTAAATCTAGAAAGATCTAGAAGAATTAGATCTCAAAATCAGTGGGAGGCAATTTCAAAGTCTAACGTAGGAATGAAGAGTGTTTAAGTCAGATACATGGAGGACTGTTAGCAGGCTGTCTAGGATGTTTGCCATTTTGCTACATAGCACAAAACCAATGCTATGAGTGGGGTACAAGATGCTAGAAATACACATTGATATGACAGTCACTGAGTCACCCAGAATGGGCTCAACCACTTAAAGGACATTAAAGTGTCAGGTAGGGTGGCCAGGGCCAGCTAGTCCCCCACATGGCCATGAACGTGAGGGTAAAGAGTCCTCCCTCCACACTGAACCAATTTGAAGACATTTCCTTTGCTTGCCTGTTCTTACACCAAGTTTTGATTCAGAGCTGCCCAGACAGAAGGGAGGGCCAAGGAGGAGCTGGGGTAGGGGCATTTGGGATAGATTGCTGCCCCTGGAGTTTACCTTGATTGATGTTAATTGGATTCTAATTGAAACCATCCATCCAGGCCCCAAGTGCACCTGAAGGAAATTTCAATATCCGGAAGCCACACCCCAGAGAGCCAGCAAGCATCTCTCCCAGTACACAAACCTACCAAGTACATTATTTGTCTATTAAACCTTCATATACCTTTGGAGACTCAATGGGCTGGCCTACTCAAGACAAAACGAGCACAGCCTCTATTTTGGGATGCCCTACAAAGCTGGGTTTTGACCTGATAAGACTATTACAGTTCATTTAGCATCATTGCTATCCACCATGCTAATTAGAACTTAGGGACTCTTAAAAATCACTGGATTAAAGAGTGTTTCCTCCCAAGTCCTTTTGTGTTGTGGTCCAAGTCGTTATGAAATTTGTATTCAGTGAATAAAGAGCGGGCAGGAAAGATGTGGGCAGGAGAGGAGAGTAGGGTGGGAGTAAGTGGAATTTCCTATCGTACCTGAGGGCAAACAAGTTCCTTAAACAGCTCTTTGTTAACTCACTCCACAAATACTTACTGAACCCCTTACTGTGTATAAGATATTAAATACTCCAGTGGTCAGGAATATAGCCCCTCAGAAGTATAGGCTTCACTGGCCAGAAGCCAAACAAGTAAAAACGAATCAATGAGATACTTTGGGGTGCTAAATTCAATCAAGAAAACAAAGTAGGGTAATAAGATAAAGAGGAGATTGGAGAAAGAGAGCTGAGTAGAGTTGATGGGAAAGTCCTCTCTAAGGAGGTGGCATTTGAGTTGAGAGCTGAGCAATGAGGAAAAGGTCTGAGAGAAGAGTATTCCAGAAGAGGCACTGTACTTTCAGGACACATTAGCGAAGGCACCCAAGAACTTGGTATATTTGAGGGTCAGAAAGAAAGCCGGTATAGACTGAAAAATAAGACAAGTAATCATAGAGAGATACAGAAACCTGATTTTTTTTTTTTTTTTTTTGAGGTAGGGTTTCACTCTAGTCCAGGCTGACCTGGAATTCGCTATGTAGTCTCAGGGTGGCCTCAAACTCACAGCTATCCTCCTACCTCTGCCTCCCAAGTGCTGGGATTAAAGGCGTGCGCCACCACGCCCTGCAAAAACCAGATTTTATAGAACCTGCTAGATCATGAGACAGAACAGAACCTAGGTGTAGGGTGTGTGGGTGTGGGTGTGTGTGGGTCTGTGTGGGTGGGTGGGTGTGTTTCCTAAGTGGAAGCCATCCCCTTAAGAAGGAAATTGCCATATTTTGGAAAGACTATTGTAGACATATTCTATGAAAGATGTGCTGCTGCACGGGGCAGAGGTACAAATAGGACAAAGCAACCCGTTGGGAGGTTAGGAATCTGCTCTAGGAGTTCAGCAAGAGAATGGGAACATGGGCCAGTGATAGAGCACTTGCCTAGCATGTGCAAGGCCCTGGGTTTGATTCCCAGTGCTGTAAGAAAGTCCAGCAAGAAACAGCAATGAATTGAGCTGTGTTGTATGTGGTGATCTGAATGTAGAATGTCTCCCATAGCCTCCTGTTTGTGATTAAGTCTCTCACTTGATCCCAGGAGCCTGGGGAGATAGAACCTTGCTGGAGGACGTGTGTCATTAGGAGAGGGTCTTGGGATACTATAGTCCAGCCTCCCCTGCTCACCCTCACTGCTGCCTCCCTTCTGGGATGTGACGATGGGAGCCAGCTTCCCGTGACAGCTGTGCTTCCTCTGCCATCAGGAGACCTCCCCCTCAAAACCATAAACCAAAATAAATCATTTCCTCCCATCAGCTGCTTCTAGTTAGTTGGTCAGTTGTTTTGTCTGAGCAACAGAGTAGTAGGAATGGAAAAACCTGGAAGAGAGTCCCTGGGATATACTAATGTAATGCACTGAAAATGTATAAATGGAAGAAATAGTTGGAGCTTGAGCAATAAGAAAACTAGGACGCCTTGCCACACCATGATTTCTTTATAATACTTATCGCTCTTGGGAATTTTCTTGCTTATATCCTTGATTATTTTTTTCCTTATGTCTGTAGACCTCCTCTGCAAATTGACGGTGGCCAAACGACATCAACAGTCAGCTCTGGAGTGTGACGCTGATGGGACACTGTTCAGCAGGGCTGCGGTATCCTCGACTTTCTTTGGCAGGGCCAAGAAGTCTCTCAGAGACCTCCTGGAGTGCCTGTTGTCTGACAGTTTGTGTTATTGTGATCTTTTCCTTGGAATTTTTGGAATTATTATGTTTATTAGTACTTATTTTTGCTTTCATCTTCCCCTTCTCAGTAGTAATAGGGGAATCCAATTCAGATGTGTTTATATAGTCACCAATGATTAAACAGAAATTTCTGATGCTGTAATGTTTAGACAGATTATGGATCCTGAAACTACAACTAGTTTGAATGTACAAAGGTTCTCAATACCACAAATGTATATTTTACCTAATGAGACATCCCTTGTAATGCTATGCTACATGCCTTACCAATTGTTCCCAAGAAACATTACTTATGATTACAGGAACTAATGGGCACATTTCCTAAACCTACAGGTGACTTACTAGAAAAGGAGCCTGAAATGCTAGGGAGCAAAGTAAATATCTTTCAAATAAACGGGTTGGGCCCACACAAGGAAGTAAAACAGAATATGTAACTGTCAGAATTAACAATAGAGTTTGGTGGGCTCCTAAAGGAAAGACATCAATGCAAAACACTGGTTGGATAGATCAACCTTTACCATATAAAGGGGCATACATTAATAAAGTAAGGATCTAGAAAGATAGGAAAAGAGTTAAATATCAAAATCTTACTTTTAGGGAGAGATTTGCAAGATCAGGACCAAACTGTAAAATGGAGCAACAAAGAAAGGTCATAGAGAGACAATTAAATCGGTACTGGATTAGAAATAGAGAGACATACTGCTATTCAGGCTGCATGATAATATGTAGAGAGTGGCTAACACTGCTCTTTCTGATGTAAAAAAAAAAAATGTCTATTACCTTATAGCAGCAAGAGCTACCTGCCAGGGCTCTTGGCTAGTTTCCATGAGGCTGGGGAAGATATTAACCAGCTTACAATCCTTGACTTCCTTGTTTAAGATGTTAGCAGAATGTCTATGGGGCAAGAGGTTCATGAGTTAAGCAGAAGCAGGGGAAACCAAGGGAAAAGAGGAATATTGTGCAAGACTTCTTAGAGAATAGAAGCTACATGAATAAGTTGTTATGCCTTGCTTGCAAAAAAAATAATAATAATGTATTGTTAAAGTATAAATAAAGAAGCAGAGCTTTGCTCTGCGTCCAGTGTGCTTCGCCTGAACCACTGGCCCACATGATTTCCTCAACGCCGACGCCACACACCCCCTTCGTGTTCTACAACCCGCTGAGGCTGGGCCTCGGCAGCAAATGAAGCTGTAGGAATGACTTTGTCTACATTGCGGGGAAGCATGCTGTCCTTGCTGACGGCTCAAGACTTCCACTCAGCTCTTGTAGCTTACCCTCTCTTGTCCCCTCAGCCACTTTGCTCCAGAAATGTTCCCCTTTCCTCTATGTGACTGATTTCTGTCTACAAATTCCTATTCACCAATCACAAACATGTCATTATATCATTCATCTTTATAGTCTAGCAGAAGATCCTATCCTTCCATTATTCCAGATCCCCCTCCAACTCTTACCCCGCTTCTCTGCTTCTCTTCCTAAGACAAACAGGTTACAACTCACTGTCTCAAGCTCCCTGCCTTCAATTTTCTTCCCAAGCGGGTGGGTGGCCACCCCGAATCCTCCATAGAAACTCCCTTTAACAAGGTTATGACAGGACAGCAGCCAGCTACAACTAAAGGTCAGTTCTTAGAGATAACTTGACTAGAGCCTCTCAGCAGCACTTGGCCCACTCCTAAATAAATGCTCAGGTCTATTCCAGGACTCTATACAATCACCTTCCCAGGTTCTCTTTTTCCTTTCTTTATTCCCTGTCTATTCAAGCCATCAAGGCTTTGGTCACCACAGCACCACTACCTCTGTTTCCAGAGCTCTGTGAAATAACCTCTCTACCTCAGCCTAGGTGAAAAAAAAAATGATTTCAGAAAATAACATTGATTAAACATGATAAGTCTACTAGATACCTGATAAGTATTCTATTAGTAAACCTTCACATAAGTCTTACCAAAAACTTAGATAAATATCATTCCCATTCTATTGATGACAATACTGAGGCTTAAATAAGCTAAGTGTTTCCCAGGATCTGGCAGCCAGTGACCATCAGAGCTGTTCTCTGACCCCATATATCAGACAGACACTTTCAACACCTCATGTTCCATTTATGGTAGAAAGAATTGTGTTGTATGCATGGGAGGGAGAAGACAAATAGTATCTTTCAGAAATTTCTCCCACTAAGAAACTGCTTCTCCAGGGCCAGAGAAATGGCTTAGCAGTTTAGACACTTGCCTGTGAAGCCTAAAGGCCTAGGCTCAATTCCTCAGAACACATATAAGCCAGATGCACATGGTGGCACATGCATCTGGAGCTTGTTTGCAGTGTCTAAAGGCCCTGGTATGCCCATTCATTCTCTCTCTCTTTCTCTCCCTCTCTCTCTAATAAATAAATAACTATATATATATTTTAAAAATTGCTCCTCCACACTCCTTCAACTGAACCAAACTTCTCACTACCTTTTTAACCATAAATTAAAATGCTACCCTCTAGGAAATCTTCCCTGGAATTCATTTCCTAATCCTGTTTCTCAGTCTATATCATCTGGGGAAGGGATATTAATCCTGTACATGTGTCAGAGTCACTGGTATGAAATATGAACTTGGTTGACAGTAGGTGCTCATTTATTGCTATGTCATTCTTGTTATTATCACTCTGGCCTTTGTTAGTATTACCATGATGAACAGGAGCCAGTTGCTAAAGACTTTCTCCGACGTGGTTTCATTCGGCTGACCTCTCTTCATCCTAAGACAGACTGCAACAGGAAACGAAAAACAATGCAGACAGTGTTCGCTTGTACATAAGTAACCAAATCCTCGCTGTGGCCTGCAATCTTGTAAGGCTCATTCATAATGCAAAGGCACAACGAATTCCATCCACTTCGTAGCTTTCCATTTTCCCTAGCTCATTGCTCCAAGTCACACATTATAAATTGCCTTTTATGTTATCTCTCTATTCCAGTAAACCCTTCCCTAATCCTTTCACCCTGCCCGGAGTCCATGCTCTGGGACTGCCTGCGGCCACCTGCCAGAAACCAGATGGGCTGATCTTCGTAAAGCTATCGATCCCTATAAACTACTTTATTAGTGGTCATTATTATTCTGTTTCTAATCACCACTTTAATTAAAGTTTTATCACCCATATTAAAGAAGGGATACGACTTTTAATAGGCTGAATGGCTTGCTCTCAGCCATGAAGCACTCCATTGAAATCAGCCAGTGGACTCTTGTCTTCAAGGACTTTCTGAAGCCTGTCTCCCTTCAGAAGACAGACATGTGTTTATGAGTAAGAGTGGAGGAATAATAATACATTGAGACCTATCTTTGTCAGCTCCTTTGTCTCCTGGATGCCTAGATCCCTGGACAGGAAATGCCAAAGTCAATGGTCACAGCCTTAGAGCTATATAAATCATAGTATCAGAAATACCCACCTCACCTGAATGGTCTGTAAATTCAACAGGGGATATTGATTGAATCTCTAAAATCACCTCAAGTCCACATTTCTTATAATACCCACTTTAGTGAAATCTACTCCTCTTCTGGGAGTTCTCCATTCACTCAAGGACCAGAACGATAAACAGAAAAAATAGCTGCTCTGACTAAACATAGATCCCCAAAGAATCCTCTACTGTTCATCTGACCCACCCCACGTACTAAGCTGAGTACTTTAAGGGGAAAGGCTTCTCTTAGCCAATGTTGTATCTGCAACACCAAGTCCAGAATATAGAACACAATGGGTTTTCAAAGGGTCAGAGATTAAGTCCTCCACTATCCCAGAACCCCATCAGGTCTGCCTTTCAGGACAAGTGGGAAGGTGCTCATAGCAACACTATTGTTGAGAGCCCAAATTTAGAAGCAACCGATTGACTGGGTGAGTAAATGACATATGTGCATATGATGGAACATGAAAATGCCCTAAAAGGGTAGAAATTCTGACACATGAGTGAACTTTGAGGACATCATGCTAAGTAAAGTGAGGCAATGACAAGCTAGATACCCCATGTAAACAGAATTACATTACAGAATTCCACTTATGTGAGGTCTCTCAAAGTACTCAAATTCATAAAAGCAGAAATGGAGATTTCCAGGACTTGAGAGTAAAGATGGAACAGGGGAAAGGGGAAATTGGTTTTTAAAAAGCATCTGAGTTATTGTTTAATGAGTTTCAACTTGGAAAGATGAAAGTTTTCTAGAGATGGATTGTGGTGATGGCTGTATAATAATACATAGTAGTTAATGCCATTGAACTATACTAAAATGGTAAGTATATGTATATATATATGCACATATATATATATATACATATATGTCTAAACTACAGTGGGAGGGCTGGAGAGATGGTTAAAGCATTTCCAACAAAGCCAAAGGATCCAGGTTCGATTCCCCAGGACACACTTTAGCCAGATGCACAAAGGGACACACGCATCTGGAGTTCGTTTGCAGTGGTTGCAGGCCCTGGCTCGCCTATTCTCTCTCTCTCTCTCTCTCTCTCTCTCTCTCTCTCTCATAAATAATAAATAAATAAATAAATAAATAAATAAATAAAATATTTAAAAATAAATAAATAAAATACAATGGGAGACTATTCTTCATATTAAGGATATTAAGAAATAATGTTGGGCTGGAGGGATGGCTTAGCAGTTAAGGCATTTGCCTGCAAAGCCAAAGGACCCAGGTTTGACTCCCCAGGACCCACGTTAGCCAGATGCACAAGGGGGCACACGCATCTGGAGTTCATTTGCAGTGGCTGGAGGCCCTGGCATGTCCATTCTCTCTCTCTCTCTCCCTCTTTCTCTGTTAAATAAATAAATAAATAAATAAAATATTTTTTAAAAAGAAATAATGTTTTTGCAGTAAGCAGACCTCAAAATCCTCTTATGGGGTTCCATTTCTGACACTGTGAAATATATAGCTCTAAGGTTGTGACCACTGAGTTTGGCACTTCCTGTCCAGGGAGCCCCACATCCAGGAAACAAAGGAGCTAACAAGCACGGGACATACTTGAGCTTCATGGACCCTTTCACTCAGTGAACAATGACGGTGCGTACTGGGAAACAGAGCTGCAAAGACAAAGGGCAGGGGGCAGGCTTCAAAGAGGCGGTGCTGTCTGCAGATGCCAGCCCTGAGATGTTCTGACCTTTTACTTTTATTATATGCAATCACCCTCAGCTTCTTTCTCTTCTTTTTTTCCTTGTGTGTGTGGGGTGTGTGTGGGTGGGTGTGTGCACATGTATGTGCACACTCTATGCTTCGTGTACTTGCCTGCAGTGGCCAGAGCAGAATGTCAGATGTCCCACTCCCTTCTTATTGGAGCAGAAGTCTTTTGCTGATCCCAGAGGGTTTTATGTTTTGGTTTTTGCTTTGTTTTTTGAGGTAGGGTCTCACTCTAGCCCAGGCTGACCTGGAATTCACTATGTTGTCTCAGGTTGGTCTCAAACTCATGGCAATCCACCTACCTCTGCCTCTCAAGTACTGGGATTAAAGGCATGCACCATTATGCCCAGCTTTTTTTTTTTTTAAATGAGCTCCAGAGAATCTCAAATCTCTGCTGCCATATAGGACTAGTTACAGGAGCACCCAGCTGTTTATGTGAGTCCTGGGGATAGAACCCAAGCAGTCTCTCAGACCTCCTCAGGCCATAATGCTTGCGCAGGAAATGTCTTTAACCCCTGAGCATCTCTCTCCAGTCCCACCCTGGAGTTCTTGAGAGAAAAGTAGGATGCCCTTTGCTCAAGGCTCCATCACCCTTCATCACAGGACTTGATGTCACTCTCCTCCCCACCCTCATACGAACAATTCCTTCACTTCCAACTGACAGTGCTGCTTATCTCAGGAGGCTCATAACAAGACTAGGAGCCCTAAACCCAGACATCATTTCCCTTCTCCATGAGTCAGGCATGGACTAGATATGAAGCCTAAGGACCCAGGTTTGATTCCCCAGGACGCATGTACACCAGATGTACAAGATGCTGCATGCATTTGGAGTACGTTTGCAGTGGCTGGAGGCCCTGGCATGCCTATCCACCCCCCCCCTTGCCTATCTCATTCAAATAAACAAATATTTTATTTAAAAAACTCAGTGATCAAGATAAATATTTTCATACAGTATTTTTAAATCAAAATTTATGCAAAAAATCCTAAGATGAAAATTTAAAAATTTTTTGGAAGCCCCTTTTTATGTCCTCCTTAGGGGCTTCACTTGCATCACCTTAGTCTTTGCCCTGATCCTCTATTTATTTTTTTAATGCTTTTCATTTATTTATTTGCAAGCAGAGAGAGAGAGAGACAGAGAAAATGAGCATGCTAGGGCCTCTAGCCAGCACAAATGAACTCCAGATGTGTACAGCATTTTTGGGCACCTAGCTTTATGTGGGTACTGGGGAATCGAACCAGGGTCCTTGGGCTTTGCAGGCAAGTGTCAACCATTGAGCCATCTCCCAAGCCCTTCCCTGATCCTCTATTTTATCGTGTCTTCTTGTTCAGACCTACAGCCACTCCCCCACAACTGATAACCAGGGGTCACCTGCTTGTCAGAGAGGTCATCCCTGTGAAAGCAGAGGAGGGAGGCGTCTGAGTTGAATGTTTGCTTCTTCCCTATGTCCCCACAGCTAAGTGTTGAAATCTTAACTTCCAGTGTCAGTTTCTGGAAAACGAGGGCTTCACCCTCATGAATGAGATTAGCATCCTGGTAAGAGGAGCTTGTTTCTGCCACATGTAGTGAGGAATCAGTTGTCCTGGGCCAGGGAGATGGTTTAGTGGATAAAGCACTCACTGCTCAAGCCTAAGTACACAAGTTAAGTGCTTGGACTTCATGTAAAAGCCCAGAAGACTTGGTGGGCTTCTGTAATACCAGCATGTGACACTGATGGCCAGATGGGAGGCGGAGGCAGGAGAATTTCCTAGAAGTCCATGGTAACTGCACCAAAGAAAAACAGAGAAAGAAGCCAGAGCAAAGGAGCTGGTGAGATGGCTCAATGCTTAAAGACACTTGGTTGTAAAGCCTGCCATCCCAGGTTCAGTTCCTGAGTACCCACATAAAGCTACAAGTGCATGCACAAAGTGACTTATGCATCTGGAATTTGTTTGCAGTGGCAAGAGGCCCAGGCACAACCTAATATATCTCTCTCACACTTGTTTGCTCTCTCTCTCATTGAAAATAAATAAAAATATTTTAAAGAAAGAATCCAGAGGGCTGGAAAGATGGCTTAGCAGTTAAGGCATTTGCCTGAAAAGCGAAAGGACCCAAGTTCAATTCCCCAGTACCCATGTAAGCCAGATGCACAAGGTGGCGTATGCGTCTGGAGTTCGTTTGCAGTGTCTGGAGGCCCTGTCGCACCCCTTCTCTCTCTATCTCCTCTCTATCTCTCTCTACTTGCAAATAAATAAATAAAAAGAAAGAAAGAATCCAGAGCAAGAAACCCTGCCTCAAATAAGGCAGAGAGACGAGACGAGGACCAACCCAAAAGTTGTCCTTTGACCTCCACACACACACACACACACACACACACACAACGGCACTCACATGCCAGCACTCACACACAGATATATAAAACAGTATTTTAATGTCAATTGTCTACAATACAGAAGAAAACTATCATCTTAAGCTGACTATGCTTATGAACTTATAAACACTCAGAGCTGTGAACAATAAATATCTGAGCTTATAAGCCACTCAGTCCATGAAACTTTGTCATAGCTGCCTGTCTCCCCTATCCTTCCGTCCATCTTTCCCACGCTCTGCATGGTCTGTGTTTTCTTCCGAGTCTGTGTCCCTAACCCCTAGCTCAGCATCTGAAACCAGGCGAGATCTCCACCAGAGCTGCTAAACTCATTTGAATTCCTCTGAGTCCCTGTGAGAATAGGTAACAAGTACATCCACTCTCACATTCTGTCTCTCATTTGCCACATTTGAGGTTAAACCACAGCTTTATACTTTTCTTTTACCCTGTTTTTTTTTTTTTTTAACCCGGGCTTCTTAGAGAGGTTAAGCTGCTTTTTAATCAAACGTGTTTCCCTTGCAACCTGTTCCTCAGATCTTGTCTGCTGAGCGGGTCACAGACTCTCGCCTGTAATTACCCCCTATTTTCAGCCTTGCATTCTAAGCCTTCACAGTGGAGTTCATCCCCCATGAATAATTTTCAACTGTTTTGTGAGCTCAAGCCAATCCCCACCCCAACCCCCGGCAACCTCTCACAGACACTCCACCGTTCACTCTTTCAGTTCTTTAATTGGATTTTAATTTGTCTCACTAAACCCAGATTTACTTGGAAATTCCTCATCCCATGTTGAAACTGCAAATTGAAATGACACACTTCTTACAGAAGGGAAGAGAAGCAGGAGGTAGGCTGAGAAAATGGCAAAGGGTAGAAAGAAAGAAGGCCAAAAGAGAGTCAGAGAGACGACCCTTTGCTCGATGATGGGATGTAGTCACACTACAATAAGTGCTGCAGAAAGTCCACGTTCTCCACTGATAACCTGGAGCCCCTGAGTTTGCCTTGACCACCCGAGGCAATAATCAAACAACACCTCATCCAATGCTGCCTTGATAAGAAAATACCTCCTTGCCTCGCTTTGCCTTACCTTACCGTACCTTACGTTACCTTGTCCTTCATCATCAGGAAGTATCTTCAGCAACCTGGAAAATATACAGCAGCCAGGATCAGCTTCTCGAAAAGTAGGCAGTGAATTAAACATTCTCCTGTGGTGCAAAGACCCCCATCATGTCACAGAAAGAGCTCTCTAGAAGCAGGGGCTGAGAGAGGAAGTTTGGGTTGATTGTATTTCATAAAAGGAAAAGGGGGAAATTCAGACTTGGCAAAAGAGTCAAACTTAAGTGCAGGTAGTAATCATGTACTTCTTTTTGGAGTGTACCCAAAATGTCTAGGTCATAATATTTAACAGTCACCTCTCTCAGTCATTGACACAGCTTGCCTCAAACAAAATGACTCTTCCACAGTGATTGTCCTTACATATCAGATGGCCAGGGGCAAGCCTTTCCTTAAAAGAAGATCTGGGTAGTGGTGTCCATGTCTGCCACAGCAGAATCAATAGGCATCACTTTCAACAGAGATGGGTTGGAGTTTATAGGGCTCAAGGTGAAATGGACGTATTGAAGGCTTTAACTCCTGAAACACACATGCCATTTATAAGCCCCACTATATAATCAGAAACTATGGGAAAATGGGAGATGAACTTCTGAGAGTCAGCGAACAGGGTAGAATAAGAGACGGTCACAATTCAAGAAACCCTTGAGCAGTTCTGAACAGAGGTCTTACCTACAATGATCTGACCATGATCTCATCATCTGGACCAGAAAACTAGGTTCTCAGTATTGTTGCTGCCATGGTCAGATCATAAATTCCTGGCAACTAGTTCACTGAAGTCCAGGCCCAAAACATGTTTGAAGGTGTCCTCAAGATAAACAGAGGATTCCCACAGCCCAAAGATCAGTCTAGTCCATGTTCATCAGTTCCTGGCCAAAAGCTAATACATTTTAAACTGCATCACCCAGTTAAGCTTGTCAGCTTGGTGGAATTTAGAATCACAATGAAAACAAGCCTCTGGGCATGTCTGTGAGGGAGTTTCTAGATTATGTTAACTGAGGTGGGAAAGTCCATCCTAAAGTTCCATTCTATGAACTTGAAGTCCTGGACTGTATAAAAAGGAGAAAGTGAGCTGAGCACCAACATTTTTCTCTCTCTGGTTCCTGACTGTGAATACAATGGGACTAGCCACAGCTTCTCTGCCATGATGGTCTATATTCTCTGAAACTGAAAGCCTAAGTAGGTCTTTGTTTTCTTAAGTGGCTTCTAGTCAGACATTTTGTCACAGCAACAAGAAATAGAACTAATGCACTCAGTATCAGAAGGCCAAGTCACCTTTAAGGTTGTCTTTTGTTAATCTCCCTCTCTGATCCAGACTGAATTGTCAAGTCCAAGTGGTCAGCTTGAACATCAGGGAATTGGTGGAGTGAAAGGTCCCCAGAAAGGCAAAAACAAGGAACCAATCACAAACCCAGCCGACGCCAACAGATAAATCAGATGAGAACAGAAATTAATGAAACAGACACTAAATTAACAAAACAGAGAATCAATAAAACAAAAAGTTGACCCTTTGAGAAAGTAAGATGGATAAACCCTTAACCAAACTAACAAAAAGGACAAAGAAGACCTCAATTAACAAAATCAGAGACAAAAGGAAGAGTTTACAACCAGCCCTATAAAATCAAGAACATCATTAGAGAATGCTCTGTGTCCCTAATGCTCTGAATGCTCTGAAAATTTATATTCCTAAAAGCTAGAAGACATAGAAGAAATGGACAAATTTTTAATTTCTTTTTAAAATTTTTTATTTATTTATTTGCAAAAAGAGAAAGAGAGAGAATTAGCACATGTCAGGACCACTGGCCACTGCGAACAAACTCTAGATCCATGCACCACTCTGTATTTCTGGATGTGGATACTGGGGAGTTGAACCAGGGTCCTTAGGCTTTACAGGTAAATGCCTTAACTGCTGAGCCATCTCTCCAACCTGTGGACAATGTTTTAAATGCACTTAATTGCAAAGCTTGCTGGCCTGGGTTTGATTCAACTAGTACCCAGATTCATAAAGTGGAACATGCGCCTTGAGTTTGTTTAAAACAGCAAGAGGCCCTGAAATGCTTGTGCTTACTCTCTCTTTCTCTCTCTCTCTCTCCCTCATAAATATATAAAAATATTTTTCAAAACCTGGAAGATATTAGTAACTTAACATCAATGAAATTAAATCTATAATTAAGAGTCTCTCCACAATGGCTGAGAGATTGCTTAGCAGTTAAAGTATTTGCCTGTAAAGCCTAAGGACCCATGTTCAACTCTCCAGGTCCTGATTAGCCAGACACACAAGGTGATGCAAGCACACAAGGTCACACATGCGCATGAGGTGGCAAATGCATCTGACATTCAATTACAGTGGCTGGAGGCCCCTGGCATGCCAATTCTCTCCCTCTCTCTCTCTCTCTCTCTCTCTCTCTCTTGCATAAAAAAAAAAGTCAGCCTGTTGGGCTTGCCTCCAAAAAAAGTCTCCACAAAAAGATTCCTTGCTAAATTTTATCAAACTTTTAAGGAAAATCTAATGGCAACTCTCCTCAAATTGTTCCATAAAACAGAAAATGAAATGACATTACCAAATTCAACCTAAAAATCCATTATAAAGACCAAAACCAAAACCAGATAAAGACACACACATGTGCGTGTGCGCACGCAAAACTACAGAGCAATTTTCCTGATGAACATAGACACAAAAATTCTCAACATGGGGCTAGAGAGATGGCTTAGCAGTTAAGCACTTTCCTGTGAGGCCTAAGGACTCTGGTTCAAGGCTTTATTCCCCAGGACCCACGTAAGCCAGATGCACAAGGTGGCGCATGCATCTAGAGTTCGTTTGCAGTGGCTGGAGGCCCTGGCATGCCCATTCTCTCTCTATCGATCTGCCTCTTTCTCTCTCTATCTGTCACTCTCAAATAAATAAACTTAAAAAAAAAATTCTCAACATGACATTTGCAAACTGAATTCACAAACACATTAACTATTAATATCATCCATCATGACAAGAAATGTAAGGTTAGTTCAACATAAGCAAATCAAAAAACGTAAGTAAACTTATAAATAAACTTAAGAAAAAATTACATAGCCATCCCAATCAATGCAGGAAAGGTATTTGACAAAGACACTGAGTAAAAAGAAACAGAAGAAGATAATAGATGATGGAAAGACCTTCCATGCTCCTGATTGGAAAAATTAATATTGTGGAAATGTCTATATTGCCTAAGTAATTTTGTTGCAATGACCATCAAGATCCCAATGCTATTCCTCATGGAACTAGGAAAGGCAATCTAAGAATTCATATGGAAACACAAAAGACAACCAATAGCCAAAGCAATCCTAAGAAGAAAGACCTCATCTGGAGGTTTCACAATACCTGATCTCAAATTATACTACCCAACAACAGTGACAAAAACAGCATGGCAAAATAGATTACCCACTGAACGGGAGAAAATCTTAGCCAGCTATCCTGGCAGAAGCCTAATACCTAGAATCTACAAAGAACTCAAAAAACTAAACAATAAAAAAATCAAACAACCCACTCCAAAAGTGGGGCAGAGAACTAAATAGGGAGTTCTCAGAGGAAGAATTTCAAAGAGCTAACACAGACTTATGAAAATGTTCAACATCCCTAATCATCAGGGAAGTGCAAATTAAAACAACTGTGAGATTCTACCTTACCATAGTAAGGATAGCAAACATTAAAAAAAAAAATCAAATGAAAACAAATATTGGAAAGGCTGTGGAAAAGTAGGAACACTCATTCACTGTTGGCAGAAATGTAAGCTGGTACAAACACTGTGGAAATCACTATGGAGACTCCTGAAAGGATGAATATAGAGTTATCAACAGACCCTGTTATTCCCTTACTGAGCATTTACCCTAAAAGCTCCACATCTCAGTTCAAAGATATTTGCTCAACCATGTTTATAGCTGCTCAATTCACAATAGCTAAAAACTGTAATCAACCCAGGTGCCCATCATTGGATGAATGGATAACCAAGATGTGGTATATCTACATGATGAAATTCTACTCAGCAGTAAGAAAAAAATGACACATTGAAATTTGTAGAAAAATGGTCAAACTTGGAACAGATCATTCTAAGGGAACTCAAATAATCACAGAAAGACAACTGTCACATGATCTCACTCATCTGCAGTTCTTAACCTGGATCAGCCCAAGTTACTGACATACCTGAATAGCATCTTGAGGCTTGGATGATAGGGAGGGTAGGGCTCAGGGGAAGGGAGAGGATAGGGGGGACACAAAACTGAACCCAAAATGAACTGATACCATAGAATCCTATATCCTGAAGACAGACTATAAGTGGAACCCTCAAGAGGACCTTAGGGGGAGCACCTGAATTGAAGGGCCCTGAAGAGGGTGAGATGAAACCTAACCTCCAATTTCTCCTGTTTCTTTTTCTTTTCTGTCATTTCCTTTTTTCTTTTCCCTTGGAGCTGGCCTCTAATTCCCTATACCAGGATGAGGTCTACATCCACAATGAGCTGTTGATCAGAGAGACCTACTAGATCTCCCAAAACAAACAAGACAGACTTCTATCAGAGCACTTGGTTACCCACCAGAGGTTAATGGTAACACCTTACTGCTGAAAACACCATATACTGTCAGCATGGACCATGGAGAGACCTGGCTGGAATCGGGAAGAGAGCCAGTCCCCAGACAATTAGCCCATCTAGTGCTGGAAGGTGCCACATGAGCAACCAGGAGAAAGTGGCCAACATCTGTCCAAGCAACTCAAAGTCTAAGCGACTCAGAAGCAAACAACCTGACATGATGCCCACACAAGTGCAATAGTGGCACACAGCCATGGTGGGTAACCAGCTGCTCTTGGATTGGCTAGCAGGTCTACTCAGTGGAAAGGAACCCAAATCTGGTACGGGGAAGCAAGTCAGAATCATAGCCAGATAATGATTCTGCTTTCTATTGTCAAGCTCCCACTAACCTTAAAATATAAGAGGGTCTACACCCTTTTAATTCTCTCTAAATTAATAATAGTTATCCCATTTAACCAGTGCTGACTTCATTCTCCATTGGAGTATCTGCTTCTCTTTTTCAGATGGGAGCTGGTTCTGAGGAGATAAAGAACCCAGTGCACTCCACCCCGGCCCCAGTTGAAACCACAGAGGCATTGGGGAAATGAGCAAGAGTGCTGCTTTCTTAATGAATCTGATATCAGCACAAGGGCAATGGAGATAGATACTGAGGACACTCAACACCTACCAAACCAGAGATACAGAAGCTCCTAAGTAACCATGACTAGAGTAGACTTAAAATGCTCCCAGCATGGCTCAGGGAATTTTGCAGAAGAGGGGGCATAAAGATTGTTAGAACCACAAGTTGGGACATTTTCAACAGAGACATTGCCTACCCCCCCCCATAATGCATAACCCACAATCCCCATGGGGTTTACCTACATCCCCAATGATGAAGGCCTCTTCAGAAAAGAAGCAGGGAGGAGGGAAAGAATGGTACCAACATGTGTTGTTTATATACAAAATATGTTCATATCTAATAAAAAATTTTGCTTAAAATAATAGCATGGCACTGGTGCCAAAAATAGAGGACTCAGAAGTAAACCCACAGAGCTTTGGCCACCTAATTTTTTTTTAAACCAATGAGCCAAAAGCATTCCATGGGAGAAGAAAAAGAGCTTATTCAACAAATGGTGCTGGCAAAACTGAGATATCCAGCTGCAGAAGAATGGGAACAGATCCATATCTGTCACCTTGCACAAATACCCACTCAGAGTGAATCAAATACACTAATCAAAACCTGAAGTGAGTCAGGAATGGTGGCACATATCTTTAATTTCAGCTCTTGGGAGGCAGACGTAGGAGTATCACCACGAGTTCAAGGCCAGCCTGGGACTATACAGTGAATTTCAGGTCCACCTCAGATAGAGTGAGACCCTACCTCAAAAAAACAAAGCAAACAAACAAAAACAACAGTGAAGTTTTGCAGCTGCTAGAGGAAAACAGAGACCACACATTAAGATTTGACATAGGCAAGAAGCTTCTGAAGAGGACTCAGACTCCAATAGCACAAAAAATAACCAAAAAATTAATAACTGAAACTATATGAAATTCAATTCTTTTGTACAACAAAAGAAACTATCAGCAAAACAAATAGCCTACATAATGAGAAAAAGTGTTTGCTAATTGGACTCATCAACAGATAAATTAACAATAAAAAGGATAAAATGAAATTTTAGGGCAGGAGAGATGGCTCAGAGGTTAAGGCATTTGCCTGCAAAGCCTAAGGACACAGGTTTGATTCCCCAGTACCCAAGTAAAGCCAGATGCTCAAGATGGTGCATGCATCTGAAGTTCATTTACAGTAGCTAGAGGCTCTGGCACACCCATTTTCTCTTTCTATAGCTCTGTCTCTCTCGAATAAATAAATAAAGGAATGAATTTTTACACAGAAGTATAGAAAAGTAAAATTATGAAATTTTCAGGAGAATGGATGGATCTGAAAAGAATTATATTAAACAAGGTGATCCAAAGGCAGAAAAGCCAAAAACACGTGTTCTTTCTCATATACAGATTCTAGCATGCCATATCTATATGTATGTATATAAGGTAGAGTAACATGGGTAAGACCTAAAAGGTAAAATGGTGACCAAATAAAGGTAATAAGATGATAAAAAGGTGCTGGGAAAACTAGGATATCCTAGAGGGTGGTGGGGAGAGGGTGAAAGGGCACATATGACATGTAAACAGAAGGGGATGACTATAAGCAGGGAGAAGGAAAGACGGGGAAGGGGAACCCACTAAAATAAATGGTACTTGAAAATGCCCTGATACCTAAAACTCCATATGTTAACTAAAAATTACATTATAAAAAAGAAAAGAATGGGAAAGATTTAAAGTAGCAATATAAAGAGTCCTAGTATAGTTTTCTCAATAGCCAACAGTCCCCAGTATTATACACTCTGATATATAGGGGAAGCTGGAGCATATTATGGTGGGATATGGAGCCATCACTGGCAAACCTAACCTTCAAATGTACAAAGGCCCTCTCAGAAACAGAAGCTGGAAACTGCTCAAGCCCAGAGTGGTATCTCCACCTTTCAGCTGGATACTTCTCCTCTTCATGACACCACTTCCTCAGACAAAACCAACCAATGTCCACCCAAAAGCCTTGTAGAGTAGAAGCTTTAAAGCTATATGTGGTAGTTACTCAGGCATAACCAGATAGGTCTTCAACCACTCTATTAGCTAGGAAAAACTTTCACTGCTCTCATGGGCTCCTTGATGACTCTCAAATTCCACACTGGGAAGTTACACAAAGTGTTGGAGATGTAGCTCAGTGATAGAGTGCTGGCCAAGCACACACAAGGCCCTCAAACTAGCCCCAGCACACACACACACACACACATACACACACACACACACACACACACACACACGTTATACAAACTGAACCCCTGTCCTTCAGCTTTCCTCAAGAATGAGCAGTGAAAATAAGCAAAGGCTATTTATTACCCTGAGTTCTGCCTAGGTCACCTAGCTGAATTTCTACCCTACCTTAATCTTATTTGTCTTTAAGAACAGGACTCTTCAGATGTGCTAGCTGAATATGGTTGTATCTAAGAGCACTGCTGGAGAAGCCACCAGTTAGGTCCACTTCCAACTTCATTATAATCCCACCTGAATGGTAAATGACACACCATCAGTACCATGACAGTTGATAAGTGTCATGGTGACAACTTGAAAAAAAAAAAAGAGCAAAACCAGATGGTATCCAAATTCTCAAAACAGAACATAAATATTGCTCCTCTTCATAATTTTTCTCTCCTTGATATCTTTTACTATGTATATACAGCCTCCTGATGCCTAAGGGTTCAGAAGTTGATTTGCATGTATTAAACAGGGTTAGGAAGGAGTCAGCATGGTCAAAACCCACTACCCTATGCATCTTTTTAAACCCTCCAAAGGATTTTAAAAGGTGTATTAGATTAGCATGTCTAAAGCCCTCATATGCATGGATATCACCTGTGAATCTTATTCAATGAAGTTGTGGATTCTGTACCTTGGGATGGGATCTAATTGTCCAGAAAACCCCCAATAGATACTAATACTACTGATCAACGCTTTAAGAGGCAAGACTAATGATGGTACTTCAACTGGGCCAGTCACAAGGGCATTTACAGGTTGTTTACCAGTTTTCTGGATGTTATATCCACAGTTATAGTCAGCTGGTCAAGAAATCCATTTCCCCTGAGTCAACAAAGGAGAAATCATCGTAATGCATGGGTTGAACATGGTCGGAAGTGAATATGATACTGACAGTCTCCATAAAGGAGATCTTGGGTTATCAAGATCACTTTTCCAGTGGCCAACCTCCTAGAGAAATGGTTTCCAGGAAAAAAAAAATTCAGGCTCACCTAAATACTACACTGCAGTCTACACATTACCCAATGACAAAGAAATCGCTAACAATTGATTGTGTATTAATCCATTTTTTGTTTCCATGACAGAATAACTAAAGCTGTAAGGCTAGGTACTTTACACTGTAGGAAAAGAAGTTTATGTGGTTCAGAGTTCACGGCTCTGGAGGCTCAGCTTTGGTTAGGACCTTGTGATAGACAGTATCACAATGGCACCAATACATATAAGACAGAGAGACCACATGGCTGAGAGAGAGGGCCATAGCAAGAGGAGGAAACAGGCTTCTCTTATAATAACTCTCTCTTAAAAGCTAACTCTAAGAACTACCTTAACTTCTTCAAAAAGCAAGGCCCCATATGACCTAATAACCTCCTCCTAGACCCCACCTCTTAAAGACTCCAGCCTTTATTTAAAAAATGAAAATATAAACTTTAGTTCACAACTTTGTCATAATTTTCTCTTAGAAGACATGTACTGGGGACAGTTTAAAACAGCAGAGAGGATGGAGGTCTCACAGGGGAGAACATGGCCACGGGACCTCTGAGGCTTATGGGCCTGTGGCTCCCAGGCAACATGGATCAGATGCACCAGTACTGGCCAGCCCTTCTTAGATCAGTTTCCCAGTGGTCAACTTAGATCTTAGAGCCGCTTTCTTTCTTGGTGCCATTAGTCCTCATTTTGTGTCATGTTTTTGCTAGAAGTTCCCTATTCTTCCAAATGTGTTCATGACCACAAGTAATGTACCATATTCCAAAAACAGCTCCCCCAGGCTGTGCTCCATGATCAGGAAATTTCATTCCAGCTGCATCTGCGGAAAAGACAGCTTTGAGGGCATTCCCCGCTGTGAAGGCGAACATGGGGAGAAGGAGGAGGTAGCGAGCCTCCCTTCAGGGTCTTAGAGCACAATGCTGCAAGCACACCCATGATTGTGCCCGATGCACCAAGTGAAGACCCACATCTTCCTGCAGCAGCGTTACACACATAACCGACAAAGTCGGAAATAACACGTGCAGAGGCCATGAACTACTCCTGACCCAGAATATTCACGATGCTGGAGGAGAAGCTGCACAGAACATACCTACTTGTGGTCATGAGAAATGACTGAATGTTGACAGCAGCAGGGGAGAACAAAGGACCTTTGCCACTGGGTTGCATGAAAACTACCTGATCATTGTTTGCTGTCAGGATGTTACTCTCCATAAGCAGGGCGCTAAGACATGTGCAGCTGTGATACCTATCACAGTCTGCTGGCCATCACAACGGCTATTCCACCACTTGTTAATCTTCTTCCTGAGGTCTCCTTTCTGCAGCCTTATGCTGTTCAACCAGTCTCTTCTCTGGAAGAGAGAAGGGGGAGGTGGATGCATGATCACCATCCACAGATGGTCTGATTTTGTCTGATCTGTATACACTGAGGCAACATCACTCTTCTGTCTCTATGATTCTTTTTTTTTTCTTAACACTATGATTTTCAGGGACAGAACATGAAATATGACAGAGTTCTGTGAGGGAAAAGTGGCAGAAGAGCAACAGAAAAGAACCAGAAACCAGTAAAGCAAAGCAAAGCATAGCATCCTCCTGCCTTCCCCTTTGTATGTAAGCTTGGACCTAGCCAGATGCCAGGATGCTACATGTCTGAAATCCTTCACTTGATGCTTTAGGAAATCCAAGACTGTGCAATGCCTAAAACATTACAACATAACCAAGCTCCAAACACCAGAAAGAGCTAAAGAGATTAGTGAACACGCAAGAAATGTGCTTCCTAAACATAAACTAAGAGGTAACCAGCATCATTCTTATTGGTGAAATGCTAAAGACATTCCCATTAAAGTGACGAATGAAACAAGGACATCCATTACCACCACCATTATTTATCTTTATATTTATTGTTATCATTTGGCTAATTCTAGTCAATAATTGGACAAACGAGAAGGAAAAACAGCATAAACATTGGAGGAAAGGAAATACATTGTATATACCTAGAAACCTCAAGAGAATTTGACAAAAACTTTTGGATCTAATAAAAGTTTAGTGAGCTGGCTAATTACAAAATGCAAACACAGAAATCAATACTTCTCCTATTCATGCCAAGCATGAAAAAATAGCTTAATGACTTACATTATTTTCCAAAGCACAATAAGAAAGATTCTGTGATGTTTTTAAAGATATGTCCTTGGTTCTCTAATACTTCTCTTAAGAGGCAAAGTTTACTCCTCCTTGTCTTCTGGCTTGGGTTTTCTCACCTGTACCTCTATCTCACTCTCACTCTCTTACCTTGGGAAGAGCTAGCTACTATAGCCTGAAGACACTCGGGTTCTGTAGACGCCACCTGGCAAGTATCTTAGTCCCCTCTGTGATGTTGTAATAGAATATTACATGGAAAATGTGGCAAATATACACAATGGGACATTGTGTATATTCATCCCTAAAGAAGAATGGAAGCCTGTAATTTGCAGAAAAATGGATAGTATTAGAAAACACTGTGTGAAGAGAAATAAGCAAGACACAGAAAGACAAGTACCATATGTTCTCTCTCATGTGTGAAAGCTAAAGGGTGTTGACCTGAAAGTATAATAGTAATTACTAGGGTTCAGGAATGAAGAGGTAAAAAAAGAGGGGGGAGGGTGGATTTGAACAGTAAATGCTGTATGAAAGTATAGAAAAATCATACTGAACCCCATTAATATATACAATTAATAATGTGTGCTTATTTCTCACAGTTCTTCAGGAGAGGAAGTGCAAGATTAGAGCTCAGTCTCAGCTTCTAAGATGGTGCTGCACCCTCCACTCATGACCCCATGATGAATACCAACAAACCCAGAGAGGAGGGTATTCAGTGGAATAGGGGCAGGGAAAAGAGGATATAGGAGGATAACCCAAGAGAATGTGGCCAACACACAATTTGTTCATTCAGTAAAGTCCATAATTAATAAAACTGCATTCTCCAGAGGAGAGGAACACTATGTCCTCCAGACTCCATGTGCACACATATGAACAGATACCTGCACATACATTTCAATAAGCTCTTCTTATACTGACATCAACCCACTTATAAAAACAGCACACTCATGACCTAAACACCTCCCATTAGGCCCCACCCACATCACAATGCTGTTGCTCTGGGGCACAAGCTTCCAACACTTGCATTAGGAAGGGACAAAAATATACAAAGCAGAGTAATAAAAAACTAAATCCTGCAAGCAGGCGTGGGAGAAACTGTGGAAACATCTCCTTTCTACCAACTGAGTCTCAAGAGAACTAAAGCCCTGGAAACAGTGTGACAGACTCCTCATGAGAGAGTTCACATGAGAGCCATCAGCAGAGCTGCTCACAGGCTCCTGACCCACAGAAACTGTGAGAAAACACATGCCATACTGCACTAATGTTAGCTCAATTGAAACTCCACAACAGATAACTAATCCAGGATGCTTTCTCACTCAAGGCCCCAGCTTGAGTGGTACTAATCAGAGAAACAGCCCTACAAGCAGAGCTGGAATAATGTGGGAAGCACAAGTTTGGGTGGCAAGGGAATCACAGATATAGAGGAAGAGAATTCAGAGAAAAAGATACAGAGCTGGCATGATGCTTAGATAAGATTGATAATGGAGAAGCAGTTAGCCTGCTTTGATGTGCACCGTGCAAAGTAATGTGCCCTCCTCCCCCTTACCTCTTTTCTAGCTGTTAGGAAAGAGTGTAATTTGGGGGGGTTGACACTTGCATGCACATATACACAACATATATATATATATAAATGTATGTATATATACACATATATATGTATGTACATATGTACATATACATGTATTGTATTCTGACCTCACCCCCTCCAATTACCCTCCCTCTTCCCCTTCTTCCTTCCACTAAAATGCTTCATCTTTTCATTAGATTCCCAATTCTACTTTCATGCATTGTTTATTTGTTTGTTTGGGTTTCGCCCATTGAGTTAAATTAGGGTAGCTTTCATGATCATGTGTGGGAGGATATTTACAGAAGAATGGACAACTCACCAGTGGCTCTACCAACAAAGAACATAACCCTCCCTCACCCAGCAATCATCTATGACCACTATTTATTCTGGAAGATGTGAGAGGCCACGGAGACCCCCTAAAATAATACTGACTACTGCCATTGCTTTTGGTAATTGTTTGATTAGTGCTTTGAAGTAACAGCCTGTGTTCTGCTAAGTGTAACACTGCTGAAGCCTGCCATGTGGCAGTTCAAACATATTTGGATAGCAATAACAAACAATTAGAAATGTAATGGAAGGCTGGCCAGATGGCTTAGTGGTTAAGGTACTTGCCTATGAAGCCTAAGGACCCATGTTTAATTCCCCAGTACCCACATAAATCAAATGCACAAGGTGACACATGTATCTGGAGTTTGTTTGCAGTGGCTAAACGCCCTGATGCACCCATTCTCTCTCTATCTGCCTCTCTCTCTCTCTCTCTCTCTCTCTAAAATAAACAAATAAAAGTAATTTTTTTAAAAACTAATGGAATAATGGAGGATAATATCCGTTTATAATATTAGTAATTATAGTAATATTAGCAATAAACAAATTAATAATTAAGTCACAAGGTATGCACAATATATCCAACACACAGGACTTACATGACAGAAGCAATAAATTATCATTGTAGAAAATGCAAGCAGATTTGAATGAATAAGAGATAATTAGTCAAAAATCCCTTGGTTGAAAATTTGTCTCACAAAAATATAAGAGGAAGGCAACTAGAATGGTAGATATGGTTAGATAGCATTACATTCTATATGATAATAAGCAAGCATGATAAAATATGTCTCCTTCCAAAACAAGCCATGTATGTTGGTATTAAAACTTTCCTTTGGGAGGAAACCCTTCTTTTTTAAAAAAAAAAAAAGGTTTTGAAGCACTATTGTTGGGCTGCAAGGAAAGGGTGGCAGGAATGGACCACTTAGTAAACTGCTTGCTTTACAAGTGTGAGGAGCTGAGTTTGACCCCCAGAATCCATATAAAAATGCCAGGTGTAATGGCACATCCCTATAATCTCAACACTGGGGAGACAGAGACAGGAGGATCCCAGGGGTTCACTAGCCAGCTAATCTAGCCCAATTAGTGAGCTCAAGGCCAACAAGAGACCCTGTCTCAGAAAGAAAAGGTTGAACAACACCCAAGGTTGTCCTCTGGCCTCCATGTGCACGCATGTGAATAGGCACTTTCTCATACATGTTTGTCTACACCCATATCAACATGCATGCACACCCCCCCACACACACACACACAAAAGAAATAGGGCTGTGTCACCAAGGTGTCCTGGGGCAGATTATCCTCAGTATGCCACATTAGGGACCCCATAGTTAACAGTTTCAATGCACTTTTTAAACTTAAACATTTTGCAATCTTACTTTACAAAATCATAATGAAAAAATGCTTTTGCGGAAATTGTCATGACACCCAAGATAAATTATCCAAGAGCTCATATCATATCTGTGTACCAAGATAGTATAAACTGATTTTTTTTTTTCTTTCTGAACTATATGTAGGGCCAGTTCATATGGCTTCCCAAGAGAAGAAATTCTTGTCAGCATGTTCACTTAAAGGCTCTTTTTCAAATTGTTTGTTCAAACTTTATGTTATAAAACTGTGAAAGTAAGTTAATTGAAGCTGAGGTACGCAAAATTATTGTAAACAAGCCCAGATGTCTATACCACTCTCCACGGGCAGTGGGTGCCATCACTACTGCCAATTTACAAACAAGTCCTAGGGAGGGACACTGCTAACCTACGGGAAAGATATGATCAATGCCAGAAGCTCGCTTCCATCTTCTTAACCCCTTTGAAATCTCAGCATTCAACAGTAAAGAATTTATTTAAAATAGCATATAAGAGCCTTGAAACCTGGTCTCAAAAGCAATACAGTGGGCTCAAGAGATGGCTCAGCAGTTAAGGCGCTTGCCTGCAAAGCCTAACAACCCAGGTTCAATTCCCCAGTACCCACGTAAAGCCAGAAAAACAAAGTGGCGCATATACCTGGAATTAATTTTTAGTGGCTGGAGGCCCTGGCATGCCCGTTCTCTCTGTCTCTCTTCTCTCTTCTCTCTCTCTCTTTCTCTTTCTCTCTCTGCTAGAAAATAAATAAATATTTTTTTAAACCAGCACATGGGCTGGAGAGATGGCTTAGCAGTTAAGCGCTTGCCTGTGAATCCTAAGGACCCTGGTTCGAGGCTCGGTTCCCCAGGACCCACGTTAGCCAGATGCACAAGGGGTTGCATGCATTGCAGTGGCTGGAAGCCCTGGCGTGCCATTTTCTCTCTCTCTCTCTCTCTCTCTCCCCCCCCCCCCCATTTCTCTCCCTGTCTGTCGCTCTCAAATAAACAAATTAAAATAAACAAAAAAACCTTTTTAAAGTAGCACATGTTTTCTTGGTGAACCTGATATCAGCACAAGGGTAAAGGAGATAGACACTGAGGACACTCAACACCTACCAAACCAGAGATCCAGAGGCTCCTAAGAGCCCATCACTGAAGTAGACTTAAAACGAACCCAACATAGCTCAGAGAATTTTGCAGAAGAGGGGGCGGGAAGGTTGTTAGAGCCACAAGTTGGAACATTATGCACAGGGACATTGCCTCTTCCCCATAACTGATGTCTGCCCCCACAATGCACAACCCACAATCCTCATGGGGATGACTGGTATCTGCAATGAGGAGGCTCCCTTTGGAAGGGGGCAGGAATGAGGATAAGGATGGTACCCACATGTGCTGTTTACATACTGAGTGTGTCCATAACTAATAAGAAGAAAAAATAAAATAAAAGCAGCACAGAGGCCAAGTGATCTATCAACACTCCACCCACCCCCTATTCAGAGAAGCTCTGATTTTCACTTTGCATATCAGGATTCTACAGCAGATTTCATCTGTAAAAATGATTAAGAGCATTACACTGGGGTGAGGGTGGGGCAATAGAATTATAAAACAATATCTGTAGTGGTTTGAATATAAATGTACATCCCCATTGCCTGAGATACTTTTAATTAAGATTAAGCTTTCACCGGGTGTGGTGGCGCACGCCTTTAATCCCAGCACTTGGGAGGCAGAGGTAGGAGGATCACCATGAGTTCGAGGCCCACGCTGAGACTACATTGTGAATCCCAGGTGAGCCTGGGCTAGAGCAAGACCATGCCTTGAAAAAAAAAAAAAAAAAAAGACTAAGCTTCCTACCTAAGTCTCCAGTGTGCTGAGCCCTGCTGGGAGAGGTGTGTCACTGGGGTGGATCTTGAGTTCAGCCCTACTAGGTGTATAGAGAACCAGCTCGAGCTCTGGCTGTTCTTGCTCGCCAATGCCGGCAGTTTTCTCTCTGCTATGTATGATGAAGTGAGCCAGGTTCTTCCACCATCATGAAGCTTCCCCTTGAATCTATAAGACTGAAATAAACCCTTTCTTCCCATAAAACTGCTCCTTGTCAAGTGTTTGTCAATTAAAAAGTAACTCCTACAATATCCAATGATATCAGTAAATATAGAGAAATGAGTATTTTTTTCCAAAGCAGGGTATACAATAGGACCCTAATTTTATGAAATAAATAAAATAAAGATAAATATACATATATACTAATAAAGAAAATCCCATCAAATGGTAACAGTGTTTATATTTAGACTGTAGAAACACAGGCATTTTTCCCTTGATTTCTTTTGGATATTTTTAATTTTCTACAATGAATATCTTTAATTTAAAAAATTTAATGCACATAAAAATGCTCAGCATCATTAGTCATTTGGGAAATGCAAATTAAAAATGCAATGAGATAGCATTTCATCCCCAGTAATGACTATAATAAAAAAGACAGAAAATAATAAATGCTAGTGAGGATGGTGAAAATCCAGAATCCCTCATGCACTACTGGTGAGAATATAAAACGGCAAGCCAGTTTAGAGAACAGTTTGGCAAGCTCTTAAAAAGAAAAATATGAATTTGCTGGCTATCTAGCAATCCCATTTTTTAGGTATCATAAGAAAAATGAAAATGTATGTGCCCAGAGACATGAACATTCCTAATAGATTATTCATAATATCAGAAAACTGAAATGATACAAATGTCCATCAATTGGCACTTAAAAGACCCACAATTGTACTTCATGCTTGCAACACCATCATGAAGCGAGAGTACAACCACTTGCTCATGACTACCTCCCCACAGGACAGCTAGATGAAACCTATCTATATGGTCCTGTTGACCTTCAAATCCCACATGGGCTGGGAAGATATGCTATAGTGACATTGTGAATCACAGTGTGACCTGGAGCTCATGCCTGATTACTATAAATCCACAAGGCAAACCTTGGCTGAATAAAGCTCTGGTCCCAATCAAGACCTTTGACCGCAGGTCCCCCCTTCTCTCTGTCTTTCTGTGCTCCCTGACCTCTCTGTATGTGGCCCCAGGTGTGCTGTGCATGCCCCAGTAACAAAATCTATTTTCAGCTTGTGTCTCTTGCATGGTAGAAGGAGTGCTCTCAGCTTTATAGATCCTAGATTTAAACACACAGGGATGGAGCTAGGACGATGGCTCAGTTGGTAAAAATGCTTAACTTGAAAACATGGGAGCCTGGGTTTGGAGGCCCAGAAGCCATGTAAAAATGCTGGGTATCGATCACAGATACAGATAGTCCCAGATCTGGGGAAGCAGAGACAGGGGAATTCCTGGAGCTCACTGGCTGGCTAGATTAGATAAACTGGTAAGTTCTGGGTTCAGCAAGAGACCCTGCCTCAGATAATAAGATGGAGAATGGGTGAGGAAGACTCCCCACCAGTGACTTCTGGCCTCCACATGTGCACATGCATGCACACACACTTGTGCAAACACCACATACACATTCAGAATCGCAGTGAGGGTGGAGATTGCTCAGTAGGTCAACTGCTTGCTGTGCAAGCCTGAAGACCTGAGTTCTGTTCCTCACCACCTACACAAAATGCCATGCATTATGGTGAGCGCTTGTAATGCCAGCACAGGGGAGGGAGAAGGGCATCACTGGTGCTTGCTGGCTAACTTGTGTAAGCAAATCAGTGAGTTCTGGGTCAATAAGAGACCCTAACAAATAATAGGATGGAGAAGTGATAAGACACCCAGCATCAACCTCAGGCCTGCCCAGGCATGCACCACATGTACACATGCATGCATACACACACACACACACACTACATGAGTTACATGTGAGAAATGTCCAAAGGAAAGAGCTTGGAATATATATTTGTGTTTAAGTTTCCCTTCAACCATGTTTGCTTCTTGTGGGACAGTTTAAAGGAGAGTGGTAAATCAGGAAAAAGGGGGGTGGGATTATTCCTTTGGGCCTCTCACTCTTGATGCTGAGCAGGTCTGAGAAACAACCACAAACTCACAAGCCCATTCAGGGCAGGTAAGCTTGTACTCCACAGAAGTTTTCCACCTGCAGGTACTGCCCATGGATGGATGTGCACTCACAGTACATGCACACCTGCTCACCCATATCTTGGCTTGGGGTTTGCCCAAGCAGCAGCAGCCTCTGGGTTGTACAAGGACATGGACAGTGTTTTCTTGCCTGAATAATTTCCTCTTTTACCTACTGCTAAGACCTGAGCTCCAGCCAGTACTCACTTGACTAGTTTGAGGTTTCAGTCTTCCTTTTTGTTTGTTTGTTTTTATTGTTTGGTTTGGGGGGGGGTTGATAATATTCAGCAGGAAAAGCAAAGCTTTCAAATGTGACCCAGCTTTTGTCCCAGTGAAAACAGCAACCAGCCCCTTCTCTGAAAGTGTTGATAGAGGGAGACAGGTGAATGTCTTCATGAGGAGAGGAGCCCACCGAGCGTGACAAGGCTGGAGGAAGCTGAAGGTATCACTGGAAACGTCCACTTGACAGGTGTGCCTGCAGTCAGTCTTGCAAGGAGCTCTGCTTATGAAAGCTCGTTTCCTCTTTAAATTGCTGTAGAAAGAACAGGAAAGAAAGAGGCTGACAGATGAAAGAGAATTTTCAAGTAAGGGAAAGTAGACACGGAAAGAAAAATCTTAGCTCCAGTCCTGCCTCGGGTCATGCTACACCCAGGCTGCAAGCCCACACAGCACCGTCTCCCTTGGCCACCGGACCTCGGGTGTGATCTCCGCATATAGTTTCCTAATGGTTGTCCTGGGAAGAACTCAAAGTTATTAGCATGTCATTCAAGACCCTAATGTACATTGCTAATCTCATGTGACATTCTCCAAATGTCCGCTCTGTCCTACAGCCATAAAACTGTCACACTGTATGTCTGAGGTTTGGGAACTTATATAGATAGATATATCTAGATATTGATTAATACATAGATGATAGATGATGATGATGATGATGGGGAGATAGTAGATAGATGAAAGATAGATAGATAGATAGATAGATAGATAACACCATAACCCCATTTCCTGGCACTGAGACCTTCAGATGGGAGTGCTAGGACAGTCTCTTCCTCTAATATTTGGTCTTTGAACCCAGTTCCTGACAGAGCTCTTAAATCCCTCAGAATTTTCTGGGTAATAGGTTACTTTTTACTCAAATGACATGACTCTATGATGGGCTCTTGATAGCATTAGAATGGAGCTGACGGTCATAAGAACCAGCCATACTACTGGAGGGTTAGAATTCTGAGCCTCACATCCATTTCTGACACCCAGGAAGTGGAGGGGAGATTAAGGTTGACTCGATCACAGTGACCAATGAGTTAATGTAATGAAGCTTCCATTAAAACCCCAAGAAGACTGGCTGTAGGAAGCTTTCCGGCCGCCGAGCATGTGAGGGTTCCTGGAGGGAACACCAGCAGAGGGCATGGCAGCTCCACTAGCGTGTCAGTCACCTTCTTGTCGCTGGTACAAAATAACCTGACCAGAAGCAGCCGATGGAAGGGTTTATTTCAACCTACAGTTTGGAGGAGAGGCTTCATCACGGCAGGGAAGGTGTGGTATGAACAGCCAGACGGGCATCATATCTCCATAATGGCCAGAAGGAAGTAATCTAAGTACTGGCCTCGGAGCTGGGCTATGCTGCCCCAAAGTCCACCCCCAGTGACACACCTCCTCCCACAAGTCTTCACCGCCCAAAGGCTCCATAACTTTCCCAAATTGCCACCAGCTGGTGAACAAATAGTGAAAACACATGAGGTTATGGGGAATAGTTCTCATTCAAGCCATTTCAACCATCCTTCCCACCAGCCTGGCCCTATCCATCTCTTCCATCTGGTTGTGTATCTGTACCCTTTAATGTCCTTGGTAATCATGGGTAAACTTAACAAAGTATTTCCCTGAGTTCTTCTGTGAGCCACCCTAACAGATTAATTGAACCCCAGGAAATGGTCATGGGAACCACAATTTATAGCAAATCAATTGGAATATGGGAGCAACATATTTTATATATTATTTTATTTGAAGTGCATTTCACGACATTTCCTGCATGATTTATGGGTAGGCAAGGTAGTTCTCTTGCCACAGAGAAGGAAATTGTTAATACAATTTTATCCTTATCTCCCTATTTGACCTTTATTTCTCTATGTTTTACTTTTATCTGATTATAAAAATAATGCATGTTCACCATGGAAAATTCACCAAAATCAGAAATATCAAGAAAAAGTAAAAATTAGAAATACACTGCCAACTGCCTCTACCATTTTGTTGTATTAACTTCTAATTTTGTTTGTATTCTGCATTTTTCATTTAATGATATATACTTTGTATGCATATTTTAGTGGTTACATAATCTCTTATCATGTGAATTTATTTAACCACTTTTTCTAACAGTGTTTAGAATTTTTCCAAATTTATACAATAGTAAGTTAAGCTGCAAGGGAACATCTTGTGTTAAGTCTACATCTTTCTGCATTTCAAATTGTTTTCCTAGAATAAATTGTTATAAATGGAACTGCTATGTCAGACAGCATGATGATTTTTAAAGATTGCTGCATGTTTTTCCAAACTGCTTCTTAGAAGAGACTTTTATCAAAAGAAACCATAATTATTTATGAAAGCAGCCAAAACATGGGAGTTTTCATTACTGGTAACAACTCACACACATTGTCTCACACACAGCTCAGAAATATGAGGGACTTCTGTTTTTTCATCCTTCCTTTAGGGATGTCTTTCTTCTGTAAGAAATGAAGGGGAGCTGGGGCTAGGAAGATAGCTCAGTGGTTAAAGGCACTTGCTTGCAAAACCTAACAGCCCAGGGTTCAATTCCCAAGCCACCTACATAAGACAGACACAAAAAGTAGTACAAGTATCTGGTGTTCGTGTGCAACAACAAGAGATCCTGCACACACACATATACAGACACACACAAATACATAAAACACAATAGATCTTTTAATGTAAACATGCTTTATTAAACATTTATAAAATACATACAACTTATTTAATGTAAAACACAAAAAATGTAAAATGCTTTAACAATTAAACAAATGGATAGACTATGAATATATATGTAAACATACAGATATCATATATAAAACTGTGTGTACATATGAATGATATAGATTTTTTATTAAATAAATAAATAAGCAAAGAAACGACAGGGGCATTTCCAAAGCTGGTCATCCTCAACATGGTAGCTGTGAGTCTCAGTGCCCCGTTCCCTCCCAGCTGGCCCAGTCTGAGGTCTTTCTTCAGAGGTCTGGTGGCTCACTCAGCAGGGGATCTAGCCAACCTGTCTTCTTCCCTGAACACTGACCCACACCCCACAAGCCCCTCTCCTACTGGCCAGTCTTCCATGCCTGAAAAGCATGGACATAAAATGCCTGATCCTCATGTTTTTTCACTTCTTCTGACATAAGGTGCATATATTTCCTCTGTATCTCTGCCTCAGCCTCTCTCTCTCTCTCTCTCTCTCTCTCTCTCTCTCCCTACCTATCTATTTATCTATCTATCTACTTTTCCTTCATATATATACCTTTCTCTTTCTTACCTCTCTTCTCTCTCCCCCTCTCTCCCAGCCTGCTTCACTCACACCTGGCTCCCCTCCCACCACTTGCTGTACTTCTGAGCCAGCAGTTTGCAGCCCACTGTCCTTTCTCCTGCTCCTTACCCTCCCCCTTTTGACCCTGCTGAGCTGTTAATAAACCCCCCATTCCTAAAAGCTTGTGGTCTCAGAACTTCTTCTTTGAACCTCTGTTACAATAGTCATCTGCTTCTCGTTATTTCTGGTCTAACAATCCAGTGATTCCAGTAGGTCCCGGGTAGAAGATAATTGAAGTTAAGAAAGTTATCAATCCACCAGTCATGCTTTCCAAGTCATAGAAAGCCTTTGTGAGCTCCCTCTGGATCAAGAGAGCTCCATAAGGCAGTCAGGACAAGGTTTACTCTCCTCTCTGTCCTCCCAGTGGAGTCAGCAACCAACCAGATCTTCTGGCTCTATTTTAGTGCTTTGCTCCAACACCTCAGCTACCTCTTCCTTGCCGTGCTCTAATTAATATGTAATGGAGTCCCCTTCTGTTATTAAATCTACCCCAGTATCAGCTGAGGTCCCTGCTACTTAAGATCAAAGTGCCAGTGAGGTTGAATTCTTCTGAGGCCTCTCTCATGACTTGGAGACATCCTTCTAGCATACGCTCATGCACCCTGATACCTCTTTCTTTTCTTATAAGGACACTAATCCTACTGGTTAGGACACCAGCCTTTTGACCTCATTTAATATTAATTATCTCTCAAAAGATCATATCTATAGTACAGCCACATTCTAAGGACTAAGGTTTGGGACTACAACATAAAAAATCTGAAGGGACACAATTCAGTCTACAACATCCCTCATCCTTCCTCAATGTGAGGAGGTAGTGACATGGTAAGAAGCAAGAAGGAGGCTAGAGAGATGGCTTAGCGGTTAAGGCACTTACCTGCGAATCCTAAGGACTCATTATGGATTCTCCAGGTCCCACATAAGCCAGACGCACAGTGGCTGCAAGCGGGCAAGGTCGCACATGTGCACAAGGGGGCACACGTGCCTGGAGTTCAATTGCAGTGGCTAGAGGCCCTGGAACACCAATTCTCTTTCTTTCTCTCTCTCTCATAAAAAAAGGACAGTCTGTTGGGCTTGTCTCAAAAAAAAAAAAAAAATCAAGAAGGACCACTTCCCCACTCTGGCTCCATACTCCTGCTTTCACAGATTAAATCACCTGTTTCATCAAGCTCCAATCCAACACCTACTTCGTCCACTTCCTGTTGATATAGAAATGAGCACCTGACCTATTTTTTAACTTTTATGTTGACAACTTTCATGTATACATAAACAATATTCCATGATCACAGTCCCCTCCCGCCACCCTCCCTCTTCCTCTTCCCAATTCCCCATGCACTGAATCCTTTCTGTCCAACTAGTCTCTTTTCTATTTTGATGTCATTTTTTTTCCTCCTATAATGCAAGTTTTGGGTAGTGTCAACCACTATGAGGTCATGAACATCAAGGCCACTTTGTGTATGAAAGACAGTATTGTAAGCACTCCTCCCCTTCCTTGGCTCTTACATTCTTTCCTGCAATGGTCCTTGAGCCTTAAAAGTTGGGATAGAGATGTCTCATTTAGAAATGAACACCCCACTGTCACTTCTTAGCACTTTGGTGACTTCTGAGTCATCCCAGGGGTCACCACTATCTGAAAAGAGAAGTTTCTCTAACGAAATGTGACAGTAGCGCTAATATAATGGGCATATACATAAAAGTTCAGAGGGAAGTTTGGTGGTCATAATATATCCATTTAACCAAACAACATGAGTAGTTCCCCTTTTGGGCTTATGACCTCCCCAGCCATAGACTTTTCATTAGGTTTTCAGTGCCAGGCAGGAATTCCCTCCCGTGGAGCAGGGCTCCAGTCTAATCAGAGAGCAGTTGATTTCTCCCATAACAGACATGCTACCATTGTACCCGTTGGTACATTTTGCCTGGCTTGCCAGCCATAGGGCTTGCAGGGTCCACTGCTGGTTAATACCACTGATGACTTTTCTCCTTCAGGCTGTATAGTTCTTTCCAGAATCCTGACAGCTAGTCATAGGGAGGACTAATCAAGCTTAGCTCTAGAATGATTTCTCAGTGACCTGCAGCCCAAGCATGTGGAGTCTTCAACAATAGGGTCTTGCCATCCAGTTCTGAGCCAAACATGTTTTCTAAGGTGGACTCATTCTTAGAAGTCACTTAAGTGTGTCTTAGATACTGCCAAAAAGTCCAAGTCAGGAAGCATAAAAGATGCATCTAAATGAGAAATTTCAGACAACCATGTTCTCAGAAGAAAAATCTTAATACATTTGACCACAAGAATCTATTCTCAACCATGTAGAACCCAGAGGACAGGCAAAGTGGTCAACTGATAGCACGTGCTTTCAGCATCATGAAGCATGAACACAACTGCCCGCTGTTGACTCTCTCCCCAAAGGACAGCCAGATAAAACCCGTTTAACTGGCCCTGCTGACCTTCACACCTCATATGAACTACACACTGTAACATTTTCATAGCGTAACCTGCAACTCATACGTGCTTGCTTTAAACCCACAAAGAAGCCGGCTGTGGTGGCACATACCTTTAATCCCAGCACATGGGAGGCAGAGGTAGGAGGATCACTGTGAGTTCAAGGCCATCCTGAGACTACATAGTGAATTCTAGTTCAGCCTGGGCTAGAGCAAGACCCTACCTCAAAAACAACAACAAAACAAAAACTGAAAACCCTGCAGGAAGCTGTCTAAGGCTCTGGTCCAAATCAAGATCTTGGCTCACAGGTCCCTCCTTCTCTCCCTTTCCCTGTGCTCCCTGACCTCTCTGTGTGTGGCCTCGGGTGTGCTGTGTATGCCCCAGGACCTGTAAGTAATAAAATCTATTTCCAGCTCATTGGAATACCGCTCCTGGGCTTGAGATAGGACTCAATGGTTAGCCATCACCCAAAATTCTCCTCTGGTCACAGCAGGTGTATCCACAGGACACCATAGGCAAGTGTTCGGGATGCCACGTCAGCATATACACATAAATACACCACACACACCAGGCGCATGCAAAAAATAGAAAGGAGGAAGAGGAGGAGGAGGAAGACAGAGTGCTCTCAGTTTTAAAGGTCCCAAGTTAAAAAACACAGAGCTTGTGATAAATCTACCCCCCGGGGACATTCCACAGCCACATCATCCCATGTGGTTCCAATCCTAGTCCCACATGGTGGGGTCTCCTTTCTTGTTTTCCCTCCCTTTGTTTGTCCTAAGGCACACCCTCTAGAAACACCCCTGGGAACTCATGGTTCTTCTCACTCGTCACAGCTCCCAGTGACAAACCCTGCTCTAGAATGCCTTTGAATAGCCAGTCCACCCCCCTTGAGGGCTCAACTGAATGCACAGCCTTCCGTTTAACTTGCTTTTACTTTCTTCAGACTCCAGTTGCAGTTTTAGTCGCGTTGCTGTCTTCATTATTCAAACAAACTCTAATGATGTGGATATTAGTGAAGATGAGTGTTGAACAGCTTGAGACTGAAATGATGAATTTGCTAAATAAAGAATGAGGTCAAAGTTGCCAAAAATGCTTGAGAGGTGTCAGGAGGGATGGATGAAAGGGCTCACTGCTGATGAGTGCTTTAGAAATATAACTATAAGCATCTGAGAGAGAAAGTGAAGTGTGGGAAGCTGTGGTCCTGGCTACACATGCAATGGCAGTCAGTCATACAGGTTAGCACTGCTGAAGCCACTGCTTACAACTGCAGGGGTCTGATCTTGGGGAGGAACACTTGTCCAGAGAAGAAGAATAAGTGATAAGAAAATAATATTGTCAGAGGGCTGCCTCCCCTAATTAGTCACCTGAGCTTTTTTTTCTTCGCATGTCTATAGCAGTATGTGATGTGTGATGTGATGTGCTGTGCATGCACATGTGTGTGCCCTGTGCACACATGTGTAGAGACTGCAGAAGGACCTAGGGTGTCCTCCACTATCACACTTCTACCTTACTTTCCTGAGACAGATCCCTTCACTACACCTAGAGTTTGCCATTTTTCTGACAAGGGAGCCCAAGCAATCCTGCTGTCTGTGCCCACCTCAGGGCTGGGGTTACAGGCATGCATAGTCATACACAGCTTTTTAAGGGGGTGTTGGGGGACAAACTCGGGCTCTAATGCTTATGCAAAAAGTTCCCTTACCCTTGCTGGGTGTGGTGACACATGCCTTTAATCCCAGCACTCAGGAGGCAGAGATAGGAGGATCGCCATGAGTTCGAGGCCACGCTGAGACTACAGGGTGAATTCCAGGTTAGCCTGGGCTAGAGCAAAACCCTACCTTGAAAACAAAAAAAAAAAAAAAAAAAATAGAAGAAGTTCCCTTACCCACTGAGCCATTTCGCCAGCCTCCAAGATAAATGTTGATTCATTGCAACTAATGACTTACAAAAAGTAATTGTAACAGAAAACCAAAGTCTGGGCTCCAAACAGAAAGCAGACATGTAAGGCCCGACTCAAAGGCCGAGGAGATGCAGCAGATGAAGTGCTTGCCGCCCAAGCACGAGTACCTGAGTTCGGATTCCCAGGACCCATATAAAAAGACAGATGGGCAATCCAAGCCAAACCTATGGCGAGATAGAAAGCACAGAAAGAACCCTCCCAGCGCTGGCAAGTCAGCTAGCCTGGTGGACACAGCCATGAACCGGGGACCTTGCTTCAGATAATGTGGAAGGTGCAGTGAAAGGTTGTCTGTCCTCTGACCTTCTCACATGCTGTGGCACACACAGACCTGCACATACACACATATGCAAAAAAAAAAAAAAAAAATCCCCACCCAGCATACTGAACAGTGGGGCTCCTATTCTTAGCCTCCATGATAGCAACTTGCATTAATTGGTTGCCCCTACTATGTGCCAGGTAATATCGTAGCCTGGAAACAGCCCAGCTACTTAAACAACCATGGCACTTCATACATTGGAACAGCACTAAAAGGAACCAATTATTGCTACACAAACTTGGATGAACTTCAAAGGTATTATGTTTAATTAAAGAAGCTGGTCCCAGAAGATTTAGTAGTTCCATTCACTTGATAGTTTCAGAAAGGCAAAACCATGGTGATGGAGAACAGGTTAGCAGTTGCTTGGGGTTAGGAGTCAGGGAGGTTGTGGCAATAAAGGGGTAACTGACAAAACTGTAGTGGTGGTTCTACAAAACTGAAGCAAGGTGCAGTGGTGTGCACCTGTAATCCCAGATATTCTGGCAGCTGAGGCGGGAGAACTGCTTGAAACCAGGAGTTTGAGGCCAGCCTGAGGTACTCAGTCAAACATACACATTCATTAAACTCGAAAAAACTACATAGTCACAAAAAGGACAACTGCATATAACTTTTAAAATACAGTTTAATGCATCAACAAAAATTTTGGCTCAGTCAGTAAAGCACTTGGTTCACAAGCGTGAGTACCTGAATTTGGATCTCCAGCACCCATGTAAATGCCAGGTGGGTGTGCTAACCTACTGGTAGTCCTAGCTCTTGGGAGGTGGAGACAGGTATTCTCAGGGAAAGCTGGCTAACTAGCCTTAGCTGAACCGGTGAACCCTGGGTTCAAGTAAGAGACCCTATATTAATAAATAAGATAGAGATCAAGGAAGATCCATAGCATCTATCTCAGACACATATGCCAAACACACATACTCACAAAAAAATACACACAAAAATGTGTGGGGGCTGAAGAAATAGCTTAGCAGTTAAGGCATTTGCCTGCAAAGCCTAAGAACGCAAGTTCTAATCTCCAGGTCCCACACAGCCAGACACAGTGACACAAGCATGCAATGTTGCACATGCGCCACAAGGGGGTGCACATGTCTGGAGTTCATTCACAATGGCTGAAGGGCCCTGGCATGCCCATTTTCTCATTCTCTCCCTCTCTCTCTCTCTCTTTCTCTCTCTCTCTCTCTCTCTCTCTGTCCCTCTCTCTCTCTCTCTCTCTCTCTCTCTCTCTCTCTCTCTCTCTCTCTCTGTCTCTCTCAAAAATAAAATAAAAAATGTGTGTGATGTGACTTCACCTTATGTTTCTCTAATTCCTAGGTTTCCTCAGAAATGCCTCCAAGAGTTAGGATTAGAAGTTTGGGAACCAGCACACCATTCTAGAGCTCACCTGGTCAGGCAGGGGACTGTAGACTAGACTGAAGTATGGAAACCAAACAGAACTTGTCATCCCACTTCCACTTGAAAGTGCTACTGTCATCTGTTTCTTTACAATTAAATTTAATAAATACTTCATTTGAAATGATGAAGTATAAATTATTGATACGATAATGCCTCTAGAGCTTACTGCATGCCAAACACTGTTCAGAATGCTTTCTTTATATGCCTCCTCTCATTTATTCATCCACCTAATTCCATGGGATATGAATTATCTTACTCTACCATGAGAAAGACGAGGCTGGGAAAAATTGCTTAACTTGCCTACAATCACCTAGATGGCAAGTGGCCAAACCAGGACTTGGACAATGGCACCTCTCAGGTCCTGTCCTGCTGGGAGTTTAACCAACCCACAGCCCTGATGTTGAGTTCCAAACATCCACCACTCCCTTCCCACAAAGTCACACATCCTATGGACTGCTCCAAGTCAATGCCTAAGTATGGCAGGGGTCCTACAGCAAACCTGTTTTCAGGAGGTACAGACTCCTCTTGCAGGGAGCTTTGGATGCGCAGTGACACAGTGCGAGGTTGCACATGCACACAAGGGGGTGCACACATCTGGAGTTCGACGGCAGTGGCTGGAGGCCCTGGCACATCAATTCACCCCCCCTCTCTATCTCTCCTCTCTCATAAAAAAAGGAGTCTGTTGGACTCGCACCCCCCCCCCGAAAAAAAATAAAGAACAGAGGACAGAGTAGCAGGAAGCAAGGTTTCTCCAGGCATATGGCATTCCCACCTGATTGTCCATAGGACCACATCACTACCAGCTCATTCCTCCCTCCAAACCTAGCCAGATACAGACAGGTCTGGCTGCCATCTTCCCACCACATGAGCCTTTTACACAGAGAAGAGTTTTCACACAGACATCCTGGCTGGCCCCCATAGCTTGCGAAAGTCACGCATGACCTAAAAAAAAAAAAACACTCTCTGAAAGAATTACTCCCATAAAGTGCCATGAATTGTATGCTGACCTGAAGCTGACCAGAGGAATTTTTCAATACATACTTTTATATATAAAATTTGTAACCTTTCTCTTTTCATTGAAACTAGGTAGTATTGATTGAGTAGAAATCTCAGGAAAGTGTGTTTGGGGCTTAATAGGGGTGAGCCTGTGGTAATCATGGCTGCCCACTGTTCAATTAAGATTCCTAACCAAAAGGAGAAAATAAAATCAGAATCAATACTTCCACAGGCAAGCAGCTTAAGAACTTCACAATGATTTCAGCAGAGCCTCCTTCAGCCACAAGAAGCTCTGATTCCTGCCACGGGGCTGTTTCTCCCCCATTTGTCAATAGGAGGGCAAAGAAGGAAGAACTAGGGAGGAATAGATGGAGAGTGATTCCAGCAGAGAAACAAGAAACCCATCAGCAGGCAAAAGAGATCAGAACTCGAAAACAACCAAAGAGGAAAGTGAATGTCTCCTTGTAACAACGCAGCACCGAGGCTTCCTAGTCAATAGTGGCCAAGGATCTTTGTCTCCAGAATTTGTAGGAAAAAAAAAAAAATTAAATACCAGATCCACAAGGGTTCTGAGTTTCTTATGCATTCCAAATAAAACTGATGCTTGGAACAAGAATTTTGTTTTTGTTTTTGAGATACAGTTTTACTATATAGCCCGTGCTGACTTAGAAATCACCATACAGCCCAGGCTGGCCTCTAACTCACAAGCCTCCTGCCTTGACCTCCTGCATGCTAGGATTTCAGGTGTGCGACACCATGCCCAGCTTGAAACCAAGACTCTTGACAAGTCTTGAAGAAATAGATGAAGAAGACTATGATGGGGGAAGTCATGAGCCCTAGTGGTGTAACGCCTGCTGGTGTCTGGCTAAATGCATTTATAATGCTCACCAAACTGCCCAGCAAGCACTTCTCTTAATGTTCATACCTGTATGTTAATGCTACTCCCACTTGTGGTTAGAGAAGCTTCTCTTTTCAGATGGTGGTGACCCCTGGTATGACTCAGAAGGCACCATGGTGCTGAGAAGAAGTGACAGAGGAGTGCTCAGCACTGAAATATCTCTATCACAGCTTTCAAGGCTCAGGGTCCATAGTGGAAGAGGTGGCAGGAAGAATGTAAGAGCCAAAGGAAGGACAGGACTCCGTACATTGCATTCTTCCAGACACAAAATTGCCTGGATATCCATGACCTCTCAGTGCCTGGCGCTACCTACACGAAGCTAGTATTATAGGAGGAAAAGATGACAACATCAAAATAAAAGAGAGACTATTTGAGAGGAGGAGGGGATATGACACAGACTGGAGTTGTGAAGGGGAAAGTGAGGGGGAGGGAATCATCATTTATTGTCTATAATTATGGAAGTCATCAATAATAAAAAATAAATTTCAAAAAAGTTTAAAAAAAAAAACAAAGAAAGAAATAGGGCTGGAGAGATGGAGGATGCAAAGCCAAAGAACCCAGGTTCAACTCCTCAGGACCTACATAAACCAGACACATCTGGAGTTCCTTTGCAGTAGCTGGAGGTCCTGACACACCCATTCTCTCTATCTGCCTCTTTCTCTCTCTCTCTCCCTCTTAAATAAATAAATACAATTTTTTAAAAAGCCGAGCATAGTGGTGCACGCCTTTAATCCCAGCACTTGGGAGGCAGAGGTAGGAGGATCACCATGAGTTTGAGGCCCTCCTGAGACTACATAGTGAATTCCAGGTCAGCCTGGGCTAGAATGAAACCCTACCTTGAAAAACAAACAAAGAAAAAGTAATAATAATAATAAATAAATAAAAGAAGTAAATGAAGAAGGGACAAAAAATCCAGTCCATCATTTTACATCACTATACACAGGCCATCTTCTTTCTCAAGGTAAACAATCTAGCGTATGTGCTTCCCTGTAAACGCACACCTCTACTTAGCTAGAGACTCTGTTTACAACTTCCTGTACATCTCCCCAGGCCCAGGTGCCCAAGAGTTCACCCATTTTTATTTCCACTACATGGTGGGGCTTATGGATTGGTATATAAAACCTGAAAGGACCCAGAAAATTCTATTAGCAATGCCTGACTGGTACACAGCAGAAATGTGGGGTTAGGACTTGGCAGTGAGACCCTCCTTCATAAGTTGGGCCTGGCTCCAATCCAAGTTTCCACAGGGGGCCTCAGTCACCCTCTCCACAGCCCCTTTTCCCCCACTTCTCATGAAGCATGACTGAAGTCCCCCAAGAACTAATGTCCCACTCACAAGTTCTGTTCTGATGATGTAGTAGCAGCAGACTTGATCAGGTGACCTTCTGCTGCTTAAAAGAAACCATGGCTTCACAGAAACATTATCCAATCCCACCCAAGATATCCTTCTGTGGTGGTTTAATTCAGATGTCCCCCATAAACTTAGGTGTTCTGAATGCTAGGTTCCCCAGATGATGGAGATTTGGGAATTAACACCTCCTGGAGGAAGTGTATTGTTGGAGGCAGGCTTATGGGTATTATAGCCAGTTTCCCCTTGCCAGTCTTTGGCACACTCTCCTGTTGCTATTGTCCACCTTATGTTGGCCAGGGGGTGATGTCCACCCTCTGCTCATGCCATCGTTTTCCCCTGCCATCGTGGAGCTTCCCCTCAAGCCTGTAAGCCAAAATAAACCTCTTTCTCCCAGAAGCTGCTCCTGGTTGGGTGATTTCTACCAGCAGTGCAAACCAGACTGCAACACCTTCTCCACAGTCTTACCTCATGGAATGTTTGCGTACCTGGCTTCCAGTGCACAGCTCCACCCTAGTGGGAGGCACTCAGGAGCTGCATCACAGAACAAGAACACCAGTGGGTGAATGAACCAACACAGCAATGAGGTGCTGCACGAGGGCTTTGAATATAGACTGGGCTTCCTTGGGATGGGTCCCAGTGGCATCTGGGACCATTGGCTACTTTCAAAGACAATCCACTTGTAACTACAAGAAAAAAAGTAGGAAGGAGAATTCACTTTGGAGATGAATAAACTTGCTAGAAAACCATCTCCTCAAAAATCAGGTATAATGAGCTAAAGAGATTGTTCAGTGGTTAAAGGCACTGGCTTGTAAAGTAGCCTAACAGCCCAGGTTTGATTCCCCAGTACCCAAGTAAAGCCAGATGAACAGTGGAGCATACACCCAGAGTTTATTTACGTAGAAAGAGGCCCTAGTGTGCTCATTCTCAATTTTTCAATCAGATATGAGATCTCTATTAAATTACTTACCCTTTCAGAAATCCAAGACAGCATCTATGAAATGCAAACCACTGTATGTGCTTTATGCAATTTCTGTGCTGTAGGTATGTTAGCTTGTGTGTGATTAAATTGGGGGGATGATAATATACTTAAACCATTTAAATTAATGAAATCTACTTGAAAGGATGAGTCAGTGACCTTGGAAATGCAATGTGATCTGGCTTGACGACCAACTTCACAGCAATGTGAAAAGAATCATAAAAAATAGGAGATGTGATAACAGAGTTGAGAGAATTTTTACCACGCATAGCTCTTCTCTGTCCAACTGTGATGGTTCATGTTACATGTCAACTTTACTTGACTAAGGATTGCTAGTAAAATTGTATGTGTGTGTTGCTAATATATATATATATGTTGGGGTGTTTGTGGCTATTGCTGAATTAAAGGACTGAGTAACAATCACCCTCACCAACATGGCAGAGCATCGTTCAGTATCTGGAGGACCTAAATAGAACAGAGATGGAGGAAGAGTGAATTTTCTTTCTGTTTGAGCTGAGACATCCATCTTTTCCTTCCCTTGAATATCCACATTCCTGATTCTTGGGCCTTTGGACTTGGTAAAAGCACTTAGACCCTCAGACTCCAGTTCTCAAGACTTTAGATTCAGACTATGCAAATGGCTCTCTTGGTTTTCTGTGCTTGAAACCTGGGTCTCCAGCATAAGGGTGGAAGAATATGGGGCTAATCAGCCTCCAAGCACATGTAAGCCAATGTTCCATGATAATTTCTTTCTGTGAATTTATGTATCTATGTGTTCTTTTTCACTAGAGAAAACTTATCGACCCGTTAACCTGCAATGAAGTCTGCTGTTCATGAAGTCAAGGACTTTATGAAGTAAAGCCCTTCGTAGCATGGGATGGGATAGTGGGTTGTAGGCAAAATGACCCCCATAGATTCATGCATTTGAGTGCTTAATCCCCAGCTGCTGGCACCATTCAGAAAGACTGTGGAACCTTTAGGAGGCGATGCCCTGCCAGAGGAAGGGTGTCGCTGGGGCAAACCTTGAGGTGTTGTGTCGTGCCCATTTCCTTCACTCTTTCCACTTCCTCTGTGCTGACATGAAGATGTGACGCCCAGCTGCCTAATCCTGCCACACTTTCCCCACCATGATGACACTTCCCTCAAAACTGTAAGCCAGAATAAACCCCTCTTCTACCTAAAGCTGCTTCTGGTCAGGTGTTTTTGTTCCAGCAATGAAAAAGTAACTGATACAGATAGGGTGGAGAGAAGATGACGGAGGGAAGATGTTGGAGAGAACCATGTCACATCTCCTTTGATCATGTCTAACAGGAAACCCAATGATTCAAAAAATAAAGTGTTCAGAGAATTCAAGTTCCAAGGAAATTTGCAAAACTTTTGGGTACTTTGGCTTTTCATAGTTCATGGAATAGCATTTTGGATCAACTGACTCTAGATCCAAAACAGCTAGAAGCGTGCACCTGACTTCAATTGCATGTAAAATGCTTGACCATGTAAATCCTTAATAAACATTAGTTGATTTTCTCGTCTTTTTCAGGGATTGCTAATGGACTGTGTCTCTTGAATGGCTTGTCCTGCTCTAACCCCCAGCAATTTGGAGTAAATGGAAAGCAGGGGAAACGCGTACAATTACCACAAAGAAAAGCACTGTCTGTTCCACTTGGCTGCACACATCCAGCAAATGAAAGCTCGCAATAGTTTGCCCATCAATTTCCAGTGCCACAACATTGTTAAAAGACTTCTTTGAAACCCAGATGGCTGTCAAATAACTGAGCTATAAGCTTGTATCTACCCTTTTGCAATAGCCGCTTAGACATAAGTAAGATGCTTAATTAACATAAGGCAAGGAAGAGAAGATATGAAAACTAGAAACACTCATTTCTCTAAGGGCAGTACATACACAGTCTATAAATCCTCAAGCTACTCTAACGAGATTAAAATTACACTAATCACATGGTGATTTGAAGCCCATTGTGACACGGCTTGGGGTCGATGAATTGGGGGAGACTTTGTGGCTGTATTTAATATAAGGAAGTTCCCACTCAAACTTTGTGCTATTGCAGTATTAATCTGAAATGCTCCCTCCAAAAGTTCATCTGTTAAAAGCTGCAGCAGAGGAAAAAAATTGGGAATCAACTGTATAGTGAGGAACCTGACATCACCAAAAGATTAATCCATTGATGGAGTCCTGACTCAAGAGGCTATTATTGGGCTGGAGAGATTGCTCACTGGTTAAGACACTTGCCTGAAAAGCCAAAGGACCCAGATTCAACACCCCAGGACCCACTTAAGCCAGATGCTCAAGGTGGCACACACATCTGGAGTTTGTTTACAATGGCTGGAAGCCCTGGTGTGCCCATTCTCCTCCCCCCACTCTCTCCCCTCTCTGTCTCTCTCTGCTTGAAAATAAATAAAATTTAAGATAGAAAGAAGAGAAAAATAAAAAATTAAAGGGCTATTGTTGAGAGGTAGTAGAAGCTCTAGGAGGTGCCCTTAAATAATATATTTGGTCCCCAGTCCCCCCCATTTCCATAAAGTGACAAACTTTACTTCACTACAACCTCTCTGCCATATGTGATGCCTCACCACAACCCAAACACAAAACAGCCAAGTGACCATGCAACCTCCAAAACTGAGAGCCAAAATAATTTTTTCCTTAAGTTGATTTCTCTCAACTGATGTCACAGCAACAGAAAGATGACTAACACATGTAGCCTTGTGTGTCATTAGTAATAGATGGCTCCTCTCTGGAAAAGAAGATAAGGAGAGACTTTTCAACTGTCTATGTTCTCTTTCCTTAAGGTCTTTTCTCAATGAGATTGTAATGAGTAATATTTTGTATATTATTCATAACATGAATACATATATATATATATATACATAAATGAATATTCCAAACTAAATGTCTCTTTCCTTGGTGTTCTTTCTCAATGTCTACCATGTACCAGGCACAGAAATGTGCACACACACACACACATATACACTGAATCCTCACAAGACCACCTTGAGGAAGTTCTACTATCCCACTTGATCCACATGAAAGATAACTCAGGTTATGAATTTGTAAGTAAACTTTCTCAAGACCACATAGAAAATATTAATGCTAAGGTAACACAGTGTGAATTTACTTTTTGTTGACAATCTCTATACATATATACATATATATGATCATAACCCCCCCCATACAAAACACTCTCCATTTTATCCCTTCAAATCCCCCCTCTACTGAATTCCTTTTTCCAACTGGTCTCTCTTCTCTCTTTTTTTTTTTTTTTTTTTTTTTTTCTTTTGGTTTTTTCAGGTAGGGTCTTACTCTAGCTCAGGCTGACCTGGAATTCACTATGTAGTCTCAGGGTGGCCTTGAACTCATGGTGATCCTCCTACTTCTGCCTCCCAAGTGCTGCTCTCTTCTGTTTTGATATCATAATTTTTCCTTCCTATTAAGCAGGTCTTCTGTAGATAATGTCAACCACTATCAGGTCATGAATACTATGGCCACTTTGTGTCTTGGAGACAGTATTGTAAGCAGTTCTCCCCTTTTGCTGGCTCTTACATTCTTTCCACCACCTCTTCCATAATGGTCCTCAAGCCTTGGAGGGTATGATAGAGATGTCTCGCTCAGTGCTGAACATTCCACTATCACTTCTCAGCACTTTGGTGAGTTCTAAGTCACCCTGGTAGTCACTGCTATCTTTAAAGATAAGCCTTTCTAACCAAAACTGAGAGTAGCATTACCATATGGGTATAAACATAAGTATTTAGAAGGCAGTTTAGTGGGGATAATATATCCATTTAGCCAGACAACACTAGTAGTTCCCCCCTGGGGCTTGTGGCTTCCTCAGTCATATGCTTTTGATCAGGTTTTCAGTACCAGGCAGAAATTCCCTCCAACAGAGCAGGCCTCAAATACAATCAGAGAGCAGTTGGTTTCCCCCATAACAGGTATGCCACCATTGTACCAGTTGGTACTGGCTGGCCAGCTGAATAGCTTGCAGGGTCTGCTGCAGTTCAGACCATTGATAGTGAATGTACTTAGTACCAGTGAGTTGTTCACGTAAAAAGAGTTGAAATGGGGGCTAGAGAGATTGCTCAGTGGTTAAGGTGCTTGCCTGCAAAGCCTAACAGCTCAGGTTCAATTCCCCAGTACCCATGTAAAGCCAGATGCACAAAATGGCACATGTACCTGCAGTCTGTTGGCAGTTTACAGACACTTGCTATGGATTTGAGCATAATTTTATATGGAGTCTGAAGACCAATTACAGCTATTCCAGCTTGAGCTGGGAACGCTTGATCCACTACGATTTTCATTCTTAAGTGATTGAGGTTTTAGTTCAACTTTTGTTTATTATGCAATGGCATTGCAGCTGAATGTGACCCGTGCAATTCTGATGAAACAAAAAGAGATATGTTGAAATTTACTGCAGAACACAGAGATCCAGCAGCCTGAAGGATCTGAGGATGTATGATACTATAACTGAGGGTTTGGTGGGGTTGTTTTCATTGTAATGGGGACTGAACTTAGCAGTTCCGCATGCTAAGCAAATGCTTTATGGCTGAGCTATATCATTAGTCCACAACTGAGGTTTAACTTCTATGTTTAGAGACTTCTTTGCCATGCTGGAGTAGCCACCAAGAATTGGCTGTGTAATGCCCCCACACTTTGCCTGGCAGAGACATCTGTGCCAAGTGCAATCCATGGGTAGATTCCATGCTGGCCCAGGACACCTAATGAGCTGTTTCTTGCAAGATCCAGCCATGCCTCTCTGGCTGCCTGAGGTTCATCCTTCTTCCCTTGGAATGAGAAGATATGCCTGAATTCAGATGAGGTTTCTGCCACTCACCTCTCAGGCAAGCGGGATCTAAGCATAAAAAGAACCATGAATACACTCAGTCCTTTTGAGTCATATTAGCAGACAGCCTATGGCTGTGGCCACGTATGGGGCATTAAGCAATCCCAGTGTCCTAGGCAGGCTTCTCCTTCCTCTTACACCCAGGGTTATTTTCATGAGATTCCCCAGTAGGAGATCCAGGGGCTGAAGTCATTAACTTGCTTACAAGTCCCTTTTGTCTTTGCTCTTTTCTTTCCTTTTCCACCTGCCACTAGGAACAACAACCTATTACCAAAGTGCTCATTAAGGGACAGTTTAATACCTCCTCTTCAGATGTGTACTCATAATCCGAGAATTTGAAACTAAACATGGAAAACAACACCATTCCAAAACGTGCTCTGCCTAAGAACCCAGCTTCAGCTGAGCTGTGGGACCACAGTCTACTCCTTCCAGAACAGCAGATGTCCCCGAGTCAACAGGGCTCACTGCAAGCAGTGTCTAACGTCTGAAAATAAATCCAGCATTAGGCAGCTGACCACATATGTGCCTCTGAAACTATGGCAACCTAAAGTCCTTTTACCTCTGTGTCCTAATTAAAAGAGTTCTGTTGGCTGTAATTGGGGTGTTTGGTCTCCAAAACTAATAGATCAAAGCAATCACATAAGCCTCAAATGTCACCATCATACAAATTGACATTTCCCATGCAAGCAACTAATGAGTGGCCAGAGCAAAGACCGTGTGTGATTGAGGTTAGGGAGAACAACTGGAGAAGTCCACTTTGGAATGCTTTCTTCCATGCCCCTATCATACCAAGGTTTAACAACCAGTTGAGTGTTGGAGTTGGGGGAAGAGAAGTGCTGAAAACTTGAGGCTGGATCCCCAGGAGGATAAAGGGACTTGCAACTGAAATAGGAAGGAAATACTTAGAGTAAGTTTTATGGAAGGAAAGAAAAATGGTCAGAAATAACCTCAAGGTCTATCCCCAGTGACAACATACCTCCTTCAGCAAGGCTCTACCTCCCAAAGGCTCCACCATGTTGGGATAAAGTACAAAGTTTCACCACTAAGGTATGAGCTGTGGAGGATGCTCTACATTCAAACTACTACATGGCAAGCATTTTATCCACTAAGCCATCTCCCTAGCCACTCAGACTGGTTCTCAATCACAATAACAGATCTCTGCTTTTAATTTCTTTCTGTTGAGTATGAAGTGATTCATACCACCTGAATATGCCCAATTTGGTCTGACATGATCCATAAACACTTTAAAAAGATGCAATTGATATAAAGGGGGGGAAAACAGGGGTAAAACCTAAAAAGTTAGAATGATGACCATGGCCAGGTAATAAGAGATGACAAGAAATGGGTTGGGGGAAGGGCAAAAGGACACATGTGACATGTAACAGAAAGGAGCTGGGAGAGATACAAAAGGGGATAAGTGAGTTGAAGGTTAGGGAGCTGAAGAAGGAAGGAGAATCAATGATAACAAGTTGTATTTGAAAATTCCATAATAATACCTATATACAGTGTACCTTGAAAAATCCATACACACACACACACACACACACACACACACACACACACATTAGTATACTATATATTTATATATAGAGAGAGAGAATAACAGACAGACAGAGAGAGAGAGAGGCTGGAAATAAATTTATTCTTAAAATATTTTTTTTAATTTAAAGATGGGGCTGGAGAAGATTGCTTAGTGGTTAAGGCATTTGCCTGCAAAGCTAAAGAACCCCAGTTCGATTCCCCAGGACCCATGTAAGCCAGATAGATGCATAAGGAGGAATATGCACCTGGAGTTCATTTGCAGTGGCTGGAGGCCCTGGCATGCCCATTCTCATTCTCTCTCTCTCCCTCTCCCAAATAAATAAATAGATAAAATATATTAAAAAATTTAAAGATGCCACTGAAATGGGTAATGTGATCCTTTCATGATTTGAAAATATCCTCAGGTAATGCAAATCATTCCATGCTCAAATGATGTCTGCTAATGTATGTAAGTTCTGCTTAATAATGTAAAAGGCTAATTTCCTGAAGAATTAGGATATGCAAATGAAGATTTCTTTCTTGACCATGGCACAGGAATATGACTGTAAGTAACAGAAAACTCAACTTCTAATGGTTTCATCAAGTCAGAAAAGAGGTGCTAGTACATTAGTTCAGTGGCTCCCTGTGTCAAAGCTGAAATTTCAGTAAGGGTCATATGGCACCTAAATTCTAGGCAAGAAGAGAATGAGTTCCAGTGTCACATTTGCTGGGTCTCTCCAGCTGTAAGGAAACCTTCTCAGAGGTTCTACCTAGTGACATTTGCTTTCCTCTTGTTAAGCAGAACTAAGTCATATGGTCATCTCATCTACAAAGAAACCTTGTGGCTGGGCATGGTGACACATGCCTTTAATCCCAGCACTTGGGAGGCAGAGGTAAGATCACAGTGAATTCGAGGCCAGCCTGAGACTGCATAGTGAATTCCAGGTCAGCCTGGACTAGAGTGAAACCCTACCTCCAAAAAAAAAAAAAAGAAGAAGAAAAAGAAAAAGAAAAAGAAACCTTGGGAATACTGTGTTTAGTGGACATACAATCATCTTTCAGTTAGAGTTCTGTTGCTAATAAAGAAAGGAGAGGGCTGGAGAGATGACTCAGAAGTTAAACATGCTTTGTTGCAAAACCTAATGGCCTAGGTTCAATTCCCCAGTACTCCCATAAAGCCAGATGAACAAAGTGGCACATGTGTCTGGTGTCCATTTGCAGTGGCAAGAGGCCCTAGTATGCCCATTATCTCTCTCTCTCTCTCTCTCTCTCTCTCTCTCTCTCTCTCTCTCTCTCATAAGTACAAAAATAGTTAAGAATAGAAATGGGAATGGATACCATGTAGGCAGCTGTCTTCATTGCTTCTCCATCCAACCCACACAAGAAGTCTGATATTTCATGTTAGCCACTAGGCAGCCTTAAATCTAGGCTTCTGAGAAGAAATTTGTGTACACTCTGTCATTTAAAACAACAACAACAAAAAAAACAACACTCATGTCAAAATGCCTGGGAGCCAGCTGTGGCTCAGCCACCAGCTCTGTGACCTCTGGACATCTACCTCTGTTTCTAATCAGCAAAATAAAGCTTGAGGATTCTGAAATCCTCTGCTTCCCTTTTAGAGCCTTACCTGATAGATATCCAAGTTATATTGTGCTGCACTCTGGGCCCCTCCCTTTGCTCCTGCTACACAAGGGAACATTGCCATATGAGCGATTCAGGAATCATGTTCACTTGGAGCAATAAAAACAGTTCCTTCCACCCTCTATAAAGGAAAGGTTGGAGGGCAATGGTGGTTCTAAGAGGATATGTATGCTCTATTTCAGCAAGGCCCCCAGGCTTCTGATGATTAGCACACCTGGAAGAGGTCACCTGTGGAAATCAAAGGTGAAATGACCCATCAAAGGGAAGGCACCTAACAGATGTCTGCAGATGACATGAACTTCTGAACAATGATTGCCCAGAAATTTCCAGGAAAATTGATGGAAATGAGAAAGGAAAGGGAAAGTGGAGAAGGTAGGGATCGGAGAATCTCAGGGTAAGGAAGTCTTGTTCAGATCTGTCAAACTGGGGTCTACAGTGCTTTCCTTGGTAAATTTATATCACCAAAGAGGAAAAATTCTGCCTACTCCTTTCACTCATAAATTTTGTGCTTACTTAGCTTAAACCTACTGGGAAAAAGAGAGTGTTGTATTGTCACATGCATAAGAAGGGCCGATTATCCTTTGCATCTGGGGCCTGTTTTACTAGTAACATTATTGTGAGCAAAGCCTGTTCAACCCAGAGAAAATTTACTCTCTACCTCTCTCAGCTCCACCTACCCACCCTCTGGTGACATCAAATTTACTGGTGAATAGAGACTTTCAGTAGCTGCCTCTGGTTAGCTAATAAATTGGGCTTTGAAATGCATCTATGACTTTATATCACCCACTAAATTCTTTAGATATATAATAATTGAGAACTTGGCCTCTGTTGGAAAGAATTCACAAGGGAGAATAATAAAATTTGCCCCCTTCCCAGTGTAAATTCCATTGGCTAGAATCAGATGTACTAAAGAATCTGAGGTCTGAGAGATGCTGAAGTTTCTAGAATCAGAGTGAAATGTTACAAATCTGCAGGGGGCCATAAGGGAAGAAGACTCCAAGGAACTTTCACCTAGACCCAAAAAGTCTTACAAGAGTGAAGTTGAATCTGTATTTCACATCTCTCAAAAAGAAAGCCATTAAAGTTTCAGAAGAACACAAGCAAGACAGCAAGAACTGCACAAAACCTGAGAGTTTTACCTTCTAAATAATAGCCACATCCTTGAACGTCTAGATCTTTGAAATGTTAGCTAAGGTAAAGAGAAAATTACAAGCTGGGAAATTTTTGTAAATTATATCACAAATAAAAGGCACAATCTTTGAGTATATAAAGAGCACCTGCAAAGTCAATAAGACCAGCGGCCCAACAGAGGAAAAAGCCAACAACTATTGACTGAGAAACTGTGCACTGACCAGTAAGGCAAGTAGGTAACAGATAGGAAAATACTCAAACATGAGCATCTCAGCTGTGGGTGGGCGAACAAAGGTACAGACACTTGTGTTTCTGAGGCCCAACTTTGGTTTCAGAAAATCAATTTTGATATGCAGTCACTTCATAAAAGCTTTCCACCCCACAGGGAAAAAAAAAAAAAGACATTAAGGTAGAAAAGGAATGAGTTAAAAAGAAGAAAGTTTAGCAGAAGGGAGATGGAGAGGAGAGTCGAGAGAAGATAACGGTAGGGGATTATGATCAAAATGAACTATATAATGTGTATAAGAATTGTCAATAAAAGTTGAAAAGGAAAAAAAACTGAAGAGAGAAATATCTATTTGGTATGATTTCAGTTTCTTAAAGAGGTCAGAAAAAAAATGCATACCAAGTTGCCTGAGCTCCCACAATTTAGAGATCTGTTCATTTGGCTTACAGATTTCCCTTGCAAAAGTAAATAGACATGCAAAAATCGCCCTGGAACTTCTAATTAGTTATAAGTTGATGTAAGTAATGTTAGCAGTTTCATAACCTTGTATGGAGTTTTGCCATTTGCAAGATACTATGACAACAAGATCTATTAGATCTTGTCAATAACTCAAAATAAAAAGGCATGTGATTCAGATTTCGTAGATACAATTGCATTAATTAAACCATTATTCAAGTTTATATTTTTTGGTTCCATTTCTAGACTGTGTGGAGGAGGGGATAGCAGTTACTTGCTGGGACAAAACACCCAATCAGGGGCTGGAAAGATGGCTTAGTGAAGCCTAAGGACACCAGTTCAAGGCTCGATTCCCCAGGACCCACGTTAGCCAGATGCACAAGGGGGCGCACACATCTGGAGTTCATTTGCAGTGGCTGGAAGCCCTGGCACGCCCATTCTCTCTCTCTCTCTATCTGTCTCTTTCTCTCTCTGTCACTCTCAAATAAATAAAAATGAACAAAAAAAATTTAAAAATAAAAAATAGAAAAAAGCACCCAATCAGAAGCAGTTATTGGAAGAAGGTTTATGTCCAGCTTAGTTTCAAGGGGAAGCTTCATGGTGGGAAGCATGGACAGAGAGCCAGGAAGCACACCATGTCACATCATCAGGGAGGAAGCAGCAAGAGTGAGCACTGGCAAACAGGACTAGGCTCTAAAACCCTAAGGCTCACCCGCAGGGACACACCTCCTCCACCAAGTCTCCACCTCCTAAAGTCTCCACTGCCTACACATCTGGTATGAGACTTAAACACAAACACAAAATCATAAAAACATGAGGCTATGGAGGACACCTTACATTCAAACCACCACAGAGGGTCAGTAAATTTCTTAAGATAGCATTCCGGGGCTGGAGAGATAGCTTAGCAGTTAAGAGGCTTGCCTGCAAAGCCTAAGGACCCATGTTCAACTCCCCAGATCTCACGTAAGCCAGACACACAAGGTGATGCAGGCACAAGGTCACACATGTCCACAAGGTGGTGCATGCATCTGGAGTTCAAATACAGTGGCTGGAGGCCCTGGCATGCCAATTCTCTCTCGCTTGCTCTTGCTCTCACTCTCTCTCATAAAAATGGCCAGTCTGTTGGGCTTGCCTCAAAAAAAAAAAATAAGATAAGATAAGATAGCATTCTGGCAGGGGGTATTGAGTGAGAAAATGAGGCCATTGAGGCCACACAAAAATAATAACAAAATAAATAGAACAAAATAAGATCAAAATACAACCCTATAGAAGTAGTCAAGTAAAGTAAAGGTATAGTAAATTCATTCAAAGAAAAAAATAATTTTTTGTTTTCTCGAGGTAGAGTCTCACTCTAGCCCAGGCTGACCTGGAATTCACTATGTAGTCTCAGGGTGGCCTTGAACTCATGGTGATCCTCCTACCTCTGCCTCCCGAGTGCTGGGATTAAAGGCGTGCACCACCACGCCTGGCTTCATTCAAAGAAATTTTAAAATGAGGTAACACTACACATTTATTGTGATTAAAATCCAATACCTCTCTCTCTCTCCCTCTCTCTTTCTCTTTCTCTGCTTGTGACTAAATAAATGAATAAATGATATATATTTTTAAAAACCCAACATATAACACCACCAAATACTGGCGGGGATATGGAATTACAGCTACTCTCATTCCGCACTGGCAGAGCGATGAAATGGTAGAGCTACCTTGGAAGAGAGTCTGGCAGGTTCTTATAAAACAATACTCTTCCTGCCCCAGACATCATCATACTCCTTGATACCCACCTGAATGATCTGACAACGTGCATCCACACAAAAACCTGCCTTTGGACATAAATGGCAGATTTCTTTATGATCTCTAGAGCTCACAAACGGACAACATGACCTGTCACATTAGATACATTATTCCATTAAATCCTCATCCCAAGCCTAAAGTTAATCATACTCCCATTTCACAAATAAGTCGACTGAAACTCCTAGAAGTTAAATAATTTTCTCAAGGTCATACAACTAATGCTGTCTGACCTTGAGGACCATATTCTGTCTCTCATCTCTTATAACCTATCTAAAGAGCCAGTCTACTTCCTCTACTGTGTCTAAAAGGAGGCTAGAGATTAGGGAGAGTTTACACTGAAAAGCACTTTGAGTATTCTCCTTGAAGAGCAATGTGAAAAATATCTTTCTGGCAATGTTCCATTATTAATTATAAGGGTGAATAGTGAGCCAAGGAAATAATGAAGCCTGAATGTGGCTTGACATCACCTTGGGGGAAACATCAGAATCCTTGAATAGCCTTGTCTGAACCATTCAGAAGGCAAACCTTTCTCCCCAAGCAGCCAGACTCATTTTATCCAAGAGCAGGTCAGCAGAAGGTCCCAAGGATGGACTCTGTTTGAAATCTACAGAGATAAGGGCTGGGAAAGATGGCTCAGTGAGGTCTGCAGAGAACGTGAGTACGGAGAGGCTCATATCCATGCTGAGGTATCATAAAACCAACAACACTAAGTTAGAAACTGGCCCAAGCCCAAAGTGAAAATATAGCCATAATTGGTACCTTCCCAAGTAGAAAAGGGTGATTAGTGGAATCACATTAATCACAGTGATGAATGCTGAAAGCCAAGATTTTTTTTGTTCTGTAAAAGACTCAAAAGAGTATACTGACTGGGAAAGAGGGTTCCAATTTTGCAGAAAATAGTGAGCCAAGAGGGATGGTAAATATTTAGGATACAACGTGAAAATCTGAAACCCAGTTATCACACATATCACACTCAAAAGCTACTCATGCATAGAAGTTTTCCAGAAAGCACATGTGCCTGCAGGTGGCCCGCCAGGAAGCAGCTGGGCAGCCCTGAGTGACGCAAGGGCAGCAAGGACAAGGGACAGGACCGGGACAGAAAAGTGGAGCAGGCGCTGAGGCCAAGGATGCTGCTGTCCATGGTCCTCCTGGGCCCACAGCCCACAAGGACAGTGCCTAGGAGGGGTCATCTGGGAATTCTCGAGCCCTTAAAAATCCCCCTCATGCCAGACAGGTTTGGGCAGAGGGAGAGTGGTAACCAGGCACAAGTTTTGGAATTTCAAACGCCAAGGCTAGATCACAGTAAAAGTGCATAGACCATGGCCTTACCCCTGAATTCAAAGCAAGGTAGGCGAGGAGCCAGGGACAAAGGGAATGCAGAAACGTGGAAAGAAAGAAATGGACCCTGCAGAAAATCACACGGTGGCTCTTTTTTAACTTTTCAAAAAAAAATTTATTCTTACAGTTGAGAAAATTATTTTGCGCCATATAAATTGGCCTAAATTTTTTGTTTCTTGATTTTTGTTACATATTAAATTACACATGGAAAAAAACATGTAAAAAAAAAAAAAGGGGGGGTACTAGGATTTTAGTATAAAGATTCGAGTTTACAGTAAAAGCTAACCTATCGTAATTTTGTACTACTTCAAATCCTGTGGAAGTGTTACACTTCTTGACTGATTCCAAATATCATAAAGAATGTGTTTATTTTATTTTATTTCTTTGCAAGCAGAGAGAGATAGAGAAGAGAGACAGAGAAAGAGAGAGAGAGAATGCACATGCCGGGACCTCCAGCTGCTGCAAACGAACTCCAGATGCTTGTACTACTGCACCCGGCTCTATGTGGCTTTGCAGGCAAGCATCTTAACAACTAAGCCATCTCTCCAGCCCAAGAATGTGTTTTTCTCTGTTTTAATTTATAAGCACTGAATTTTTCTTTTATATTTTAATTATGGAAGAAATTTGTGCTAGCTGAAAACTTTTGCCATCTGTGGGGAAGACATGCAGGTATTTAATATTTTGCTCCTGATCATATGTTCTTCTCTAAAGAAGCTACTTTAACATTTTAATATGTGATTTCATCCAAAAAGTTGTATTTTGAGCCAAGATCTATATGACATGTGAAAAAAAATGAAATTCATTCATTATATTTTCAAGCCTTAACATGTTGGTTTTTTTTTAGAGAGAGAGAGACTAAGAGCGAGAGTGAAAGAGAGAGAGGGGGGAGAATTGGCACACCAGGGCCTCAGCCACTGTTATTGAACTCCAGACACTTGCGCCACCTAGAGCACATGTGCGACCTTGCGTTTGCATCACCTTTGTGCTTCTGGTTTATGTGGGATCTGGACAGAGATCAAACATGAGTCCTTAGGCTTCACAGGCAAACACCTTAACCATTAAGCCATCTCCCCAGCCCCTTACCATCTTTTAATGGCTCACAAACATTTTCATGGTTTTACACTTCTGTAAATAGACATAACTTTTCACAAATGCAGTAAATTTCCTAATTTTTATGTCATTCTTCAAAATCTTTGACCTTCTCCAGGAAATGAATACTGCATTTTGTACCAAATAACATTCTTCAAATTTTTTTATTTCCATTGCAAGGAGAAAGAGTGAGGGGAATGGGCAAAGCCGGGCCTCTAGCCACTGCAAATGAAATCCAGATTCATGTGCCACTTTGTGTATCTGGCTTTATGTGTGTACTGGGTAATCAAACCCAGGTCATTAGGTTTTGCAGGCAAGTGCCTTAACTGCTGAGCCATCTCTCCAGCCCCCAATTAACCTTTCAATTTCAGCATCTCATTGGTGACCCACTGCCTGCTACTGCCACCTGCCCCTAGAAGAAGGTTTTTGCAGTCTGACTATTACCACTGTCATGGACCCAAACCACCCAACAGAGAAGAGGGAAGCACATCCTTGCTTATTCTGTCCTTTCCCAACTGACAACAGCCATTAAATAATTGTTCCCCACCTTGTATTTTACAGGGAAAATGTCTTCTGAAAAAAGAGAGACAAATTATGTCTTTCCTTTAGAAAATATTCCTATTTATTAAGAGAGAGAAAGAGAATGTGGGTATGCCAGAGCCTCTTGCCACTACAAACAAACTCTAGACCCATATGTCACTTTGTACATCTGGCTTTACACTGGTACCAGAGAATCAAACATGGGTGGATGGGCAGGTTTTGCAAGCCAGCACCTTTAACTGCTGAGCCATCTCTCTCTAACCCCAAACGTCTTTGTCTTTTCAAATTAATTTTAACATGCCTGTTTCCAACAGGACCCCGAGTACCAGCGACACTAAAGTACATTCCCAAGGCAATAAAGGCACTTGGAAAAGACTGCTTCTCTTCACCTAACCCTCCTCCTCCCCCTCCTCCTCCTCCTCCTCCTCCTCCTCTTCTTTTTCTTCTTCTTCTTCTTCTTCTTCTTCTTCTTCTTCTTCTTCTTCTTCTTCTTCTTCCTGGCCATAGCTAAATGGCATTCCTCACCTCATTTGCTGTTAGGCATGACCTCCCTTGCAAACAAGAATAATTGCGTTCTAGCCAATAACATGTGAACAGAAGTACAAGAGGCCCATGAACATTTCCCACACTGTCCCTGCATTTTCTAGCTAACATTCAAGGCACTCTAAGACCCATGAGCAGTATGCCCCTAAACATATGCTTTGGAGAGCTGCCTGATGATTTGTGACACTCATTCCCCCTGTCTATGAGACAGAAAGAAATCCCCCCTGTGATGATCCACTAAGACTTGGGAGATTGCTCACAACAACCAGCATCCCTCTACTCAATACCAAAATTGGTAACTTACAGAAGAATGCTGACATAATGTCAACCTAAACCTCACAGTGCTATCTTAGCAATTGTGTCAATCCAAGAAGAAACTGTTTGAGACAGTGAAAAGATGGAGAACTGCAATGTTCCATGGTAAAACATTAAAAGGGTACCCACCAAAGTTAAAAGTAGATCCTGTGCCCATGGACCTGGAGGTCTAGACGACTACTTGGGAAAAAGACTCAGATTTGAGAACCACTCCAGAGCAAGAAGTGGGAAAGAATCCCCAACGGATCAACATAAGGACTTAGGGCACCAGAAGCCATGAACAGGACAGCCTAGTTGATGGTTGTATCTCATGCCTGGCATAGACCTCCCAAAAGGACTTCTGAATTCAAGCAGGAGAAAGGCAAGAGAATGCCTAGGATGAAGGCTGGGAAGCCACCAGAGGACAGCTAGTTACCACCGAGCAAGAAGAGGAGATGGACAGCTACACTGTGTGGAATTTTGTAGAGCTATGACCAGATGAGAAGATTTAGCCAGAATTCTAGAAAGTAAAAACAAATGAAACAATTGGTAATGTTAGGAAAAACAAGTTATTCAAGAAGGAACTAGAATAGTACACTCTGAACCCAGGAATGACGAATAGTCAACTGCACACTAAAAACAGTAAATACAGATGTTACTATACATATATAGTATTCTAATTATATTGAAAGAATGAGAGAGTTTTAAATTTCTCATCTTCCCATAATAAAGCCTGTCTAAAAGTGATTAACAGGGCTGGAGAGATCGCTCATCAGTTAAAGGTGCTTGCTTATAAAACTTCACAGACCCAGTTGAATTCCCCAGAACCCACATAAAGCCAGATGCACAAAATGGCACATGTGTCCGGAGTTTGTTTGCAATGGCAGGAGGCCCTGGCACATTGATACACTCTCTCTCTTTCTCTCTCTCTCTCTCTCTCTCTCTCTCTCTCTCTCTCTCTCTCTCTGTCTCTGCCATAAATAACAAATAAACAAATGTGATTAACAAAGAGAGAATTGTGTATCCATATTATTTTAAGATCCAGAGTTAAATGTCAGAAGAAGACAGTTAACCCAGAATCTTGGCGAGATGAAGACTATAAAGCAAGGACAGACTGGGCATTTCTTTAAAGAGTAAGTCCTTCAGCACTACTCAGCTTTTAAAAAGTATAGGCACATACTTCAACAAAAATAAAAATATTCTTTTTAAAAGTAAGTCTTCTTGCCAGGCATGGTGGCACACACCTTTAATCCCAGCACTTGGGAAGCTGAGAAATGATGATCTCCATGAGTTCGAGGCCAGCCTGGGCCACAAGAGTGAGTTTCAGGTCAGCCTGGCTAGCGTGAGAACCTGCCTCACAAAAGAAAAGCCACCAACTAAAGGTAAGCCTTTTTTGCAGGCTCTTTTTCTTCCATCTAGTAATTTTTAATTGTGATAATAAATGTGTGTGAGATAATGGGAACCTAAGGCATTAATGAGGGGTGAAAGACATGCTCTCCACTGCAAGGTCGCTGTGGAAGACAGGGCAGACCCAACAGCCTGAACACACAGGAACACGGTTATTCTTCATAATTTTTGGCACCCAAAACTGTCCAAAGTTTGTGAGTTTAAAAAGTTACCATGAGGGGCTGGAGAGATAGTTCAGTGGTAAAAGGTACTTGCTTGCAAAACCTTCCAGCCCAATTCAATTCCCCAGCCACCAGGTAAAGCCAGACAAGCATTCATTGGTAGTAGTAGAACACTCTTGTGTGTGTGTGCCCGCGCGCGCACACACACACACACACACACATGCAGGCACACACATGCACAGACACATACTTTTTATAAAAAGGAAGTTATCATGAGATCGCTAGCACTCCCCAAAGTCAGGTCAGAACCTCAGTTTCCCAGTCTTCTCTGCAGCCAGGGCAAAGACATGAGGATTCAGTATGGGAGAAAGAGACAGGAGGAAGGAGCCAACAATCACACAGGAGCCATTCTGACATCACACCAAGGCGTGCCCAGCTGGCAGCCAGCAATCTGAGGCAGGGGAGGTCTCCCCAGCCAGCACGTGGTGCAGCTACTTGCTCATTGCCAGGACAAAACAGCTTATGGGATAAAAGGGTTTGTTTCTGACATAACAGTTTTGCAGGCACATTTCTATCATGGTGGGAGAAGCATGGCATGAGCGAACAGCCAGACATCACATCCTGCCACTTGAATGGGAAGAAGCAGCAAGAGTGAGCTAACTAGCATTGACGAGCAGGACTGAAGTATAAAATCCCAAGGCCAACCCCCCAGTGACATGCCTCTGCCGTCAAAGCACCTCCCAAAGGCTCCACCCAGCTGCGGATTAAGTATGAGGCTTAATCGCAATCACATGAGGCTGCGGGGATATTTTACATTCAAACTCCCACCGCAGGCTAGGCCCGCAGCTACAGCGTGGCTCACGGCAGGGAAGGTAAGCCTTTGGTCCATGGAGCTCGGGTAAGTGCCTGGCTGTGTGAACCAAAGCCTGACACCCTGGCCCTTTCGTGTGTCTTCAAGTTACCCAGCATCCTTTCATAAATTCCTTTTCTGCTCTATTTAGCAATGGCAGGTTTCATTGTTTGCAACTAAGATGCTTGACTGAACCAGAGATTGGGGGCGGCACAGCCTGGAATAAAGGTTTAGGAGAGAACCAGGCGATCCGGGCATGGCAAGATCCGGAAAACATTTCCTTGCCACGGTCAGAACAGGGGCAAAGGGAAACAGAGAACGGACATGGCAGCTCTGAGGACTGGAGTAAATCTTGTAGAATGTCTTCCTGAATTCATTGTGATAGTTTTAAAACAGGCCTGGCTTCTGGAACAGCAGAGAAAAGTAGAGCCATAGAAATACAGCTTTACGCCCCTCTTCCCTCAAAAGTGGCATGTCTAAGAAGCACAGGTTACAATGGAAAAAATAACCTGCAAGGAAACTCACATGTCATATTCACATGGTCACAGGCATTGCTCTCCTGGGCTCAAACCCTAGGGAACCCCTCCCACAATCAACTCTCTGTCCTTATGTGTCCTACCTTCTTCACCCCTGACTGCCCAGCCACTGTCCTCTCTGTTCCTCAAGCATGGCCCGCTCCCACCCCAGAGCCTTTGCACTGGTAGAGCTGACAGGCACCTCTCCCTGTAACTTCTATTTTTTTAATATTTTTAATGTATTTATTTGACAGAGGAAGAGGGAAAGAATGGGCGCATCAGGGCCTCCAGCCACTGCAAACGAACTCCAAACACATGTCCCCCCTTGTGCATCTGGCTAACATGGGTCCTGGGGAATTGAACCCCGGTCCTTTGGCTTTGCAGGCAAATTCCTTAACCGCTAAGCCATCCGTCCAGCCCCACTTTTTTGTTTTTTGGGTTTTTTTTAGAAATTCATGTAGCCCCAGGACTCCCTTGTCAGGAGCTTAGTTGAGGTCTGCCCCAATCACCCTACTTGAATTTCACTCCTTCCAGGCGCTCTCCAGATGCCTTGTACTGCCGTATGGTCTGGGGCGTGCAACGTCATCTAACCCACCATGTAATTTACTTACTTCTTCACCTTACCAACCGCATCCCTCAAATAGACTGAGGGTGTTGGGTCTCAAGTGAACTGCTTGGCTGTTTTTAAGTTTCTATGTCAACAATGTTCCCAGGTAGCAAAATATTTTGAACAGTTCCATGTTCCTACACATGGCTGACTTTTTTTTTTTCTTTATGGTACTCCAGTGGCCGCAGGACAACACAGCTGGCCATTCACCTGAACCAAAGCCTGAAGGGTAGTCAGTGTGGTGGGCAGACTGTGTCTCAAACTGACATCTTCCACCGCAGTAAGTGGGTGACAGGAAAAAGAACAGCAGTCTCCACTCTCGGCAGCCTTCCAAACCTGCCTGCCAGCTAAAGGAATCAGATCCCATTACGTTCTTCAGATGTGAAATCTCGGGTAAAGGAAAGAAAAGTCCAGTGGAGTGAGACAATTCCAAGATGATGGATAAAAGATAGGTAGATAGAAGAGAGAGAGAGAGAGAGAGAGAGAGATTAGATAGATAGATAGATAGATAGATAGATAGATAGATAGACAGATACATAGATAGAAAGATAGATAGATAGACAGATAGATAGATAGAAAGATAAATGATAGATAGACAGGTAGATAGATAGATGATAGATAGATAGATAGATGATAGATAGATAGATAGATAGATAGACAGATAGATAGATGATAGATAGATAATGGGTGAAATTTAATACACAGAAAGCTCCCCTCAATTTGACAAGCTGACTTCACTGGAAACCTTAATTACAGATAATATGTGAAGGAAGTGCAGAGGGCCACTCACCCTGGGGCGGAATCCCACCCACAGTAACCCTTCCAGCAGTGTCCACATTGCAAGTGTGAGTGATGTGTGAGCCAGCAGGGTCCTGGTGTCTGCTCCTGAGGAGAATCCAGATGAAGAGCTCTCTCACCCATTCTCCTGTGTGCTGCCCACTCTAGAGAGAACACTAATGTGATCAGAAACCACAAGCACCAGGGAGCCCAGAACGCCCTCTCAGTCACCCTAGACGAATGGGGTGCTGACTGAGTTTCAGGAGAGCCTGAGAGGGTGATGAGGATAAGGAGGACATGCCAATGAAATTCAGAAACAGAAATGAGGCAATACTGTGGTTGTCTTTTGGGGCTGCTGTAACAAAATCCCTCTAACTGGATGGCTTCTCAACAACAGAAATCTTGTGTTAATAGTTTTGGATCCTGGGAAGTCCAAGATGAAGGTGCCAGTAAGTTCGGTGTCAGATGAGGACCTGCCTCCTAGTCCAGGATAGCAATCTCTGTGCTGTGTCCTCACAAGACAGAAGAGGCAACAGTGCTCTCAAGGGCCACCTTTATAAAAGTGCACAAATTTCACTCATAAGTTTTCCACCCTCATGACTATACCATCTCCCAAAAGTACCATCTTCTAAAAACACCACACTGAGGGCTAGATTTTAATATGGCCTTTGAGGGACACAAATGTTCTCACCATAGCATAAGCCAAGGACAGTGAGCACAGGGAAAAAATAAAAAGGAACCCTCTGGATTTTGAAGTCTAAGGAAGCAGGCAGAGGCCAGATCAGTCACAGCTGGGGTTCTCAACGGAGACACAGGCCAGATGGAGCAGCAGGCAAGAGGGCAGTGCCAAGAGAGGTCCCCACTCCAGCGCATGGAGGGGGAAGATGTTTGTAGAGCCCTCAGATCCCACTCTGAACAAGAAAGGGCACCATTGAGTATTCGGAGTCCCTCTGGACTCTGGTGTCTCAGCTGTCTCTGAAGAGGCAGCTGGTATCATTGTCACTGGGTTGATTCAGGGTGTGAGGCCCATCTGGACCACAATGAGGCAGACAGAGAACACCAGCCTGTGATCGGGGGTGAATGGAGGGCATTGAGGAGACGTGTGCTAGACACAACAGACAAAGTTCGCCACATAAAAACAGCACTGTTTGAAAATTGAATTTTGGCCAAACAAACATTTTTTATGCATAGCATGATTTTTCAAGGACTCTTTTGTAATATAAAATATCTTTGAGTCGTGGCATAACTTTAAATCTCTAATTTAATTTCCTAAAGCAAATCAAACAAATACACAAGTAGAAAGGACTGTTTGTAGCATTGGTACCTGATCTGCTGCTGGAGACAGGAATAAGTGGGGTAAGTGAGCTTCCCAGACAGAAAAGAATGAAACCCCAATTAAACACAAGTTGTTTTTCCCTATGGAGACTAGAATCTTGACTCCAATAATTGCTGTAAAATTCATCCCCCCCCCCCATTTGTTGTCTGCATAAAATACCTGAAAAGATTCTTACAGATGGATAGATGACAGATATATATTATTAAATGGCAAATACTTGCATGCATTTGTGAGGTATGATGTAATGTTTTGACTTATGTCCACATGGTGGATTGATTAAATCAGGCTAATTAACATATATCATTTTATATCACCACCCTTATTTTTGTGGTGTTCTGTACTTTTAACAATGTTGAAATGTCCAATACACCATTATTATACATCACCATGCTGTGCAATAGATCACTCAAACATATTCTTCCCGTCAAATGGAAACTGTCAATCCTAGGGCCAACATTCTTTCACTTGAAACTTTGTGACAACAAAACAATTTACTGAGAATGCTTCAGTTCCTCCTGTACCATGCAGATACGACACAGATCACTCTGCTTGTCAACACACTGAACAAGAGAGAATGAGGGGAGTCTTCTCCTGTGTGCCCATTTCCTACACAGGACGCCAAGCCAGGGGAGATTGTCAAGACATCTGTCTTGCATCTTTTGAGTGTTCAGTTGTGACTTCACTTGACTGGCACTAAAGGTCCACAGGACTTGTGATTTTGCAATGTCTTTGATAAGCATGTTTCAATATTATGTTCCACAAGATCCAGGTCTGGGCCAAGTCACCATCTTGGCTAGTGAGTAAACTTACCCAAGCTCTGGAATCTGCATGTCCATGTGAGTCCATCCATTGTCACCTATGTCATAACCTTTAGGAAGTGACCAAAGCTGTGCTTCTGTGTGCAAAGAGACTAGAAAAGAAAGCCCCCCCCCCCAAAAGAAATCTTCTGGTGCTTATGGCAAAAATGAAGAAACAGGGCTGGAGAGATGGTTCAACAGTTAAATTCACTTCCTGTGTAAGCATGAGGGCCTGAGAAACCACTGGAATTATCAAGTGCTGGGTGTGGCCCCACATATCTGTAATCCCAGTACCATCAGGGAGCAGAGACACGAGAGTGGTCAGAGCTCTTGGAAAAACAGCATGCTCCAAAATCAGTAAGAGACTCTGGCTCAAGTTAGAATGAATAGAGCTGGGAATGGTGGCACATGCCTTTTTAAACCCAGTATTCAGAAGGCAGAGGTAGGAGAATCACCCTGAGTTCAAGACCACCCCCTGAGACTAGAGTGCATTACAGGTCAGCCTGGGCTAGAGTGAGACCATGCCTCAAAGAACAAAAAAAAAAAAAATGGATAGAAGAGCAGTGGGGCAGGACATCTGCTGTTCCCACTGCAGCCACCAAAGGCCACTGCAGGAGAGCTAATGGGGAACTACACAGGCATACAAACACGCATACACCACACCACAAACCACCACCATATTTAACACACACATACACACATGCATATGCGCACACACAGAGAGAGAGAAAAGAAGGGGAAGAAGAAATAGCAAAGACACCTGAGAAAGTCACACTTCCTACTAGAGACTCAACATGCTGGCTAGATTCAGGGTAGAATGTTGAGTTTGACAGCAGCTATATTCTAGAAGACTCCACCATGAATTCTATATAAAAACAATAAAGGCAATTTGTAAAACTGCTTCAGGATGCTTTACAGCCCATGTGAAATAAAAGGTGCTCATTGAGTGAGCAATAAGTCATTTTTGTAAGAGTCACTTAAAGTTGTCAGTTACACTTACAGGGAAGAGTGTGTGCTGTGGTGTTGCAGGTGCTCGTGGCCCTGGAAACACACCGTGACTAGTAAAAACACCAGTCTGTTAGGTCTTGATTAACTGGCAGCTGCAGATTTTCTTTCTTCAACCCACCCTGCCAACGTAGTAGCCATGTCTGTGAAGTTACAGGTCTCTGATTCACAAAATCTGAGGGTCCTGCGCCTCAGGTTACCTCTTGCCCACAGTCACCATCCAAGTATCTATACACAGGTGATAAGGGCAGAGAACTGAATAGAGAGTTCTCAGAGGAAGAAACACAGATGGCTAACACCTAAGAAAATATTCAACATCCTTAACCATCAGGGAAATACAAATTAAAACAGCTATGAGATCCCACCTTACTCCAGTAAGGATGGCAAACATCAAAACATCAAATGACAACAAATGTTGATGAGGATATGAGGAAAGAGGAACCCTCATTCACTGTTGGTGGGACTGTAAGCTTATACAACCACTATGGAAATCAATATGGACATTCCTGAAAAGGATTAATATAGAGCTACCAATAGACCCAGCTATTCCTTTACTGGGCATTTAGCCTAAATCTTCCATGTGTCACTACAGAGATATTTGCTCAACCACATTTACAGCTGCTCAATTCATCATAGTTAAGATCTGGAATCAACCCAGGTGCCCATCATGGGATGAATGGATAATGAAGTTGTGCTACATTTACACAGTGTAATTCCACACAGTAAGTAGTAAGGAAAAATTGACACAATGGAATTTGTAGAGAAATGGACAGACTTGGAAGAGATCATACTCAGTGAACTCACACAATCACAGAAAGACAATGACCACATGGTCTCACTCATCTGTGGTTTCTAACCTGGATCAGCTCGAGTTGCTGACATGCCTGATCGGCAACTCCAGGTCCAGAAAATAGGGTTAGAAGGATTTCGGGGGAGGGGAAGGTAACATAAAACTAAACCCAAAATGAACTAGTACCATAAAACCTTTATCCCTGAAGACAGACCAAAGGATTGAAACGTCAACAGGAACATGGGTGGGGGGAGCACCTGAAAAGAAGGGCCCTGGAGAAGATGGAATGATATCTAGCCTTAAAATATTTTTTAGGGCTAGAGAGATGGCTTAGCAGTTAAGGCACTTGACTGCAAAGCCAAAGGACCCAGGTTCAATTCCCCACATAAGCCCGATGTAAAATGTGGCACATGTGTCTAAAGTTTGTTTGCAGTAGATGAAGGCCCTGATGTGCCCATTCTCTCTCTGTGTTTACCTCTTTCTCTCTATCTCAAAAATAACTAAATAAAACTTTTAAAAAGTTTTTTAGCTATGACCTATAACTCCCACTTCCAGAATGTGGTTGCTACCCACAATGAGCTATTGATCAGAGAGACCTATAAGGTCCCCAAAACAAGACAAGCTTCTGTCAAAGCACTTGATTACCCACCTTAGGTAAAAAGTAAGACTCTATTGCTGAAGACACCACATGCTGCCAGCACAGAGCACGGAGTGACCTGGCTGGAATCCAGAAGAGATCCAGTCCCCAGACAGCCCATCTAGTGCTAGAAAGCACTACATGAGCTTCTGGGGGAAAATAGCCAACAACGGCCCAAGCAACCGGGGTCTAAGCTACTCAGAATCAAATACCCTGACAAGATGTACAGACAAGTGCAATAGTGGCACACAGCCTTGGTGGGTAACCAATAGCTTTCTGATTGGCAAAGAGATCACCACGGTGGAAAGGAATCCATATCTGGAAGTAGGAACCAGGTCAGAATCCTATGAAAAGAAAGATTATGCTCTTCAGTGTCAAGCTCCCACTAGTCTTTGGCTGAAAGAGGGGTACATCCATCAAACTCTCCTTAAATTAATAATTCTTATCCCATTTAACCTGTGCTGACTTCACTCTCTGCTGGACAATCTATTTTTCTTTTTCAGAAGGAAGTGGACCCGAGGAGATAAACCAGCGCTCACACTTCAGCCAAGCCCTAGCTGACACTACAGAGGAATTGGGGTGATGAGCAAGAATGAAGCTTCCATGGTGAGTCTGGCATTCAGTGGCAGGGTGGAGACAGACGCTGAGGACACTCAACACCGACCAACGCAGACATCCAGAGGCTCCTAAGAGCTCATCACTGAAGTAGACTTGTAACACACCCAACATGGCTCAGGGAATTCTGCAGAAGAGGGGGCAGAAAGATTGTAAGGGCCACAGGTTGGGACATCACACCTAGAGGCATTCCCTTCCCCCAACAACTGACTGCTGCTGCCACAAGGCATAATCCACAACCCCATGTGGAATACCTGCAACTCCACTGAGGAGGGCCTCCAGTGGAAGGAGGGCAGGGATGAGGGAAAGGATGATACCAACTCATGACGTGTCCATACTAAATGGATGACCGTAATTAGATAAACAAATAAATATAAAAAGTAAATAAATAAAAATATTTTTAAAATAATTTAAAAAAAAAAAGACAGTCTCTCAGTGGGCAGAGCCTCTGAGAACTTGAATGTCACTTCAAAACCAGCTCCCTCTAGTGGTCAAGAGACCCACACGGTGACAACACTGAGAGGAGTCCCAAGAACAGTGACTACCAAACCATTTTATTTATCCACTTGCTAACTTTCTTTTTTCTTTTTGTGTTAGGTCCTTAAAGTCATCTTGGTATTGGAAAGTTCACTGCTCTGTGACATGAGCCATCATCAAGCACGTGCCTACACGCGCATGCGTTATTCCCGGGAAGGTGAAATCTTTAAAACTGAGAGGCTTACCCTCCCCCACCACAATGCACAGTTGTCTGTGTAAGTTCTCTGTGTAAGAAACTTCTCCTTTTTGCCATTTTCTCACAAGCTGGAAAGAAGCCGTGCTGCCTCTGGTGCAGGGAACACCCTTCCTTCCCTACAAAAGAAACTCATTTCATGAACAACCGTAAGACAAACTAAATAATAATGATGACCAGGGAAATGCAAATAGCAATAAGTTTCTTCTACTGAATTTCACACGTATATATGAAATATATTCCTTGTATATAATAATATCCGTACAGCTGAAATAATAATGTGTGAAGCTGAGAGTACCACAGTTGTCTTGTAAGATCATATGATGACTCTGATATCATTCTGTGTGTGTGTGTGTGTGTGTGTGTGTGTGTGTGTGTAATTTGAAAGAGAGAAAGAGGCAGACAGAGATAGAGGGAGAATGGGCATACCAGGGCCTCTTAGTCGCTGATCTACAGCATCTTTTATGCCTAAAACTGCTCCAGTGAACATGTGCCTAAGATTTCTCCCAGGATTGCACAGTGTGTTTCTGGATCTTCCTTGGATTTTTGACCAAGTTACTTCACATTCATGTCCAGCTGTCTAGTTATTGTAGGTAATTTCCCAGAAACATATACTGGCTTAGAAAATGTCCCCCAAAATGCACTAGTCATTATCTTGGCAATTTGGTCTTTTTTTTTAATACGTGTGTACATAGAACCTGTCCTCAGGTCAGAAAAGCCATGCACAGTAATCCTTGTGGGGCATGTATGCCATTTAGTCCTTTCCCTTATTTGCTTGGGAAGGCTGGGCTTTTCATGGTAAGTGTTTTGTGCAACTGTTGAAACACAAATCCATAGGAGTTGCTCTTCCTGAATAGTAACACGAGTCTTCAGGTAATTTACTTAACAGATATTTACTGATCCCCTACCCTGTGCCAAGTAGAGGAGATATAAGATGAAGAATTACAGAGTCTGCCTTCAAGGAACTTAGAGTCCAGTGAGGATCCAGACAACACGGTGTCGACAGCAGCACAGGAGTCCCAATGGTGCCTTGGATCTCTGCCACATGACTGTACTTTGGCTTTCTTAACTTGGTAAGTACTCTGCAAGTGATGAAAAGACTAATTAATATATTTATGTAAATTACAACAGTAAAGCACATTAATGCCTATGCATTGTAGAGTCATTCTATCATGCATTTTTTTAACTTGTAAAATTTCTTTTGAAGAGTTAGAAATGAACTCTCAGGGTCCAAAATAAGAATGGAAAAATCTGTGTGTGATTAGATGATATCAATTAGCATCACCTTGGATGCAAAACACACAGGACACAAGGAGAAGCAACAGCAGAGACCTGTCATGTCTATGGAACTGACCACCTCCTGTGTGCCCCTTGTAACAGGACCTGAGTTTAGGGGGTTCTACAGCTCTATGTGGATCCTGGAAATGATCAAGGAGAGAGACATGACCCACGAGAGCTGAGACTGCACCGCTGTGAAATTTGATTTTACTTAATGTGACCTGAAGTCAAAAATGAAGAAAGTGTTTCAAAACCCTCATGATGAAAGCCGGGCATGGTGAATTCCAGGTTACACTGGGCTAGAGCAAGAGCAAGAGCCTACCTCAAAAAAAAAAAAAAAATTATGATGAATAACTGCCTCTTGGAGTTCTGAACCATTGACTCATTTCCTTATTTTAAGAAGCAAATTAAAGCTTGTAAAGAAAAAAGGAGTGTCCACTGACTTCTTTTTCTTGAAATCTTCCTCACTGTGGATAGGTAGGATGTAGAAAGTTTAAGAAACCATTTCTTTTACCAGTACTATAGGAAGTACTACAGCACCATCAAAAGTCTGTGGATAGCCAGGCATGGTGGTGCATGCCTTTAATCCCAGCACTCAGGAGGCAGATGTAGGAGGATCACCATGAGTTCAAGGCCATCCTAAGACTCCATAGTGAATTTCAAGCCACCCTAAGCTAGAATGAGACCCTACCTCAGAAATTAAAAAAAAAATTATGTGGATATTCAGGCTGGAGAGATGGCTCAGCAGTTAAGGTGCTTGTCTGCAAAACCTAAGGACCTGGGATTGATTTCCCCAGTACTCACCCATGCAAAGCCAGATGCACAAGATGGTGCATGCATCTGGAGTTCATTTGCAGTGGCAAGAGACCCTGGCACACCCATTCTCTCTCTCTCTCTCTCTCTCCGCCTATCTCTTTCTCTCTCTCTCTCTCTCTCAAATAAATATAATAAATTAAAATATATTTTTTGAAAGACCAACACTTTAATGTTTGAAAACAGCAGTTAAGATTTTTCCAAATTTAATTAAAGTTATCAGCCTATAGAATCAATATCTGCAAGTCCTAAGCAGTCTAAGTACAAAGAAATGTATAACCTGGTGTATCAGACTCAAATTCTGAGAAGCAAAAAGAGAGAATTTTAAAAGCAAACATAAGGCTGGCTAAAAGACATCTTGTATCTGTAAAGGCCAAGTAGAGAGCCTAGACTTCATGAGACTGGATTAAACCTCCAGTGCCTGCCAGGGTGAGGTTGACATGCCAGGGTGAGGTTGATGAAAGTCAAGGAGGGAGCCAGGATGTTCACTCCTGAAACAGTCATAAGCTCTGCCCCAGAGTCAAAGGATGCCATGTAGGAAGCCTGGATGTCCTCAAACTCAGAAATAGCAAGGAACCTTCTCTGCCTCCCAGTGAATATTTATGAAGGTCATTGGGGACTTGGATTTCTACCATCACCTAGGGCTTCCCCGTGTCCCACTAGAGTGATATCACAGAAAGCCAACTCACACAGAAGGTATAATCAATTCCAGAGTTGCACATAATAACATGAAAATGGGTCTCCATGAAAAGTCACTTCCCCTACCAAGAACCAGGAAGTTCTTAAACTAAATGAGGGGGGAAAAAAAAAAAGATAACAGATTCCAGGGCCATGATGACAGAGATATCAAAATAATCTTTAAAAAATCCTAATGCCATCATAATTTATAAAAATCAACAAGCAATTCTGTCTGCTCTTGAAACAAATAGAAAAAAAAAAATACAGGCTTAACAAGGAATTAGCCTCAACAATGAAATGAAACATAAAGCAAATCCAAGTGAAAACTTTAGAACTGAAGAATATAGCAAAAATTCAAAGCTTGGTTGAGGAACTAAAGTGGTAGAAGAAAGGACAGGATGGCAATCATTAAAAACTCAAATGACAATAAATGCTGGTGAGAATGTGGGGAAAGAGGAACCCTCATTCACTGTTGTGGGCATGCAAACTGGTACAACCACTATGGAAATCAACATGGAGACTCCCAAAAAAGATGGAAACAGAGCCACCAACAGACCCAGTTATTCCCCTTCTGAGCATTAACCCTAAAGACTCCATGCTTCACTGCAGACATATTTGTCCAACCATGTTTATAGCTGTTCAATTCATAATAACTAAGAACTGTTACCAACCTAAGGTGCCCATCGTTGGATAAATAGATGATGAAGATGTAGTACACTTACACAATGGAATTCTACTCAGCAGTAAGAAAAAAATGATATAATGAAATTTGTAGCAAAATGGACAGATTTGGAATACATCATACTCAGTGAACTCACACAATCAGAGAAAGACAAACACCACGTGTTCTCACTCATCTGTGTATCCTAACCTGGAACACCTTGAGTTGCTGGTATACCTGACAGGCAACTTGAGGCCCATACAAGGGATGGAAGGGTTTGGGGGAGGTTGGGGAAAATAAACACAAAATAAATTGGTACTATAGAAATTTTCTCCTTGATAGTAGATTAAAAGATGTAACCCTCAACAGGAGTTTGGGGTAAGAATGGCCATAACTGTGCAGCAAGAATGGCCCTGGAGAGGGTGGGATGCAGCCTAACCTTTAAAACTTTGGCTCTGGCCTGTAACTCCCAGTACCAGAAACTGGTTGCTACCCACATTGAGCCATTGATCAGAGGGACTTACAAGGTCCCCAAAACAAGACAGACTTCTGTCAAAACACTTGATTACCTGCCTGAGGTAAAAGGTAAGACTCTATTGCTGAAGACACCACATGCTGCCAAGACAGAACACGGAGAGACCTGGCTAGAATCCAGAAGGGAGCCAGTTCCCAGATAGTTAGCTCATTTAGTGCTAAAAAGCACTACATGAGTTACTGGGGGAAAGTGGCCAACAATGTTGTGAGCAAGCAGGGGTCAAAGCTACCTGCCAAGACGTACACATCTGTGCCATGGTGGCACCCAGCCTTGGTTGGTAACCAGTGACTTTCTGACTGGCTAAAAGATGCACTCAGTGGAAAGAGCCTTCAGCTGGAACTGTGAACTAGGTCAGAATCTTATGGAGACCAAGATTATGGTCTCCAAAGACAAGCTCCTCCTACTAGTCTTTGGCCAAAAGAGGGGCTACATCTATTAAATCTCCCCAAATTAGCTATGCTTATCCCATTGAACCTAGGCTGATTTAATTCTCTGCTGGGGAATATGTTTTTCTTTTTTAAGCGAGACTTGAATAGATAAACCACCCCTCGCGCTTCAGCCCAGGCCCGGGTGGAACCACAGAGGATCTGATGAGATGAACAAGAGCGCTGCTTCCGTGGAGAGCCTGACAATCAATACCAGCGTGAAGGAAACAGACGCTGAGGATACAGAACACCTATGAAAGCAGAGATCCAGAGGCTCCTGAGAGCTCATCACTGAAGAAGACTTAAAACACACCCACCACGGCTCAGGGAATTTTGCTGAAGAGGGGGCCGAAAGATTGTAAGAGCCACAGGTTTGGAAGGCATCCCCAGAGGCATTGCCCCCCACCCCCACCCCCGTGACTGACTGCTGCTCTCACAACCAATAACCCACAACCCCGTGGTGGATACCAGCAGCCCCACCGAGGAGGGCCCTCCGTGGAATGGGGGCAGGGAGGAAGGGAATGGTACCAGAACACGACGTGTCCATACAAAGTATATTCTTTGTAGGGTCTCGCTCTGGCCCAGGCTGACCTGGAACTCACTATGGAGTCTCAGGATGGCCTCGAACTCACGGCGATCCTCCTAAATCTGCCTCCTGGGTGCTGGGATTAAAGGCATGTGCTACCATGCCCAGCTCAAAGTATATTCTTAACAATTTAAAAAAAAAAAAAAAAGAAGTGGGGTCTAGCTGGAGGATGGAGGAAGTGGGATACTGGGGGCATACTTTAAAGAGTACACTTAATCTCTAGTTCTCCCCACCCCACCTTCTCTATCTCCCTTCCCTTCTTAGAGTCCACCACGGAGTGACCACGGAGTGACCACGCAGTGAAGGACCTCCCCCGCTGCTCGACATCCTGTCCTAGTGCGTGAGACCAAGCAATCAGGGACAGAACCCTCAGCTCATAAACACTGCCTCCCTCAAGTTGTTTTGTCGCAGCCCCAAAACATTTGGCTGATATAGACACTCTTCTGTAATTGCATCTCAGTCTGAATGGTGATCACATGGTAAAAATTCATCTAGCTGCACACTCGGGATGTGTGCCTTTATAAATTCATTTACGTTATTTGTGTGCATGTATGTTGTGGGGATGGGATATTCCAGGGTGTCTCGGCACTGCAAACAAATTCCCATTCAGCTTTACATGGGTGGATGGGGAATTGAACCCCAGGTTAGCAGGCTTTGCAAGCAACACCCTTAACCACTGAGTCACCTCCCCAGCCCCTGCATGCCTTTTTTAAGGGTGGAAGGTTTTCTCAATAATTTAAGAGTATGGGTAATCAAATATTGATTTGAAACAAGAAAGGGAGACGCTTGCATCACTTTTTGTGTCTAGCTTACGTGGGTGGCTTGGGAATTGAACCTGGGATATCGGGCTTTGCAAACAAGCACTTTTAACTGCTAAGCCATCACACCAGATGCTCTTGTTAATAATTTTGGGGTTTTCTGAGTATAGTGGCACATGCCTTTAGTCCCAGCACTTGTGATGCAGAGGTAGGAAGATCACAATGAGTTCAAGGTTAGCCTGAGACTACATAGTGAATTCTAGGTCAGCCTGGACTAGAGTAAGACCATACCTTGAAACACCCACCCAACCACTCCCCCCCAAAAAAAATTTTTTTTGAGTTAGTTGCTGGGTTCTAGAATTAGTGGTTCATTCTAAAAGTGGTTAAGCTTGGGAATTGAACCTGAGATGACAGGCTTTTCAAACAAGCACATTTAACTGCTAAGCCATCACTCCAGATGCTCTTATTAAGAACTTCTGGGTTAGATACTGAGTTCTGGAATCAGTGGTTCATTATGACAATGGCTAGAGTTAATTATAGGACAAAGGAAGGGCATGAAGAGGGGCATAGGTACCTCCCTGTGACGAGCCTGGACACCCAAGTGACACAGCTAAACTCCCGAACATAGGCCGCTTCCCTTGTTCTCCCAGTGGCAGGAGCAGAGGTTGTGCAAAATTGGCCCAGACCAAGCTACTGAGGTATTTGCAGTAATATAGCTAATATATATTACACACGCACAAATAAATTCCTTAAAAGAAATGCTTACTAAGATTCTCATGGGCTGGGGAGATAGTTCAGTTGGTAAACTGCTTGCTTTCCAAGCATGAGGACTTGAGTTCAATTCCAGAAATATTAAGAAAAAAAAAATGGGCATAACTGCATACTTGTAATCCCAGCCCTGGAGTGTGGCAGAGATAGGCAGATCCCTGGGGCCTGTTTGCCAGCCAGCCTAGCCTACTTGGTAAGTTCCAGCCCAATGAGAGATCCTGTCTTCTTAAAAACATAAAAGTGGGGCTGGAGGGATTGCTTAGTGGTTAAGGCACTTGCCTGCAAAGACAAAGGACCCAGGTTCGACTCCCCAGGACCCACATAAGCCAGATGCACAAGGGGGCACATGCATCTGGAGTTTGTTTGCGGTAGATGGAGGCCCTGGTGCACCCATTCTCTCTCTCTCTCTCTCTCTCTCTCTCTCTCTCTCTCTCTCTCTCTCTCTTTCTCCCTGCCTATTTCTGTATTTCTCTCTCTCTCTCTCAAATAAAAAAATAAAATAAAATAAAAATAAAAATATAAAAGTGGACAGCACCTGAAGTATGACAGCAGAGGTTGTCCTCCGCCCCCACCCGCCCCCCACGCACACACACACACACTCTCAGCCCTGCTTCACATTAGATCAGAACGCCAAGTGCCCAGGCCCCATCACAGACAATCCCATCAGAATCTTCGATGTTGGGTCCAGGCCTAGGGCTCTTTGTTAAAGCGCTCCCGTGATCCTCACATGCAGCCATGGGTAAGATCTGCTGCGCTAGCAAACAAGCAGAGGGACACTGAGTCTGATCCAGATCCCATCACAAACAGACTCAAAGCGGGCAGCACAAGACTGGATACAAAAAGAGAGAGAGCATTCCTGTTCCTAGAGCAGGCTGTGGCCAGGGAAGGGGGTGGGCTTTCCCCCTGTTAAGTGGTAATGGTTATGAAAGCGCATGTCAGACTACTTAGGTTTCTGTGCAGCTCCATCTCCAGCACTAGGACTTTAATTGAGCTCAGTCCCCAGAGCCCATCAACAGACAGCCAGAAGAAACCCATAATCAAGACTTGCTATTGGACTCAATCTTCAGACCCAATTCAATCAAAGAATTTTTCCCACAAGCTTTATAAGAGATGCGAGCCCTCAGTCTTCAGAGCTTCAAAATAGCCTGTGAAAGACACCTGAGCCCAGAATCTGGACACTTTTTATTAAGTCTGACTGAGAGAACTGGCTACGATGGAGGAAGTATTTGAAAGTCAGACAGGATTGCCTTGGTTATATGCACACACACACAATTCCTAGAAAAGAGTTCTGTGAGGGGCCGAGATGTGGGGTCACTAAAATGCTTGCTGTACAAGCATGAGGAGCTGAGTTCAGAGTCCCTGCACCGGTGTAAAAGCCCGGGGCTGTGGAGGATGTCTGTAACCCCAGTTCTCGGGAGGCAGAGACAGGAGGATTCCTAGGTTTTGCTGGCTAGCTAGTCTAGCCAAAATGGTGAGCTCAGGTTCAGTGAGAGACCCTATCTCACAAAATGAGGTGGAGAGTAATTGAGGAAGACACCTGACACTCTGATCGTAACACGCATGCGCACACATGTGCATGCACACTCTCATATGCATATATGCACACACATACACACACCAACATACAGAGAGAGAGAGCTGCAAAATCAAAATGGTTGCCAAAGTTGGCCGTACCATAGCTTGTCCTGGACTGTCCCTTTGAACTCTCATGCCAGGCTCAGCATCTCTGTCCTGGAGTAGATCTACGATTGCAGATGTCCTTGCTAGCTTCCCATCTCAACGCTGACTCAAGCTATCCTCCTGGCTGTGGCTCACACATCTACCTTGCATCTGCAGTCCCTCTTTCCCCAACTCTGAAGTCAAACCCTGCTGTCTGTGGTCTGTGCACTAGGTGACAACTGAACAGAGATGAGAATGGTCACCTGAAGTGTCTGTGATGTTCTGCTTATGGGCCCATTTGCTACCCAAAAAAGGCTCCCTGAACTCTGACCCCAGCAGAAATAGCTCAAAATTTTCAGATACCTCAGCATTGGGTGTTGAATCTCTGAAAACACCCTCCCTGAATCTGCCAACTTATGGTTGGGTTAGCACCTCCCCCCACTTTGCTTTACTGAACCCCAATTCCCTGCACTTGACCAGGACCTAAGTTCCTAAGGTTCCAGAACATCCCATTAAGATGCCATCAGAGTTCTGTTGTGTGGAAATCCGCAGTTCATCAGACAGATAGAAATAAGTGTTGCTCAATCTTTTTCCAAAAATTTGGGCAGTAATTACATGTGTTAATAAATAGACTTTTTTGTTGTTTTTTTTTTTGTTGTTGTTTTTCAAGGTAGGGTCTCACCGTAGCTCAGGCTGACCTGGAATAATTCACTATGTAGTTTCAGGGTGGCCTTGATCTCCTAGCGATCCTCCTACCTCCGCCTCCCAAGTGCTAGGATTAAAGGCATGTGCCATCACTCCCAGCTCAGAAATAGAATTTTTGACAAGAAGGGATTGTTTTGCCCCAGAGTAACAAATTGTTTTCATCTCTAGAAGCCTAATTAATTAGCAGGGGCTGCCTAGAGGGCCATCTTGAGAAGAATTCTGAGGCCAGGTATAAGCCAGGTTAGAGATTTTGATCTATTAGAAATGTTGCCATGGGTCTGAGCACTTGCCACTTAAGTATAAGAGCCTCTTGGGCCAGAGACCACCAAATTCAACTCCCCAGAGCAAATGGCTTTAAAAAAAAGGCTGGGCATGGCCACATGTCTGCAATCCCAGTCTGCAGAGGAGGCCAAGACTGGAGAATGGCTAGGGCTTCCTGATGGACAGCAGCTCCAGGTTGAGGGAGAGCCCATCTCAAAGAAACAGATAAGCAATCAGAGGAGGATGTTCTCCTGTGGCCTCCACACATACATGCATGACACATGGGCACCTGAACACAGACATGCACACAACACATTTCACATGTACACATGCATTAAAAAAGAAAAGAGACTGAGCATGGTGGTTCACGCCTTACTTGAGAGGCAATGGTAGGAGGAGCACCATGAGTTCAAGGCCACCCTGAGAGTACATAGTGAATTCCAGGTCAGCCTGCACTAGAGCAAGGCCCTTCCTTGAAAACCACACACACACACACACACACACACACACACACACACACAGAGGGGGGGGCAGGGCATGGTGGTGCATGTCTTTAATTCCAGCACTTGTGAGGCCGAGATAGGAGGATCACTGTGAATTCAAGGCCAACCTGAGACTACATAGTGAATTCCAGGTCAGCCTGGGGTAGAGCAAGACCCTACATTGAAAAACTAAAATAAATAAATAAATAATAGGAAAACCACTGGATAAATGCAAAAAAAAATTAAGAAATGCCTGCCATGAACAAGGAGTATATCAGGATGAATGTCAAACATCTGCAAATATAGAATCTATTCCAAAATAGCAGCAGAATCAGGTCTGAAACCCAGTTACCTGATACTCAGTCTTTCCCACATTCCATCAAAGAACATTTAAGAGACATACATTGGAGGGTGCCAAATAGAAATCTAGTATAATCTGTGGCATTGGAGGACTGTACTTCATTTGAAATGTTTTTACATGAAAAATATCAAGTCTTTAGAAAATTAAAGGGCTGGCTTGCAATCATTAGCTGTTTGACAATGAAACCAGGGAGCCAATCATTAGAAGCACTCACTAAGTGATCATAGGAGAGAAATTAATCTGAGATCTAAGCTCAGGTATGATCACATAAATGAGTGTTGAAATAAGGCAGAGTTTATAAGACTTCCTTGTACCCTAAGCTTTTCAACTTTATGACTCCTGAGGAGATAATATATACTCAAATTGCAAAGGATCAAAAAAAAAGAATCATAATACATTATTTTTGGTGGTCTTCATAAGGTGTAAAAATGATTCTCTTTGGTGTACAGAATCTATGCTTAAGCATTCATTTGAAAAAGAATTTTAAAGTGTGAATGTCCTTGTGGAACCATCAGTGTTGCTCAAGTTGGTAGACCAGCTAGACACCCCATGAAGAAACAGGCTCACTGCCCATCTCCTAGCAGAAGAAACCTCCAGGCCACTCTTTTAACTGTAACTTAGGGGTTATGGGAGTGTGTTGGTTAATTTCTATGGTCAATTTGACAGGATTTAGAGTCATCATAGAAACAAGGAATGTCTGCAAGCGATTAAGGGGTTTTCTAGATTAGGTTAAGTGAGGTGGGATGATCTACCCTAAGTGTAGGCAGTACCAAACCATGGGTTGGGGTCCCAGACTGAACAAGAAGGAGAAAACAAGCTAAGCACCAGCACTGATCTCTCTCTCCTTCCTACCTGTAGACGGAATGTGACCAGTTACTTCGTGTCCGCCATGATGGACTGCACCCCCTGGAACTGAAAGCGGGTTTCTGTTGCAGCAACAAGAAAGGCAACTAACACGTGAGGCATGATTAAAGAAATAGCAAATTGAAGGGGAAATCCCAGGACTAGGGTTTAATAGACATGACTTTCCCAGGAAGGAGTTCAGAGGGAAGAACTCTGCCCATAGAGGCACAATAAAGTAGATTCCTGTTATCACCTTGCTCCACCAGCTGGCAGTGGCTATAGGTCCCCTGGCCCAGGAAGTGGAAGTTCTTAGGGAAGACAAAGTGACAATGGCTGTCCCCAAGTGATGAGGAAAGATGGCTGGCTGCCTGTGGGCATGACGGCTAACTGTCTTTCTAGCTTGTTCAGTGGCATGGCAAGTGTTCCAGGCCTGCAACTTGATTCAAACTCACAGACCAGGGCTTTGGTGGCAGGATCCCCAGGTGGGCTCCAGTTTCCTGCCTTCTTCACCAACACCTTTGAATCTTTAACATGATCTATAACAGCAGCATGCTGGAATAAAGATCCCCAAAAATAAACAGGTGGGGTCTGGAGGGCTTCCACTACAGCAAGAAAGGTAACACTTTTGTTCAAGATCCAAGGTACAAATTGTATTATACTTACAGACTGAGATTTCACTGGGGTCCCTGTTCACATAGATTTTGTTTAAAGCTTACTTTTTGGACTGGAGAGATTGCTCAGTGGTTAAGGCACTTGCCTGCAAAACCTAACAACCCATGTGGCACATAAATGAACAACCAAGTGGCACATGAATCTGGAGTTTGTCTGCAGTGGCTAGAAGCCCTGGCATGCCCATTTGTATTCTCTCTCTCTCTCTCTCTCTCTCCTTGGAAGTAAATATTTTTTTCAAAGCTCACTTTTTTGTTTCTTTATTGTTTTGAGACAAGGTCTTGCTATCAGCGTAGGCTGGCCTTAACCTTGTTATATAGCTCAGGCTGGCTGGGCTTGATTTCACAATCCTCTCACCTCAACCTCTCAAGTGCTAGGATTACAAGCATGTGGCCACTATAAACCTGCTTGATTATTTTTTATTTTAAAAAATGTGAAAGAAAATTATGTCAGCAATCTTGTGGACTAGAACTATGTATGTATGTCAAGTGTCTGCTTTTGGCGATTTCTTTATCTGCATAATTAGAGACCTGCAAGAGGCGCAGTGTATAATGAAGTCACTGGTGTAACCTTAACTAATAGGTGTCTCTCTTGCCTTGCAAATTATAACCTGAAAAATGATGGCACGCTTTCAAAATGGTGACGGGTACTCATGAAGCTCAGTACCAAGAGTCAGAAAATGCCCACAAGAAGCCATCATAGGCAGATTTATTATGACATTAGATAATATGCATATGACATTAATTATACCCTCCAGGGTTTGCTAGATTACAGCCCCGAGTGTCAGGCAGTCACTCCCCTTCCACGATGTCTCATAGCCATTTACCAGTGACATCTTTGTCACCACAGCCCACTACACTTAGAAGTCCTTCAGTCCTGAGGACAAAGACACTAAGTGTCCCCCATCTTGCTTCCATCTGGTGGACAGCCAAGTAACACTAAGCTAATGATGAGAAAGCAGTCTCCCCCACTGCAAAAAAAAAAAAAAAAAAAAAAAAAAAAAAAACTGCCATCTCAGGATTGATGGGAAAATAGAGAGTGACTAAAAGGTTGTAAAATGGGACTAGAGAGGGATTTTTTTTTTAGATAATGTAAAAGAATGCTAAAGATGAAAGCAAAAGAGAGAGAGAGAGGCAGAGTAGAGATAATGTTCCTGTCTGTCTTTATATCTTTGAATCATTTTCAACCAAGCCATTACTTTGATCCTTTAAACACTTTTGCAACATCCCACCAAAAGGGCATCCAGACTCCATGCTCCCTCCCTGCCACAGGCTCAGCCACAAACATGTACCACTTCCAAAGCAGCCCATCCTATCTTGAACACCTCTAATGATCAGCGAGTTCATTTTCCTACTGAACCAAAATCTCTCCCTATAACTGACAGCTTCTAGAGAAAAAAAACGAAATACCCCACCCCACCTTCTAGTAAAAGCCTGATGGATATTTGATAAAATGCTGTACCTTCCTGTTGCTGGACAAGAGACGCACCCAGCGCAGGTTATTGAAGGAAGGGGTTTATTTGGACTTCCGGTTTCAAGGGGAAGTTTCATCACAGCGGAGAAAGCATAGCAGCCAGGGTATCACATCTTGGCACATCAGCTTGGAGGAAGCAGTAAGAGTGAGCTAGCCAGCTTTGGCAAGGAGAGGCTAGATGATAAAATCCCAAGGAGTACCCCCAGTCACACAACCTCCCCAAGGCTCCACGACTTCCCCAAGTTGCCACCAGCTAGACTGCAAGTATTTAAAGCACATGAGCCTGTAGAACTTTTCACTGAAACCACCACAAGCATCATATCCACAGGCTACATTTCCTCAATTTGGAATGGCTCTGTCTATCTCTGACCCATTGGAATATCGTTATCCAGCAATATTTGTACATATTTATAAAGTGCTGTGCAATAATTTGACACATGTGAATAACACATAATGATCAAATTTGTATATAGTATTTATTATTTCTATATGAATTTTTATATGATGGGGACCTTCATACCCTGCTTTTCTATATATTTTGTTTGATACAGAGTCTAGAGTGATAACCATTATACCATGGAACCACAGACTAGATATTTTGAAATATGTCATAAACTGTTATAGTTTCCCTATTGTGCTATGGAACACCAGAACTAATCCCTCCTACAACAACTAAGTTTGGGCATCTGTTGTCTATTCTCACTCCATCTCTCCTTCTTCAGACCCTTCCCAGTCTCTAGTGTGCACGATAAAAGTGAAAATACTTCCTCAAAACAGAAAAGAAGATTTCTGAAATAGTCAGTGTATAAAATAATTCCATGAGGCATGTCAAAGCTTCACACTGGTATACCTAAATACATTATAAGTTTTAGTTAACTCATTATCAAATGAGTTAAGATGTTGCAACCAATTAAAAGGATAAAGTCAAAGAACAGACACGTTTGTAGCTAAGGAATATTGAAACCAATGCGAAATAGGAGCAAAATTGGCTCCTTTCCCAGTGGATTGCCAACTTAACCAGCCAACATCTTTCACCAATCAGCAACATCTCCTGGCTTTTCTCCATTATAGCTTCAACAGGATTCTGTGTTTGTTCCATTTCCTTTTAAGTTCCTGTTGACTAATTCCCATCACTTCGTTGGGAATAAATAGTTGTTATAGAAGTGATGTTTGGCCAGTTCCTTCATACCCACCCATCCTTTGTCCTTAAAGCAAATGTGTTTACCTGTCTGCTTTCCCAGTGGAGGGAGAAAGGCAATTAAACATCTGTATGGACAGGACAGACGTTGTATGCTTGTAAACAAGAATTTGTCTGTGTTGCCATAAGATAACTATGATTTACAGAGTTTAGTTGCTCCAGCTGCCTTTAAAATGCCATGGCTTGGGTGGTTTAAGAAGCAGCAATGTATGGTTGCGTAATTGTGAAGGTGGAAAGCCTACAATAACGGTGGACTTCTGGAGGCTATACAAATGCCTCTGCTCCTGCCTCTCGACTAGCTTCTGGCAGCCTTTGGCATTTCTTGACCTGCAGACCAGATCCCTTATGTGTGCCTTCAACTTCATGTGACAGCTCTCTCCCTGTGTTCATCTATGTCCAAACTTCTCATCCTCATGAGGACACCAGTCATATTGAATTAGAGGACTATCCTACTCCAAGCTAACCTCATCTTTAATTCCATCTGCAATGGCCCTTGTCTCCAAAGTAGGTCACATTCTATGGTACTAATCATTAGGATTTTAGCATAGAAATTTGGAAGGAACACAGTTCAGTTCAGAATTGGTGAACAGCCCAAACCTAAATAAAAGCATCTGAAATTGTATGCTCAAAATACTGTGCAGGTGTCCATTGAAGCACAAATTCCTTCCCTGCAGAGCCTGACAGAGAAACTCCATGAAACAACTCTGAGAGGTACGAGAAGAATCATCCCTGCCAGCCTGGGTGTTTGGAAGTCCTCTGCTCGGATATGCTTTCCCTCTGGGAAATAGTTGCCATTATTACTTGTAAATTGTTCCAGTAGATGTGGAAGTCTGAAGTCTGGTATAGTGGGAAGAATATCGGAAATATTTAGAGCACTCAGTTCATTATTCAGAAATTCAGTTGAGGGGCTGGGCAGATGGCTTAGCAGTTAAGGCACTTGTCTGCAAAGCCAAAGGACCCAGCACTCAGGAGGCAGAGGTAGGAGGATTGCCCAGAGTTCAAGGTCACCCTAAGACTGCACAGTGAATTCCAGGTCAGCCTAGGCTAGACTGAGACCCTACCTCAAAAAGAAAAAGGAAAAGAAATCAATTGAGCCAGGCTTGGTGGCACACGCCTTTAATCCTAGCACTCGGGAAGCAGAGGTAGGAGGATCATCATGAGTTTGAGGCCACCCTGAGACTACATAGTGAATTTCAGGTAAACCTGGGCTACGGTGAGACCCTACCTCAGAAAAAAACAAAAAAAAGAAAAAAAATCAATTGAGGGGCTGGAGAGATGGCTTAGTAGTTAAGGCGCATGCCTGTGAAGCCTAAAGGACCCAGGTTTGATTATCCAGATCCCACGTAAGCCAGATGCACATGGTGAGGCATGTGTCTGGAGTTCATTTGCAGTGGCTAGAGGCCCTGGAGTGCCCATTCTCTCTCTACTTCTCTATCTCTCCATTTCTCTGTCTCTAATAAATAAATAAATAAATAAATAATAGATCTTAAAAAAAATAATAATGGAATTTCAAAGGGGAAAGTGGGGGGAGGAAGGGTATTACCATGGGATATTTTTTATAATCATGGAAAATGTTAATAAAAATTGAGAAAAAAAAAAGAAATATACAATCATTGGGCTGGAGAGATTGCTTAGTGGTTAAAGTGTTTGCCTGCAAAGCCAAAGGATCCCAGTTCAATTCTCCAGGACCCACGTAAGCCAGATGCACAAGTGGGGGGGGGGTCGCTGGAGGCCCTGGCACACCCATTCTCTCTCTCTTTCTCTGCCTTTCTCTCTCAAATAAGTAAATAAAATATATTTTAAAAAAAATAAAATAATTCAGTTGAGCACCTCCTATTTAAAGTCCAAGTTCTATACCAGCACACTATGATCAGCCTTGGGTACCCATTTTAATTGCTTGGACAATATATTAGTTATTTCAGGATGCATAACAAAATACCCTCGGCTGGTTGTCATAAATAAGGAAAAATTGTTTATGTGCAGTCTGGAGGCTGGAAGTCTGAAATGAAGGTGTTGGCATAAATTGTTTCTTCGGAAGGCCTGTGTCTCCTTGACTGGTGATGACTGTCCTCTTCCAGTGTCTTCCCGTGTCCATCTCCCATGTCTTTCTGTGTCCTAAACTCCATGTAAAAACAGCAATGGTGTGGGGGCCACCTATATGACTTCATTTTTTCAGTCACATTTTAATGTACTGAGGGCAAGAACTTCATATGAATTTGAGGCATGAAAAAAAAAGCGTTAGAGAAATAGTAATTCCCTCCCCCCACAAAAAAAAATCATGATGAGGCCTGGCATTGGAATTTTTTTCAATCTCCCAGGTGATTTCAATGTGCGTCCAGCATGAAGAACCATTAGAGAGGAACTCAGTGAAGACTTGGACCTTGTTCAAGCTATGAGTGTTCGCCATAGCCTTTCCTGATTATGCAATGTACCAGGTGGATGACATAAGTTTAAAATCGCTTTCAGCATTGAAATTTCAAGGTATAGAGGGAAGAAAATACCCCATAGCCTAATTCTTCTTTCATCCTAAAGTCTACTACCTTTCAAGGCATCCTGATAGGAAATGGTACATTTGGGGTTCAAGAGGAAATGTAAGGAAAGAAAAGTTACAGGAGGATCAACTTCTAACCAATCAGATGTTCCATAGTAATACAGTTGGGCAGGATGCTAGCGGCATTCTGCCTAAGTGCTTTTGCAGCTGAAAGCTATTGGGAAAGCATCAAGGGGCCCTGTCATTAGCCTCTCCACGCAGCTGCAATGAGACTCCTCTGAGAGTAAATTTGCACAAAGAGTGTGGTACGCTAATTAAAATGGAATTCTGTGTGGACATTTTGCTGGTGGATTAGTTAAAAGGAATTAGCATCTGGGGCAGAAAGGTACTCTGGAAAAGATTCTGAGCTTGGTGCATATTGGAGGAGGAGGATTGGAAGAGTTAAGCTTTGGACATAATGCTTAAGGGAGTTGACTCTGAAGTCTCCTTAGGGGTTCTGTCACAGTGAGATGAAATCCACAAAGCAGTGTGGGTGATTCCCCAACACCAGCTCATATGATAGACTCAGTGGGTTCTTGAGCTCCCACCATCTTTCTGCCTCCGGTCTCACTCATCACTATTAGAGGCATAGTATAAGAAAAGGAGATAAATTCATCTGTAGATAACTGGTGACTAAAAAAAAAAATTGAATGTTTGTATAAAAATTCCCACAAAGAACCTTCAAAAAGAGGGAAGGGAGGCACAATGTACCTCCCAAACTAGGAGGTACAATGGACTATGTGGGAGGGAAGGAGGAAGGGAGTGAAGAAGGAAGGAAGGAAGGAAAAAAGAAAGAAAGAAGGAAAGGGATAGAGGGAAAGAAGAAGGGAGGGTGGAAGCTAACATAAAGGAAACACAAAGCTAGAGAGATTGCTTAGTGGTTAAGGCACTTGCCTGTGGAGCCTAAGGATCAATTCCCCAGAACCCATGTAAGCCAGATGCACAAGGTGGCACGTGCATCTGTAGTTCATTTGTAGTAGCTAGAGGCCCTGACATATCCATTCTCTCTCTCTCTCTCTATCTATCTATCTATCTATCTACCTCCTCTCTCATAAATAAATAAAAATAGAAAAAAATGAGAGAAACTGCCTTTTTAAAAAAGGAAAAAACAAAGAAAGATTGATGGAGCTAACTTTCTTTTATAACTGAACCTATCTAAGAATATCTGCCAGGCGTGGTGGCACACACCTTTAATCCCAGCACTCAGGAGGCAGAGGTAGAAGGATTGCCTTGAGTTGGAGGCCACCCTGAGACTCCATAGTGAATTCCAGGTCAGCCTGGGCTAGAGTGAGACACTACCTTAAAAAAAAAAAATATATATATATATATATATACATATATATATATATATATATATATATATATATATATATCTCCTCCTCATCCCCTGGAAATTAGTCACCTATTCTTTGGGAAAGGGTAAAGTAGTCACTGTTTGGCTCAAAGGTCTCTCTCTCTCTCTCTCTCTCTTTCTCTTTTTTCATCATTCAGACTAATATGCCTGCTTTATTGTGCTCATTTGTTTCTCTGTTACTATACTGCTAGGTTGTTTTGCAGGATAATTTTTTATTTAGCTTTTTTACTGACAACCTCCATACATATAGACAATATACCATGATCAGAATCCCTTCCCACACCCTTCCTTTTTCCCCCTCCTCTGTACCCCCTCCACTGAGTTCCTTCTTCTTTCCAGCTAATCTCTCTTCCATTTGGGTATCATCATTTTTTTTCCCCTTCCTGTTATGCACGTCTCGTATAGGTAGCTTCAGCCACCACGAGGTCACAAATGCCACAGCCGTTTGTATCTGTGAGACAAATATTGCAAAACACTCCTCCCCTTCCTTTGGCTCTTACATTTTTTTCCACCACTTCTTCCACAATGGTCTGTGAGCCTTGGAGAGTGTGAGAGAGATGTCTCACGCAGTGCTGAGCACACCACTGTTACTTCTCAGCGCTTCGGCGAGCTTTGAGTTTCCCCAGTGGTCATCACCATCTTTTTGAAAAGAGAAGCTTCTCTAACTAAAAGTGAGAGTAGCATTACTATATGGGAGTAGACATAAGTATTTATAGGGCTATTTCGTGGACATAATAGATCCATTTAGCCAGACAACAACAGTAGCTTCCCTTCTATGGCTTATGACCTACTCAGCCATAGACTTTTATTTAGGATTTTAGTGTCAGATGTGAATTCCCACCCATGGAGCAGTTGATTCCCTCCCCCCCCCCCCAACAGACATCCCACCATTGCATCAAGTTGCAAAGTGACTCTTGACATAAGTTCAATCAATTCATAGACTGGCCAGCAGTCTACGATGTAGTCATAAAGGGAAAGATGAACTGGGCTGAACAGGCTTCTTTCCTCACAATGTGAACTAGAGGCTCTGGAAAAAGTTGTGAGCTACCGTGATAGAGCTGCTCATCTTATTTCTGTGGACTCTGGAGTAAAGATCCATAGCTCCATTCCACTAGGGCCCTGACCTTCTGGAGTCTGGTCATTCAACTGCTCATGGGTTTCCATGCCTGACACCAACTGTCCAGAAACTCCATTACTTGAGGCAGCTTGGGAGGGTTTGAAAGCACAATATCCCAAGTAACAAACCTCTCTACCCATCAGATAGATGCCGTCTCCTACCTGTGATAATCCTCACTCTAGATCTAAATTCCCTCTCTCTCCTTCTCAGTCTCTCTTTTCCTTCCTCTTGTCCTCCTTACCAATCTCTACATTGAAATAAACTTACATTTCTTTAAATCGTTAAAAGCCTTCTGTCTTATTTCAGGCTGTTATTTTTTAAAATGTCAGAGAGGAGGCTGAGGAGATGTCTGTCAATAAAGTACTTGGTTTACAAGCATAAAAATCTGAGTGTGATCCCCACTACCCACAAAAAAAATGCCTATAATCCTAGCACTGGGAATGTGGAGACAGGTAGTCTAGCCCCATTGAAGAGCTCCATACCAGTGAGAGATACCGTCTCTAAAAGAAGTGGACAACATATCTGAGAATGACACCCAAGCTTGTCCTCTAGCCTCCACACACATACACACATACACCCATGGCATGCACATACACATATGTAAAAACATGAAATAATAAATAAATGAATGCCAGAGACTGGGTAACATAAACAACAGAAATGTATTTCTCCCAGTTCAGGAGGCCAGAAGCCCAATACCAAGGTGCTCACAGATCCAGAACATGGTGAGGATCCACTTCTTGGTTTGCAGGTGGCTGTCTATTCATTGTACCCTTTCACGGTGAAGAGCAGACCAAGTATGTGAACACCCTTTTGTCTTTTTATGAGGACACTGATCCCATTCATAAGGGCTCCATCCTCCTGACCCAATCACCCCCCGCCAAAGCTCACCATCAAACTGGAGATTTTGAGCACATGAAATAGGGAAGGACACAAACATCCCTTTCATCCTGTCCTTCTTATTTTTTAATATATTTTATTTATTTATTTATTTATTTGAGAGATAGAACGAGGCAGAGAGAGAGAAAGAGAGAGAAAATGGAAACATCAGGGCATCTAGCCACTGTAAACGAACTCCAGATGCATGTGCCCCCTTGCGCATCTGGCTTACATGGGTCCTGGAGAATCAAACCAGGATCCTTTGGCTTTGCAGGCAAACATCTTAACCACTAAGCCATGTCTGCAGCCCCCTTCTTGTTTTTCATATGCCCTCCAGCTACTTTCTTACCTCCCTCTGTTCTTGTTCCTCAAACCTTTTAAAAGAGTTATTGGGCTGGAGAGATGGCTCTGCGGTAAACGCACTTGCCTGCAAAGCCTAATGACCTGGGTTCGATTCCCCTGTACCCACATAAAGCCATATGTACAAAAAGGCACATGTATCTGGAGTTCTTTTGCAGCAGCTGAAGGCCCTGGCACACTCATTCTCTCTCTGTATTATCTCTTCTTTCTTTCTCTCTCTCTCTCTCTCCTTGCAAATAAATAAAAATAAACAATTTTAAAGAGTTATTGATAAGTTTCATCTTCCATTAAATTCTCACCCTACTCAGTACTCTCACCCCTCATCTGGAATGATTCTTGTTAAAGTCTATTTTTAAAGAAGATTTTCCCCCATTCTCAATAATAGTGCTGCATACACTTAAAGAGCTGCATTTGTTGACTCTTTTCTAATATTCCTGAAGGCAGGGACATCATCTTATTCATCTCAGGATAACTAATCCTAGCATAATAGATGACCTGTTGTTGATTAATGGATGGAAAAATGTTTATAACAATTCAAGACATTAATCCCATCACTTGGTGAGAAAAAAAATGAATATTGACATTATTCCCTTGAGTGTTATTCACATTCTTACAGTTCTGTATATCTGATCAATTTTAATATATGCTATGATGAGAATATTTGTGGTCCTCTTCCCCAAATGTATGTTGAAATCCTAGCTCCCATGGTGATGACATAGGGGAAGTGGGTGAACCTTGGAGCAGTGATTAGATCATGTAAGCAGTGACCTCATTTGTAGGACTGGGGCTCTTACAACACAGACCTGAGAGAACTAGTGCTCCCTTCTACCTCAGGAAACCACAGCAAAATGTACTATTAAGACTAATGGGCCCTTACCAGACACTAAATTTTCTAGTGCCTTGATCATAGACATCCCAGCATCTAGAACTGTGAGAAATAAATGTTTATTGTTTATAAATCACTATGCTAAGGTATTCTGTTACAGTAGTCTGCACTAAGATAAAATATCAATATTTTCTGTCATCCTGGTGTTGAATATCTCAGATCTTAAGCCTGAATTATTTCACTAACAGAACGCTTAATAAAAACAGCCTGCAAATAGGTGAGAACCACTTGTATGAAACTGTGTATTTGACCACTAATTGCATCCTAAATTGATATAGCTATTGCATTCAAATAAAGAGTTCTTAACTCCCTGACTTCTCAGGAACCTCAATTAAACCTGTTGATGAGCTGGTTCCCCTGAGCAGCCTGAAAGACAGAGCAGAGAGGAGAGTTAGTTAACGCAAAGATGTCTTTCCCACTGAGAGGCGGCACCAAGGACCTGAACTTGAAAGGTACAAAAGCAAACATGGTTTCCTATGAGGCCTGGGTGTCGCTGGCTACATCGGACAGAGTTAGGCTTCTCCTTCCTTCTTTGAACTTCATGCAAGCATAAAATGGGCAGTGGTGAAGTTAATGTAGCAGCTCCTGATTTGTGTCGTAAATCTCAGGCGTTGAGTAGCAGCCTTTGGTCTGGCAATTTTGGAGCTTATTATGTACTGACTCCTGTAGTCGGAATGACATCAGTGCCATCTCGGCTATGATATATAAGGTGATGACACACTGAGTGATGCTCGCTTTTAGCTTCCCATCTCTGGAAGCCTAAATGTGTCCTTCCTCCCTGCACATGCAGTAAATTCACAGTGACTTAGGAGGTGCCCTCCCAAAGAGGCCAAGCTGCATATAAAGGCATTTTCTTTTACAGCTGCACTCTCCATGCAGAATTCTCCAGTGTTCCCGGGGCAAGCATGCCCTTCTTAGAAACCATGGCTCTTGTTTTAGGGAAGCTTCAAAGTGAAGAAAGCAATTGAGCTGCCGCTCACTCAGAGAGCCTGTATTATCTCCATACAGCCAAAGCATCGGAAAACAGAAAAGTTCTCTCAGAAGTCCCCATAGCCGTGGATGTAGCAGTCACCTTCTCATTGCTAGAACAACACACCTGATCAGAAGCAGCTTATGGAAGAAACAGATTTGTTTCCAGTTCCCAGTCTCAAGGGCAAGTCTTATCATTGAAGGGAAGTATGGCAGGAGCAGACAGCAGGGTGTCACATCTCCACAGAAGCAAGGAGGGGTAAAGAGAGTGAGCTGAGCATGGCAAGTGGGGCTGGGCTATATTACCACGTGGCCCATCTGAAATAACGCACCTCCTCCAGCAAGGCTCCGCCTCCCCAAGACTCCATCAGTTGGAGGTTAAGCATGAGGCTTAATCACAAACACATGAGGCTATGGGAGACATTTTACGATCAAACCACCACAACGGGGGATGGGCTTATGGAACCCCACACTTACCAGACTAGTGATTGCTATTGGTAATTGCTACAGGAGGGAGTCACATTCTTCAGAGGGGTCGCCTCTGATAATCTGCCCATATGCCAGTAAATAACTTCCCACACATGCTCATGCAAAACACCTTAGTTTCACTCAGTGGGTCAGAGAAAAAGAAGGGTTGGTGAGATGACTCAACAGTTAAGGCACTGGCTTGCAAAGCCTAACAGCCCAAGTTCAATTCCCCAGTACCCACATAAAGCCAGATGTGCAAAGTCGCATATGTAACCACAGTTTCTTAGCAGTAGCAGGAGGCCTTGGCATGTCTATTCTCTCTCTCTCTCTCTCTCTCTCTCTCTCTCTCTCTCTCTCCCCCAAATAAATAAAACATTTTTAAAAAGAATAAGCAATGAAAGTAAGAGAGATTAATTGGGGAAAAATGGTTTTAGTGGGAGCAGGAGGAAATAAGAGAAGTTAATTGGAGGAAGAATAAGATAAAAATACACTTTACAGGCTGGAGAGATGGCTTAGCACTTAAGGTGCTTGCCTGCAAAGCCTAAGGACTCATGTTCGATTCTCCAGTTCCCATGTAAGCCACACTCACAGTGAGACAAACACGCAATGGCATACATGCGCAAAAGGGGGTGCACATGTCTGGAGTTTGTTTGCAGTGGCTGGAGGCCCTGGGGTGCCCATTCTCTCTATATATATATATCTGCCTCTTTCTCTCTCTGTCACTCTCAAATAAACAAATAAAAATTTACAAAAAAAGAATCAAAAGAAAGAAAGAAAGAAAGAAGAGAAGAGAAGAGAAGAGAAGAGAAGAGAAGAAGAGGCCAGTCTATTGGGCTTACCCCTCCCCCCAAAATTCAGTTTACACATGTATAAAACTGTCAAAATTTTTAAAAAATGGAACCTTACATAGGAAATGGAAAAATACTGATAAAATTCAAATAAAAACTATAGTCTGGTTAACAAAAGAAAAATCCCAATGATCAAAATCATAGTTGCTGGGCTTGAGAGCTCAGTGGTCAAAGACACCTGCTTGCAAAGCCTGATGGCCTGGGTTCAATCCTGCAGTTCCCACATAAAGCTAGATGCACAAAGAGGCACACATGTCTGGAGTTCATTTGCAGTGTTCCATGGCCCTGGTGTACCCAGTCTCTCTCTCTCTCCTTTTTTTTTCTCTCTCTCTCACTCTTTCTCCCTCCCTCCCTTCTTCCTTCTTTCTCTCTGTCTCCTTGCAAATAATAAATAAAAAAAATTAGGGCTGGAGAGATGGCTTAGCAATTAAGTCACTTGCTAGCAAAGCCAAAGGACCCAGGTTCAAGTCCCCAGTACCCACATAAGCCAAATGCATATGGTGGCACGTGCATGTGGAGTTTGTTTGCAGTGGCAAGAGGCCCTGGCACATCCATCCTCTCTCTGTCCCCCTCCTCTCTCTCTCTCTCTCTCTCTCTCTCTCTCTCTCTAATAAGTAAAAAATAAAATATATTTAAATATATATATATAGTTGCTTGCCTTCAACATGGCCATCACTTCCTTCTTCACTTTATGCACATGCTGTCCTTGAAGAGGAGGGGCCTGTTTCTGGGCACAGGAAGCCAGAACTAGGAAGCCTTCCTCGACCTTCACTCAGTAGCAAAGTAGAGTCCTCCAGGCTGATGTGAGCTTCCTCCCCAGGACCCAAGCCTTCTTCCATGACAGCACTTACCTTGCCAACAGAAAGCTCTTCTGTCCTCAGACTGCAAGCCCCTGGAGAGTCCTGAGCCCTTGGAAGGTCTGGCAGGCAGTGGGAAGTAAAACACAGTGGTTAACTCCAAAGAGATTTTTTCTTAAACATTCAAGGCCAGGTTCAAGTTCTGACTCTCCTATTTGGATTTGGCACATTCTTGAATCTTAGTGTCTTGATCTGAAAATCGACCACCAGAGGCTTGGAAGGAGATGGAAAAAAAAAAAAAAAGGAAAAGGAAGGAGGATAGAGGATGGTTGATGGCAACCAAAACACAGCTAAACAGGAGAAACAAGGTCCAGTGTTTTACAGCACAGTTGGATGACTATCATTCACAACAATTAACTGTATTTCAAAATATGATTTTGAATACTATTAATACACAAAAAGATAAACGAAGTGACAAGCATGCCAATTACCTTGATTTGAATAATTACACATTGATCAAAATATTACACATACATCAAATTATCACATTATACTTCATAAATATGTACAACTATTTTGTGTCAATTAAAAAATTTCAGATATACATGTTTGAAATGTCATACTGAAACCTGTTATTATGTATAATTAACATGTGCTAATAAAAAATTTCAGAGTATCTACATACAGTGTTATATGAGCATTCAATAAAAGGATGTACATAAAGCAATCAGTCTGGCCCAGCACAGCCCACAGTAAATGGTAGCTAGGGCTATTAGGGTTTCAACAAAGACTATAAAACAAAGAAAACTCCCTCATCTGCTCTACTGAGATGGCTTCTTCCTGCATTCCTCTTCTGCTGCCCTTAAGTTAACTGTTCTGTGCCTTTACTACCTAATACCACTACCCGGGAGAGATTTTTTAAATCCCAATACCTAACCAAATTTGTTTTTACTTTAAAAAAAAAAAACTTCCATACAAATAGACAATATAATGTGATCATAATCCCCCCTCCCACCACTCTCCCTTTTCCCCATCCTGAATCCCCCCCTGCACTGAATCTCCTTTTCTTTCCAACTATCTCTCTCTCTGTCTCTCTCTCTCTCTCTCTCTTTTTTTTTTTTTTTGTTTGTTTGTTTTTTTGTTTTTTTGTTTTTCCAGGTAGGGTCTCATTCTGGCCCAGGCTGACCTGGAATTCACTATGGAGTCTCAGGGTGGCCTCAAACTCACAGCAATCCTCCTACCTCTCCTTTTTTTATAAAAAAAAATTATTTTTCTTTATTTATTTGAGGGAAAGAGAGAGAGAAAATAGGCATATCAGGGCCTCCAGTCATGGCAAAAGAACTCCAGATGGGTGTGCTCTCTTGTGCATCTGGCTTACATGTATCCTGGGGAATCGAGCCTGGGTCCTTTGGCTTTGCAGGAAAGCACCTTAACCACCAAGCCATTTCTCCAGCACTTCTATTTTGAAATTAATTTTTTTAAAGGTAGTCACAAACAAAAAAAATGCTGATGATGTACAGGCTGTCTCTCAGGCCAGATGACTCTGACATGAAGCCAGGGGTGAGCAGCAGTCTTAACCAGGGGCACTTCTCTAGGGCCAGCCTCTGGTCCTCACCTCCTCCTGACCTGCAGGACCACCCTGGTAGCTCCCACCCACTCGGGCTTCACCGCCTCTCCTGAAGCTATAATTCCTCTCCTCCCCTTAACCCTACACATGCATTTCCTTCTGCTACTTGGCCCTTGCTTAACAATAGCCCAGAAAGCTTGGCACCACCAAATACAGACGGGCTCTCTGTCTCACACCGTCCCTGTCCTCCTTCCCCACCACCCCTGCCCCCAGCTTCCCACCTGGGTGCAGGCTGGAGCCAATTCCCAAAAGCTCTAACTAAAAAAGTCACAGAATCATGTCTGACTCCCCACGTTTTTCCCTAAGGCCTCAGCATTCAACATCGAGTGGGTGAGGAGATGGCTTTGTGGGTAACATGCTTGCCACACGATCTTGAGGACCTGAATTTGGATCCCCAGACCTCCTTCAAATGCTGGGTGAGCATGACAGCCATCTGTGACCAGCAAGGCAGTGACAGTGGGGTGCCTGGGACCGACGGGCTAAGTAGACTAGCCGAATCAGCAGTCTCTGGGTTTAAGTGAGAGACCCGGCCTCAGGACATAAAGTGGAGAGAGAGAAAAAAGAAAAACAATATCCTGACATCAACCTCTAGTTGCCACACACACACTCATACGCGCATTCACACACACACACACACACACACACGTGCACATACATTCAAACACATACAAAACTAAAGAATCAACATTCAAACAAGTCCTATAACCTCTAAGCCATCTCCCCAGCCCAAGAATCAACCTTCAAATCTACCAGGCTTATCTTTACACCATATTCGTGCTATCTCCTCCTCAGATTCACCTTGCCTCTTCTGTCAGAAATCAAGGCCCAGACCACCACCCACCCCCAGCTCAGGTCATTACAGTGACCTCCCTTCCCAACCTGTCCATCCCTCAGAATCTTCCAGACTTCCTGCAAGATGACCCTGAAACACAGTTAAGCCACTCCAGTACTTTAAAATATAATGGCTTCCAAGGCTGGAAAGATGGCTTAGTGGTTAAGGCACATGCCTGCAAAGCCTAAGGACCCAGGTTCGATTCTCCAGGTCCCACATAAACCTGATGCACATGGTGGCACATGTGTCTGGAGTTCTTTGCAATGGCTAGAGGCCCTGGTGCACCCATTCTCTCTCTCTCTCTTTCCCTCCCTCCCTCCCTCCCTCCCTCTCTCTCTCTCCCCCTCTCTCTGTCTCAAATAAATAAGTAAATAAAAATAGATCTTAAAATATATATATATATAATGGTTTCCCATTGTCCTCAGTCCAATGTCATCCCTGGGTTCAGAACTTTCAAACATTTGAAACCAGCCTCCCTACCTTCTCTCCCACTTAGCCATATGGACCACATGCACTCTCTTGGCACTCCAAGTGTCCTTTTCCAAACCTTCCAAAGAGTTCCACCACACTGAGGCACAAAATCTAAGCTAGCTTATCCTTCCCTCCGTCACCTCCAATGATGGTACTGATATCATTGCTATAGGTGATATCAGTACATCACGGTGGGGAAGGTCTGATGGCTGGAGCTCCTCTGTACATAGTAGTGTGAACCTGCAGTGTGGCTTGTTCACATATTGGTGGTTCGGGAAGTAGAGCCAGACTAGACCTTTCAAAAGTCTATCCCTGGTGATCCGGACATGCCAGCCAGGCCCCGCCTCCTACAGGTTCCACAGTTTCCCAACACAGTACCACCAGCTTGGAGCCAAGTGTTCAAAACATAGCCTATGGAGAACATCTCAGATTTAAGCCATAATATATAGAAAGGTATAAATATATTGACATAGAGAAATTTTGAAGTTTTCTTCATAATCCATATATTAATATATATAGATTGCATGCATGTATTTATGAATGTGCATATAATTAGATCTCCATATTCACAGTTCTGCATCCACCAGTTTGACCAAATATAGATCAAAAATATTTTTAAAGTTAACACCTAGAAACTGGAAAGATGGGCCAGTGGATAAAGCACCAGCTGTGCACACATGAATACCTGAGATCAGGTCCCCAGATCCCATGTGAAAACCAGAAGCTGTGGCCAGCCTTTGTAATCCCAGCACATCTATAGCAAGATGAGAAGCAGAGAGAGGAGAACTTCCCAGAAGCTCACGGAGCAGCCAGCCTGGCAAACTCAGCAGTGAACAACGAGAGAGTCCCTCAGACAGCTGGAAAGACAAGTACCACCACCTGAAGGTTGTCCTCTGCCCTCCCCACACGCATGCATACGCACACTTGTGCACACAGTCTTATTTGTACTGAACATGTACAGATTTCTTCTCATTATTTCCTAAATCATACCCTGTAGCAACTACTTACAAAGTTGTTATGTTGTATTAGGTACTATAAGCAATGTAAAGATGATTTGAAGGGTATAGGAAGATGCTCATAGGTTGTACACAAGTACTACAATTTATACAAAGAACTTAAGCACCCATGGATCTTGGTATCCACAGGGATTCCTGGAATCCAATCCTCTGGGGATAGCAAGGGACCATGTATACTGTCAGAGGGCCAGGCATGAGGGATAAGGCTCTGAGAACAGGCAAAGGGGTCCCTGGGAGTTGGTGATAAAAATCAGTTTTTGTAGACACAGTGTTTCTTTAAAAGTTAGTCTGTTCGAAGATATACTTAGAATGATGGTTCTTCCTACCCAGCTCCACCCACCCAGGCAAGAGCTAGAGCAGACTGGCTGATGAGGCCCAGAAAGAAGTAAGCAATGCAGGGCTGGAGAGATGGCTTAGCAGTTAAGGCGCTTGCCTGCGAAGCCTACGCACCCATGTTCGACAATCCATGTCCCACGTAAGCCAGATGCACAGTGATGCATGCATGCAAGGTCGCACAAGTACACAAGGGGGCGCACCTGTCTGGAGTTAGATTGCAGTGGCTGGAGGCCCTGGTGCACCAATTCTCTCTCTCTCTCCCTCTCCCTCTCCCTCTCTCTCTAATAAAAAAGACTTGCCTCAAAAAAATTAGCAATGTAGTGAATTCCCTGATAAAAGCTATGTGCTTCCAGGCACAGATAGGATCTCTCAAGGAGGCAACGTGGAGTGTGAAAGAGACCCTTGCAATGTGTGGTGACATACGATCAGAAAACGCTGCTCACTGGCAGGGCCCTGAGGCAGAGGAGCGCAGACTGACAGTGGATCTCAGAGTACCTGCTTCAGAAGCCAGGAGCTGCCTCGAAGCATCAGATGCCTCGGTCCCCATAGCCAAGTGCATAACAACATTCACAAAGGGAGCTAGACATGCCAAGAAGCAGGGACTCAGACACCAGCGCCCTCACCGAGGACTGTGAGAAAGAAGAACCGATCTCCTCGTGTGTATGTACAGAACACAGTGCAGGAGCCCCAGGCCTGCCCAAGAGCGAGGCCCAGACCAGATTGTCCCAAAGGGATAGCCAGGCCTCTGGAATTTTCCCCCTGGACATTCAGTGGTCAAGGGAATGGGATCAACACAGCACAGATAAGCTTTGGTCAACCATTCTTAATGAGGAGCTAGCTGCAAATCATCCCCTGGGGCTCAGCAAAGAGAAGGTGGCTGGCAGATCCAGGGAAGAGCAGAGAATGTCAGCAAGCCAGATCTTGGGGACTTGGGGTCCATGACTGAGCTGGCAGCAGGCACCTTCGACCACGAGAGCTGGACATGGTGAAACTGGGAATGCAAATTACACAGACACCAGAAGTCTTGGCAACCAGAGCAAGCAGCTCGATGTCACCCCTCCCCTTCCTCCAGGTAAAAGTGCATGTTTTTTACTGATAGCTTCTCATCATCACTCACAGGTAACAAGATGACCTCATTCACAAGAGCATTTGAATCATTTCCTTAGGAAGCGTGATGATGGATGGGCGGTAAGGGGGCAGGGGAGGGGCAGGAAAGGTATGAAGAAATGGGCTTGGAAGGTCAGCCCTCCCTTTAGCCACAGTAGACTCACCGCCACCACAAAATAGAAACAATTCTCACTGTGCTTTGTGGAGTGCCGAGGCACTTAGCAAGCTGGGGAGGTGGCTCAGTGGATAACGTGCTCGCTGCACAACGCAGAGTCACCTAGGTTCAGGTCCCCAGATCTCATGGAAAAGCTGGCAGCTGCAGCAGGCTTCTGTGATCCCAGTGAGCCTATGGCAAGACAGGGAGGCAGAGACAGAAGGGGCCATGAGAGATCCAGCCTCAAGACCAGGTGAAAGACGAGGGCTGACCTGAAAGTTGTCCTCTGACTACACACACACACACACAATGTGGCACATACACACTCAGCTTCAGAGCTGCAGCCAAGTAAGCTTGTCTTCATATCATCTCAACCCATCTAGTGCGAACCACCACCAGGGAATTCCTTACTTGCTGAAAGCCGTGTTCTTTCACCTCCCTGCCTCTCCCTGCTTGCCTGCGATCCCCTAACTCACCAACAGGACACAGGGCTGCCCGCCTATGTGTGCTAAACGCAGCGTCGTCTCACTTCAAGAACAAGACCAGGAGCCCAGACTGGCCTGAGTCATGCCTACTGATGAAGAGCCTCCGTCCAGCCTGCCGGGAAGAGGCCTTCTGGAGACTAGGTGAGGCATGCGGAGGAAGCCCGTGAGTTCTGCAGGGCCTGTGTGTGGCATTAGCCTGTCTGCCCAGCTTTCTCTGGTCAGACAGAAAACGTCAGAGCTAAGTAGTGCCACTGCTCTATGCCTCAATCCCTCACTTGTAATTGAAGCAATAAAAGTACCTTGCCCTGTAGATGGTTGTAAGGAAGAAGGATGTTAATGTGTAGAGTTCTTAGGACAGTGCCTGGAATAGAGTATTACGCAAGCGCACTCTGCTGTTATGACTACCATTCTAGTCTCTGTCTCTACTTAGTCAGGGCCCAACACAGCTCCATAACCCAAGCTTTCACGATGGCAAGCACAGTCTCCATCAATGTTTACTGAGCACTTACTATGTGTTTTCTTTAGTCATGACAATCTCTGTGGCTGGTAATACTGTTTTCCTCATTTTATGCATATGAAAATTGGAGCTTAGGGAGTCTGGGATAGTTATCCAAGGATGCCAGTAATCAAACAGGCCATTATACATCGAATCAGATTTGGCCTAAGTCTGTCCACTCCAAAGCCTAAATGTCAGTGGATGGCATGGCTTGTACTTGCAAGCAGTCTTGGAAATAACTGAGTCACCGAGCAAATGGCCTCACCACAAGCTCACATTTAAGAAGAAGTTGGGGAGCTGAGGGAGACAGCTCAGTAGTTAAAGGCACTTGCTTGTAAAGCCTGCCAGCCCAGGTTCAATTCCCTAGTTCCCATGTAAAGTCAGATGCACAAAATGGCACATGAATCTGGAATTCATTTACAGTGGCAAGAGGCCCTGGCATGCCCATTCTCGCTCTCTACCTCTCTCTGTTTCTCTCTCCGAATTCTTCCTTGGTTGCACAGTAAAAGCTTATTTTACCTAACATAAGCAAGGCAGGAGACTGGGTCTCTCAGAATCAGCTGGAAGTCTGGGCCCCCAGGCCTGGATCCTGCTTAGGAGCACAAGCAACTTCCAAAATCAGGAAGCCTAGCAATAATGGTACAGTTGAAAGAGCCAGGGCAAGTGGGTTGGGCAGCATCAAACACTTGTTGCTGTTTCTGATTCCAGGAAAGGAGCATCCACTCCCCCCGGTTGGGGCCACATGCCCATACTTTGTTTACAGGAGGTCAGCACCCTACCAGACTAGCACTACTGGTAAGAAGACAGTTGCCTCCACTGGGTCTCGGGGTTCTATTAAAGAAGGGTACTTGGGGACAGGACAGCCCAAAAACACACGCACCATTACAGTGAGGCTTTGCAAAGCTTTCTCACTGCAAGGCCCACCGTGAAAGGAGTCCTGGGGTGAGAGGTGAGTCAAGCTATCCTGCAGAGACTTGAATTCACCAGTGTGTGTGATGTTGGCCAATCTGTCCAGCTTTCTTGACATCAGACAGAAACATTAGAACATTTTTCTTTGGGCATGACTGAACTAAGTATGAATCTTAATTTGTTAAACTTTGAAGGAACCATAGAATTATCTCATCTTCCCTCCTCTCTTACGTTTTAAGATTTGTTGCTGTTGCTGTTGATTTTTTTTTTTTTTTTTTGATTTTTGAAACAGGGTCTCGCTCTAGTCCAGGATGATCAGGAATTCACAATGCAGTCTCAGGCTGGCCTTGAACTCACGGTGATCCTCCTACATTGGCTGGAATTAAAGGCATGTGCCACCACATCTGGCCCTCCCTTACTTTTTAAAAAAATATTTTATTTATTTATTTGAGAGAGGGAGCATGAAAGAGATAGACAGAGAGAGACTGTGTGTGCCAGGGCCTCTAGCCACCGCAAATGATCTCCTGATGCATGCACCACCTTGTACATCTGGCTATATGCAGGTACTGGGGAATTGAACCCAGGTCCTTAGGCTTTGCAGGCAAATACTTTAACCACTGAGCCATCTCTCCAGCCCTCATTTACTTTTTTATTTATTTTTATTTATTTACTTGAAAGCGACAGACAGAGAAAGAGGCAGAGAGGGAAAGAGAGAGAGAGAAAGAGAGAGAGAGAGAATGGGCACACCAGGGCCTCCAGCCACTGCAAATCAACTCCAGACGCATGTGCCCCCTTGTGCATCTGGCTAACGTGGGTACTGGGGAATCAAGCCTCAAACCAGGGTCCTTAGGCTTCACAGGCAAGCACTTAACCACTAAGCCATCTCTCTAGCTCCCTCACTTACTTTTCAAATGCATGAAAACTAAAGATAGGAGTTGCCCAAAATCTCATCATGGGTCAGTGGCAAAGCCAGGATGAAACAAAGGGCTTTGTAGCCCAGTCCAGTGTGTTATATTTAAATGCTAAAGTTTGTTCACCATCTATATATTCCATCCCCAAGTCAGGCCTCATGCAGTCCCAGAGATTTTTCTAAGGTTAGAAAAATAGGTCAGTTATTGTAGCAATCACCTTCTCATTGCTAGAACAAAACACCCAGCCAGAAGAAGTTTATAGAAGGAAAGGATTTATTTTTACCTACAGTTTTGAGGAGAAGCTTCATCATGGCAGGAAAAGCATGACAAGAGCAAACAGCCGGGTGGGCATCATACCCCCACAGCAGCAGGAAGGAAGTTGTCTTAGTACTAAGCGTGGAGCTGAGCGTATTACCCCAGACCCACCACCAGCAAAACACCTCCTCCAGCAAGGCTCCACCTCCCAAAGACTCACAACTCTCCCAAATGACCACCAACTGGGGACCAAGTATTCAAAGCACATGATCCTGCTGATGGGGAGATGCTTCTTTCAAACCACCACAGTCATCTACTCTAGACTTTGTAGGGACCTCTTCTCCTAGAACCGGCCAGTGACATCTGTAGAGGTGACAGAGAACCCCAAAGAAACTGGAATCTCAGCCAACCACAAGACATATATATACACACACACACATCAGATCTGATAATGGAGGAATTGCTGTCTGCTCCTTTCTACTTTTCAGAATACTCATCCCCCACACATGTCTTTCTTCCTTGCTATGTCCTTTTCTTTTCAGGATTCCCTTGATGGTCACTATCACTAGATTCCCCAGCATGCTGATGTGGAGGGGTGGTGGTACTCCCCCAGATACCTGACTGCAAACAAGCTCCCTGTTAACCTGTGGGCTCTCATTCTTTGTGTTGTAACAACTGGGCTTCCATTGCTTATTGCTGTAATTTAGACTCTTTGTCCTACAGAGACAAGGATAAGGGAAAACAGGCTCCAGAGGTATAATTCCTATTTTAAAAAAAAAATGCTGGGGCTGGGGCTGGGGCTAGGGAGATGGCTCAGTCACTTTCACTTCCAACAACCCGAATGAAGCTGGATAGGCATTGGTTTGCGGTGGAAAGAGACCCTGGTGCAACAATACATAAGTAAATATTTTTTTTTAATTAGGGCTTTTTCTTCCAATTCTAGCCTAGTTGGGTAGCCTACAGTGAGCCTGAACACAGGTACATATAGCATTATCCAAAGGCATCATTAACCTGCCAAGTCCATGCCCTCCCTGTGCATAAGCTGAGTCAAGGTGAAGAAGACAAGAAATTAAATACTGCCAGGTTTGGCTTCTGAATAAGGAAGAAAATTTGTTGCCTTGATTACTTTTTCTCTAGGCCTCAAGGTCAGTGGTGCTGCTACCTGAGACATGGCTTACACAAGAAGGGACCTCTGCTGAACAGAAGCTCCTCAAGAGATTGGAGCTTCTTTCCGGATGCAGGAAAGCTTGCATCTCTCCTAAATTAAACTGGAGTCCTCTTCAATATGTTCAAGACCATAAAAAGCAACAGGAAACAGAAAATTTCCCAGATGAGAGGGGGCTAAGAAGCTATAATGACCATATACAGTGTGGGATACTGGCTTGGATCAAGTAACAAAAAAAAACAAAACAAAACAAAGGCTTCCATAGCAAAGGTGGTGATCCCTGAACACCCTGCCGCTCAGAGTGTTTCTATAGTGTGGCATTGCAAAAGAAGTCAATAGTAAACTGCATAAGGGTGTATGGGGATTCGGCCCTGCATTTGCAATGTTTCTGAGAATCCAACAGAGAAGGCTTGTGAGAGTGGGAATGGGGGAATTCAAGTAAAGCAAGGGGTGTACCACCCCTCACTTTAGGCCCAGCAGGACAAAGATGAGCCTCAAATGAGGGGCTCTAAACAAGCCTGGCTCAGCCTCATGCAGGCACTGAGATTCAGAACCACGTCGGCGGAAAGGCCAGAGGAAGGAACAAAGAGATGTGCCAGCAGCTAGCCAGGCAAGGTCACAAGGACGTCGCTCATGCTTGGGAAAAGTACACCTCACATACACGTCAAACTGAGCCGGCTCGGGTGTTGAACTCCCAGCTTAAAATCAAAGAAGAAAGAAGTACTATGCTTTTTTAATAAAGGAAAATCTTAAAATTTTAAAGTTGCATTGAAAAGAAAGCCAAGAGGTCAGGCAAACAAAGGGTGGTGACGGGAGAGAGAAGAACACAAAACCTAGTAGCACAAGAGCAAAAATCCTTGCAATTGCAAACAAGCTCCCAGGAAACCAGCTGCCCCTTACCCCAAATCCTCCTTCCAAGCTCTCTGTCCCTGGCTTACAGCTGAACCAGATAGGCCAGGCTGGAAATCCTCACAGCAAGCACACTGGGTCTCCCAGGGCACCTAGCTGAAGAGGGAATCCTAAAGCCCACCCTACCCCCACCACCCCCACCCCCACCCCCGCCTACAGACTGTAGCCACCTGTAAACTGAAATGCAAAAGCAGAGAAAACTCCGGCTTCACATCCGGGACCCGCCTGAGAGTCTAGGCTTTGACTCTGTCTCTTCCTTCTCCACCCATCCAGCTGTTCATCCAGCTGTTGTGTATGCTGCGTCTCAAGATCCCTGCAGATTCAGTCTCCTAACCTTGCTCCCCAGCCTGCCAAGTCCTTTCTTTCGTTTTCATTAAGAAGAAACCTTGTATGGACACATCCTGTGCTGGTACCATCACTCCCGTCCTCCCTGCCCCATTCCACTGAGGGACCCCCTTAGTGGGATTGCCCCACCACAGACCTTCTTGCTGAAGGACAACATATGCTGCCTACACAGAGCATCAAGAGATCCGGCTGAATCTGGAAGGAAGTCAGCTCCCAAATGCAAAAAAAAAAAAAAAATACAGTGCTGAAAACCAAGTCCTTCTTATTTCAGATTGAGGAAGCCAAGGACCCGTAATGCTAATTAGGCTAAAGAGGCAGAACTTGGTCAAACACAGGTCAAACCTCGGGGCTGGTGATCTGTCCCCTTCATTGTTACTGGATGGTGAACCAACTGTGAGGCTCTGGGGAAATAGAAGATTTTGTTGGTTTGGTTGGTTGGTTGGTTGTATGATAGATAATCTCCCCTTACAACATGATTGGGTCTGGAATCAAGTAAGATCTCTAGGAAAGGTTCACTGAGTGGGAAAGACCCTCCCCCAGACTGGGTAGCCCTTCTGATGACAATCTATAAAAAGGTTTCTAGAAAAAGTAGCCCTGTGTTTTGGCATAGCTGCCCTTGCTCCTCGCTGGTGAGTGCATCTACCCTGTTGCAGCCATCCTTTACTGACATGGGGTCCCAGCTTCTTCAGCCTTCCAACCTAGACCAAGACCGGCAGCTCCTCAGGAATCCTCCAGGCCCTCAGAGACAGGTTGAGACTGTTAAGGCCTCCAGCCTTGGATGAGCAGCTACAAGTCCTCACTCTCCAACCTACAGGTAGCCATTGTTGGACTGCCTAGCCCATATCTTCCAAACTAGTCGAATGAATCCCCCTTGATAATATAAATTTATTCTGTTGGTTCTGTTCCTCTGGGGAATCCTGGCTAATGCTGCTTGTCTGTTTGTTCTTTGACACAGGGTCCCCCTAACATAGACAAAGCTGGCCTTAATACTCACAGTCCTTCTATCTCAGCTTCCCAAATGTTGGGATCACAGGTGTGTGTGCCTCTCATCCCCAGAAAGAAACTTTTCCAAATGATCGATGTACTCAAGCAGTTAGGGATCAAAATTGTCCCAAATAATTCAATGCAATAAACTTCAATGCAAGTATTAATGGATTCTTAAAACAAGTATTCCATCAAAAAACAAGTTGCCAGGCACGATAGTACACGCCTTTAATCCCAGCACTCGGGAGGCAGAGGTAGGAGGATCATGGTGAGTTCAAGGCCACCCTGAGACTACATAGTGAATTCCAGGTCAGCCTGGGCTAGAGTGAAACCCTACCTTGAAAAGACAAAAATAAAAGTTAATAAGCTTGATATTTAATATATAAGAAGCATTTTATAAAAATAAGTTAGTAAGTTTAATGCATTTTTAAAAAACTGAAATTAAAATTTCAATTATCCCAACAAAATTGGGGGAACACAATCATTTCATTTTATTTATCTTTTTTAATAACAATGCTGAAAGGTTCTTGGGTGAATTTTAAAGTTTTTTTTTAATTTTTTTTGTTCATTTTTATTTATTTATTTGAGAGCGACACAGAGAGAGAAAGAGGCAGATAGAGAGAAAGAGACAGAATGGGTGCGCCAGGGCTTCCAGCCACTGCAAACGAACTCCAGATGCGTGCACCCCCTTGTGCATCTGGCTAACGTGGGTCCTGGGGAATCGAGCCTTGAACCGGGATCCTTAGGCTTCACAGGCAAGCGCTTAACCGCTAAGCCATCTCTCCAGCCCCATTTCATTTTATAATAGAATTATGCTTAAATGTGAATAGTATATGCTAAGTATAAACATCAATTGAGCATAAATTTAGAGAGGGGAAAAACTGAATAAAGAAACTTTTTAAATTTAACAAACATAAGTGAATAATAAATGAGGACCCCCCCCCCAAAAAAATAACAAATAGAACACATGAAATTAAGTGGCAGGGATGAGAACAAACACCCTGGATACCAAATATACACGTGAGCAGTGTGGTGTTGGTGGTATAGTGGTATAGCTGCCTTCCAAATACATGTGAGAGGGTTGAGTGCCACTATGAACAACTAAGAACCCTAAAATTGGTTTGAAACAGTACAATTATAAGCTGTTTATAAGAGAAGAACATAAAATGACACCAGGAAGTTGAAAAAAATGCATTAACAAGCAAACATCAAAGACACAAAAGCAAACAAAAAGAATACAGGGCTAGAGACACCAAGGGCAAAGGACAGAACTCAGGCCAAAGGTGTAAACTGTTTAAAGGATGTCCTAGTGCCAGGTGATGGCATGCACCTATGATCCCAGCTCTTGGGAAGTAAGGGCAAGAGAGTAGGGAGTGCAAGATCATCCTCAGCTATAGAAAGTTCAAGGCCAGCCTGAGATATATGAGACATTTCTCATATAAAAGCTGGGAAGATTTCTCAGTAGCTAATGGTGCTTGCAGTCAAAACCTACCAGCTCAGGTTCAATTCCCACAGCACCCATATGAGCCAGACACAAAAAGTGGTGCAAGTGTCTGGTGTTCACTTGCCAAGCCAAGAGTTGCTTGTATGCCTGCACATACCTAAACTGGGCTAGAAATATGGCTCAGTAGATAAAGTGTCCACTGCACAAATATGAGGACCTGAATTCAGATCTCCAGCACCCATAGGAAATGCTAGGCTTGATGGATCCTGCTTGAAATTCCAGTACCGGGGAGGCAGAGATAGAGAATCACTGGCTAGCTAGTCTTGCTGAAACAGTGAGCTCTGGGTAGAGTGGCAGATCCTACCTTAAAGAACAGGGTGTAGAGTGACTGAGGAAGAGGCTACATGTTGACCATTGGCCTCCACAACCACATGCACCCATGTACACATGCACCTGCACATACATACACATGCACCCACATATACTAACATTCATACACATGCCACACAGAAACAGACAGATGATAGATAGATAGATAGATAGATAGATAGATAGATAGATAGATAGATAGATAGATAATAGATAGATGACAGATAAATACAGGAATTCTTAGATATTTTCTATTCATGACCCCTTTTTCCCTGAGAAATTTTTATGTGACATCAACCATAGAGATATATAAAATAGGTACAAGACAAACATTTATTTTAAAAAGTTATTAAGAAATTTATATCAGGGCTGGATAGGTAACTTAATGGTTAAGTCACTTGCCTGTGAAACCTATGGGCCCAGGCTCAATTCCCAGTACCCATGTAAGCCAGATGTACAAGGTGGTACATGCATCTGGAGATCATTTGCAGTGGTTGGAGGCTCTGGCATGCCCATTCTCTCTCTCTCTCTCTCTCTCTCTCTCTCTCTCTCTCTCTTGCTCTCTCTCTCTATCTCTTGCTCTCTCTCTCTCTCTCTCTTGCTCTCTCTCTCTCAAATAAATAAATGAATAAAATATTTTAAGACATGAAATTTACATTAGAAACGATCCTTCAGTATGGATGTAATTTTACCATTTATTCAAGGAGAAAGCATGTTTGCATACTGAGATAGATATACTTCTTTATTTTTAGATAAAGAATAAAATCTTGGCTGAATATTTGATACTGCAGGATGAAGAGCATCTTCAACATTTTCAGAGCTGAGAGATGTTTTGATTTTATAATCGTCTATGCTGAGAATATCATTTGCATAAATCTGTAGTACAAAATGGCAGAAGTATGTTTAGAGCCATTCCAGAAATTTTGGAAATTCTTTCCTAATTCTAAGCCAAAATTGACTTAACAATATTTTATGAAACTTAAATCAGCAACTAAAACAGCATTTTTTTTTAAATCAAACATTCCAACACAACACAATCCAAAGACATAATAAGTTGTTACTTACATGCTGAGGAATGATGGTTGAAAAAATGTTGTCTTTATTTTCTGTAACTAAACCACTATGTCTGTATAAGAGCAGAAAGCATTGTATATACTACTAAAAGAAAAAACTGTTATTCATAGCATTCACTAGTCTCAGATCTGAGCCTAGGTGTCTCAAGCAGCATTCGTTGGCATTACGTGACAAGAGTGAAGTATATGTGTTGGGTGCTCAGAGGTAAGGCTACCGTGAAGCTGCACAAAGCACCAGGGATAAGCACTACCAGAGATACCTTGGCTCTTGTGGTGGTTTGAATATAAAATGTTCCCCATAGTCTCATGTCCTTGTAAATAAGTCTCGTACTTAACCCCTAGCTGGCAGAGTCTTTGGGAGATGGAAACGTGCTGAAGGAGGTGTGTCACTGGGCATGGGCCTTAGTAATTTATCATCCACCCCCACTTCCAGAGCTAGCTAGCTCACTCCTGTGGCTTCCTTCCAGCTGGTGTGTCAAGACGTAACACCTGGCTATCTGCTGCCATGCTTTCTCTGCCATGATGAAACTTTCCCTAGAAACTGTAAGCTGAAATCAATCCTTTCCTTCCATAAACTGCTTCTGGTCAGATGTTCTGTCTGAGACAAAAAGGTAAAGAAGGTAATTGCTGCAGCCTTATTACATCTTTGATTTTTGGATTAATTTTTGGTCATTCCATGTTCAAAACCTTTCATTGTCACCTAATTTTTCATGACCACCCCCTCACCTTGATTTATACAGCCCCATGAGGGATTGTGACTCACAGTCTAAGAATCTAGATTCCAAGTGATAAAAAGACACTTCATAAAAATTTATGTCTTAACAATATACACCATAAACTAGTATCTTAACAAGCCAGATTATATGAAGGAGTAGAGGATAAAGGATCAGCAAAAGACAACAATAACAATAGCACATCCTCAGATGTGCATCAAATCTCCCTATTTATAAGCTCTTTCACACATGTGGTTTTGGCTCTGTCTTACAGCAAGCCAGCAGCCCCCAAAGGAGCTCTCCACTATACTTCTCCATCACACCTCTCTCTCCATTACACCAGTTCCTATCCTGTCCCATCTACCTTCAGAGTACCAATCCCTATCTGACCCTAAAACACATAGGAATATATATGGAAATATATACTTATATGGAAATACACCATACTGTGGTGTGTCTACTTCTATAGAAGGTATTATCTAGAATATCTATAAAGATGTAGATATTTCTTCTGTCAAAGTTAAAAACAGAAAATAGGTCCTGGAGAGATGGTTTAGTGGTTAAGCACTTGCCCGTGAAGCCTAAGGACCTCGGTTCAAGGCTCGATTCCCCAGGACCCACGTAAGCCAGATGCACAAGGGGGCACATGCATCTGGAGTTCGTTTGCAGTGGCTAGAGGCCCTGGTGCACCCATTCTCTCTCTGTCTATGTACCTCTTTCTCTCTGTGTCTGTCTGTTGCTCTCAAATAAATAAAATAAAAACAGAAAAGAATCTCCAATAAATGATCTTTCATTTGATTATAAATGAATAAGATTGTAACCTAAGACTCATAAGCTGACTTAGCTTCTCGTATGTTTGGAGCACAAAGGGAAGCTTGGGGGTTTCGTAAGGACAGAGAAATCTATAAAGCTGTTTGGAAGGAAAGTTCCTTGGCACCTTTGTGCTTGTGGGAGCTGGAAGGCTCTGGTTGGTAAGCTGTGGCAGTTCATATCCAAAGCTGGTCAAGGTCATAGCTAAGAGCTCTACCATCAGTTATTAAGTAAAAAGGGTCGTAAAGATAGAGTGGCTACTCGGTTGGATTGGGTCTGTGAGGTAGTTCCTAGAGCAGACATCCATGACATGAATATTACCTTTTCTTTCCCATGGGCCCACAACTCCATTTTAGTGAGTATGATATCAACAACTCTATTTTTTATACTGAATGTTCACATGGTAGATATAGCTATAGATTTGTGGCCTCTCTCCCTGGCCAGAAGGCAATACAGAATTTTATTTGTCTTATGACTTAATGCCAGGTAGTTTAGCTCTAGAGTTAATATACTAACAAATTCTTCTCTAGGCCTTCACATGGTTTAATGCCCACGCTGTAACAGCAGCTTGTGGGCACAGCCTCACTAGTTCAAAACATCAAAATGAAAAACAGTCAACACATGAAGATACAATGAGCGGATAGTGCATGAATGAAGGATTGTGATAGGCAGACTCAAAGGTGGCCCCCAATACTCCCTCCTCCTAGAATACCTATTGTGCACTTACCTTCTTATTGCTGGGACAAAACACTCAAACCAAAAGTATTTTATGGAAGGAAAGGGTTTATTTCAGCCTGCAGATTCAAGGGGAAGTGTCATCATGGCAGGGAAAACATATGCGAGCAAGATAGCAGGGTGTCACATCACTTAAGAGGAAGAAGTGTGTGTTACAAATGAACACCCAAACCGGGCATGGCGGCACATGCCTTTAATTCCAGCACTTGGGAGGCAGGGGTGGGAGGATTGCCATGAGTCCAAGGCTGCTCTGAGACTACAAAGTGAATTCCAGGTCAGCCTGGACTAGAACGAAACTCTACCTCGGGGAAAAAAAAAAAAAAAAATGAACACCCAGTGGGCTGAACTAATAAACCCCACCCCCAATGGCATACGTCCTGCAGCAAGGCTCCACCTCCCCAAGGCTCCACAACTCTCCCAAATTGCCATCAGCTGGGGGCCAAGGATTCAAAGCACATGGGCCTATGAGAGACATTTCACTCAAACACAGCATCTACCCTCATGTAACTCATTTCCCTCCTTGAATGTGGGCTGCTCTAACAAGTAGAACAAAGCATAGAGATGGGATGAAATTCCAAGAGGAGTTTCACAAATAGTGGTTGGAGAGCACTTTCACTCTCTCAAGTCACCAGCTGCCACATCATGAGGACACTCATCCAGCTTATAAAGAACTACCCCCGTGGTGCAAAATGAACTAAATTACATCCCCTAAAATTCATACATTGAAACTTTAACCCTCACCCCATGTAACTATACTTGTAGATAGGACCTTTAAAGAGGTAATTAAGGCTAAATGAGGATATGTGAGTAACCCAAGTCTACTACAACAGAGCCGGCATCCTTACCGAGAGAAGAGGTACCAGAGGTGCTCAGGCACAGAGAATAGGCCATGGGAGAAGACAGCAATAAGCGGCCATCGGGAAGCCAAAGAGAGAGGCCTCAGGAGAAACTGGCACTGCTGCAACCCTGATCTTGGATTTGATCGTGGGCTTCAAGGCTCCAGACCCGTGATCAGAGAGATTCCTATTGTTTAAGCCTCTAAGTCCATGGTATTTAGTTATGGCCATCCCAGCAAAATAACGGAGGAGCAGGGGCATGAGCATGAGCTTGAAGGTGGAGCCATCTTCCCCCATTGAGCTTCAGATGACTCACCTCATCACAGCTTGACTACAGCCCCTAGAGGGAACGAAGGCCAGAGAGACTCACATAAGCCATGCCCAGATTCCCGGTCACCACAAGGGGCTGGAGGGATGACGTAGTGATTAAGGCATTTGCCTGCAAAGCCAAAGGACCCAGGTTCGATTCTCCAGGACCCACGTTAGCCAGATGCACAAGGGGGCCCACACAACTGGAGTTCATTTGCAGTGGCTGGAGGCCCTGGTGCACCCATTCTCTCTCTCTCTCCCTCTTTGTCAAATAAATAAATAATAAAATATTTTTTAAAAAATAAAAAAGAAACAGCAACACAATAAAATATTGGTGGTTACAAGTTACTAAATTTTAGCTTAACAATACAACCATAGATTGAGCACATTCATTCAACACAATGAGTGAATAATTCTCTCAGTTAGATAAAGGCAGTGTTATCATTATCCACTGTTTATGGGTGAGAAGTTAAGTGTCAAAGAAAGAGAGTCTTGCCCAAGGTCAAACAGCCAGGCAGACCTGCTCAAGGGAGAATGGAGAAAGCCATGCAGTTAGGGTCTGCACACAAGCTTGCCATTGGCCACCTTGCCAGGTCCCTCAGGTTGGGGACGCAAGGACACACAGAATATTGCCAAGAAAACCTTACAGTGTCATCCTAATGGTCTCCTTGGAGTCTTTACTGCCAAACAGAGGTGGTGTTTTAACAAGGTCCTCTTGGTACCCAACCTTACACAGTAATGAGACCTCTTGGACAGGGCCTAAAAGAATCCCTCTCTCACACCGAAGTATGTCATTGATGGTCAATGTCAAAATGGACTGTGATGTGTGGGATCTTATCAGAAATTCTAACAGGAGGGCTGGAAAGATGGCTTAACTGTTAAGGCGCTTGTCTACAAAGCCTAAGGACCCAGGTTGGATTCCCCAGGACCCACATAAGCCAGATGCACAAAGTAGGTGCATGTGTCTGGAGTTCGTTTGCAGTGGCTGGACACCCTGGTGCACCCATTCTCTCCCTTTCTCTCACTCCCCTCCCTTTCTCTCTCAAATAAATAAATAAAAATAGAATTTTAAAAAATAAAAATAAAGAAATTATAGCAACAGACATGTACAAACAAGAATTGCTATATACTAGACAGTATTCTAAGCATTCCATTATATTCACCTAATTCTCAGAGGAAATTCTACTCCCATTTTATGGATAGAAAACTGATGCATCAAAAAGTTGAGCATTTTGCATAAAGTCATACAATTAGCACGTGGTAGGACCAAAACTTAACGCTAGATAGTTTAGTTCCAGAATTCATGAAGTAACAATATTTTTCTCTAGGCTTCCCATTGTTCAAAGCCTACAATATCATAATAACTTGGCAACTTCTTTAGCCCATAACCTCACTAGTTTAAAATATCAAAGTAAAAAACAGTCACAACACACAAAAGACATCTTACCAAGCTCCCATGGAGGACTGGGGCTTTCTGCTGGCTTCTACATGGCTGGTAAGATCCTTGAGGCTCTGACAACTGCTTCTGCCTATAGTCTGAGCTCACTGGTCCTTCCTCCACTCATCCAGACAACCTAAACCTTCTTCTTGGCTGTAAACTCGCTCAGCCACAGGCCCATGTCTCTGCACACAGGCTCTGCTAGAGGAAGGCGCCCTCGCTCATACCTCCTGCTAAACACCACTTGCCCTTCACCGTTTCTGGTAGTCTCGCTGTCAGCCTTCACATTAGTCAGCCACCACAGTCCTGCCCCCACTGCCCCTTGAATCCCCTTGGCCTAGCTCTCATGCTCTAACCTTCCTCCCTATAGCAAGTACTTTCTCATTGCTGGGACAAAACATCCAAGCAAAATCATCTTATGGGTGTGAAAGAGCTGATTTCAGCTTACAGCTTTGAGGGGAAGCCTCATCATGGTTGAGAAAGCACGGCAGAGCAGAGGCTGGGCATCACATCTTGTCATCACATTTGGGAGGTAGCAGTCAGAGTAGGCTAGCTAGTGAATATTCGGTAGAGCTGGACTAATAAACCTCAAGGTCTACCCTCGGTGATAGACCTCCTCTAGCAAGGCTCCATCTTCCAAAGGCTCTGCCAGCCGGGGATGAGCATGAGTCCATTCCCCTTTCAAACCACCACAGTCCCTCTCCCACTAGACTCTGGTTTCTGCAAGGGCAGAAGTGGTTCCTTTGTCTCTACACTCCCAGCAATTAGCACAGCAAGTCCCACTTTGTTGGATAAATGTAAGGTGGCTTTCAAAGTACAAGTGACAGCATTGAGTTACTCATTCCAACTGTCTCCATTAGACAGTTATGAGGCACAGAGACATACAAACATTCCATTGGAAGGGGCCCAAGAGAGATCCTGGTTTAGTGCAGTGCCTTCAATAAGCAGATGGAAAAAAAAATAAGAGTTCAAAGAAATTAATTTGACTCAACTAATCAAGTACAACATGGAAGCATTGTGGGTGCAAGTTTCCAGGTGTCTAAGCACCCCCTCCAAACTCTCAAAGTCATCTCTAGTCATTTCCTATGACAAACTGTCCTGAAATTTATAGCATAAAAATAACACAAGTCCAAGATGGATCTCTCTGAGCTAAGATCAAGCTGTTGTTAACTGGGTTAGGGAAATGGCTCAGCAGTTAAAGGCATTTGTTTGCAAAGCCTGCTGGCCCAGATTTAATTCCCTACTGCCCACGTAAAGCCAGATGCACAAAGTGGAACATGCATCTGGAGTTTGTTTGCAGCAGCTAAAGGCCCTGGCATTCCCATTCTCTCACTGTGTGTGTATGTGTGTGTGTGCGTGTGCGCACATGTATCTCTGCTGGAAAATAAATAAATAAAAATATTGAAAACATTTTAAAAAGATGTTGTTAGGACTATATTCCCAGGTTGCCCTCATACCTCCATATGTGCATATAGGACACACATACACAATAATAAGAAAAGACCTGCCAGGTATGGTGGCACACGACTTTAATCCCAGCACTCAGGAGGCAGAGGTGGAAGGATCGCTGTGAGTTTAAGGTCACCATGAGACTATATAGTGAATTCCAGGTCTGCCTGGGCTAGAGTGAGACCCTACCTCAAAAAGCCAAAAAAGAAAGAAAGAAAGAAAGAAAGAAAGAAAGAAAGAAAGAAAGAAAGAAAGAAAGAAAGAAGGAAGGAAGGAAGAAAGAAAGACCAAAGTCCCTTCCAAGACTGAAGGCAAGCTCTTAACCATGAGCCCCTAAAAAACTGAAAAACATTAGTTCAGACTTCCTGCATACAGTGACTCAGAGTAAATAGGCCAATTCCAAAGGGAGGGGCGGGGAGAGTTGCATGGAGAGATTGGAACAAAACAAGACCAAACTTCAGCAGGGCAAAACCAAAACCTGAATCTCGTGTCCAGCATGTATCTGGGGCTCTTCGTGGCATGATCTGAGCTCCAGTAGGTTTGGGTAGCCATACTTCAGCTCGATTGTCTGCAGCCCATGTGGCCTCTCAAGGGCCAACTCCACGTGGTGACGACAGCTTTCCTTGTAAAACATCCCTCGTTCTGGCATCCTGCGATCTCTACTGCAACTTGGACTTTACCTTCACAGCCTCATGCACAGCCCACTCGGGAGCTCCATTAGGGAATCTGGTGATGCCATGTGTCACCTGGCCACAACAGCTTTTTAAAACCTGGGTGTAAGTCTCCATGGCGTCTTCACTCCATCTCATGCCTGTCTGCAAAATCAGAATCACGTGGATAAAGCCAAGTCCCATTGCCTTCAGAAAGGTAGTCTGGTCTCTTTGAGCCACAGCTGCAGTGGCCTATGTGGGTAAACACTTCCCTGGGTGGCCATTTTCTAGCAGGATACCCTGAAGACTATCTTTTTAGACACTCTCCTTTCAAATGAATTAGCATTTTCACATCCTGAAGCTCTCGGTGGGTAGAGTCTCGCCCTCAAGGCACCTCTCCTACTGACCCAGAGCAAAGTCCATGGTTTCTAATGTTGCACTGAGGACAATCTGGCTGTGGCACCTGTCACCCCACTGATCACCAAGATTGATTCAGCTGATCCAGCTAGCTAGATGGGTGTCCCCTTCATGCCTCACCCCTCCATGTGTGTCTCTCCCAAAACTGCTCTCCATCAAAGAGGACGACCTTGCCTGAATACAGGAGGACTGTTCTTCAGTCAAGGGTATAGAGTAGCTGTGCTTCCCTGTGGGAACCTCCAAGCAAGTTCTCCTAAGGGTACTACCATCTTTTTTTTTTTAATTTTAATTATTTATTTGAGAAAGCAAGAGAGGAAGAGGCAGAGAGAGAGAATGCATGTGCCACCTTGTGCATCTAGCTTACATGGGTCCTGGGGAATCGAACCGAGGTCCTTTGGCTTTGCAAGCAAACACCTTAACCGTTAATCCATCTCCCCAGCCCAGGCTACTACTATCTTTAACAAGTACAGATGCTTTGTCCACACCCACCCACAACTTTAAACCTACTTGGGATCTTCCTTACCAAGCAGCATTTGTCACATCTTTCTGCCCAATTATTTTTTTTACTCTAGATGCAGTGAACAATAACGATTGCAGAGCCCAAGTGCTATGCTGTTTTGAAATTTCCTCCACTAAACAAACTTGTCCATTACTTTTGAATTCAGCCCCACTCAAAATTATAGAATCTAAGCAGAGTATAGCCAGATGCTTGGCCAGAATACCATACAAATGACCTCTAGTCCATTTCCTGGTGGAGTGTTCTTTCTCCTGTAAAGCCCCATGATCTCAGCCTTTACCTGTGCACATTTCTATCAGCATTCCAGGTCTTTCACACCCCCACCAGAATCATCCACTGCACACTAAAGAAGTCTTAGAATGACGGTATAAGTTGAGGTATGTGGATGATCCTGAAAACCAGTTCCAAAAGGTTGCAATCCACATGGTCAGATAGCAACGGCCCCACCAAAAGTGGTACTTAGTACCACTTTGCTGCTCAGTTATTTTTCTTGTCCCTGTCATAAACTACCTGACAATAAGCAACTTAAAGGATGAAGGGTTGATTTGGGCTCACAATTTGAGGACACAGCCCATCATGGTGGGGAAGGCTTGGAAGCAAGAGTGGCTCACACCTATGGTGGAAGGAGCGTGAGGCTGCTGTTTACATCTCAATGGACAAGGAAGCCTAAAACACAATACTACACAGTAATAACTCCTCTAAAATGTTCATATTTTAGGCATGCAGTTCTAATCCTTTAGCCCCTGTGGTTGATTCCATACAGCATTGGAGAAATTCTAATTGGCAAAAAGGAGTGAGAAGAAATGTCACTGAGTAATCACCACATGCCAAGTACTCTGGGTCTCATGTAATTTAAACCTTAACCAACAGCCTTCTGAGCTGAGCTCCATGATGTTCCATTTCCTAGGTAAAGAAAGCAAGCCTTAGAGGTGGTCATTTATCTAACTCACAAAACCAGTGAGTGGCACAATAGGTTAGAAACTCAAATTTAATTGGCTACAGAATGGTCTTGATGTTCTAGAAGTTCAACTTTATATGCCTGCTTCAGATTGACATAGAGAAAAAAATATAAGGAGAGGGGGAAATAAGACTATATCAAGATAGGGCTGGAGAGATCGCTTAGTGATTAAGGCACTTGACTGCAAAGCCTTAGGACTCATGTTCAACTCTCCACATCCCACATATACCAGATGCACGGGTGACACAAGTGTACAAGGTCGCACATGCGCACAAGATGGCACATGCATCTGGAGTTCAACTGCAGTGGCTGAAGGCCCTAGTGTGCCAATACTCTCTCTCTCTGTCTCTCATAAAAAAAATAGAAAAAAAATTAAAGAATATATAAAGATAATTTGGGTGGAAATCTTTTATGAGTAAGAAACTTTGAGGAGAAACCCCTCACAGGACAGGAGGATATGGTCCACCATAATCTGTGGTGAGGTCCAAAAAACATTGTTACTTTCTATACAACTCTTTCCAAACATACTCCATTATAAATCAAATTAGCAAATTTAACCTGTATTCCAATAGTTGCTTTAAAAACAATTTTTTTAAACAAGCACGGCCTTCCCCCATCCCATCCAAGCCAATGCTGATCTCAAAGGATAAAGAAGTGTTTGTGGAATTCCACTGAAGCTTATCTGTATCTAACCCTTGTGGTTTCACTGCATCTACCAAGAGTAAGTGAGACCAGGGGTGTGACGTAATGTCAGTAGCGCTACAAGAAAGGGGGCCCATGAGTCAGAGAATTGATTTGCTAAGGACAAGATGCATGGGCAAAGAAAGGCCAGACCTGGGGAGCATTGAGGGAGAGGGAGCAGAAAAATTGTAAAAGCCTCAGAGTAGCCGGGCGTGGTGACGCACGCCTTTAATCCCAGCACTCAGGAGGCAGAGGTAGGAGGATCGCCATGAGTTCAAGGCCACCCTGAAACTACATAGTGAATTCCAGATCAGCCTGCGCTAGAGTGAGACTCTACCTCGAAAAAAAAAAAAAGCCTCAGAGTAGTTAGGAATACTCTGAGGCATGGTCCCACCTGCCACCCATATCCCACTATCCCACAGGGACTGAATGAGGCCTTCATGACCCTACAGTGAATACCATAACCTCACTGAGCAGGCACCCCAGGGTAATAGGAGAAAGGGCAAGGGAATAGAAGAGTATAACTGTTGTAATATATACATATATAATTAATTTTTAAAAAATAATAAAAAGAAGGTCAGGCCAGATATCAGGCTGAACTACCTTTGTGACCCACTTCAGGCCAGAAATTCTGCAGAGACTGGTCCTTGCCTGACCAAGATGGGAAGAAAGAGGACTAGGGTAAATGGATCACCTATTATGAAGCTGCCATGAGACTCAGTGGTTTCATAGACATTTCGTGTACTCCTCACAGAATTTCAGTGAGTCACTACCACCTACATTTTACCAATGAGAAACTGCAGCTTAGAAACAGTACTTTTATTGTGATCACTTGCCCAGAGGAACTAGAAGTTAAGACAAAACCATATGACCAAATTCTGTACATGATCTTCCTGCTTCTCCCAGAAAGAAGGATTCTCTGTCTCCATGGGGAGACGTGTCTTCACAGGAGGACAAGTACTGTCGCTCAGTACAGCCTTGGTATTAAAACAGATTGCTGGAAATGAAGACATAAGCAGGAAAAGATGGAATCACGTCCCTTGTTCATTGCTAAGGGTTTAAGATTACCTTATGGCAGCAACTCTCAAACTATTTAATCCCAGGATCCCTTAGTACTCTTAAAAATTCACGAGGACACAAAAAAGCCTTTGTTTATGTAAGTTAAATCTATGAATGCTTACCATATTAGAAATTAAAACTGAAATCTCCAGAATAGTGTTATTAATCCTAAACAATAGTAAATCTATAGCATGCTGATGTCAATAATCTGTTTTTATAAAATAACAATTTAGAAAAAAAACAAAATTAAGGGCTGGAGGGATGGCTTAGCAGTTAAGACATTTGCCTGTAAAGCCAAAGGACCCAGGTTCGATTCCCCAGGACCCACGTTAGCCAGATGCACAAGGTGGCACTGGAGTTCATTTACAGTGGCTGGAAGCCCTGGAACACCCATTCTCCCTGTCTCTCTCTCTCTCTCTCTCTCTCTCTTCCGCTCTCTCTCTCTCTCTCTCTCTCTCTCTCTCCTTCTTTCTCTGATAAATAAATATTTTTAAAAGTTTAAAAAAAATTTTAAAAAACAAAATTAAGTGCTAGAAAGATGACTCAGCAGTTAAAGGTATTTGCTTGCAAACCTGGATTCAGTTTCCCAGCCACTCACATACAGCCAGACAGACATTCCTTTATAGTAGTAAGAGATCTAAAATGTACACACACACACATACAAATAAATAAATATTAAATATTAAAAACAAAATTAGGGGCTGGAGAGATGGCTTAGTGGCTAAGGTGCTTGCCTGTGAAGCCTAAGGACTTGTGTTTGGCTCTCCAGGTCCCACATAAGCCAAACACACAAAGTGATGCAAGCGCACAAGGTTGCACATATGTACAAGTGGGCACATGACTCTGGAGTTCAATTGCAGTGGCTGTAGGCCCTGGCATGTCAATTCTCTCTCACACACTCTCTCACTCTCACTCTAACTCTCTTGCATTAAAAGAAAAGGCCAGTCTGTTGGGCCTACCTCAAAAATAAAAAAATTAAAATAGAATTAGGGCTGGAGAGATGGCTTATCAGTTAAGGCACTTGCCTATGAAGCCTAAGGTTCAAATCCCCAGAACCCACATAATCCAGATGCACAAGGAGTTTGTTTGCAGTGGCTAAAGCCGTGGAGCATCAATTCTCTCTCTCTCTCTTTCTCTCTCTCTCACTCTGTCAGACTTACTCTCTCACTCTCTGTCTCATAAATAAAAAATATAAAAATAAAAATAGCTAGGTGTGGTGGTGCACACCTTCAATTCCAGCACTCAGGAGGCAGAGGTAGGAGGATCGCCACCCTGAGACTACATAGTGAATTCTAGGTCAGCTTGGACTAGAGCGAGACACTACCTCAAAAAACCAACAAATAAAAATAAATAAATAAATGGTAAGCTAGTAGCACTTTTCTACATGTTGGCAGACATCTTTGATGGCTGTCTTCTGCACTCCGCATATAGCCTTATCTCATGCCAGGCAGCCCTTAAAACATTTCACTCTCTTCCACTATATGCTCATGAGAGTGAAGAGAGCAAACAATGCTTTGTTGTTGTTGTTTATGCAAGAGAGAGAGAGAGAATTGGTGTGCCAGGACCTCCAGCCACTGCAGTGGAACTCCAGATGTGTGCACCACCTTGTGCACATATGCAACCTTGCATGCTTGCATCACTTTGTGCGTATGGCTTATATGGGAACTGGAGAGTCAAACATGGGTCCTTGGGCTTTTCAGGCAAGCACCTTAAACACTAAGCCATCTCTCCAACCTGCAAACAATGTTTTATCATAAAAATAGCTTTACTTTGAGGACCCTCAGAAAGGGTCTCAGAATCCCCCCAGGCATCCCCAGACTACACTTTGAGAATCACTGCCTCAAGCTATAGTCACTTAAATGCCCAGAATGCCTTCGGAGCTTAACTGCGCTCCTTTTGTATTTTCAGTCTGTGGCTTACAAATATCCTACATTTTTCTGGCCTGTAGCATTTGATGGTCCCACAGAGCCCAAATCTGCCCCTCTTTACAACGTAATCTGTGAGAAATACGATTCAGATGCTGGCTCCTAACTGGAGAGAATGTTAAGAAATATCAGAAAACATAGTTTTTGCCTTCCCAGCCTTTCCTCCACCTCTCTTGTCATTGGTACAGCCAAAAGCATGAGACATTCTGACTTTTGTGACTGGTGGAAGGGATGAGCATCAGATTCAGCCCAGCCAATCAAAATCCTCCCCTGAACTTTTTTTCACTCTCATCTACAAGCTCTTTCTCCCCCTGAATTATGGTGCGCATGTTAGATGGGATCTTTAACTCTATGATGAAACTTTAGTCTTCCATTCCACTGCCTGCACACCCCAACCCCACACTTAAGATGCCATATGGTGGGAATTCTATCAGCTGATCTGTAGTGGGGGGTGTGTGTGTGTGTGTGTGCCCATGTTGCTGTATTTCTGTGTCATGCATCCATGTGTGTCTATGTATGTGTCTCATGTGTGTGTTTGAGTCAGGGTCTCACTCTGCAGCCCAAACTGGCCTGAAACTCACTGAGTAGCCCAGGCTTGGCTCAAACTTGCATCAATCCTCCTGCCTCAGCCTCCCAAGTGCTGGAGTTACAAGCATGCCCCATCATACCTGGCTTTGTAATGTTGTTTTAACCCAGATACCAGCTTTTCTTACTGAATGTGCACCTCATTGTCCCTAATAAATAGCATCTTGGCTACTCTGCCATCAAAGTCCGCGAGGGTTGACTCTCTCCCCACAGCCTGGAGCACTGATGAGCTTCTGTCTTATCCTCCCACATAGTTGCCCTAAGTCTTTTTCCAAGGGCTCCAGACTTCTTGGCATGCACAGCAGAGTGAAGCAGCTCAGTGTGGTCCACCAGTTTGCAATAAGCATCCGGATGGAGCATATCTGTTGTTCTCCCACATGCATTCTCTCTGCCTGGAAATTAGTTCAGTGCACTTCAACCAGAGTCTCTTGAGCAACTGCCGGAAATGTGCCAGACACTACACAGAGAACACAGGAAAATAGAATGAGTCTTTACTTGCAAGAACTCACACATAGTAGGAAAAACAAAAAATAACCAGCAATTGCAATAAGAGCTAGCTAGTAAGCTTGATGTTTCGCATAAGACCCCTGCAGTACAAATGATACAATAGCCACCCAAAGCTGGCTTATACAAAAAGTTGACTCTCCTGACAGAAGATTTCTTTTTCATTATTTATTTGCAAGGAGAGAAAGAGGGACGGGGAGGGACAGAGAGAGAAAAAATGAGAATGGGAATGCCATGATATTTCACCACTGCAAACAAACCCTGGATGCATGCACCACTTTGTGCACCTGGCCTTACATGGGTACTAGGGAATCAAACCCAGGCCATGAGGCTTTGCAAGCAAGCAAGCACCTTTAAGCACTGAGCCATGTGCAGCCCCGTGCCTAAAGATTTGAACAGGACATCAAGAGCGTCTTTGTGCTGGTTTTCTCCATTTGCCTCATCGACTCCAGACCTGCCTTTCTCTACCTGCTCTATATCCAAGAGATTGGCCTTGATCTCTGATGCTATGTCCATTCAACTCAGGCACCAGTGAGATATAGGAAGACTTGCAGAAGGTAACGTTAGAGTATTTGCTTTCCCCAAGCCCATCCCAATTTCCTCACCACCTTATCCTGAACTGTGCCTGCATCCCTCTATGGATGCCATCCCCTTGTATGGCTCCAGTAACACTGCTCCGTTCCCTCATGTGGTGGGTTGAAGGTAAAATGTCCCCTCTGTTCATGTGTTTGTGATTAAAGCCTCATACATAACTCCGTGTGGAGCCTCTCAGAGGCGGAGCGTTGCTGGAGGAGGTGCATCACTGGGGGCGGGCCTTCAGGTGTCATAGCTCAACCCCATTTGCCACTCTCAGGTCACTCTCTCTGCTTGCCTCCGGCTGCTGTGGAGAGTTGACACGTGGCTGTCTGCCACTCTCTCCCAGCCATGATGAAACTCAACCACAAAACCGTAAGCTGGAAATAAATCCCTTTCTTCCATAAGCGGCTTCTGGTCAGGTGTTTTGTCCCACAAGAAGATAAACTGCTACCTACACCTTGTTCCTTCAGAACTAAGGATGCTAAGAGCATCCTACAGCCGCTTGTCTCTAGATGCTGCTTTTTCATTCCTTTCTTCGAGAGTGCCTTTTGAGAGTCTCATCTTGTAGAATAGCTACTTCCTCAGGGTTGATATGATCATTGCCATCTTGAAGCAGAGTAGCTATGGTAACCTACAGGAGACCTTGGCCTACAGTCATGGCAACAAAACAAACACAACTGTACCATACATAGCTAGGTCTATGATAATGAGGCTGCTAACAGTCTCTGTTGAAGAAGCAGAGGAAAGGTCACAAGACCTTCACATGACCCTCTCTGGGATTCCAGTGACCATTCCTTTCTGCTCCAGATGAACATAAACTAAATTATATGAAGTTAAAAATAATTCACTAGGGACAATGTTGAGTTCGAAGTCAGCCTCAGTGAAGATGAAAGTCTCTATGGCTTTAGAGATCTTGACTCTTCTTGCTGTCTTGGTTTGGCATTGTACTGAGAACATCAATGTGAAAATAACCTGTTCTTTGGATTGGGTGATGGTCCCCATTAGCCCTTCTACTGACAACAAAAACAATCTATACATACGTGCTAATGAATTGTTTCTGGGAATGGGCTGCCCTGTGAGTTGGATACAAACATATTTGTACCATTTTGTATACCCTACTCATAAATGTGGCATCAGGAAAATGGTTATCTCAGAGAATGCAGTCCTCTTTCAAACTGAGGTATACTTTACACCAAGGAATATTGACTGTCAATCTCAGACCATCCCTTTGGAGTGTTCTACGTCTTGGAAATCAGTATGGCTTACAGCAGTTTGTAATGATGATGAAATAAAAATTGGAACCAAGTCCCTTTATGGATAACTTTGAAGCAAGGCCAGAAGAGTTAGGTTTACTAAATTTTCATCAAGATGTCTCCCATTAAAGTGGAAACCATGAATTTTGGTATCATAAATTTTGTCATAGCAATATTTTTATTAAAGTTTATAAGCATATAAAAAATAATAATTCACTAGGGGATGGGACTTTTTTGGTGCAACTTCTGTTGAAGTCCCCCGTGCTCCCGTCAATAAATTCATTTATGTTCCAAGCTGGATTTGACAAGTTTTTTCTTTGCTCTGTCAGCACCTTTCCTGTTTTGAGGTGAATAGATGTTTATTTTGTACCTCCCCAGAAAAGTCATGAAACACATGCTTCCTGCTGGGACCCTGACATAAGCCAGGGGCTCAGTTGATGACATAAGAAACTGGCTTCTTTCTCGAGGTTTTGCAACATCCATTGACTCTCAAGCAAGTTCTCTCCTCATGGCAGCAAGGCAGATGCTGGTGACTAGAGCCTCTCACTTGTCCACTGTCAAGGGCCAAGGCAGTATAGAGAGAGTCACTCTCTGTATCTCCCACAAAATCCCAGCCATGTTAACCACACATGAGCCAACCACTGAGGCTAGAGGAATTAGTGGTCTAATTGGTCAGGTGTGATCACATGACCCACCCCCACTCCTCATCCAGATAGTTCAGCCTAAGCCTGAGGAGAGAGTGGTAACCCAAAGGAAATCCTAGATCCCATTAGCAAAAGAAACATGTATGAGCCTATGTTGTCCCCAGACAAGGAATTTTTATAAGAGAGAAAACCAGACAAAAGGCTGGTGGGGTTGGATATGAGAGTGGCCACCCACAGTAGAGATTGTCCCTCTACTAATTACCTGTGGCAGGAAGTTCTGAGTTTGTTTTGTTTTGTACCATGAAAGGCACCATAAACACTGCAGCCATAACACCACCAATGTGTGTGGTTTGAATCAGATGTTCTCCATACACTCATGTGTTTTGAATGCTTGGTCCTTAACTGGCAGCAGTTTGAGAGATGGAGCCTTGCTGAAGGAGGTATGTTGCTGGAGGGTGGGCTTTGGGGTATTATAGCCAGCCAGAGTTCAGCTCACTTTCTTGCTGCTTTCTGCCAACTGCTATGGCAAGCAGTGATGTCTAACTTCTGCCCCACCATCTTTTCCTGCCATTATGAAGCTCCCCCTTCCAGACTGTAAGCCAAAATGAGCTCTTTTTTCCTCCCATCAGCTGCTTTTAGGTAGCTGTTTTGTCCCAGCAATGAGAAGGTATCTATAACACCATATTTAAGGTATGTGCTAGTGCCTGTCCTGCCTGTTCAGCCCTTTAAGAATGCAATACTGAGGCTGGAGAGATGGCTTAGCACTTAAGGCACTTGCCTATGAAGTCTAAGGACCCGGGTTCAATTTTCCAGTGTCCACATAATAGGCACAAGGCGGAACATGCGTCTGGAGTTCATTTGTAGTGGCTAGAGACCC